>CM046947.1:1892262-3092262 GCA_025698515.1 Gossypium sturtianum
AAAGAGATCATTTGCTAGATCAAGGGCATCCCACCTCTTCATCCACTTGAAGAACCTGACAGACTATCCTGGCGTCATACTTCAACCAGAGCTTTCACCATCAAAAGTGCCTTCAAAATGTTGAAGGAGGAGTCTTGGAGTCCCAAAGATGAGCTATGGAAGAAAGCGTGGAAATTCCCAAGACCGCAAAGAGTTCGTTTTTTCTTCTGGACTGTCCTTAAACAGAGACTCCTTACCAATGCAGAACGAGCTAGGCGTGGACTAGTAAAGGACCCTTCTTGCCCAATTTGCGAGCATGCGTCTGAGGATATCTTACACGTCATTCCAGACTGCACATTGGCTAAAGAAATTTGGAAATAGGTAATCCCGAGAACTCAACAGTTTAATTTTTTTCTAACACTTTGCACGAATGGTTGTCTCTTAACCTATAGGTCAACCCAAATTCCCATGATAGGGAAACTAGTTGGGCGTGTCTCTTCGGGCTATTGGCTTGGCGCCTATGGAAGAATCGTAACCTCTTCATTTTTAAGGAAAATCGTGGAGCTCGGAGGAGATAATTAAAACCTCGGTGTCTTGGGCCAAGCACTTCTCCTTGGCAAGCAGACAAGTTGCGGATGCTGAAATCGAATCGACCCGTGGAGAACCATTGGCAGTAGAGTGGACTTATCTTAACACAGATAGTGCCGTTAGAGTGGACTAAGGGGCTACAGCTGCAGGAGGAGTGCTGCGAGACAGAAATAGAGAGTGGATCCTAGGTTACAACAAATACCTAGGTAATTGCTCGATCCTTGATGCGGAACTTTAGGGTATTCTTGACGGCCTAAAACTCATCCAGCGAAGAGGTGAGGTCAAGGTTGTAATTCAATCTGACAGTTTGGAGGCAGTTAAAGCTATTCATGGAAGTGTCTTGAAGACCTCACACTCTGCTCTAATCAGAAGGATACAACACATCATAACCTAAAAAGATAATTAGATCCTATGCTACATTTCTAGAGAACAAAATCAAAGTACCGATTTTATAGCTAAATTGGCTTTTAGAGAAAAAGAACACCTACAACTAATTGAAAACAACTCAGAAATAATCTCAACACTAATCAAAGCTGACAAAGAGAATAACTTTTGTATTCTATTTTCCAACCATGTAACTTAGTTTTGTAAGTTTCTTTTTTCACCAAAGAAAAAAAAAAAACCAATTATAACTGAAATGAAAAGCGTTTAAGAGAAATACAAGTCCGTCCCCCTTCTCCACATACGTGTCAGGAAAAAGGGAACGTCACTTCAATAACTCGCATTCTTCACTGATTGGCCCACATGTCTATACACACGTGTCCTTCATTGAGCGAAACTGATCAAATAGACGGTGCAGATTTACCTTCTTGTATTCAGTAAATAGACGTCACACTAATAGTACGTGTCGGGTCACTTTACCCGAACGGTGACGGTCACACTGCCCGAGCTTTAGGTGTGGGCCCCACCTTAAACTAGTGCTCTCAGTACAAAAAGGCAAAAGCTCTCTCCATGCCTCCCTGCCATTTTTATGGGTCCTTCCCCTTCCCATTCAATCTGAAATTAGAAAAAGAAAAACAAAACTCTGATTTTGCAACGAAGCTTTGTTCTTCACTGAAGATCGTTTTCAAGTAATTTAGTAGCAAAATGGCTGGAACTTACTGCGGAGTTGTCGGAGAAAGTGAAGCGGCGGCAGCTACGGTTGAGCCAACGTTAAGAGCTTCTCGCCGTCGGAGGTTAGAGCTTCGTCCGTTTAAGATAGTAGCTGACGCTGCTGTTCAACCACCGTTAGAGAACGATCGGAAACGCCATAAGCTCGATCGCGATCTATTCCTACCGGTATCTTCTCGGGATTGTGATAACTCGGTTCAAAACTCGAAAGATCACGGATTTAAAAACGAAGGTCTATTTTCTAATGAAACAGTAAAATTAATGAATGAGAAGTCCATGGAAGATGAAAAGGAACGGCCGAAGTTCGGAATGGCTTCCGTTTGTGGAAGGAGACGAGATATGGAAGACGCTGTTTCGATTCATCCTTCGTTTTATAAACAAAGCTCTCAAGTTCAAATTTCGTCGGATATTCACTTTTTCGGCGTCTTCGACGGCCACGGCTGCACTCATGTACTAAATCGAATCTTGAAATATTTCTTAAATTCAATTTTATTAACAAAACTTAATTAGTTCTGTTATAACTGATTTTTTTATTTTTTATTTTTAGGTTGCGATGAAGTGTAGAGATCGGTTTCACGAGATAGTTAAAGAAGAAGTCGAAGCATGCGGCGGTTCGAAGGCGGTGGAGTGGAAGGATACGATGGAGAGAAGCTTTGAGAGGATGGATGAAGAAGTTAGAGAATTGACAGTAAACGCCAAGGAGAGTTCTACCTGCCGATGTGAGCTTCGAACTCCACAGTGCGACGCCGTTGGATCCACCGCCGTAGTTGCTCTAATCACCCCGGATAAGATCATTGTCGCTAATTGCGGTGATTCTCGCGCTGTTTTGTGTCGAAATGGTGCCGCTTTCCCCCTCTCCGACGATCACAAGGTGAGACATTTTATTCTTGATTTCAAGGTTTTTAATTTAGAGTGTAAATGACATTTAATATTTTTAATTTTTTTTTATTTATCAATAAATTATATATTTTTTAAATATGATATTTAAATTATCATATTTATTTTTATTCAAAATATCTAAAATAATATAAAATATCATATTTATAAGATTAATAAATAAATATTTTTTTTAAAAAATCAATATTTATTTTTATAAAAAAAAATCATATTCCGTTATTTATATTTATTGATTTATCAAACAATTTTTTTAATATGAATTTCAAATTCAATATGCTTAAATTTTTAGCACTTTTTAATTGTGTACTTCCATATTATTCGATTGTAGCCGGATCGACCTGATGAATTGCTCCGAATAGAAGAAGCCGGTGGCAAAGTAATTTATTGGGACGGCCCTAGAGTTCTTGGTGTTTTAGCCATGTCTAGAGCAATTGGTAAGTTTTTGTTTTTTTTTTATAATTTTTCCTTTTTTTCCTTTTTTAAACTTTCGTTTATTTTTTTTTAAATCTTTTATCTATTTAATTTTTTCAGGTGATAATTATTTAAAACCCTTTGTTATACCAAAGCCTGAGGTGACCATAACAGAAAGAAAAAGCGAAGACGAGTGTTTAATATTAGGAAGCGATGGATTGTGGGATGTAGTGACTAATGATATGGCATGTAAGGTGGTGCGTATGTGTTTATGCGCAAGAATATCATCATTTGCACCAGGGTTTTCAGGTAATGACATGGCGGTAAAAAATGGTGCTTTCGAAAGTTTTGATAAACAATGTTGGGATGCTTCTGTTTTGTTAACCAAGTTGGCCTTGGTTAGACATAGCGCGGATAATGTCAGCGTGGTGGTGGTTGATTTGAAGAAAAATCAACAGGCGAATTAACTGGGAAGAAATCATTCAATTAAAAATTAGAGTTCTTTTTTTTTTTGGTAATTATAAGATGTAAAATATCTTAAAATGAAATGGGAAGAAAAGAAAATATGGGTTTTTAATAATCTTGGATTTTTTTATTTATATTTTTATAGAATTATAATGAGAAAATATTTGGTATTAGTTGAAAAATCCTTAATAAAGATATATTAATATTTAAAATTTATTTTGTAAAATAAAAAATATATTACTAATTTTTTTTACCCATATTTATTTTAGGGTTTTGCATTTAAACTTTTTCATTGAATGAAAGTTTATTTTAGAATTAAAAATATTTAATTTAAAATATCTTGTTATGGAAATTGTAATAATAAAAATGAAATAATAAATGACCTTAATTTCAATTATATCTTTCTCATTCTTTTATAATTTGTAAAACAATACGCTCGCATAATTTTTGGCTCAATTTATTTAATATACCTAATCAACTTTATTCTTACCTCTCAACTATTTTTAATTAATTTTTATTGGCCAAAATTCCTAATTAAGTTATTATAAACAATTAAACATATTTTCGGAAATAAATATTATATTTAATATTTGAAGTTTTTTAAATCAATTTTTTTACTGATTTTATTACCACATATTTTTATTAATTATGTTGATTTAATATATTAAGGATCGAATCCAAAGGAGATTGAGAGATTGAGTGATATGAAGAACTACAAATACAACACATGCAAATTAACGAGTCTAGCTTGCTATTGTCTAAAAAGTATAGTACGACCAGGAACTAAATTGATTAATTTTCTAATTGGTTTAATTTTTACCTTTCGGTCTATAATTTACCCAATAAACGAGTTAGTCCAATTAATCTCTCAATATCACTTAGACTAGAGCAGTCACACTAGGCTGTGATTGAGGCGTTGCAGCCACCGAAGGAGTCGAGGTGGTTGGAGGAGGAGTTTTTGTTGTGGCAGGGGCGAAGCCAGGAAATTTCAAGAGGGGGGGCCAAAATAATGAAAAATAATAAATTTAAAAATAAACATTAATTAAAGAAAAATAATTCAATAAATAAAAATAAACTAGAAAGAAATCTTAAAATTTATTTGAATTGCACTCTTCGATCCTTGACCTCACTAAAATCATCAATTATTTCGTTTATATCAATTTTTTCTGCAATTTCTTTTTCAATGTACATAACCAAAGAACTTCTTAAAAGATCATCTTCCATCTTGCTACGAAGTCGAGTCTTCACAATCTTCATAGCAGAAAAAGCACGTTCTGAGGATGCTGTTGAAACTGGAAGAGTCAATATAAGACGAATCAATCTGTCAACGAGTGGGTACATGACTGACTTTCCACTTTCAACTAAGCTTCTGCAAAGTTCAGAAAATGTTGATATTTTTCTCAAATCAGGATGCTTACATACATCAAGTTCATAATGCTTCAACTCATATGGGAGACGTTCTTTCTCTTGTTGAGAAAAATCTTCTGGATAGAACTTGTTTACAAGAATGCAAATTTTATCAATATCAAATAACTTGAAAAACTCCTTGGGATCTAAAGCTGTAGTGAGAGTGAGAAGCTCAATAACATTTTCGTTAAATCTGCTCTTCAATTCTTGCAACTGAGTATCTATTGTAGCAAAAAATATATCCACTCGATAATGATGCTCCACTGTAACATCTTCCTTCTTGTTGCGACTACGACCCACAATGTATTGAGCATTCATATATGGAAAATCCAACTCCCAAGTTTCACAAAAAGATATCACATTTTTCAACAATTCATTCCATCCATCATCTCTCAACTTTTGAATTAAATCTTTCGTTGTCAAAACTAAACTCATGGCATTTAATATATCTTGAGAACGGCGTTGCAGAGCTTGACAAAGGTTATCGGTAATCCCTAAAACTTCCTTCATCATATGCAAAATAAAAATAAACTCAAAAGATCTCAATCTATTATATGCGTTATGAGCATCTCCTCGCTGAGAATAGTTAGAAGCGGTATTTTTTAGATTTTCAAGAATTGTGCTAGTAGCATTGTACATCTTCAGTAAACTAGTAACTGAATTTAAATGGGAACTCCATCGAGTCTCACCAGGCGTTGTAAAGTGCCAATCGATTCGTTCTGTTCGATTGCTAACTCATTGATGGATACCAAACGAGATATTTCAATTTGCTTGGGCTTTTTGTAATTCATCGTGACGTTTGGAAGAAGCCAAGCAATATTAACAATATCGACAAGTCTTTAAAGAATTGATGCACTTCCACCACTTCTCTAGCTGCTGCAACCAATGCTAACTGAAGACGATGAGCAAAACAGTGAACATAATAAGCATATCGACAATCATTCAAAATCAAAGCTTGCAAGCCGTTAAATCCCCCATGCATATTGCTTGCTCCATCATAGCATTGACCTCGAATATTTTGTATGTCAAAACTATGTTGCGAGAGAACATTAAAAATCACATTCTTCAAAGTCAATGATGCAATATCTTTAACATGGACTATATCAAAAAACCGTTCTTTTACATGTCTTTGTTTATCAACAAATCTCAAAATAATTTCCATTTGCTCTTTTTTCGACTCGTCTCTTGCTTCATCCACAATAATGCTGAACTTTCTGTCACCAATTTCTTCACGAATTACATTACGAACTCTACTAGCATAAATTTGCAATATCTCTTTTTGTATTGTTGAAGAAGTATAAGTAGCATTTTGTGGAGCACTTTTCAAAACATCTTCAACTTTCTCATTATACGATGCTAATAGTGATAACAATTCAAGAAAGTTCCCACGATTTTTTGATCCCGAGCTTTCATTATGACCTCTAAAAGCACAACCTTGAAATGAAAACCATCGAACAACATCTATACTAGTTTTCAGACGTAGACGATTAGCTGAAATTTGTTGTGTAGTTTGTCTATCAAGTGATACTTCAATATGTTGAGCTTGATTCATTAAATCTACATAAGCTCGTTGTGCATTGTTATGCAGTGAATTCGGATCTTTTCCCATATGTGTCAAAAAAGCACAATTGCATCCATCGAGTACCTTTTTCCATTTACTAAAGCCATTATGAGTAAATGCAGTTGATCCAAAACGACTAGTTGGATTGCTATTAAAAAGAAAACAAGGCAAACAAAATACTGCATCTTTAGAAGGTGAATATTCTAACCAGGAAAATTGTTTAAACCATGATGGTTGAAAATAACGAGGATGTTTTTTTGAATTGGAAGCAGGATATTTTGAAAGAATAGGTTGATATGGTCCAGCCTTAATATAAGCTCTTCGAATCTCTTCACGCATATTAACCGGATACTCATATATTTGCTTACGTAACCCAGGTTCACGTTCTAAGTTAGACAAATCAAGTGCCTCATCTTCAACTCTAGGAATTTTAGAAGGACGAGCATCAGAGTTTAAAGGAACAAACGATGAAGGTGGTACCTCAATTTGTGACGCTTCTGAAGGTGATTGTGTAGTCTCTGTACTTTTCTTTTTAAAAAATGAATCAATTGTTTTCGACTTCATAATTACAATATCTTAAAAAATAAAATAAAATTAATAACTATAAAATAAAATTAAACTATAAACTTTAAAACACAATAAAAACAAAATTAATAACTATAAAATAAAATTGAACTATAAACTTTAAAACACAATAAAAACAATTGTAAATTTGTAAAAAGATGAAAAGAAAAACCTTAGAAGATGAACTCGAAGTCGCGTTTGAAGGACAAACGTTGATGACAATAGTTGTTAATAGCAATAGGAAAAGAGACTTCTTTTTCACTAGTTAACAAATTGAATTTTAACCTAAATTCACATTTAATATTATATTAAAAACTATCATCTAAAAAAAGAAAGTTGGAAATATATCAATATTACATTTAATGTTATATTAATGTTGATTACAATAATATATTATATAAATATTTAAAGTTAAAAAGTTAAAATATATTATATGGATAAAATAAAAAAATAAAGATTTTTTTTTAATGTTCAAAGTTGGAAAGGGGGGCCAAACAACAATTTAAGGGGGGCCAAAGTTTTAAAATGTTAAGGGACTAAAGAATAAATATTTTTTTTATAATTTTAGGGGTCAATGGGGCCACGCCCCCCAAATTCGCCACTGAGGAGTGGTAGGGTTGGAGGCTAGAGGATCTCTCAGAGCCTTCACTAGTTGTTCTAAGGTGGGGAGAAGGATGTTTGCATATTGCGGATGAGCTCCAGCAAGAATGGAGGCAAAAGGAAGGGTTTGCGTAGAGTTCAAGCCAGTAGAAATACCTGAGATAGATGGGATGGAGGTGTTGAGCGAAGTGGAAGAGTTGACTTGGTCAGTTGGGTTATTGATCTAGTTGGTTTGATCAGCTGGGGTACCACTTTGAGAATGTGAGGTCATGTTGTCCACATTCACCGCACAAATCATTGATATTGTGTACAATAAGAGAAGAGTGTACAGGAGAGGGTAATGGTTATTATAGAAGTCGGTTCACCCAATTCGGGCAGAGAGCTGGAGGTTATGAAGAGTGGTGGTGAGGATGGCGTAAAGGTTAAGGGTTGAAAGAGTGTTGACAGAGTGTGGGTTTAGTATTCTTGAAGGATTGATCCTTTTCTTCATCGTTTCTAGAGGTATTTATAAGCAGAGGTCACGTATAAGACGGTGTTAACATGTTGAAGTTGCCATCATTATGGAGCTCGTGAAAGGGGTGTCTTCGATGGGAGGAGAATGTCTGTGACAGAACAGATCTTGTAATTCATTTTGACTCTGATGTGATAAAGCAATTGAGCCCACGTGGTACTCGTGGAGCAACAACTTCATGTTCCCAATGGAGATTAGGCTATTTGTTGCATGGATAGTCATGCCGGAAAGGTGAGCTCCCAAGTGATCTTCTGACTATCTGATGGCACTCTTACTATTCAGGCATTTTTTTTAACTTGCCCCATGCCGTAACACAGATGGGGTAAAACAAGAATACTAGTCTACTTAATGGCATTAGTTTGAGATACCAACTTGTTCAATAAAACAAATTTACATGAACTTAAGTGAATAATAAACTTTCAAAGTATCTAAATTGAAAATATTATAAAAGCTAATTTTATATATATATAAATTTCTCATATTATATGAGTACTAACTATATAATATATTATAGTGATTAAACCGCAAATAGAATGACAAAACAAAGGTCCATGATTCCCACTCTGCTTTGCATGGGTCAAGCTGGCCATGAATTTATAGCCATTAAATTTAAAAATTAAAGAATCTATTTTTTATTGCTATTAATTAAGATAAAATTGAATTATATCCTACTAAAATTTCTTCATGGTGTTCACTTTTCCTTTTATCATATTTTCTTTCTTTTGGATTTCCTCCTAATCTTTTTCATTTCAGCTATTCCTCTAATTTAATTTGAATTATTATTAATTTACAAACTTACATCAAATTTAAGAAGGATAAAATATGCCATAATTCTGAGCATTTTCATAAATTTAAAATTTAGTGTATATATTTTTTATTTTTAATAATTTAATTCCTCTATTTTCTAGATTTTAGAATCCATGTTCAGTTGTTAATATTGTTAACTTTTTTTATTAAATTTATTGATGTGATATTTTAAAATAAATAAATATTCATTTAATGACCATGTAACTAAGAGAACTGATGTTACAATGAACTTGAATTTAATAAAATAATTTTAATAGTGTTAATAGTTGAACTGAATTTTGAAATATGAAAAGTGGAGCTAAATTCCTAATATAAAAGTAAAAGGACTAAATTTTAAATTTACAAAGAATATAAGGACTTATAAAATATTTTAACCTTTTAAGAAATTAATGAACTAAACCAGTAAAATGTTGTCGGATAAGTCATTGGTATAGTGATAAAAGATTTCGTTGATTTCAAACCTTATATATCATCAGTATCGAATAGACCTGTCCATGGATTGAGTGGTCCGCCTGATTCAGCTCGATTTTATATTAAATAATTTTTTAAAATATTTTTATTTTAAATTTAATTATAAAATAATATATTTTAAAATTTTATTATTGTTTTTTTAAATAATGAGATATTACGGTGGGAATTTTCAATCAATTAAAGAAAAAAAAAAGAAAAGGAAATCCACCGTATCAGATTCCGGCAATTACTATGAGTTTTCATTTCTTACAATCAAATAACCAGTGGTTTTCCTGATCCCATGTGCAAGCAAATTGGAAATTGGAAATTGATTTTACTCATTTCAATTTTTGGGGTTTGCTTCAATTCTAATTTATAATCGATTGAATCTTAACTCGATTGACATAAATATTGTTGTCGTTAATATGAGAGGATGTGAGTTTGAGATTAAGTCTTTACCCTCTCTTATTATTATTCTTCGTAGAATTCCATGTTTGATATTTAGAATATTAAATAGTTAATTAGAATGATTAGATCTATAATTGTCTTTTTTGTTTTAATAATTAGTAACAAGTTACCGTAATTTAATTGAATACTAGTCGGTCGAGTTGTGCTATGGGAGTGATAAATCTGATTTAAATAAATCAAATAGTTGAATTTGTTTATTAGAGTCAAGATTGATAGCTAATGTTTTTGTCATATTTGTTAGTTCTTCACGAAATTATTAAATCCCCTTTTATTTATTTCCTTCCACTTTACTCAATCGAGGCGATAACTAAATGGTTCTAAGTTATTTTTTAGAAAGGTGAACACTCAGTCAGTAGGTCACAAATTGGAGTTCTTCGTAACTAATTTCTTATCACACTTTTTATCCAATTTCTGTAAAATTTATTGGTACTCCTCTATATGCAATTTTATTCTATTATTAAGTATAAGAAATTAAATTTGATAAATTCGATACTCATCAGCAATCTCAAATCTACTCACTTTCTAAAGCCCATGAAAGCCAAGCTTCATCAATGAACATGCATCAACAATATCTTAAAAACAGACCATCTGACATTCTGAAAAGACTACAAATATTTTATTAAAATCTCCCAAATAACGCTGAGGGAAGCCATTAGTGGCAACCATCTACCGGAGCATATCACTACTCAACATTAGAATCTAACATTGAGCACACCATAAAATTCGATAAAGTGCCAAGAAGAATCCTCCTGAATTAACCTGTCGAATTGAATAAGAATGCAAACACCAAATTAATAGCCAGTTTCTAAAAGATAGCTAACCCACCACTTGAATCCATAGGACTCACAACAAAACAATTAGAGTACCCCAATTTGAAACACAAAGGACCAACCTTTTGATTCATGCAACTATTAATTCAAAAGAGCATTACTTTTCATAGTGATTTCTCCTTTTATTAAATCCGCTAAACAACAATCCATTGTCGTCCAGTGGTTAGGATATCTGGCTTTCACCCAGGAGACACGGGTTCAATTCCCGGCAATGGAATCATCTTAATTTTTTATTGCTGTCCTTTCTGTTACTGACACGTGGCACACACCCACCAGCTTTTTTTCTTTTCTTTTTTATTTTATAAATCGGTTAATTTTCAATTTTAGTCCTTTTAATATGCTTAAATTTGAGATTTAATTCTAATACTTTAATTTCAATTTTAGTCATTTTCCCCGTATTTGTATCTCTTTTAAAAGTAGTGACTCAACTTGGTGAACCTATAGAATGTATATGAACATAAACAAAAATATATCTTCAAACTTTTTCATTATAGTCCCTATCTAACATCTCTAATCAAGCTACATAATCTGAAATCAATAACAATTATGATAATGAGTTATATTATGCTTTATCATTTACATTATATTCAAATTTATAGTAGTATAAATGTTATTTCCGTTCAAATAATATAGGTCGTTACTTGGAATGAATTTTACTTTAGTAAAAAAATTAGGGCTGAAATCGAGCTTAAACATCTCGAGAACAATATCAATTGTTCAAGGTCCAAGTTGGTTACTTAAAGAATGACACTTCGAGTACTTCTCTCGATAAGAGAGTTAATTCCCCCTCAACACTTTTATGGATGAGGAATTTCATTATATTCAAAAGGTTTAATATATAGATTGACCCTTAAACTTGGTAATTTTTTCAAGTTAATCCCTAATTTTTTTATCACGTTGGTCCTTAAGGTTGACATTCGTTACACAAATCGGTCATTATGATTAACATCGTTAGTTTTTTTAAGGCTTAACATATATAGATTGGCCCCTGAATTTGACAACTTTTCTCAAATTGGCCCCTAAACCTTTTTTTTTGGATCATATTACTCCCTAAGGTTGGAATCCGTTACACAAACTGGTCCCTACACTAACACAATTTTTTTTGAAGAATTTGTTGATGTGGAAAATTATAGGGGCAACATGTAGAGAAATAAGGGGACGACGCGTGGACTCGTCTTTAATCATTCTTAAAACTTTTCAAAAAAACCTTAAATTTTTGAAAAAATTCAAAAAATTAAGTTAAAATTTAACATTTAAAATATTACTCTTTAAATATTCAACTTACAAAATATAAAAATAATTTTTTAAAATCTAAAAATATATAAAATTAAAATTAAAAAATGCACAAAAAATAAAAAAGTCATTTTTTTAGAAATTTACAAAAAATGAAAAAACAAAAAACAATGAAAAATTGGTTGCGCATCGACTGAAGTTCACCAAACTTGACCAACATTGACCGACGCTAACAGGGAGTTAACCAACATCAACCGGTCAATTTTTATTTCTTTAATGTTTAAAATATTTTTAATTTTTTAATTTTATATTTTTATAATTTCAAAAATTAACCCTTTTTTTTATTTTTTTAAACCTATTTAATTTTTTTTTTAGAAATTTTAACTAATTTTTTTTTATTTTCAATTTATATATTCTTTTATTTTCAATTTACATATATATATATATATTCTTTTTTTGAATTTTTATATATTTCTTATATTTTTAACAAATTTTAATTTTTTTTCAAAATTCTAAGGTTTTTTTAAAAAATATTTAAAGAATAGTTAAAGATGCATCGACATGTTATCCCCTTATTTCTTCACGTGTCAGCCCCATATTTGTCCACTTGAACGAGTTCTTAAAAAAAACAAACGATGTTAGTGTAGAGACCAATTGGTGTAACAAATGTCAATCTTAAGAACTAATATGATCCAAAAAAAAGTTGAAGGGCCAATATAAAAAAAGTTACTAAATTTAAGGGTCAATCTATATATTAAGCCTATTCAATATCAAAGAAGACCAATACTGCAAGCAACCTATGAAATTGCCCACTATAATTCAAACACAACAAAACCTTAAATTTTTTAAAATTTTTTGAAAAAATAACTTATTTAGCCCTATAAATTTATTAAAAAAAATTATTTTAGTCTTCTATTTAAATTTTTACCTCTTTTAGCATTTGAACTTGCGTTATTTGTCCAACCACCCAAAAGAGATAGAAAAGTTAATATTTTAGGTTGATGCATTCACGTGTATGCCACATCAACTATTAATTAATTAGTTTAAAATTTTAAAAACTATCAAAATTATTAAAAGGCATAAAAGTATAAAAATATATACAATTTATTTAATAATAAAAATCATTATAATATTTTACAATTTTTTGAATTTTTTAAAATAATTAATTAGTTGCTAACATAGCATGCATGTGGACTACCACATCAGCAAAGCTAACAAATGTTAACTTTTCAATCATTTCAGGGTGTTTTTACAAAAAAAAAAAAAAAAAAAACAGTTTAAAGGATAAAAAGATGAAAAATTAAATGAATAGCTACAATAACTTTTTTGTGCATTTTATTTTTTTTGGATAAGTAAACTTTTTATTTCAGATTTGTATTTAATGTATTCTCAATGGATACATTTATACATTGAAAATGAACCAAACAGTGAAACCTAGGGTTCAACAAAGAAATTGAGAAAATCGAAAAAATCGATTCGAACTAATGTATTTGGTCCGGTTCGAGTTTTGTATTGTTCGATTTGATTCTGGGATAGTGTTATCACTCAAATCGAACAATTTGGTTTGGGTTTGGTTTTTTCACATGGAACCCGTTTTATCCGAATCAAATCAAATGAAAAAAAAAATCATGTTTAAAGGAATAGACCTAATAGAATAATAAATAGATCATTTCAATATCTATATATATGGACTAATTCATTTAACCCTATTATTATTATTATTATAAACAACAACGACTAGATAGGATTGTACAAAAATATAAAGTTATGAAAATATCTCATAAAAAAATTATAAAAGTACAATTTTATATTAGAGTAATTGAATCAGTTCTTAAATATAATAATTATAATTATAAGCATAAATCTAATTTTAGGGGAATAGTTTATGAAACTTTATAATATATTTTATTTATAAAAGAAACAACTTTTAATATGATATACTATAATCACTTAGTTATAATTAATTAAAATAATTTAAGAAATGACACAAAAATATTGGGTACACTAATACTTTATGTATTAGCTTTCCTTTTTAACAACTTCGAATGATTTATCAACTTAATAGCTTAACTTAAAATGATTTTTTAAATAGTCTTATTGATGATTACGATATTAATTTAATTATTTAATTTAGTTTATAAATGATTTTAAAGTACTATTAATGGTACTTTCTATACCTAATAAACAAGAGTCCATTGTCGTCCAGTGGTTAGGATATCTGGCTTTCACCCAGGAGACCCGGGTTCAATTCCCGGCAATGGAATCCTTTTAAATTTTTATTGCTGTCCTGGCACGTGGCACACACCCACCAGCTTTTTTTTTTCTTTTTCATTTTATAAACTCGGCTAAATTTTAACTTTAGTCCTTTTAATATGCTTAAATTAGAAGTTTAATCCTTATACTTTAAATTCCAAATGTAGGAAGTGTAAAGCTCTTCCTCCATATTTAAAATAACATAGTTTTTTTAAAATTCTTTTCTAGACAGGAAACAGTTTTTTTCAAAGTTTCCCATTTTTTTTTTCAATTTTGAAATAGCAGAAATTCCAATTTTCCTTTTTGTCCAAAAATATTGAAAAGATTGAACAGACTTCTCAACAATTTTCCAAGATTTTGTATTTTTTTGTATTCTAATATTTTAAATTAATAAAAAATATATTTAATATATATATATATACACAATAAATATAAAGTTTATTTAAAATATATAATATAACATCTATTATAAAATATAATATATAATAATAGGTAGTGATAAACATTAAATAATAATATAACTGGGAAAAGCTATTTATCATGGATACTTAAATAAAAACTTTTGAATAGCTAAATGAAAAATTTTGAATAGTTCAGAAATCAAATTGTAATTTTTTTTTAGTAAAGTGACCAAAACTAAAATTTACTCATAGTTAATGATTAATGGTGTAGTTTACCCAAAATATCTAAAAGACTTGGGCCAATAGTGGCATTTTAGATATGAACCACTTTGAACCATATTGACATGGGCTTGACCCAATGATGACATTTTAGATATCAAGCTTATCTTGCAGAAATTGGACTCTGTGAAGGATAGGATCTCCCATGTACATTTTGAGTTTGTAAGGAGATCTGTTAATTTGGCTGCTGATTGGGTGGCTTCTTTATTGGTTGCGCCAGCCACCATCTTCTTTGGTCCATATTCTAGACAAAGATGACCTACGAGCCCCGCCTGGTTAAATTTTTTTGTTTCTGTTCTTTTTTTGGTTGCATGTATGGTGACTAAGGTTTTTTTTTCCTTCAATTCTAACAACACATTTTCAATAACATTCAGAATTTGAACTAATAAAAAAAAAAAATCGAGTGTTTACAACATGTCTTATAAGTATACTAAAAAATTTAAATATATAAACAAATAAGAGACTTGCCACGTTTTCAATTATATTTGTGAAGTTTAAAAACTTTAAAAACCGTGTATCAAATAATTACTTAAAATGAAAAACTAAATATTTTTTATATTATAATAGATAAATACATAATCCTAAATCAATAAGAGTTATGATAATGAGTTATTATGCTTTATTTTTGACTTATATTAATATTATATTCATACAAATAATTAATATAGATTGTTGCTTAGAATAAATTTTACTCTTGTGATAAATGATGGGTCTATTAATTTTTGTTCAAAGTTTCATATCAAATGATTGTAGGTAGAATCATTTTGTAATAACATATTAAATTATTTCACTCAGAAATTTTTTTTAGAGGACTAAAATTAAATTTTATTTTTTACGATAATAAAAATGCAATTTCATCATTTGAATAGTATATATTTTTAAAGGGTTAAATCGAATTTCTATCATTTTTAGGAGGGGCCAAAGTGTAATTTTACCTTTATTAATTTAAAACTTTTAAAAATTTAAAGGATCTAAATGAATTTTTCTTCATTTTAAGCCTGATCTTACCCTAAAAAAGAAAAAAATATACGAATAACAGGGTTTTACATAAAAATGTGTTCATTTGTCGAATCAAATATTATATATATATATATAAATTTATATATATATATGTTTAAAAATTACTATTAAAAAATAAAATAAAAACATATTTTTGTAATTTAATAATTTTAAAATATAATATAGAATTAAATTTAAATAAAAATAATCTTTATCAATGAAATGTTCCAAGCATAAACCTTAAATTCAAGTCTTTTGTTTACACTTAATTGCAAATTCAAACATATAAACTACACTTTCCTGGCTTCTTATGAAAAAACAAAATGGTTCAAACATTATTTGAGTTAAAAGTATAATATTTTTAAGGTTAAATTTTAAGAATAGTTCCTATACTTATTCATTTGTGCGAGTTTAGTCTCTCTATTTTCATTTGTTTAAAATTGGTTTTTCTATTTTTCTATGTTTAGTCCCTCCATTTAATTCAGTTAAAAATTAGGTACAATCACAAATTTAGCTCCTCAATCTTTACAACTTTTGTCAATTTGGTCCCTACTTTTTTTATTTTTCCTTTAATTTTTAAAATTTCGAAAAATTATATAAAAAGTATAAAATGAGTAAATCGAGAAGGAGAAAGACCAAATTTGAGCAAATAAAAGTGGAGAGGCTAAATTTGCACAAATCGATAAGAACATGGACTATCCTTAGAATTTAACCTATTTTTTTAAAGAATATAGACTATTTATCAAATTTTAAAGGTATTTACAATATATTTAAAAAACGATTTTACCAATAAATATTAAGTATAGTGACAAGTTACATTACACTCCAAAAGAGAGAACTCATATTTGAATCTTGGAAATACGTTATAAGAAGGGCAACCACGAACCTTAATCATGAGTATATAATAATGAAAAAGAAGAGAGAAAAAAAAAAAACTCCCCTAGAACAAAAGAAAACCCATGATAAGATGTGTGACCCTTTTGGCCATTTTCTTTTTTGAAGGCGGTTAGGTTAGTTAATGAGTTAGGTACACTCTTCATGCAACTTAAAGTAAGATTCCAAGTGAGACAGCCAAAAGATCAAAGATGAGGACTTAAAAAATCTTGAATTTCAAATTTAAGTATAAATTTATCAATTATCATATGTTTAGACTAATAAATACTAGGTGCAATTGTGAAGCGCATTGTATTATTTGGAATTTAATTCAAGCCCGAATTTTGAAAATAATATTATTAAAAGAGATAATTATAAATTACGAAAAGATTAATTTTAATGAAACGTAAAATCGATATAAAAGATATCTTAATGATACGAAGAAAAAAGATCATATATGTTTTGAAAAGTTAAAAGAAGAGATAAATTTTTTTTAACATTAAACTCGATAGGTTCTTATCAAATCTGTTCTTTTTACAATGCTTAGAACTATGTACCCATAACTCCTCTCTAACCCTTCTTCAACACATTCGAACCCATATTCTTCTGCGCTGACAACAATACCGATACTAATCGAATTAAAATTCAATCGACGAAGAGATATAAATTTTAAAATGGATGGAAAAGATAGAGAATGAGAATGAATGAAATGTTGCATGAAAAGGAGCAAAGAAAGTTGAAGATATGATTCCAAATTTGCTTGCTCAAGAAACTAGGAAGCATTTTTGTTTTCTTTCAAATGGGATAGCGTAAAGCTAAGTAAGACAAATAAATTACAATGGAACATGTTTTTGTTGTAAAGAAGAGACATAATTTGGGCAATGGTCCCTTGAGCCAAGCAACTGGTCTGCTAAAAGATCAAGCAATTTGTCCTTCCATTATGTTATGCTTAAGGAATTTAGCACTAACACTTTATTTTCCCTTTTATATTTCTCTTATAATCATTCTCCTCTATGGCATGTTAATTAAATCTCAAACACTTATTAGTCATCCGTTAATGTGGTAATTGATGTTAATTAACCTTTGAACAGAATAAGTTAACTTAATTAGTTCATATATAATTTTTAAATGATGGGGTTTGAATTTGAATGTTGAAGATTTTAGACCAGTTCATGGAACGGATTATGAAAGTCCGGCTAAAAGTTAGGAAGTTTTGATAATAATAATAAAAAATTAGACTTGGAAAAAGGGTCTGAGCAAAAAATTAATTCTATTTAAAACCTGGGTCGAGCTCAGACTCCAATGTTCAATGCCTGAGTTCGGCTTGGCCTGGCGCATTTTTAAAGTGTATAATATATTATATTATATAATTTATAACATATAAAAATTAAATCTATAGTAATATATAACACTACAATGTAAACATAAAAAAAAAAGTTAAAATGATTTTACAAAATTTTAATAAATGACAAAATATATAATTATTAAATTTAAAATTTAAAATATATAAACATTTTTAAAAAAATAATATGGGATGATCCAAATTGGACTTGGGTAAGTTATTTACGAAAAGTGGCAGATTTTGGCAAAATTTTAAGCCCATATTTTGGGTCCGATCGGAGGCTAATATCATGTTTAAGTCCGACTTGAATTCGACCCAACCTGACCAATGAATACCATTAATAAGGCTACTAAAACCTTTTCTTTCTTTCCTTTTTTTTTTTTGTCATTGTTTTAAGGGTAAACTATCCAATTGGTCACTTAACTTTTAGGGCGTTTTCATTTTGGTCACTCAAAAAGAAATCCTTGCAATTTCATCACCTAACTTTTAGGATGCTATCATTTTAGTCATCCAAGCATTAAATTTCTAACAACGATTGACTTTACACATCACATCATGTTTACATTTTCGTTTTGGTCACTCAACTTCTAGGTCACTTTCATTTTGGTCACTCCAAAAATATATATTTTAAAGTATTGATCGGAGTAAAAAAAAAAAACATTAAGGATTAAAGTGAAAAAGTATTAAAAACTAAATTAATGCATTAAAAAATCCATCATATTGTACTTGTTTACCCTATTGATGTAAGTTCTACTTTTTTTTAAAATATTGAAATTCTAAATATCAAGACATTATCTAAATTATTGAAAAAAAAATTATCACTTGATAGTGTCAACTGGTTTGTTAGTATAATATTGAATTTAATTAATTTAATTTCCTTCTAAAATTTATAATTTTATTTTATATTTCTAAACTAAAACTAAATCAAATATTACAAAATTTCGGCATGTATTATGATTGTTGTTAAAAAATAAAAAATTACAAAATTAGATATTTTGGAGCCCAAAAGAAGGTGATATTGTTTTTTTTTACAAAGCTTAGATTTGTAAAAATCCGTCGAACCGAACCTAACTGAACTGCGATTATCGACTTCAAATATTTCAGTTTTTAGTCTATACGGTTTCAATTTTGATTTTAGAAGTGAAAAACCGAATGGAACAATTCAATTCAATTTTTGTCAAAAAGCCGAACTGAACTGAATACACCCCTAATGAAACCTCATTAATAACCCTTTAAACAAATAAATAATTAAAATCAACATAGTGTAACCCAAATTCAAGGTGAGGTTGGAACATAGAAAGATAAGACCTCTCCAATCCGTTAAATGTTAATTAATCACAATCTCCATTATCAAGGACTTGTCGATTTTGTAAAGAAAATACTATTAATAAGACTTATTATGCCCATTACACAGCGATCCATTGTCGTCCAGTGGTTAGGATATCCGGGTTCAATTCCCGGCAATGGAATCTTTTTAAATTTTTATTGCCATTCTTTTTCATTTTATAAACCGGTTCATTTTCAATTTTAGTCCTTTTAATATTCGTGAGATTTAATTCTTATACTTTAATTTCAATTTTAGTCATAATATGCTTAAATTTAAGATTTAATCCTTATACTTTAATTTCAATTTTAGCCACAATATGCTTATATTTAAGATTTAATCCTTATACTTTAATCTTTTTACATCATTTGATCTCTATATTTTTATAATTTTATTAATTATTTCAAATAGTTAATATCGTTAACATTTAAATCAATTAAATGTGATTACCTATAATTTGAAAACAGATTTTTAAAACAATAAGGTAGAGAGATTAAATTCTTGAAATTAAAAGTTAGGGAACTAAATTCCAAATGTACAAAGTGTAGAGACTTACAGTTATGGTTGTTTGAACTTAATCAAATCGGTTGGTTAGATCGAGAACCTGTCAAGATATCGATCCGAAGAGAGGCATCAGATTGATTGACCTGCGAATCGATACGGACCGATTGAACCAGACAAAAAAACCAATTGAATCAATTTTTTAATGTTTTTTAATAATTCATTTAATTGAATCGTATGAATTAAAGGTCTGACCAATTCGACCACTAGTCTAGTTCTGAAACTTTGCTTAGAGTATATTTGATCTTCAAAATTTTACTCTATAATTTCATATTAAGAAATAATCAACCAAGCGTGGGTGAACCATATTAATTCATACTCAAATATGAAAAAGAATTGATGGGACACTAATATTTATTAAATATAATTATATTTTTTTAAATAAATTAAAGTGTAAAAATAAAAATAATTTTGTAAATCAATGATTTTTTTTAGTGATAAAAAAATAATTTCTTTTAGTGCATATCACATATTTAGCTTTAACAGACAAGTTAGATATACTCATTTTTTTTTTTGAATTATAATAATAAGGTAAAGCCTAAATAACAAACACGATTAGTGCGACTCGAACTCAAGTCACACTTGGGACAGTGAACATCCTATCAATTTAAATAATTGGTGATATTAAGTCAAGTGATATTTGGATGAAAGAAAAGTAGGTATTTCCAAGAAAAAAAATTATCATTCTCAATATCCATAAGATGAATTAGTTGTTGTGGTTTCAATAAAACTTAGATTCAATTATACGAAGCATTAAGACCAATCTTTTTCATAATTACTTAACAACCACCGTCCTTATTATACTCATTTCAATCGACTTATGGACTCTATCAAAAAATTTGATTTATTGCAAAATCCCCCTCCATAAGAGCAATATCATCTTCATCAAACGCTACACCATTTCCTTTGGACCCTTGACCATTATGCATTAATCGGTCATTGAACCCCATCGTCCCCCCAATCGGATTAGAGTCCATAAGATCACCCAGGTCATTAGGCAGTTCTGCCTCTTGCCGATGAACCTTCTTCATAACCCTACCACCATTGGCAACGCCCAACGAGGAAGAGGGAGGAACACTCATTTATTTGATTTCTTTCTTTAGCCCTTAATTTTTCGTATTGCATCAAATAAAGTTTTTAACCAACATCATCTTTTTTTTATTTATTTATTAGTAATTGATGCTGACTAGACCTCTTCATGGGTTGAATGGCCCACTTATCTCGATAGGCCCAACTTAGCATAAACCAAGTAGGAGTGAAGTTAGAGAAATTTTATTTGGGACCAAAATTAAATTGTATATTTTTTATGAGAGTTAAAATATAATTTTATTATTTTAATAGCTTATATCTTTTTAGTTTTTAGAGGGCTAAATCAAAATTTTATAATTTTTAAGGGGTCAAAATATAAATTTATCATGTATTAACTTAAAATTTCATAAATTTTAATGGGCAAAAAATGAGATATCTCATTTGGGGGGGGGGGGGCTCGGGGCCTTTCCCCGCCGCCCTAACATGCTTGAGCAAAAAAAATTTAACCTTTGAATCACCAAGCTTGGCTCGAATTTAAATTAAAATAATTTTATAAAATGCATTCAAATTTTAATTATAAAATATGTAAATATTAATATAAGATCATACTTTTTAATATTTTATTATTATTTTTAGATAGTAAAATGACTTATTTGGGTGAGTCAAGTTGGGACAAGATTAAGCTTCGAGTATAGAAAAGGTTTTAAAATCAGGCCAGGACTTAATTTATGGACACCTTTAATAATGTTGACTCATCCGTTTTTGTTTATGTGGCGGCTGAATTTGATGACGTGATGTTATATTTTATCTAATATGTCATGTTAATAAATAATTTAAAAATTTTCAACAAATTAATAATAATTAGATATTTTAAAAATATATAAACAAAAGTATATATATATATATATATATTTGGAGATTTATGTTTTCTTTTTTAAGATATAAAATATATATACTGAAGTTGGTTAATTTTCACTTTTTTCATTATTTTAAAAATTTTAATAATATTTAAATTATTTATTGATATAATACATGAGACAAAATAATGCAATGTCATCGAAATCAACCACATGACCACCACGTAGACAAAAACGGATAAATCAACCTTAGTTAATTGTCAAAGACAAAATTTGTTGATTAAAGTGTTTGATTGGTGCAATTTAGAGCTTAAGGACTCAATTGAGTTTTTTTTTTTTTTTCCAAAGAACATGATTGATTTTTTTTAAAAGTACAGGGACTTTTCATACAAATACTTGAGCTATAAGATACGTATAAAGTTGAAAATTGAAAGGAGGCCAGTAATTATACCAAATCTTTGCCTTAATTTCTTCTTTTAACTTTTTAAATTATACCAAATCTATACTTATCTTGTAATTTACTTCAATTCATAGAATTCCCATAAGAAAAAAAAAAAAACAATTATGTAGCACAATTTCAGCGTACTAGATTTCGAACTTGACAAATTTTTTTACCTAGTGTGAAGATTATAGTATTTTTCGATCGTGTCACATCATCACTTAATTTTTTTTTATAAAGAAGTATAATTTCTATGTAATGATATGGCACAATATTATAGTGTCATGTCGTCACATGGACCAAAAGTAGAAAATGTTAACAAGTTCCAAGATTAATGTGAACTAAATTGAAAAAAAAATTATCAAGTCAAGAACTAAATGTTACTTAATCCCATATTAAAATGGTTAAAATATGTCATAGGTCATAGTAATGTACTCTTCACAAATTTAAAATTAAGTCACTGTACTTTTATTTTCAGGAACTTAGTCCCTCTATTTTTTAGATTTTAAAATTCAGGTCCAATTGTTAAATTTACAAAAGAATATAAGGAGTTATGGGTATATTTTAACCTATTGAAATCATCTACCAAAATTAATTACAATGTCGGCCGTCCAAATGATTTTATTTACCTACTTCATAATAATAATAATAATAATAATAATAATAATAATACATTCCTGGTGTAAGTGAAAACAAAATTATGTGATAAATATATTTATAAAAAATATAAAATATCGAAAATATCCTTAAAATAGTACAATTCAATTTGTAAAGTGAGAGTATTTTTATCTTCTCAATTGAGTTGGTACATAATTAACCCGTGACACTAATTTAATTAGGAGTTTTATAATAAGTACAAATAGATAATATCCATATCGAGTATCTATCAAGTGTAATAAATTTTATTTGAATTGGACTGATTTCTAATGAATGTTTTGTATAATTCATATTAGCTTAATTCAATTAGAAAAGGAAGGGCATAACATCAAATTTAGCTCTCAAAATATTTATATTTTTTTGTCAATTTAAATTAAATTTGGACTTCAGCCGTTTAAAAAAGAGTCAAATTTAATCGAGAATCTTTCAAAAAGAATAAAAATATTTTTTTAACAAAAAAAACTGACTACCCACAAGGCGATTCACATGTACTCTATGCTATTTTTAAAAAAATTTAATCTTTTGAATATTTTTATAAGTTTTAAATTATTTATTCACGTAGTATATAAGACAAATATTGTCATATCAATATGAAGCATACGTAGATTGCTATGCGGGTTGCCATGCCAACATCATTAAAAAATTAATATTGTTGATACAAGGGATCAATAAGGGAGAAGACAATGAGAAGAATGTGATGGGAGTCTGGAACGATTCACCCTTGTAGGGCGGAGAATGGTCAATGGTGGAAGTGAGGAGAGAAAATATGAAAAAAAAAAAGCCTTTGGTGGCCGTAAAATAGAATAGAAGAGAACCCTAAAATAAGACCATTCATCTTACCCTAATCCCAAGAAGGATATATAAATGGGTTATTGTGGAATTCATATTGCGATCAAAATGTACATATTTTAGTCATCATTTCTGTTAAAAACGGAGATTTAATTTTTTTTTAAAAGATTAATAATCAAATTTAGTTTAAAAAAATAAAAATCAAATTGACAGAAAATATACATATAAAATTATGCCAAAAAGAATAAATTAAATTTTTAAATAGAGGAATTTAAAAGAAAATAATTTTATTTTGAACCGATCGGTCCGACCAATTAAGTGATAATAAATAGAGTGTAGGAAGGGGGTTTGGTGGCAACATCACATGCAAAAAGCAAAGCAACTAAGTTGAAGAACTTAATTTGATCACATTCAAAATCTCTACATACGATTTGGGGGATTTGTTGTTCAACAACAAAGCTATGATTTATTTGTGACGTGTTCCATTTCTTCACATTCCATACCTTCCTTTGGATTTCATTATATTTATTGCTTTCATCTTCACACCTCTTCCTCCTAACTGTTTTCTACCTTTGCCCTATTTTTATACATTAATTCTCTCTTTTTCCATGCATTTTTAACCTACTTTTGCCATTTCTACAATATATAATTATAGTCAATCATGTTTTATCTTAATCATTATAATAAACGTCGATATTAACGGTAGAACGATCGCAAAGTAATAAGAACACACAGATACGTGGAAATCCTTTCGAGAAAAAAATCACAGGCAGAGGAGAAGAAATTCACTAATGTTGAAAAACGAATGATACAAGAGGAGTTTCGACTATATCTATTTAAGAGTTGAAAATCCCTTTTCTAATTAAAGTAAAATAGCAGACGTATAGTTCTATACGGACTCAACTTGTGCAGCCTCTCGCCCCACAAATGCCCTTATTTTGTAACAAGTGATGAGGTTCGGGTCACACAAATTTCGAAATTCAATTTGGTGTGATTTCATGTTAAATTTACTCCTTTTAACTTAATTCATTGCTTTCTTTAGGAACTCAGCTATAAAATTTTGGTTTTCAAAGTTAAAAAAGATTTGCATAATTTTTCAAAGGAAGCTAAAATTGAATATTTTAATTTTTAAGAGGTATTTAAAATAATAATAAAAAATTATTGTTTGGTCAAAGCCCCTGGTGACACCCTTGGTTTTAACATGAGATGTAATAATTTCGACAATTAGCCATTGGTGTAATGAAAATGAACATGTTATGTCTTTGTTGACTTGAGGTTCTGGGTTCATACATGAAAACCCCTTCACTTATCTCTTATAAAAGAAATGTAATAATTTGATTTTATGGTCTTAATTCCCTTTATTTAGTATAATTTCAACATAAAAACCTTATTTTTATATTTGTATTTATTCCCAATTTGTCCTAATAAATGTGTTACAAAAATTGAGTGGATAATCAAGTATCTTTGTTCTTTACTTACACTTACATAGACTTTAAATGTTTATCGAATTCTTTAATCATATGATTAGAGATTCGGTCTCCGTCTCATGGGAATAGAGCATATTTCATAGCAAACCTTCATGTGATTGAAGGGTTCGATTCCTGCTAATAGAAATAGAGCATATTTCATTATTACCCGTTTACTTCTTTCGGAAAGTATTTATAATAAAAAGATTAATCACTTGTATTGACGATAAATACATTGATTACAATAAAAAAATTAAAATAAATATTTTTATTACAAGACCAATCGCTTTCACTTTGACAGGAAGAAATTCTTAAAACCTGGATTTTTTAATAAATTTAAAAAAAAAAAGAAAAAAAAAAGAAAAGGATTGGAAAACTTTTTGACTTTAAAGTTTACACATTTGTATCGAACGTAATGAAAGTGTAAAAATATTGAACGGAGTTTAGTCCACTACCAACGTACGGCTAATGCACGGCGTAATACTTGGCCCGATGAATGCGGTTTGTGGGTCCCACTTATCTCCATTTGGTCTCTTTTTTTTCTGCCCTTTGTTTTTGTTTGTAGAATCAATTATTTTGAAAATAATCCCCAAATCAACGTCTGAATGTATAATAAATCTAATATTTTCCAAATGCATTAGCTGTTTTTATTTGACCATTTTCCACTTGTTTTTGTCCCCTATTTTTCTATATTCTTTTCCTATTTTTAATTTTTAAAAATGATTTTTTTTTGAATTTTTTAAAATTTAAAAGATTAGTTAAATGATGACATGTCATCCACGTGTATATCAAGTCAGTAAATTTAATAAACATTAACTTTTCCTATCATTTTGGTGTAATTTCACAAAAAATGCAAGTTAAAGGGTAAAAAAATGAAAAATTAAATGAAGGGTTAAAATAAATTTTTTTTATAAAGTTAGAGGGCTAGAATGATCATTATGCCTAAATAAAACAAAATAGTGAACAACTTATAAATGAATACCATTAACTTTATCTAAACATTATTTAATAATAATTATAAATAAATACTAAAACCTTAAACCTTAAATCGAGACCCAAGATCCTAAATTCAAGAGTAATTTATATTTATTTACAATAGTTACCGTTAATGTTTAATTATGTTCAAATAAAATTATTACTATTTATTTTCAAGTCCTTTATTTTTTTATTTAATTAAATTATGACGTGTCGTATTATTATTCACTAATGGTGCATGAGACTTATACACATATGGTGCACCAAATATTTTACTATACCCCTACAGGATACTTATCAACTCGTTACTTGCGAAGTTCAAAAACCCTACTGATAATATATCAAAATTTTTCTCTAAACCTTTATCAAATAATATCCAAAAACTCGTAAAATAAAATCCATTTTTGTAAAAATAAGTAAAAAAAAAAACTCAAAATCTAGATTTAATATAAAAAATCAAATCAAATTATCATAAAAGATTAAAAAATCTAAAAAAAAAAATCCTTATTTGCAATAAATAGAGTTATTTAAAAAAAAAATCAATTAATAGAGAAATTTGTGGGTAGATAATCCCTTGATTAGAAGCTCATATTACTTCATCAATAGTACCTTACTATATAACTACATAAAACGCTATTGTAATTAGTGATCCTAATTAGAGCTATCTAAAAAAAAGTATAATTACTATTTGGTACTTAAGTTTAGTTTTAATGTTCAATTTGGTATATTAGTTTTCTTTTTCTAATATGGTACATAAGTTTGGCTTCAATATTTAATTTCATACCCAGACCAATTGACATCATATGGTCCAATGAATGTTAAAGCATATGTGTTCTGGTAAAAAAAAAAAAAACATAGATACTTAATTTGAACAAAAAAAAATTCAAGTATTGAAGTTAAACTCATTTACTTAACTAATTGAAAAAACTCATGTACTAAAGTGAACATTGAAGATAAACTCAAGTATCAAATTGAGAATTTAAGACAATCTTATTATAGGTTCTGCTCATATATACTCTTTTTGACACAATGTCTAGAGTTAGGCGTAGCCCCTCCTCAACCCATAAATAGGAGGATAATGCGCTTCAGCACACTTGAACCCATATCCTCCTATATTAATAACAATGCTCATATCAATCAAGTTAAAGCACAATCATGAAATAATATATGAAGTTAAAAAGAATAATAGCATAATTAGAAGCAAATCTATCCGTACAATTGTTGACCCCACTTTTCCCTCCATTTCAAGCTTGGAAAGAAGGAACATGGAATAAATAGACAAGAGAAAGGTAGCAACTAGGCAAAGAAGTGTTCTACAATTGATGGCACAACTTGTAGCTAAAGCAAAGCAATTTTCATATAGCACCAAACTTCATAATTCCACTCTACACCCCTTGCCTTTTCATCAAATCTCTCACTTTTTTTGTTATAATAATTGTTAAGATACAAGGATAATTATGTCATTGAAAAATATATTGTAAAATAAATTGCAATATAAGAATAACAAATAAGTTGTCAACGATGTTTTAGTTCAGTTCATATCGAGGATGTTGAAGACTCTTGAAATTAAGGGTGAATTAAAAAACTTTTTTAGGGGTCCAAAATATAAATTTTATCATGTATTATTTTATTATTTTATCATTTTTGAAGAGACTATATAGAATATTTTTTATTTTTGGGAGACCAAACCATAATTTTTCCATATATTAATTTATAATTTGATCATTCCTAAAGGGGCTAGAATTGCCTGTCCCCTTGTATGTGCCCTTGCTTGAAAGTTGCGGATTAGGGTGAAATATCTCTATTAATATTGAAATTTTTATCGAGTTTAGTGTTACGAGTCAACTAGATACCAGTTTAATTGGATAAAAACAAAAATATCCTTATTTTATAATGTAAATTATATCTCTACTAACATTAAACTTTTTCTGGAGTTTGGTGTCATGAGTCAACTAGGCATCAAATTAGTTAGAAAATGACAAAAATACCCTTACTTTACAAAGTAAAATATAATATTTTGAGGGTGTTTTTGTCATTTTATATCTTTTATATAGAAAAATATAAATATAAATACACATGATAAGTTTCCGACCCAAGTGTCTTATAAGAATATAGTAAAATATTAAAAACATGTATTTAAAAAAGAAGAAGAAATAACGAATGATAATTTTTTAAGCCTACTTATGAAAATAAAAAAAATACACTTTTATCAATAAATGTTGGGTGTAATGGTAAGTCACATTATATTTTCAAGAGGAGATGTATGTTTAAACCTTGGAGACAATATTGTTAGGAGGGACAGCTACAAACCCCGAATATGAACACTAAAACAGATATAAGAAATGGGATTATAATTAAATGGAAAAAGAATTGAAATTAAATGGATTACCGCCAAGATGAAACTTGAAAGAGTAAAAGAAAAAAAAGGGAACTCCATTGCTGTAATTTGCTGTAATTAACTAGAGACCAAAATTGCACTAATTAAGGAGATAAACGATAATCTTTGGATCTGCAAAAATTTTCAACTTTTTTGACAGTGTTCATATCTTCCCCCCCCCTTTTTTTTTTTTCTCTCTCTTCCACTCCATAAATAGCAGTTCACACTCCACCCTTAACCCATTCAAACCTCCACTCATCCTTTAGCTGTTTCTCTCTGTTTCTTTAGTCAAAGTATACAATATGGCAATTTGGGTTGATACTTGCTTGGTTTCATTGCTTTTCATCATTGTTGCTGTTGAAGCTAGAATTCCTGGTGTCTATTCTGATGGTGCTTGGCAAAGTGCCCATGCCACTTTCTATGGTGGCAGCGATGCTTCTGGCACAATGGGTACTTTTTTATTTCTCAAAACCAAGATGATTTTGACTTCATAATCTGACCTTTTTTTTTAATGATTTTTTAGGTGGAGCTTGTGGCTATGGAAACTTATACAGCCAAGGCTATGGTGTCAACACAGCTGCTTTGAGTACTGCTCTTTTCAACAATGGGTTCAGCTGTGGTGCCTGTTTTGAAATCAAATGTGTAAATCAACCACAATGGTGTCATTCTGGTAGTCCTTCAATTTTCATCACAGCAACCAATTTTTGCCCTCCAAATTACGCTCTTCCAAATGACAATGGCGGATGGTGTAACCCTCCTCGTACTCATTTTGATCTCGCCATGCCAATGTTCCTTAAGATTGCTGAGTACCGTGCTGGCATTGTCCCTGTCTCTTATCGCAGGTAAACAAACAAAAAGTCTTCCTTCCCCTTTTTTTCCCGAGAAACAAACAGATATAATTACATTTTTTCTTTTTCTTTTTTTTTGTTATTCTACAGGGTTCCATGCCGTAAGCGAGGTGGAATCAGGTTCACAATCAACGGTTTCCGTTACTTCAACTTGGTTCTGATTACTAACGTGGCAGGCTCTGGTGATATCGTGAAGGCAAGCGTTAAAGGATCTAAAACAGGGTGGATGAGCTTGAGCCGAAACTGGGGCCAAAACTGGCAATCCAATGCCGTACTGGTTGGCCAATCTTTGTCTTTTAGGGTCACCGGCAGTGACCGTAGGACTTCTACTTCATGGAACATTGCTCCTTCCAATTGGCAGTTTGGTCAAACCTTCACTGGCAAAAATTTCAGGGTCTAAAATATAAAGGGGTGGGGGAGTGGTTGGGTTACTTTCCTGGGGAAATGAGGGAAAGTGTGTGGTTAAGATTGTTTTGACAGTGTGGGAAAATTGGGTTTTTACTTGTTTATCTAATGGGGCTATTTACTTTTAGGTTTTACTTTTTTTTTATCTTTGGGGTGAAAAGGTGAGCGAGAGGATAAAGGTTAAAAAAAAGTGGAATGAAATGGGGGCTGAAGTGGCTTGGAAAGAAGTTGTAGCCCGCAGCTTTAATACTTTTTCTTTTTCTGTATGTTACATAAGTTGAATTTAAGTCTTAATTTACTAATTTTTTCTTGTGTACGTAGATTATTGGATTGCTTTTACCTTAATTTCATGTATGGATTTCGGAGTTTATTATTGTTCCTTTAAATAATGTTCTATTTAAGGTTTGAACGTGAATCTTTTCTCTAGTGTGTTTTACTATTATTGATTCTTATCTGGTTGAATGGTAAGCAAAATTTTAACTTACGATATTGTTGAGGTTGAAATTAGTGCTAGTTTTTTACTCAATATAAATCGAAAAAGGTTAAGAAAGTAATCAAAATTGATCTAAAATAATATTTTATTAAGAGAAAAACAAAAAGTGTGATTGGTAACGATACAAAGGATTCTTCATTGTTATCTGCTATAGCCGAAAGAGGGTCATTGGATTCCTAATGTAACATGCAATATTTGAATGTCTTTTTCTTGACTACCTAAGGCTAAGATCAAGAATTAGGAGAGCATTGGTCTCTATTTCCATTTCACTTTTGTTCTGGTTTTTTTTGACTTGATAACATGTACCAAAGTCTCAAGCTGTTTTTTTGTCTCATCTTCTTTCTTTAAAATTTAACATTTAACGACAAAATAATTACAAAAAGTGTTCATGGTCACTGATAGCAAATTTACTTTGCTGCAACCCTTTTAACACTCCCAATTCTCCAATTCAACGACCTTAATTTGAGTAGATTGAGTCTATAGTTTGATTAATATGGACATTGTTTTTCAATGTAAGAGGACGTAGATTCGAGCGAGCTGAAGCGTATTATTTTTTTATTTATGGTTGTTGAAAAGGGGCTATGGGTAGTTCTATATATTGTGTCAAAAAGAACAGATATAATCAGAACCTATAATGAGATTGTTAAAAAAAAAAACCTAATTTGATTTAGTAAGGTAGCTATTTGGTGTAAAAAGAATAATAGGCAATAATTTTATATTATTTGGATAGATAAGTATAAAATAATGTTTTTACTCTTAAATTAACATAAATAATATTTTATGTATATTATTATTAGAGTAAATTGCACTTAAGGTCACTAAACTATTAGTAAGTTTATATTTTGGTCACTTAACTTCAGAAAGTTACGAAACGATCACTGAATTATTCAAAAGTTTTTATTTAAGTCTCCAGGCTATTAAGTTTTTTTTAAATGGTCCGGCTAGTGAGCTTCAAACGACAATTTGATGATCGGTACAATGGATCAATATCCATGGACAAGTATAATAACATATCTTAGATCCAAGTCGATCTAACAGTTAGTGCCGGAGACCAGAGAAGAAAGCTATTTGGATTTTGGTTTGTAAATTTGTGACATTCAAACTTATTTTTATGAAAGACGCTTAATTGCATAAGAGAAGGAAAATGAGAGCTTTTAATTGGTACAGGTGGTGCAAACAGAAAAAGCCATACAATAGCAATTTTAACAACCCAATGACTTATATGAAATTTTTTGAAGAATTTAATGACTATTTTATAATTTTTTTTAAATTAAATGACCAAAACATAAACTTACTAAGATTTTAATGACCTTGGGTATAGTTTACCCTATTTTCTATTTATATGATATTTACTTTCTATCACTTTTGTTAGGTGTTGACTTGATCACATGTAATGAAGTCTCATGCTTGAACTAGCTTTTTTTGTTATTTTTACTTTCTCTATTCAATAATTTTCAATTAAATTTAATAAAAAATTTAATTATAAAAATATTTTATTTATTAGTAAATTAAATTATAAATTACTCATATGTTAAACATAATGTTTTTTTTTAAAATTATATATGTTAATCACATTGTAATTACAAAGAATAGATCCAAATAATTATAAATTAGACAAATAATAAAAATATATCCAAATCTAAAATAGAATAAATCTTATATTTGGACCTAAATATAGTGAGACATAAACTAGAATAAATATAGACTAAGAACTCACATCAAATTTACATAGAATAAGACTCGAGCTTGGGATCCTAAAGTTCTCAGAGCCTTAATCTTATCCATTAAGCTTTACACAAAATAAGTGGACATAATTGAAACCATAAGGAAACTAAATGTATTTTACACTAAATATAAGGAAGTAAGTATCTTTTACCCTATTTTATAATTTACCCTTGTTTATACCCTTTTAGTCAAGTTTGGGTCGGACCTAATCATGATATTAATATATTTTATCCTTACACAAGCTCGGTTTAAAATATGAGTCTAAAATTTTGCCCAAGCCCGCCAATATTAGTAAAATACTAACCCAAGCCCATTTTAGACCCACCTATATTATTTTTAATTTTTTTAAAATATTTATATTATTTAATTTTATATATAATAATTTTACATTTTTTATTTATTGAATTTTTTTATATAGTCATTTAATATTATTTTCATGTTTACATTAAAGTAGTATTATATATTTAGTACAAGTTTTTTTTTTAATATGTTATAAATTACATAATATATAAAAATAACATAATATAAAGTACTATGAACTTAAAAATAGGTGAGGTCAAATTCAGGCCAATGTTCAAGCTCGAGCCCGACTCATATTTTAAATAGGTTTAATTTTTTTTTTTTGCTCAAACCCATTTTTCGAGCCTAATATTTTTATCTAAACCCTATCAAATTTCGGGCAGGCCTTCGAGCCTGAACGAATAGCCTTGTCCATGAACAAGTTTAGTGCCAGGCGCGCTTGAGGCATTAAAACTTTTATTTAACCTGAGGCGCAAGGTGCAAAAAAAGGCATTCGTCCGAATAAACCAACGCATAAGCATATAAATATAAATATATATGTAAAATGTATATAAAAGCATATATAACTAAAACCTATAATTATTTAGCATTAAGTAATTAGTAAAAATATAAATTTTAATATAGTTCAATTTATAAATTCAAAATATTGGTGAATAATTTAAGTCTAATAATTTACTTAATTTATTGTATAACAAAACACCAAAAGAACATAATGCTCTAAATTTCCTTCATCTTCATCTTCTCTTGAATCATAACAATTTACATTTCGTTCTGCTTCAAGATCGTCATCTTGGTCAAAAGTAGGTTGAGAAGTTGATGCACCTGATCTCAATCTCATTTGCACTCTAGCACAATGCCTTGATTCTCCAACATCGGCGACACTAACAACCAAACCCCATGTCAATTCATCTTCATCAAATACTAAGTCATCCTCAGCATCATTTGAAGTGTGTTCACCCATCTTTCCAATTAGCTCATTCATTACTTTCATCACTATCTTCTAGTGAAATAAGATTATGCAAGGGATGATGCATGAATGTTGCTGAATGCTTCCATGATTGTTTCCTTCGCTCTATCCATGGTCGCCTTGTATATATATATATCCCATGGCCGCCTTGTTTTTTCATTGTTAATAAGTCAGAGAACTCGAACTAAAGGACTCAGCCTTGAGAGTGATTACCACACCATTCCAAAGTGATGGCATTAGAATAGTTTTAGCAACTTGTTTAGCCTTTGGATCTTTGACACCCAATTTTGAGAAATGATCCCATGGTTTTGAAATGAAGGATGCATTCTAATGTGAGATAAGATGTGCAAAAACGAGTTTTACTCAGACCAATTCCCTTACTTGGTGAACTCTCTCATCATGTTTAGCATGACTTGTGGTTATTAATAAACTTAGTGATGGCAACTGCTCTTTCTAAAGTCTTAGAGACTTAAGAAAGCTTGCCAATATTTTCTAAAATGAGATCAAGACAGTGTGTATCACATGGTGTCCAATATAGATGTGATGTTTTTGCTTGTAGCAATTTACTAAATAAATAAGAAAGATAAGTTAGATAACTAGCCATGACGAAGTTACTTGCATTGTCTGTAGTTACTTGGAAGACATTAGCTTCTCCTACATGCTCCACAAAAGAATCCAAGAATTCAAACATTTTATCTCCCATTGTTTTACATATGATGAACTTAACAAACACTGTTCTAGTAGGACAATTGACCAAAAAATTTATTAAGCTCCTGCCTTTCTTATTCGTCTATCCATCTGTCATAATAAAACACCCATGCTTCACCTAAACACATTCTTGAAGCATCTAGTTTCACGACATTAAATGAATTTCCTGCTTGGTAGAAAAAACAAGCAATATATTGACATGCTTCTTATCACATGCATCTTTAATGTTTAATTGCTTTCGAGACTGAAAAGTACTGTCTCTGGCTTTTGAGAGATGAACGAATCCATAGGAGAATTCTCTTTGTTAAAACATGGAAGTAGTCACTTGCCCTTATGATTTCCTTTTATCTTCTTCATCAATTTCCACAATATTGCTAAACTCATTAAAATCCAATAACTTATCATAAATTTTAAATTTTTTTCTCATTCTTATAGGACAAAAGCTCCTCTCTCACATTTACTAGAGTCTTCAAGCACGACTTGGCATTTCTATGATTATTGACTTGATGTTGTTTGGCTCGAAATATGCCACCTTTAGTTGTCTTTATGACAAAACATGCAAGTGATGGTATTCGGATCTTTCGAATTAGCCAAAAAAACATATTGCAGGTGGCTATCAGACACCTCTAAAGGGTAAGAAATCAAACAAGGATCCCCTAGAGTAAGTCAACTAGTTCAAATACCATAAAAACAATTTGCAAATAGCAACAGAGCAACTGTAAAAATAAGGGGTGAAAAAGTATGATGGAAATAGGAACCAAGGAAAAAATATTGGTAAATCGGATACGGTGTTACTCGACTCGAAAAGGGTTGTACAAGACTTCAGGGTGCTGAACAATGTAATTCACACCAAAAGGGTAATGGGCTCTCTTGATATAGGCCTTGCACTTACGACTGGAACCCCAGACTGCCCATTTCAAATATTTCAAAGGTGGATCCATTAAAAGACAAAAAGTCCTTGTATTCAGGATGGTAAAGGCCCTGTAAAAGACGTTGCATGTCCAGATAATGAACTTCTTTCTACTTCTGTGCTCTCCTACTTGCTAAACTAATTGTTGTTTAAAAGAACAATGGCAAGGAGAGGAATGTAAGGCGATGGCAATGGGAATCTCTTTGGAGGAGAGTAATGAACCTATGATGTGGGTGTAGGAACAGATGGGGGAAAACAACCCAGTGCAAGATCAGGTATCCTCAAACATGAGGGGGGATCAAAATAGTCTATTAAGGGGACCCCAAGGAAGCTCAAGGAGGCGGGGAAGAAGTGATGGTATCTCCCCGTGCTAGTTACAACCACAGAGAAGTTCAAACGTATTGTCAAACCTAAGAAGCTGTCCAGTGGATGCACGAGGCCATTTTAAACGATTCTAATATTGGTGCCGCCTATGTGGCCATCTCCAATACAACCCTCCGCACCATCGTCTCATGAGAACCAGATGCGTGGAGTAATGTGAGGGAGACTCAATGGTTTATCGAAATCCTCCGTTACCAAAGAAGACCATGAAGTATTATTATATCCCCATAAATTTATTATAAAAAAATATATCTCATATCTTAAATTTATTGTTGACTTTTAATGCTTTGCCTTGAGGTTTGGACAATGTCGGTGGTTTTAATGCAAAAGTGACGTTCATATATGCATCTACACATTAATTAATTAAAGGGAAAGGATGAAATGAAACAGTGACGTTATTTTATTTGTATTCTTTTTTTAATAGATTTATGTTACATATACTGGTGTGGTATAAAATTATTAGACAAAGAATACAGATAATGTGGTATCACTGTTTCATACAATTATTTACCTTAACGGCAAAGGGAAAAAATCATAGGGTGAAATTTTGCTATTAGACCCTATAATTTGTGTAAGTTGTGGATTTAGTATATTTACTTTAATTTGGTCATTTTCAATTTATGTACTTTTAGAATTTAAAAATTTTAGGCTTGACCTAATGACAACTATTAAATTCATTAAGTTTTATTATTTTTAAAATTTACTGAACACTTTTTTTGTTAAAGACTTTGTATTAATTAAAAAATTTAATAAGATTATCAAACACATTTAAAAAATTAAATATTAAAAATTTTCATTTCAATAAAATGAGATTTTTCATAATTTATCAAACACATCCTGTTATACGATATGTCGATAATGGCAGTAGAAATGATCACAAAGTAATAAGAAAGAAAAATAAAAACACGTAGATTTTATGTGAAAAAATCTTATCGGGAAAAATCATGGGTAGAGGAAGAAAAATTCACTAATGTTGAAACATAACAATACAAGAGGTTTACGACTATGCGCAGTTTTTAAAGGGTTAAACAACCCGTCTAATAATAAAGTATAGTCCTATACGAATTCAACTTTGCCTCTTTATTTTATTTCTTTAACAAATGAGTTACACCGCAAACTTTTCAAGCTAAATTAAATGGGATCCGAATCACAGAATTCTAGCACATCTTAAGTTGTGATACTTAACAAAAGTATATTAAAAATTTACAAAAGATAATGGTATATATATTTGAATTATATTAAAAGATAAAAAAACAAAATGGAGGGGACAAAGAAACCTGGCAGTGGGAGGATGGCCCCAATATCCAGGAATATTGTGTACAGTTGGTCTTCTCTGAACCTTTGAAATTTCTTTCCTATGAATGATTAAAGGCAAAGGTGCCTTTGGAAGGCAATCAACTTTAATGCCTTCACTATGTGTATAGAGGTGAGCCACCCTTATCTTTCCATTCAACAAGGGGGGCAATGGCCCCGGGCCCCTAAAAGGTAAAATTATTATTTACGCATTTGAGTTTTTTTTAAAATTTTAAATTAGTAAATATAAAATTGTATTTTGGCCCCCCAAAATTATAAAAATTCGATTTAATCCTTTATAAATTAGAAAGATATAAACTATAAAAAATTAAAATTTCATCCGTCCCCCCTAAAAATTTGTCCATCAACTTTTTAAAAGAGAGTCGATTTGTTGTTTTTTTTTAACGAAAATACTAACTAAAATGTTAAAATTTTAAACATGACATCCTGCATAACAATCCACATGTACTTTGTGCTATTTTTATTATTATAAAGTTTTATCTATTTTTTAATTTTGAATATTTTTATAATTTTAAAATTATTTATTGACATGATATATAAGACAAATAGCGTCATGTCAACATAAAATACTTGTGGGCTACCACACGGTTTGCTACGTCAACATCGTTAAAAATTAATGTTTTAGTTAATATTTAATAATTTGACTCTTTTTGAAATATTAATGACTAGATTGATAAAAGATATAAACATTAAAGACTAAATTTAATATGTAGATTATCCCAAGAAATCAAAAGGTTTAAATAAATTTTGTTTTTCATTTTGAAATTATAAAAAAAAATTGTATATTAAGTAACAAATTTACATTACTTTAGTTAAATTTATTTAAAAAAAGGGCATAATAATAAAATAAAACAAAAACACATTGACCATATATTTAATCTTAATCCCATTGATAAATGATGAAAAGATTGTAATGTCATAACCATGTAAAAGAAGGTCATGTGAATTGATAGAAGGGCATCAATGTTAAAGGTGCTCCCTACATGAAAAGAGGTGGTAACCATCATGAGCTTAGTCCACCAATACCATGGGTGAGTACTCAATAACTCCAACCTACTCCACCTCTACAACCCACTGTCACATAACTTCATAGATTAAAAAAATGACAAAACTAAACCTTAATAAAATACATCATCTAATTTCATAAGAAATGATAAAAAAAATAAAAGATAGGAAAAGGGATAGTGAGAAAGAAGGCAACAAATAACTTGACACCACCAAAAAGCTTTAGATTGGTTTTGCTATCACACTCGACAACAAAAACACCTTTCCTTCCCCCCAAACCCCAAAACCTTATAGGAAGAAAAATGGAAGAGAAGGAAAAGAAGAAGAACAAGAAGCAAAAACATCAACACCCCAATGATCAAACAAGTAAATCATCAGTACCAGCATCCGATTTTTCATTCAAGCCAAGCAATGAAGTAAAGGGTCTAAGATTTGGTGGACAGTTCATTGTAAAATCATTCACAATCAGGCGAGCAAGGCCACTAGAGTTACCCAAACTACTTGATTTCCCACCGTTGTTGAGCAAAAACAAGCAGCTTCCTTTCCCTACCACCACAGCTTTTTTACCTACAAATTTCACCATCTTAGCTCACCATGCTTGGCATACACTCACCTTAGGTCTCGGCACCAAGAAATCCAAAGTGGTTCTATTTGTTTTCGAATCGGAAGCCATGAAGTTGGGTGTAGATAGAGTTTGGCCATCAGAGATCCCACTTGGTGAAGTCAACAAGAAGCTGATAAGAGGGTTAAAAGGGTGTGAAATGGCGAGGTTTAAGTTCAGGAAAGGGTGTATTACGTTCTATGTTTATGCAGTTAGAGGGATTGGAACTATGGGATTTTCATGTGCTGACGATTTGAGGACTATTTTGCAATCAGTTGTGGCACTCAAAGATTTCTTGGATCATACTGCTATGCTTGCTATGCCGAATCAGAGAAGCCTTAATTACTCCCCTCAACTTGCAATGGCTCATTAATCTTTCATTTTTCTTCTTTTGATCTTTGTTTAGTTTTATTTCTGGGGGGAGATTGGTTTATTTATTGAATGATTTTTTGTTCATCTTATTAATTTTTTATATATATATTTCAACAAATTTGTAGTATGAATAAATTTGCAAGTTCTTTTTCAACAGTTTATGCGCAGAAGTTGCTGACTGGCAGTAGTAACACCACATTTTTTCTAAATTAAATCCGTTATTTTCTTTTATCAATCAAATAATATTCGTTTAAACATGCCCGAATTATTTTATCTTAATTGTTAATTTCACAACTCAATCCATCCAAAGTTTTCCTCATTTACTTGGGTGAATCTTGTGAAAAAACTAGCATATACATGTGGTAACATTTCAAGGATGTAAACTTGTCTGATATAAATATACTTAAAGTCTGATGATGCTGCACGAATCATGAATGTAAATTTGGTTATGATAGTAATGATGGAAAATAGGTGACATGTAACATAATTTATTTCCTTGAGAGAAAAAAGAGAGAATTAGAATGGTTTGGATTCTTTTTGGAATGAAATGATGAAGCAGAGATGGGGACCCAAAGGCAGGGTTTTATTATGGTCTAAAAAGTCAAAGAACAAGAAAATGCTTTCCTTTTCTTTTTCTGATTTGTTCTTGTGGGATTAATCATTTCCATTTTTAAATATTAAATTAAATTTTGATTTACTTCTCCACACGGGCCAAGAACACGGGCGTGTGTCCGGCCGTGTGTAAAAACCTGGATATTCTGTTTGTGACGTCAGCAATTTCATAAGTGACACACGGCCTAAGCACACGCCCGTGTGGCTAGCCCGTGGTCGACATTGACTTGAAACACTAACATGTAGGGAACACACGGCCTGGTCACACACCCATGGGACTGACCGTGTGTCACACACGGCCTAGACACACGCCCGTGTGCCTACCCATGTTTTAGATCAATTTATTTTAAAAACAGTAGTCATTCGATGTTCAAGTTAATATGCATTCTCTTGAAGTTGAAGTATATTTTAATGTCTATATTTTTTCATTCCAACAACGTTATTTTCAAAATTACGATTTAATAAGATTTTGAAGTCACACACGATGCAAAGAAATTAAGGTATTTATCAATATTTTAAAAATCAAGTTGATGATCGAATCAATCAAATCATCAATGCTCAATTTAATAAATAATAAAAAAAAATTATAAAAATTATAAATCAATTCAAAGCTTACTGGAGTATTAAAATGTTTTGGTCTTTCATAGCTACAAAAGGAGTAGGCCCATTAACGTTGAGTAAGTAGACTGGATCCATTAAGCTGAGGTATAACAACTACAATTTAGTTCATCGACTCGTGCACTTTTCGTATCTTATTTTTTAAAAGAGATAATTTTCAAAATTATATATAAATTTTGATCTAATATACAATTTAATAAATGAACTTTGATTTTGTATAATTATACACATGTTTGTTTTACGGTTCTTGTTCGGGGTTCATGACTGCTCCTTTCAATAATATTATCTTGAAGGTTTAAATCGACGTCTCTCTTTAAAAATGTAATGTACCTTATCATTACGCCCAACGCTGATTAGTAATAAATTTACCTTTCATTTTATTTATTGTCTTATGTCATTTAGAAAATATCAAAAAGAGAAGAATTAAATTTTTTAAGAAAAACAAAATCTATAATTTAGTAAAAATGTGCTTCTAGATAGGGGGCTGGCAGGGCCCGACCCCCTAAAATATAAAAAAAATTAAATTAGTAAAGATAAAATTACACTTTAGCCTTCCTAAAAATGATAAAAATTTGATTTAATTAAATAAAAATTATAAAGATATGAGTAAAAATTACAATTTAATTTCGACCATCTTAAACAAATTTTCTAACTTTGTCATTACTTCTAGACAATCTTACATTCCATCAACCCTAAATCTTAAATTCCAACCAAATAAACTTAAATAATCTCCATCTTCCATTTCTTTAATCCTATTACGAGGGTAATACTAGTTGAACAAAAAAACAAAAATGTGGGGTTATTTTCTTTCAATCAGAATCTAAACTGTATGCATATTCAAATTTCAAAATGGGGAAAGCAGTTGAAGCTTTTAAATGAAGAGAAAAAGACATTTCAGTTCTTGAAATCCATCCATTCTCAACCTATTAAGGATTCAAATTCAATCACAGCCACCAATCCCAGCTAAAAATTGTATGGAAATAACACTTTTCTACATCATTACATTTTATCAATTTCGCAGGTCATTTCGTATTCACTTGATTGTCATTTGAATTTGAAGTTTCAATCATTTTAAGTAAAATAATTTTAAATTCTACCCTGGATTGATATTTTAATCACTTTAGATTCAAGTCATTTAAGGTTATTTGATCGAGCTATTCAAGTTTGGTTATTAATAAATTTAGAATGCAAAATGGTAATGGCAGTAATGGATGAAGATGGGATTCCACAGAAACCAGATATAGATGGTAAAAAAGCCAACTTCTCATTAAAAAGAATTGAAAGAATTGGTCCACACAATAAAACACTTCTCTTTCTCTAATGTTTGATCGTTTATCCGACAAGAGAATAAAACATATGTTGATAGAACAAAGCTCATGTCGAAAAACATTTAGAAGCATTTCCTGTGGACAATTGATGGACCCGATTCATCGTACTCTGCCTTGGCGATCCACATCTGCGACCGAATAGGTTAATGTAAGACATCGATCGAACGAAATGTGAGCATGTAACGTAAAAGGAAATTAACTTACTTGTTGGAATGTGCTAAGGGAAGCCAAGATCGAACCGCCAATCCAGACACTATACTTCCTCTCAGGTGGTGCAACAACCTTAATCTTCATGCTGCTAGGAGCTAAAGCCGAGATCTCCTTGGTCATTCTATCAGCGATACCGGGGAACATAGTTGTACCACCACTGAGTACAATGTTACCGTACAAGTCTTTCCTAATATCGACGTCACATTTCATTATCGAGTTATAAGTTGTCTCGTGGATGCCTGCAGCTTCCATACCGATCATCGATGGTTGGAAAAGCACTTCAGGGCATCTAAAACGCTCGGCCCCGATGGTAATAATCTGACCATCGGGTAACTCGTAAGTCTTCTCTACCGATGAGTTTGTTTTAGAGGTCTCTAATTCCTGCTCGAAATCCAGAGCAATGTATGATAGCTTTTCCTTCACGTCCCTAACGATTTCCCGCTCGGCTGTGGTTGTGAATGAATATCCACGCTCGGTCAAAATTTTCATAAGGTTATCGGTGAGGTCACGGCCAGCCAAGTCGATACGAAGAATAGCATGCGGGAGGGCATAACCCTCGTATATAGGGACCGTGTGGCTAACACCATCTCCAGAATCCAACACAATACCTACAGAACAAGATGTAATTATGAGAACCATACTAAAATTATTAAAATCATTAGCCACTCAATGGTTACTTACCGGTGGTACGACCACTGGCATAAAGAGAGAGCACGGCCTGAATGGCGACATACATAGCGGGTGCGTTGAAGGTCTCAAACATAATTTGGGTCATCTTCTCACGATTTGCTTTAGGGTTAAGAGGGGCTTCGGTAAGTAAAATGGGGTGTTCTTCCGGAGCAACACGAAGCTCGTTGTAAAAAGTATGATGCCAAATCTTTTCCATATCATCCCAGTTGTTAACAATACCATGTTCAATAGGGTATTTCAATGTCAAAATACCTCTTTTTGATTGAGCTTCATCACCAACATATGCATCTTTTTGGCCCATACCAACCATTACACCGGTGTGCCGAGGCCGACCGACGATGCTAGGAAACACAGCTCGTGGTGCATCATCCCCAGCAAATCCAGCCTAAACATAAACATTTTATAAACCTTTAATCTTAATATTACATAAAAATAATAATAAAAAGAGAGAGGCAATTTTAATGATTTACCTTAACCATTCCTGTTCCATTGTCGCAAACAAGGGGTTGGATATCCTCGCCCTCTGCCATCTTCTACAACCTGCTATACATTAACAAATGACAATTCAGTGATGCATAGATCCTATTAAGAAAACAACCCAGAAAAGAAAACAGCAAAATGAAGGGGAAAGGACCTTGAGAAAACGAGGAAGTGGTTGATGGCGGAGAAATGCGAAGATTAAAGCGGGAAGCAGACGACGAGGGAAGAGAGGAGAGGAAGGGGAGTTCATAAAGGGGATGAGAGTGAATGTGAGCCGTTGGATTAATTTGTTTTTATTCATATATTTTTGGGAAAAAAAAGAAGAAGATTGGCTCCCATTCTTAACGGATTTTCAAGTAATTTTTTTACTTTTTTTTTGCCATTTGGTATTTGTTAAATGCCACTCATTTTCTAAGGTTTGATTTTGTTTTTTTTTCCTTTTATTTATTAATTATAATTTTCACAATTATAAATATATCTATTTTAAATTTAAATAATATAATTATATTTAATTTTAAAAACAAAATAATTTTAATTTTTTTAAATATAAATATTATAATAGTAGATTGTGTCAAATTCTACTTTTACATTAGTTTCTAATTTAATTTTAATTATTAATAGGTGAATATAGATTATTAATTAAATTTAAATATTGGGACCACTAAATTATTTCTTATAACATTAATTATATTTTAAATATGTATATAGATTTTAATAGTGTATTTAATTTGTAAAAAATTTATAAACTTAAAAAGAATTTTTTAAAAATAATTTTAAATTTTACAATGATTTATTATATAAAATTGTAAGTTAAATTATTGAATATAAGCAAATTGGAAGAACTTATTATAAAAATATAACTTACAATACACCATTAAAAATTATATAAAAAGGCGAAGTGGTTTATTTAGCAAATTTTCACTCCACAAGTACTTTCTTTCCTTACCAAGTATCAAGTTTTTAAGTGTGAACAACATTATAAACAAAAAAAAAAAAAAAAAAAAAAAAGTATGAGTAATAGTTTTTGTAAAAGCTTTGAAAACCTCAAACTTAGGATTTCTATAACATCCATTTTTACAATTTTTATTTTAGATTATGTCAGGTAAAATCTGACTTATTTTTTATGGTTAAATTAACTATTTTAATAATAGAAGGACCTTATTGGTATAACATCGATAATTTGATGATGTAATTAAAATATTTTAAAATTTAAGGATTAATTTGAAATGAAGGTTATAATATGGGGATGTTTAGCCCATTATACATATATAGTTATATTTACTAAACCTTTGGTAAAGTGGTAAATGACTTGTTCAAGCTTTCTATTGCCATCCATTGTGAATGAATTCGATTCCTTAAAAATTGTTTACATTTTTTTACTTATTCAATAGACAACATAAAATCATAAATATATTTTTAAACATCAATTGTATAATAAAAGTCATACCGTCATCAAGAATAAGTCTAAAAAAAAGAATTAATAAGTCGATTTAAATGAGGTGTGTATAATTTTTTTTCGAGAATTATAAGAGGAGGGGAAAGTTTTAACAGTAAAATGATTAGCGCGACTCGAACTTAGATCACACTTAAGACTATGAACACTTTAACTATCAAGCCAACACGTAAAGTTGAAGTATCTATAATTTTAAAAAAGTGTTGTAGATTTCATAAATTTGTCACCTTAATCACGATAAAAGGAAATATGCCAACAAGGTATCATGCGATGGGGAGATTTAATTAATTAATACTTTTATTGTGTTGTAGGTTTTAATTAATAAATGTTATTAGGTGTGAGGTTTTTAGAGTTTATAATCTTTTAGATTAGATTGTTTCAAAATTAAATACTCTCTTAATTAAATGAGAAAATAGCACTCCATGGACCAACCATTTTTCACATTAAAAATACATTATATTATGTGAAGCCATTTGATTTAGTAAAAAAAAATAGCTCTAAAAAAAAGTTAATATATTATTTGCTACTCGAATTTTGTTTTAATGTTTAATTCGATGATTGAGTTTTTTTATTTCAAATTGGTACACGTGTTAAGCATTGGTACTTGATGAGACAAAAAATAAAAATAAAAATAAAGGTTTAGGTGCTAAATTGAATATTGAAGCCAAAATTAAGTACTTAAATGAAATAAAAAGAAAACTCTTAAATATCAAATTGAAAAAATTCCTGTGCCAAAGTGAACATTGAACCTAAACATAGATATCAAATTAAAACAAAAAAAAAATAAATTTAAGTACCAAATTGAACATTAAAATTAAATTTAAATACCAAATAATATATTAAATATAGCATGTTGAATTCAATTCCGGATAAATAAATAGGAAGTAGTTACCAACTAAATTGGTTATAAAAAAATATGGATAAGAATAAGTGATGATAGATATTGTATTGATTAAAAATGTAAATGGAGAGCAAAATTGAAAAGAGTTTGATGTTTAAGTTATTATTGGACAAGTTTCACCATCATGATTTTGTAGTAAAATTTTAATTTGAAATGTCTAAGTTTGATTTTGGAATAAGTGTTTGAGTTAATTTATTGGGTTTGATTTTGGGGTTACCATTTAACTATCATTACTTTAGCTGCTAACCAACCTTCCAACTTAAAAATAACTAGTTGGATTGGACCTAGTCCAAGGCTTGATCTTTTTTCTTTCCCTAGACTCTTCTTTTTGGTTTGGTCTTTACCATTTTGTAAGCTCAAATCACTACTTATTTGATATTAAAAATTTAAAAATATCTTTACATTGATAAAATATATATTGAGGAGTCGATTTTTTTAGGAGAAGTTTTTGAGATGTTGCTTGTCAAGTAATTGACGGTCTCTTAACAACCAAAGGTATTGTTTCTCGGTGATGGTTTTGTCTCCCATGCTCTACCAAGAGCCAACATGTCGTGAGCGGTTGCTTAGTGGACCTACTTCACATAGTTAGGAGCACCTTAGTTGGTGGAGTTGCAGAGCTCAAGAGAGAGGTGTCAATATAGGCGTGTAATAATTATGAAGCTCACTTGTGCGTGTATGACCCACTACCTTCAACCATGGTACCACTTGGGCAGAACTATGGCTACAAGTAAGTGACCTATATGCCTCACATTGATGGTTCGAGTCCTGACACGCCTAGGTGAGCTTCATAATAATTAGATGCCTTATACTGACACTATAACAACCCAATTTTCAGTAGTGCCAAAAAAGACAATTTCGGAACCCCATTTCCGTAAACCGGGTCCATAAATATCAAATATGAATATTTACGGAGTTGGTATAATAGAATTAAAGTTTAGTTTTTCAATTTTTTCTATCAATTGCTTAATTAGGGTACAAGGACTAATTGTAGAAGTCTTATCACTATAGATTTTTAAATAGCTAAAGGTTCCAAATGGTAAATAAACCATTTTATTTCATCCAATAGTGGAGAATGATGTTAACATCCACGAATTTTAGTTAATTGTGATTAAGGTTAAGTAATTAAGATTCAATTAATTAATTTTGATTAATTAAGATTTAAACCAAGTATATAAAGGTAACTTAGTGCATTTGTCATCTTTATTTTTCTTCTTCTTATTCTTCTTCTTCTTCATTGAAGCAACATATAACCTAAAGGGAAAAGGTCATTTTTGAGCTCGAAGCTTTCGGTCCTTAATTGGTTACCTTTTCCAAGTACTTTTCTTGTAATTTGTATGTTTTTAAGGTCATAAGAGCTTGATTTATCTAAGCCCATGTGCCAATTTGTAAAATTGTTAAAGTTTTTGAAAGTTGTCATTGGTGATTTCTTGAAAAAATTGGTGTTAAATTGATAGATTTTAAGCTTAGATGCGAAAAAAGAACTAAATTGTAATGTTTAAATTGTTAGTTATGCACATAACGACTAAAGTGAATAAATTGTGAAATTGATATGAAATTTCAATAATAATAGATAGTAGAGGGTCTGTAATAAATGTAATTGAAGTCGGTTTTTAAATCGAGACTTAAAATTGAAAGTTATAACTATTTCGATTTTAGGGGCTAAATTGAATAAAATGTAAAATTCTAGGGGTACCAAAAAATGAAGTTTTATAGGTTCATTCATATCATGATATAATGTATAAATGTTTAATATAGATGAATTGAATGTAATAATTGTTTTGATCAAGAATTGGATAAAACCGAAGATAAACGAGGAAAAACCAAAATTGTCGATTAGTCCTTAAAGATTCAACTTATTTGTTGTTTTGATTAGGTAAGTTCATATGGTATTTACAACTTAGACTACATGCATTTCAATTCTATGTATATATGCTTGATTGAATATTAAATTGGTTGAGAATTGATACAAAAGGTGAGAAAATGGACTAAATTGAAAGGTGATGATTATAAAGTGAAAAAGAGGCCTATGTGAACTTAGTAAAGGTTAGGATACGATTGACATGCCAATAGGGTTTTGTGCACGCTATTATGAGATTGATTACAGATGATTGTCGAGGTCTAGCGTTTGTTGCAAACACTCAAATAAATGTGACACAAGTTTAGCTCGGACGAGTAACCTGATGTCATTTTAAAGGTTTAGCTCGAAGGTAACCTAACATGAATATATTTAGCTTGGATGAGCAATTGGTGTGACGTAGATACCTATGTATCTGAGTTTGTTTACTAGGGTTCATTGGGCAAAACAATTTACAAGAATTGAAAAATTGAAATGAGGTATAATGATCTTGACATTCACTTGGTGAAATATTAAATTTGAGTTTGAACAAGGTATTGAAATATTTACTTTGGCATGTATACAATTGTATCATTTCATGATTGAATAAGTTTTGAATTTTGTTAATCAAAATGACATGAATTAGCATGACATGTTATTGTGGTATCATATGTTTTATTTACATGTTAAAATTCATTTGTTTGATGTGTGATTATCCATGTCTAGCCAATCTATGCCAAGCTTAGTATCTTGTTGTATCTAATTGAAAGATAAGGTAAGGTTTTAAGCATTTTATATGCTTACCTAGTTTGTTTTCCCTTTTCCTTATAGATCATTACCTTGCAGAACACGTCAAGCTGTATCATTTCGAAGCTCACACTATCCTCATTTCAATAGCTATTTAGTCATCTTGAGTCAAAGAATTGTGACATGTACATAAGTGTTTTGTTATATATTTTGATGTATTCTCGTCTTAATGAATTTAGTAACTTGTGATGATTTGGTGTTTTGATTCATAAATGAAGATGAACATATATGCATTTCATGCTTAATGATGTGATGATTTATGACTAAGTGTTTGGCATATGGAATGACATTGAATAATATAGAAATGGTGGCTTGCTTGATAGGAGAATGAGATGGAAATGTATTTGAACATTATTAACTTGAAGTATGCTTGAAAAATGTGGCCTAATTTGTATAATTGGTGGTTATGTATAATGCCTTTAAGTTATGAAATTGAAAATCTGAGCTTTTAAGCTTGAGGCATGCCCTCAGAATTCAACAAGTTTTTGGTGTGTTTAAAGTACGTAACTTGAAAAGAAACGACTAAACTTCGTGATATTATCACACATGCACACAAACCAAACCTCTCATTCGACTCTTACAAATTTGATAGAGCATTATGGTTTAAAAACAAAAGGCTAAAGTTTTATTCAAAAAATGTAGGATAAATTCTTTTGAAATATACTTCATTTACAACCATTACAACTTAGGCTAAGTGGAGTGGTTGTTCAAAAGTAGGCAATTTTTTTCTAAAAAAAAAAGAACTAGTTGTTTCTATTTATTCATAAAATTAATTGTTATAAAGATGGGTGTGGAGTTTCCATGGTTTTCATTGAATTCTTTCTTTTGATTTCTATAGGAGGGTCATGTACTTTTTATTTGTTTTAATTGAAATGTTCTAGTATGTTATTGATTGAAGTGGACATCTTCATATACCATGAAGCTATTGTCATATATGGGTGTCAAAATTGCAATACTAGAAAGAAAGAAATAAAAAGTTTAATAAGACTTAGGTGAAATTGATGAAATTATAGAAGAGAATGACAAAATTTTCCTAAACTAAACATTTCACCTTGAATTTTGAGATTGAGATTATCTAAGGAAGACATGGTATTGACATTATCCTTATATTCCAAAAGTTTGTTATTGTATGGGGAGTATAAGATTGCCAAATCAAAGATAATTAGTCAAAACAAAACGAGGGAATGTTATTCTGAACTCTTACATTACTCTTGGAGGTGTTTGGTTCAAAGGTTTTAAGATTACAAGCGGTAATCTTACATTTTGTAATCATATTCTTGTGTTTGAATGAAAAAGATTATCTTGAGTTGGTAATATGGCCTTGCAAATAGTGCCAAAATTTGGTAATCTAGAAGTAATCGCAATATCATCTATTTTATAGGTAATCTCAATAAAAGTTTTAACTTATTCTTAATGTCTTTAATCCAATTTTGTTAAACCAAAATGAAAAAAAAATAAGGTTAATCAGTACATGTACTTTGCGATAGTTGTGGGTTTAGTCCCTAATATAATTTAATCAATTTTAGTTCTTGTACTTTTTGAACTGGTCAATTTTAGTCTTTGTATTTTTTAACTTTTTGAATTTTCGTCTTGACTTAAACAGTAGCAATTAAATTCATTTGGTTAATTTCAATTACTGGTCTTGTACTATGTGTACAATTATAGATTTAGTCTATATTCTCTAAGTGGATCAGTCTAAGTCCCTATACATTTTGAATTTTTAAATTTCAATCTTGACGCAAATGATAGTCGTTAATCCTTTAATTACACTTTTAGTGAGTAATATGTGGAAATAGCAAACTGACATGACACTACTCATATGATAATATGTTTGCAGCATCAGATTTTGGAAATGGTAAAACTTAAGTTAACGAATTTAATAGTGCCATTGTTTGGTGAGGACTGACATTTTAAAAATTGAAAAGTATAAGAACTAAAAATGACCAAATTAAAGTACAAAAACTAAATCCACAATTTTCGTAAAATACATGGACTAATAGCATAATTTAACAGAAAATAATAAATACTAATGAATCCAACTTTTTTTTTTTTATATATTCTCTAGTAACATCGTATATATTATATATTCTATATTACTAAGTTTAATACTGAAAGCTGACGTGGACAATTTAATTTATTAACACATGGATAGCTTTAAGTGATGACATGTGGGCAACCGATATTTCTCTAAATTATCTTAATTAATTTTTGATCAAATTTATTTTTGACACAATAAAAGATTATTCAAAGATTTGAGAATTAAAATTTCAATTTATCACGTTTAATGTAACATTGGTCTAGATATTGTAATGCAACCAAATTTTATTGTAATTAAGATAACTTATCATATTTAATATATTATATTTATTTTAATTATCTTGATAAATTAAATAATATATTTGACAGGATATATTATATTTTACAAGTTAAAAGAATGTGATTGATTTAAACTTGCAGCACTTTGTCCGGTGATTGCATGAGCATATGAAAACCAGTGGGCACTTGAAAGCATAGTTGGCTAGGGCATCAGAAGCTTGGTTTCCCTCCCTGTAGGCATGCACAATCTGCACCTCCCACGACCTCCTAAGTAGTCCGCCCACATCATGAACAGTGGACGAGTTTGAGCCAGCATCTAACGGTCGCTTCAACATTGTAACAACTTCTGAGCTGTCCATTTCCAAGATAACTCTCCTAGAACCCAGTTCCCATGCCAACAACAATCCATCATAGGCACCCCATATGTCAGCTTCTAATATTGAACAAATCCCGATATTTCGAGTAAATCCAACTCGCCAATATCCGTCGTGATTTCTAACCAAGCCATCAGCAGCGGCGCATTAGTGTTCACCTTTAGCCAATCGGCACTCTGCTTAGTCCAATGGACAATGACGTTCTTGTGATCCTTGTGTTGACCATGGCAACGACTCTGATTCTGCGAGACAGCAGCCTGCACACTACACAGCTGACGAGCTCCATTGATTACATTATCCTGATCCACATGTCCTTGAATAAAAATCCTGCTGTTACGTTGCTTCCAAAGGCACCAACAAAGAGCCTCGAACATACACGCCTAGTTGTCAGGATCCAGAGCTAACTGCTCCGCATCAGTAATATTTGCAAATAACCATTCCTCTATTGACATACTCATGAACTTATACAATTTTTCAGGTCGGATAAGTAGCAGCCAAACTGACATAGTAAGGAAACAAAATCGCAACACATGGTCGATGGTCTCGACCCCATTTCCACAGGCTGCATACTGGCATCAACTGCAAGGCGTCTTTGAACTCTCAGTCTCTCACTTCATTTGTTAGTAATTTGTTCTGAGCTGCTAGCCAAAGTAAAACTTTAACCCTTTAGGGACAAGCCATTATCCAAACTAGCCTCCACCGATTAGATTCCATAGTTGCACTAGTGGCACTCAAGTGAGCATAAGCTGATTTTGGGGTGAAGCGACAATGTTTATCCCAACGCCATCCAGGAAAGTCGTTAACATCACCATCATCGGAGATCGCTTAGCAGCAAATCGTCGCAGTATCTCGTCAGGCAAAAGAGCATGAAGCCGATTCCAACCCCATTCTCCACATTCATTGATCATTTCAGCTGTAGACACGTGCTCATTTGATACAGTCTCTGGAGGCAAGCAATAGTTCAAAATCGGGCCACACTCATATCATTGCCAACGTTCCACACCACCCCATCTCTTACCTTCTCCCAAACATGGCTAATCCCCTTCCAAAGAAGAGAGCAATTACTAGCACGAATTGCTTGTGGGAAATCCCCATACCATGTATATTTTGCTCAGAAGACTTCAACCCAAAGTTGATTCGGTCGAAGAAATAAGTTAAACCCCAACTTCACCAAGAACGCTTCATTTTGTTGTCACATGTTTATAATTTCAAGATCACCCTAAAAAATTCTTTCCAAGGCCGATAAAAAAAGACACAATTTCTTATCTAAACTCATTTTTTTACCTTATATTTTTGTCTAAACTCTCCTATATTTTGAACAAACCTTCGAGTTTAAACTAGTAATTCGATTCTTGAATAAGGCTAGTAATTATCTAAAATAATGAGTAGAATTCTCATCAAGCATTAAATGATAAGGATTCAAATTTGTTATCTCCCATCCTACCTTCAATATTGTATGGATAAAAAAAATACATGTATGAATTGTAATTTAAATTGAGTGAATCACATGAAATCTTGTATTAAAAGGTTATCTACCTTCATAATTTTTTATAGTTAAAATTTTTAAAATTGTTTGTTTTATTAATTATCTATTAATATGTTATTAACTCCTAATGTATGTAAACTTAAGATTAGCATTTTTGGCAAATGGTAGTTTTCAACCTCACAAAGAAGAGGAAAATAAAATGCAATGATCTTTTTTAATAGTGATGTGTAGATTTTAGTTTTATTATGTACGTGTGAAAAATATAACGTCGGTAATGACAAATATATCGCAAAGAAAAGAGAAACAAAAATAAAGAACACACAGATTTTACGTGGAAACCCTTTCGGAAAAAACCACGGGCAGAGGAGAAGAAAATCCACTATGTCGAATTCGAATCTGTTTACAAGAGGAATAGACTATGTCTATTTATAGGCTTGTAAAGCCATATTCTAATAGGAGTGTAGTAAGATTGAAACTCCTTATTCTAATCAATATCCAATAGATGAAGTTTAATAAGGTTTAAAAAACCTTATTTAAAATAAAATAAAAGAAGTTTAGTTCTATAGGGATTCTTCTTTTATTTTATTTTACCATTGTATTTTATTTAAATAAGGATTCGGGTCACTTAATTCTAACAATCTCACAATCTCCACCTTGACACGAATTCTAAATAAACAAGTTCTTCATCGCGAACTCTCAACGAACAAGTTCTCCACGTCTTCCATAAAACCCCTTAAGGGTTTAACTTCAACAATGAACACCAACCAAGTTTAAGCAATGCTCAAACTTGGTTATAGGAAGTGACTTAGTCATCATATCTGCAGGATTTTCATGAGTACTAATTTTGCTCACAACAATATCACCACGAGCAATAATATCACGAACAAAATGATACCGAACATCAATGTGTTTTGTTCTCTCATGAAACATTTGATCTTTTGTAAGGAAGATGACACTCGACTATCACAAAATATCATGTCTTTGATTTGAAGGTCTTCATTGAGCTCACTAAAGAGTCCCTTCAACCAAATAGCTTCTTTACAAGCCTCGATGTCGCCATGTACTCGGCTTCAATGGTAGACAAAGCGATCAGTAGTTTGCAAAGTAGCTTTCCAACCGATTGCACAACCTCCGATTGTAAAGACATAACCAGAGAGATCTTCTTCTATCAAGGTCTCCAAAGAAATCAAGATCAACATACCCAATGACTCCATCTCTATTTCTTCCAAACTGTAAGCAAACATCGTGTAGTACCTCGTAAGTATCTTAAAATCCACCAATCGCTTTCCAATGTTCTTTACCGGATTCGCCATGTATCTACTAATCTGCATCGATCGTGCATATGATAAATCTGGCGTGAACAAACTATAGCATACATGAGAGAACCCATCGCACTAGAGTATGGAACATGTGACATGTACTCAATCTCATCATCCGATTGTGGAGACAAAGCCGATGAAAGTCCGAAATGGTCGCTAAAGGAGTACTAACAAAGCTTAGCACTCTGCATATTGAACTCAAAAAGAACTTTCTCAATGTACCCTTCTCTCGACTTAGGTACAATTTACTTGCTTTTCTATCTCTGAGAATCTCCATACCAAGTATCTTCTTTGTTTGGTCCCAAATCTTTCATCTCAAATTCTTCACTTAGTTGGGCTTTGACCTTTCTTATCTCTCCTTTATCTTTTCTTTGCTATCAACATGTCATCAACATAAAGAAGTAGATACACAAAAAAACCATCACTGTTTTTCTTAAAGTAAACACAATCAAAAACTACTTCTTTTAAAATCATGAGAAGTCATAAAAGAATCAAACCTCTTGTACCACAGTCTTGGTGATTGTTTCAAACCGTAAAGGGACTTTTTCAAAGCAAACAAACATAGTCCTCTTTTTCTCTCGAGATCAGTAAACCCTCTGTTGTTGCATGTAAATATCTTCCTCAAGTTTTCCATGCAAAAATGCGCTTTTACATCTAATCGCTCAAGCTTCAAATCATGCATGGCCACAATACCAAGCAAAGCTCGAATCGAACTATGCTTCACAACCGGGAGAACACATCTGTGAAGTCCACTCACGAATTTGATCAGTAACCTTTTGCAACAAGCCTTGCTTTATATCTGGGTTCTTCAACTCCTAGAGTCCCTTCTTTCTTTTTAAACACCCATTTACAAATGAACAACCTTTTTACCTTTAGGAAGTTTCACAAGATCCCATGTTCTGCTTTTTTTGGAGGGATTCCATCTCCTCTTGCATAGCAAACATCCACTTTTCCGAATCTTCACATTAACCGCCTCGAGAATAATTAGACGGCTCTTGGTTTGCATCTATATCTTCGGCCACATTTAAAGCATAAGCAACTAGACCAAATTTCTCAAAGATACTTCTTTGGAAGTTTAATTTCTCTTCTAGTTCTGTTTTTTGGCGATAGAGTATTGTGGTGAAGAAGCAACTCTATTCTCAATTTTTGTAATCTGGTGGAGGAGTCGACTCAGTATTAACTGATGCTCCACCTACTTTTGATTTTCTTTATTGGAAGAGTCTTTAAGAGATAAGTTAGGTAGCATAGCGGTTTCATCAAAAACAACATCTCTGCTAATCACAACTTTTCTATTTTCAGGACACCATAACTTATACCCTTTTACACCACTTTATAACAAAAAAAAACATTTAATGGATCTCGGTTCCAATTTTCCATTATCAACATGAGCATACGCAGACACCCAAAGATCTTTAAATCGTAATAATTAGCGGGATTACGGACCATACCTCTTGTGGAGTCTTTTTCTCAATGGCAATGGATGGAGATCGGTTGATCAAAAACATGCGATGAGGTTTGCTTCGCCCAAAACGACTTTGGTAAGTTGGCATTTGACAACATACATCGAACTTTCTCCATGATCGTTCGTTCATTCGTTCTGCAACGCCGTTTTGTTGTGGAGTATGACGAACTATCCAAGTGTCTCACGATCCCTCCGCCGACTTGCACGTTTATTAAACTCATCGAACAAAACTCTAAGCCATTGTCCATGCGGAGGTGTTTTATTTGTTTTCCGTCTGTTTTTCTATCATAGTTTTCCAAGACTTAAATGCGGAAAACACATCGCTTTCGCTTGGGAAGAATGCCCAAACTTTTCGGAAAAATCATCAATAAAAGTTAGCATATAATTAGCTCCACCTCTTGAAGGCACTCTTGATGGCCCCACAGATCGAATGAATATACTCCAACGTTCCCTTCGTGTTATGGATTCCTCTGGTGAATCGAACTCTCTTTTGCTTTCCAAAACGCAGCGGTGCTCACAGAACTTCGGTTTGCAAATTCCTTGCCCATCAAGAAGTCCTCTTTTGCTTAATTCTCGCCATGCCATTTTCACTCATATGCCCTAGGCGCATATGCCAAAGTTTAGTAATATCATTATCTCGACAAGGAAGAGGAAGCGACAATTTGCATCACCAATAACAGATGAAACCACAAAACATATAACTTGGCGCTTCTTTCTCTGCCTTTCATCACAACGAGGGAACCTTTGGAAATCTTCAAAATCCCACTTTCAGCTGTGTATTTGTACCCTTTTGAATCAAGAGTACTTAACGAAATTAAATTTCTCTTCAATTCTGGAACATGTCATACGTCACTAAGTGTTCTGACAACTCCGTCAAACATCTTAACTTTAATTGTTCCAACACCTGCGATTTTACACGAAGCATTATTTCCCATCAAAACAACACCTTCAGACATTGTTTCGTAAGTTGTAAACTAATCCCGATTGGGACTCATGTGGAAGGTGCAGCCTGAATCAAGTAGCCACTCCTCACTCACTTTAGAATTGTTGATAGAAGCGACTAGAAGTTCACCATCGCTGTAGTCTTCTACAACATCAGCTTCACTGGAATTTTCTGGTTATTTTTCGTTTTGATTCGCAGCCTCCCTTTTGATATTATTTTGTAGCTTATAGCACTCAGATTTAATGTGCCCTTTCTTCTTGTAGAAGTTACAAGTTTTACCTCTGTTTGAAGACTTTGATCTACCCTTAGATTTACCGCGAGGATTCCGTTCCTATGTCCTTCTACGATCATCATCAGCATTCCAATCTTGTCTCTCACGAACAATGAGACCCTCTCCCTGAGAGTCGGTTTTAACCACAAGATGCTTTATCTTATCATACGAGGTCAAAGAATCATAAACCTCATCAACTGTGAGAGACTCACGGCTATATAAAATCGTGTCTCTAAAGGTTGAATAAGACGGGGTAACGAACAAAGTAGAATCAACCCTAGATCTTCCTTATCATCTTCGAACCTCCATGGCCTCCAAGTTTGAGAGAATTTCTTTAAACATCATTAAGTGTTCGTGCCTGACACGCACCTTCCTCCAAACGATGAGCATAAAGACGTTGCTTCATATGCAACTTGCTGGTTAGATTTTTCGACATACATATTTGTTCTAGCCTCTTCCATAATGCCGCGGCGGTCTTCTTATTCATCACATCTTGTAAAATTTCGTTAGACAAATGCAGATGTAACTGTGTTAACGCCTTTCGATCCTTGCGCTTTTCTCTTCCCCCGTCAATGTCGAAGGCATCTTATCTACCCCTAGCAGGCTTCCTCTAAATTCATCTGTGCAAGAACTGCCTGCATCTTTATTTGCCACAACGCAAATCTGGTGTTGCGATCCAACAGCGGAATTTCATAGTTTAAAGATGCCATTACCGTGATCGAGATGAAAAAAAACCCGAAATCTCTGATACCAATTTGTGAAAAATATAACGTCGGTAATGACAAATATATCGCAAAGAAAAGAGAAACAAAAATAAAGAACACACAGATTTTACGTGGAAACCTTTTCGGGAAAAAAACCACGGGCAGAGGAGAAGAAAATCCACTATGTCGAATTCGAATCTGTTTACAAGAGGAATATACTATGTCTATTTATAGGCTTGTAAAGTCATATTCTAATAGGAGTGTAGTAAGATTGAAACTCCTTATTCTAATCAATATCCAATAGATGGAGTTTAATAAGGTTTAAAAAACCTTATTTAAAATAAAATAAAAGAAGTGTAGTTCTATAGGGATTCTTCTTTTATTTTATTTTACCATTGTATTTTATTTAAATAAGGATTCGGGTCACTTAATTCTAACAGTACGTATATTATGTATGAGTTTTGTCTATATCTTTTTTATTCATTTATTCATTGTGCTTTGTATTAACTTTATTTTAAATTGCAATTGCTCAAACATTTATATATATTTACATTGTACTTGTTAGCATATCTTATTTGTAACATTAAAACTAAAAAAATGGCATGAGAAATATCCAAAAAAATTGAAAAAAATGTTAAATTCTGCTATTAGTCCTTCTCTACACATAAGTTGTGGATTTAGTTTATATACTTTAATTTGATCATTTTCTATCATTGTTGTAACACCCCACACCCGGCCTAGACATTATGAATGGATCTTGAGGAATTACATTACTCGTTTTAAAACTCTAGATCTAACCTTGATAAACGAGTCTTTCGAAAGCATTACTTTTAGCAAATCTCTTACAAGTTTTTTGGAAATACGCATTGAACTTATTCATTTTACAGAAAAAAAAAACACCTAATTTATTACTTAGTTTTGCAGCGAAAATTTCTGAATTGTTAGTTTGAAAATCGGGATTCTAGTAAGTGAAAACTGTGTAATTTGTAGTTTAACGAAACCAAAATCCAACAAAAAAATCCAAAAGTCCAAAACATTTATAAAGTCCAAAATTAAGTTTAAAATTATAAGCCGTCTTTTTATTTAGTTAAAATCCAATCCGAGCTCCAGCAAGCCGCCCCATCCTAAGTTTGTTGTTTACTTGAGAAGATAAATTATTGAGTGATCTAACAAAGCTCAATGTGCAACTCAGTCCACATGCAAAAACAGATAACAGATAACAAATAGTCATACAAAAATAAATAACTGAACAAACATGGATGGCATGACATATCATGCGATGCAACATGATAAACATATCAGATACAGATGGCATGACATATTATGCGATGCAACACATTACACAGATTAGAATACATATCCTTCCCTCATCCGCTACATACCATCTCCATCCCACCCAACACACCAAATAGGGTAATTAATATCCATCCACCCCCACACACAAAATTAGAGATCATAGGTCACTGCACAGAAATATACAGTCAAGTTGCCAGACATAATACGGGAAACCGCTAGAATCAGATATATGCAGTGTTTAATTGCTAGATACAAAAATTTGCTGTGTTACCGCCAGAAATTGCAGAACATAGTCTGCCAAAACTTCCTACATCACATATCATATCCCACCCTAATGCACATGCAAAAACATATCGTATGCATAGATTTATTCAGACTATACATGCTCATTTATTAACTTATCAAATCAGAGATGTGCTTTTAAAGCATACAGTTTTACATACCAGAATTATGCATAACAGCGAAATCAAAGATACAATATAGAGACATGCTTACCCAAATATTCATGCAACATATATACGGTTTTAACATGTAGCTTATACTCACGAAATCTTTGCACTTAATCATCATGCATAACCTAATGGTTTTAACCAATTTCATATATGGCCATTTACGAAATTTTACGAATCACGCATTTGGACCACTTAACCCATGAAATGGGCCACACGCCCTTAATGTCCAGCCCATATGGCCCACATAGCCTGACACACGGTTGTGTGGCGTTGACTGACAGATTTGATTTTGCGCAATTTCATAATTTAGTCGAGTTCAAGTCACACACTTGACTGTTATGCGATGCAGACACAACAATAACAATTCCAAATTCTAAAACGACACCAATACAAGTTGATTAGCATAAAAACATCGGACTCAAATCAAAATTCGGCCCTTACTCAATTAGAGTATTCAGCCACAAGTGTTAGGGAATTCAGCCTAGATAAATAGAATCAGTCCCTTACCCTTAGGAAGAGAGTTGACAACAATCTTAATTCGTCGGAGGAGAGTTTCGCGCCACTCGTGCTTCACCTAACAGAAACACAAATAAGTCAGATCATCATCTACTGCCAAACTCAACAATTCGCTTACCTTCCAAGAAACAAAAAATAAATCAACAACCAATTCCACCCAACAGGAACACAGTCCACTTAATAAATCAACAACCAATTCCACCCAAAAGGAACACAATCCACTTACCCCAAAAAACCACAGCACACAATCTACACGTTGCAATTACGAACGGCTAACAACAAAAAACCAATAGGACAGCGGCTCAAGTCAAAATGACAACACAAAGATGGGAGGCGGCAAAGGCGAAAAGGAGTAAATAAGGATAAGCATAGAAGAAAAAGAAAACCCTAGGAAAAACAGAAGAAAAACCACATAGAAGGTAGTTTTCCGTAACAAAAATGGAAGAAGGAAGAAAAAGAAAAAGAACCAAAGGTGGGAAAATGGAAAACATATGGAACGGAAAAAATTCAAATTTAGGACCAAAAAGTAAGTTAATATCACTGAACCAACAGACTCATTCTTGTTAGTAAACACTCAGAATTTAAAGATAAGCCAAAAATTCTAAGTTGGGACAAAAATAATAAAAATTTAAGGGAAGTGATTTGAACACAAAACCACAAGCACAAATCCAAACCACTTTTAGAACAATTCAAAATTAAGAAATTTTGGGGAGTTACAATTGCACTTTTAGAACTTTGAAGTTTTAGTATTGGCCAAATGGTAGCTATTAAATTCATCTAGTTAAGTTCTACTATTTTCAAAATTTGATGTGACAAACATATTATCACATGTAAAATGCCATGTCAGCTTGTTATTTCCACATATTGTGATCACAATAAAAAATAATTAATAAATTTAATGACTATCGTTTGCGTTAAGGCTAGAATTTCAAAATTAAAAAACATACAATGACTAAGAATGATCCAATTGAAGAACATGAATCAAATCTACAACTTTGCGCATAATACATGACTAATAGCTAAGTTTAATCGAATAAATTTAACTGCTACTGTTTGGTCTAGACTAGACCTATCCATAAGTTGGGCCATAGCTCGGTTCAAAAAAAAAATTTCAAGCCCAAACTCATTTTCAACCAACCCGCTCAAAAAGCCCATTTCACTATTATAAATATATTGTTTATATTAGTAACTAAAATTAATAAAATTAAAAAAGTAATACTAAATCCAAAGTAAAAGTAGTTATAGCATAGCAGAATGACCCCAACAAAAACATTTTTACATAAAAATTTTCAATCACTCGGTACCAAGCACCACAATACTAGAAAAGGAAATGAACAAGAGCAAATAATTTTCAAGAGTTCTTCTGAAGTCCTCTTTTTCTCGTCAATTCCTTTCCCAAAAGGATTGTTCTTTCACAAAAAGCCTTATCCATTACTCCCTTTCAAGAACACAATAAGAAATTCACTAATATTGAACTGGGTTTGGGGGAAGAAAAGATTTATAAACAAAATCACCAGAAAGATCAGTCCATGCATCGCCACCACGACCGCCGCCGCCGCCAGCCCAGTATTGATCACTTACAGCTTCCAGCTGAGCAATCCAACTTTCCAATGGCTTAGACCGAAGCTGATGATGAACACCATAACTTGATGCTTCCACACCTTCACTTCCCAATGGATATAACCCAGTTGGAGTCTCCAAACCAGTTAAAAATGGAAACTGTTGAACTAACCCATTTGTTAACATTGACCCATCACCATGTGAGCTATTTCCAATCTGAAACTCCATGTTACTACTAGCTCTTGTTCCAACAGAAATATAGTCACCAAGATAATGTAAAGGGTGCAATAATAGAGGAAACTGTGGCGGTGTTGGGTTCATTTGGCCTATTGATGGAGACTTTGTTGGTTTACTTCCTTTGCTTCTCTTGTTGGTTCGACAACCACCACCGATCGGCACGTTCCTTAAAGCACCGCCTCTGGTCCAGTATCGTTTACAGGTTTTGCAAAAGTAGCGAGGCTGTGAAAGGCTGTAATTGTTGAAGTAACAAAATTTAGTGTGTGTTGATTCACATCGAGGGCATTTAAGAGCTTTCTCAGGCTTTTGTATGTTGGCTAGCCTAGCTCGTTCCGTCATTGAACCAGGCCTATTAATACCAACACCACCACCAGCTGGTGGTGGCGGTGGAAGCTGAGGATTATGGATATGATGATGATTGTCTTTAGTGAAAACTTGATCTTGTTGATGAGTTGGTGGCTACAAAATTCAACATATACATAGAGAAAAACATAAAAGGAAGATTATTCACCTTTAACTGGCTTTTTCTTCTTTTTGGGAGAAGAAAAAGAAAAGAAAATAAGGGTAGTAATGAATGAAAAGAAGATTATTACCTGTTGCCAATTGAGTGGATCTATGAGTGGAACAAATGAGAAAACCATGGTGTAATGAACATGAGCTTTCTATCTTTCGTAAAAGGTTTTGGAGTAATGGTGGAGAATCACATCAAAACAAGGGTGTTCCAGAGAAAGATTAAAAACATGTAAAGCTTTCGTTTTCAAAATATTAACTGTCCCATAATTTTGAATTATTTGTTATCGTGATAGGTAAGGCAATTGACGTGTAGTATCGTAACGCAACTTGTCACGCAAATAATGTTAAAAGTTAATATTTTAGTCATTGTTTTCGTTAAAAAACAATTTGATTCTTTTTTGAAAGGTTAAAAGTCAAAATTAGCTAAAAAAAGAATAAGGATCAAATTTTAAAAATAATGTAAATATTAAGAGCTAAATTTATTATTATGCCTTAAATTTTTTTATAATTATTTTTTTGATATTGAAGTTTTCACCAGTACGATAACATTTTGACATGTTATAGAAAAATCACAATACCGTAATAAACAACTGGACTATATTTAGTATTTTTAATATGATGTATTTAAACTACACACAATTTAAACTAAAAGTTTCATTTTAATTTCGAACATATTGCATGTGATATTATTAGTAGTTTAAAACCATATTTTATTTATTTATTGTATGTTACTTTTAAATTAATATCGGTGTTCTAAATATGTGTTTTCCACAAGCATACTCATGTGATAGAATCTCTTAAAGTAGTAGCAGTAATAATATAACATTTGACACTTCTTCCTATTTTGGTACCTAAACTTTTTTGTCCAATTTGGTACCTTAACTTATCAAATGTTATACAAATTACTCCAATGTATAACAATGTTCTTTTTTACGAGGTAGCAACAATAATCAATGTATGACCGACATGTGACAGATGACATAGAATTTTTTTTTGTATTTTAAATGTCTAATTACTTTTAGTTTAATTAATTTAATTAATTTTAATTTTTAATTTAACATAATGAATTTATTTTATTTTGGATCTTAAAACTCGTTTTTGTTCCTTCTTTGAGATTCATTTGTTAAACATAGCTTAAAACACAACTTTTAACATAAATTTCCTCTGATACTGATGATATTTTTGTGAAATTGAGGGCTTTGTGAAGACCATGCCATGCTTTAAGCATGCGCTCCCTCTTGCCATCAACAATTAAAGTAATCTCAGCCCCTGTAAAAAAGTAAAATTTGAGCTTATTATTTATCGAAATAGAGAAAACTCTAATGAAAATAATGATTCATACCATTAAATTCTATGATATTTATCAAATGTTGGCCATTAATTAACTATTTATGTCCCCTTGTAAAAAATACTAATTATCGTTAGTGTTTTAAAATAATTTATATAACATGTAACAAATTTAGATAATAAAACATCTAATTTCAATACCGAATATTATATTAAACCTAATAATAATCCGTCGGCATGCATGCATAATTTGAACAAGAAAAGTTAGTGTTAGTGAGGAGGGTCTTACGGGTGGATGTGTCACAATCGACTAGTAGCTTTGTGTTTTTGGTCCCCTTAAACCTTATTTTTAGTTACAAAATTAGGGTAACTTGATGGATTTCTTTTTATATTATTGTTGTAAATTTAATGTGTTCTTAAGAAGTCTTGTACGTATAATACTTTAATTCACTCGAGAAAAAAAACTATTTCATTTCTATAAATCATTTACATATTATTGTTGTAAATTTAATGTGTTCTTAATTATGTACTTTTTGCTTGGATTATTTTAAGGTAAAATCTTTTATTCGCTCTTTTCTATAAACCATGTCGGTTTTTTTTTCAGTACTACAGTGTAGAGGTGTTCATGGGCCGGGTGGTCCGGCCCGAAGGCCCGATCGAAATTTGGGAGGATTTGGGCAAAAATATAAGCTCGAAAAATGAGCTTGGACAAAAAATAAGGCCCGTTTAAAAAATGGGCCGGGCCTCGGGTAAGGTATTTTTGGCCCGGGCCCAGCCCAAATTCACTAAATGACAAAAAAAATCTGCTATTTTTTTTTATTTTTGAATGTTATTTTCTTGTTGTTTTCTCCCTATTTTGCTACCATATTACTTTTATGTTGCTACTATTTTGTTGTTATTGATTGAATATTGTATAAAACTTATTTTATTGTTAATTTTGTTATTATTTTGAAGGCATTTGTTAATTTTATTATTATTTTAGAGGTATTTGCTTGTTAAGTTACATCTATCTTAGTGTTATTTAAGTCTACATATTTTTTTAAAATTTATTTTCAATTTTTTGGGAAATATTTATTTTGATTTTTTTAGTATTTTTGATGTATTATATATATTTAAAAATTATATAAAATAATATAAAATTTTAATACGGGCGGGCCGGGCCGGCCCGAGTTTTAACATTTTTATATGGGTCGGGCTTGGAAAAAAAATTAGGCCCATTTTTTGGGCCAGACCCGAACCCGGCCTGGCCCAGCCCATGAACACCTCTACTACAGTGAGATTTTGGCATAATTATTATTATTTTTGGTAATCAAATTTGGCAGAAATTACGTACCATGGAAGACACAGTGGGGTACTATAATCTTTCTCATTATTCCAAAAGAGAGTTAAGAGACAAGAAAAAGTGTGAAAGGAAGTGGAATATATATATTTTACAATTTTTTTGCAGGACTTTGATTTAATTTTTAAGTGGAATATAAAATTGATTTTAGATAATTAGTCAAAAAGGAAGTAAAATAATTAATGATGGGGAAAACGAACAAAGGACGACATTAATTGCTAGCAATTTTAAACATTTAATTAAAAGGCACAATAATTTGTTGTTATAATTATGATAAAATACTATTTTTTAAAGTCTGTAACACCTCTAATTTGTATCCGTCGCCAGAAGAGGGTTACGGAGTATTATCGGAGTTTACGAAATCATTACAGATAACATTGAGTAAAAATACTAATTATATACGAAAACATTCACATTGTCCCTTAAATGGACCCTCGAGACCCAATTTGAACAGTAGAATCAAATCGAGACTAATTCGGAAACTCATAATTTTTTTCCCAAAATTTCAAGATTTTTCCCTATGAACAGTACCCACATGCCCGTGTGGTCTAGGGACACGCTCGTGTGGTCACACACGCCCGTGTCCCGCACCCGTGTAACTTTCTGATTTGCAAGGCATGAACAAATTGAAGTCACACGGTCAAGTCACACGCCCGTGTGCTAGGCCGTGTGGTTAATTTAATTTTCATAAATTAGGTGCAGTTTTCACACGGCTATGCAGCACGCCCATGTTTAAGGCCGTGTCACTCACATGGCTGAGACATACGCCCGTGTCTCTGCCCGTGTGCTTAATTCTGAGCATTCTGTTTCTCAATTTTTAGGTGCAGGGGACACACGGCCGTAACACATACCCATATGCCAGGTCGTGTGTCACACACGGTCAAGACACACGCTCGTGTGTCTACCCGTGCGGACGAAAATAGGCCATTTTAAGGCCACTTTTCTCACCCTTTACACAACCAACCTACATACAATACTTTCATGTACCAATATACTCCAAATCCACAACCAAATCAAGTCAATAACTCATATGGTAAGCCAAATTTATAACTACACTGCCTATTTTCCCAAACTTACTATGTTATTTTATTCATTAACCATCATTATATACTAATAAATGCAAACACATAAACTATTATATATGTATGAAAGACATTCATAACCATATTTCAAATTCATTTTCTCATCACTTCATCCTATACATGCCATATAAACCTTAAGTTATATTACAAGATCTACCGGTGAAAATCTAGATAGTGTGGCCTGGTGTGATGATCCGATCCTTCGAACTCTTGTTAATCTACAAGAACATTTAACACACAAAAGTAAGCTTATGAAAGCTTAGTAAGTTCATAGACTTAAAAAGATAAATCTTACCGAACATATTATATCAAATTACAAAACATGCAATTCACTAACACTTCCTGCCAATCACAATTTCAAATAATGAAATTCACATAATTGAGCTCAATATCTTAAACCACTTAATTTCTGTCACATTAGTCCATTTATCACTTACCACTTCTCGTCAAATTAGTGAACGTCTTACGGAATTGAGTACATCGTTAATTTGATGCCATAGTTTAACTATGGTCTTACACGAGCACTGTCATGGCTTTGCCATGGTTTTACACTCATGATGCCATAACCCCGTTATGGTCTTATACATGCACACTTTCACTTACTGCCATGGTTCAACCATGGTCTTACGTACATTGTTTCACTGTGCCATAATTCAATTATGGACTTTTCACTGAAATGCCATAGTCCAGCTATGGTCTTACATTCACACAATTTCATGGTTATACCATGATTAGATCCGTCAATTCATCACTCATCACTTCATTTATCACTATACGATTGTACTCATTCCAGCGTTCTACTCCATTTAACTTTCAATTCGATTTTCACTTTATTACAATAATCATAATTCAATAACAACATATGAAATAATACATTTGATCATCTCTAAATTAGCAATTAAATTATGAAAATTCAACCATATGAACTTACCTGAACCAATTTGTAAAATTTGTAAAGATTCAGGGACTAATCGGGAACTTTCTCTTTTCCATGTTTGTCTTCGATTTCTTGATTTATAATATAAAATTTTCCATTCATTAGAATATAATTCAATTCTAATTCACTTCACAATCTATTCCCTTCAATTCTCAAAATTACACTTTTACCCCCAAAATTTACAATTTAGTCCCTGCTCAATTAACCCATCAATTAAGCTATTTTTTCTCAATTAACACTTTATTCCATCATTATAAACTACTATATACCTTTTTTATTCATAATTTCAACATCAAACCCTAACTCTAAACTTTTTCACAATTAGGTCCTAAAGTCAATTTCTATTAAAATCACTTAATAAAATCATCTTATAATGAAATTAAAGCTTTAAATTCATGATAATTCATCATAAAATTCCAGCACTCAACCATGGTAACTTTCAATTTCACCCATAAAATTAAAAACAAATGAAACATATAATTGGACCTAATTGTAAAAGTCATAAAAACACAAAAAATACAAGAAAATAGAAATAATTGAACTCACATGAAGTAGAAATATGAAAAACCAGCTTTGAAGACCTCCTATGGCATTTTGGCTGATGAAAATATGAAGAAATCTCTAGATTTTTCAAATTTGTCTTTGTTTTATATGTTTAATTTGCAAAATTTCCAATTTTACCCTTATTTCACCTTACTTTCTTGCTAATTTTCTTGCCCAAACCGTCCAGCCCATATAATTTGGGTCTAATTGCCTTTTAAATCCCTCCTTATTAGGCACTTAAACTATTTAATCACTATTTAACAAATTTTACACCTTTTACAATTTAGTCCTTTTTATTAATTGACTATCAAAACGCTAAAATTTTCTAACGAAACTTTAATACTAACTCAATAGAACTCCATAAATATTTCTAAAAATATTTATGGCTTGATCTATAGATTCGAGGTCTCGATACCTCGTGTTTGACCCATTTGACCTAACCAATTCTTTTAATTCACATAATTCTCTAATTCAAAAATATTTATAAATTCACACTTGACTCATTAATACCAATTTACTAAATTTTCAAACCTACTCGTCGGATTTAGTGATCTCGAATCACTGTTCCCGACACCACTAAAATTTAGGCTGTTACAAAGTCTTTCTTTATTGTTTTAGATTTATATTATTTCTTTTAATAATATCATTTTTTTTATATAGAAAGAGTACTTAAATTAACTACATAATTTAAACCATCCCCTAACGAGGAGACCTTAAACAAGCATAAATCGTATGTTCTATGATGAGTTAATTTGACCAGTCTATCAGCATGCTAGTTATATTGGTTATCCTCTCTACAAATGTGTCGAATGTGCTAGTGTCTAATCCATGTCAGCAGCTGATGGATTCTCATGATTAAAGCAGAATTAGAACCATCTAGAGGCCTCTCCTAAATAGCTTTAATCACCTCAAGATTATCAGTTTGAATTAAGACGTTATTATAGCCTAGATCAATTAAAAGAGCCAAGTCATCTAAGATGCCCCACAACTCAGCATAAAAAACAGAGCAGTTCCCCAAATATCTATTAAAGCCCAGAATCCACTTCCCATCTCAATTTATCGCTATTCCCCCGCCGCAGCAAAACCAACTTCATTCCTAACAAACCTATCTATATTCAAACATGCACAATAATGCCATTTTAAATAATAAAATAGTATATATATAGATATATAAGTTAATATAAATGCAATTAGAAATTAAAGAAATAATCAAGGTTGAGAGAAAAAAAGAAGAAGGTATCAAGGTTGATTTTTATAGGACAGTTATAAAGGAAAATATCATTCTATTTCAAGTTTTTTTTCAATGCAAACCTAATCCAATTCATAGTTCCAACTTGAATATTAAAAAAATTAATCTAAGTTATTTCTGGATTTGTTCAATGATTGGATAAATCATTTAAATATGAAATACTGCTCAAATTTGGAAGGATTTTAACAAATAAAAATTCAAAAAAATAGGTTTGAACAAAAAATTAAACTCATTTAAAATCAGAATCGTGAATGAGTTCTAACATTTAAAGTTTGGGACCAACTCAATTTTAAGTAGTTTTCTTATTACGTAAAGTAAAGTTTTGTTTTATTACTTTTATATATTAAATAATTTATATCATATAAAAAAATTAAATCTATGATAATACTTGATATTATAATGTAAACATAAAAAAACATGTTAAGTTATCTATGTTTAAATTTTTAATAAAATAAAAAAATAACATAGTTTTCATAAAAATAAAAAATAATAATCTAGATGAGTTTAAAACTAACTTGAATTAGTCCTTTACAAATGTGGATGAAGTTAAGTAAAATTTAAAACGCATATTTCAAGTCGAACTAAATTTGGATAAGTATGAAATATGATGCTTAGATCATATATAGTTCTAACATGACTTGACACTTTGTGTTTGTTTGAGTTGATTTTAACTTCCAATATTTGTTGATACAAGGAAGATGATGAAGGTGGAGGTGACAATTCATATGGTGGTAGAAGATTGTGTGGAGAGTCAATCTAGCTAAGGAAAGCTGAGTAGAGTTTTTTCTAGGTAGAAGGATCTTATCCCTTGATAAAGGAGAGTGGGGGTATTTGTAGTGGATGTTTGGCTATTAGCCACCTCCAACCCATTACGGATGTCTAAGAGGGGTCTTGTCTAGGTCGGCAAAGTAGGGAGCAAGGTAGACTTCTAGCCAAGCAACGATTAGACTTGAAAGACTAGATGGAGTTCCACATGTCGCCCATGCAAGAAAGAGACTTGACAAGGTTAAAGAGATAAGGCTACACGTGTAAAGTATGCTAGAAGTTCATGAGGCCTTTTGTCTTGGCAAGATACGGATATGTGGCAAGTTGGTCCTAGATATAGCAAGGCTGAAAGGTATACAAATAACAATTTCCCCTAGTTGAGAGGAAGATTAGAAAGTGACCTTCCCTAAGATAAAGATTGGTGACCCTAGTTTCAAAGATGAAAAGGCAGAGAGATTGTGTAATGACATACATAAGTATTGTGTATGGTGGAAAGGTGTTTAATACTTCATTTAATCATTCTCTTCGATGAATCAACTCAATTAAAAATTTCCTTAAGTAATTAATCAAATAGCGTTATAATTAGATGTGCTTGAAAGTATTGTCGTAGCTTCGTCACTGCCATTACCAATGCGAAAGCAATCTTTTCCAATATGGTATAATTCAGTTCACCATTATGAATAATTCTATTTACATAGTACATTGGTAACTAGTTAGCTCCATTTTTCTTTACCATACTACAAGACAGATGCCGCCAAATAGAGCTTAAGTTTGTTGCTCACTAAAGGGGAAACCTAGAGTGAGGGGGAGCTCAAGTAAGCCTTTAGCTACTCAAAAGATGTCTAACATGCATCACTCAATTAGAAATGATCTTTGAGGGCTTTAAAATATGGTAAACATGTAATAGCCCGTTTTTTAATGGTGTCAAAAATGGTGGTTTCGGAACCCCATTTTTCAATGGTCGAGTCTGTAAATATTATGTAGTCTATTATAGTGTTATATTGATTTTTGGTCCAGTGATTTTATTGAACGAATAGTTAATTAAGGTACAAGGACTAAATCATAAAAGTGGTAAAAGTTAATCACTATTGATTTTTATTTGTTAAAAGGACTAAATAGTATTAAACCGAGGATCAAAGTGGCAATTAGGCCACCATAACTGGTGGTGGACGGTTATATGTTTATATTTGAGTGAATTATATGTTAAAAATATTAATTAAATTATTAATATATGTTAAAAATAATTGAACAAAAAGGTTATCATCATCATTTAGTTTCCTTCCACCGAAATAAAAAACAAGAAAACACCAAAAAAGCCATTTTTAAAGCTTCATCATTCGTCCAAGCTTCTCATCTTTGCATGGTAAGTTAATTAAGTTATTTTCTTGTAATTTTTATGTTTTTGAGGTCCCGAGAGCTTGATTTAGCTAACCCGGGTATCAATTCGTAAAACTTTCAAAGTTTCCAAAAGTTCCCATTGTTGAATCTTGAATTTTTTGGTGTTAATTGGTTAGTTTTGAATCTTAGTTGTGAAAAGGACTAATTTGTAAAGTGGAAATTGTTGATTTTGAGCATAGGGACTAAAGTGTAAATACTTTGAAATTTTCATTAAAATTTTGTAATTATTGATATTAGACGGTTTTGGAAGGATGAAATTGAGATCGATTTTGAAACGGAAGCTCAATTTTGAAAGTTATGGCAATTTCGATTTTAGGGACTAAATTGAATAAAATGAAAAACTTGAGAGAATATCTGATAAATGAAATAGAACTGGTACATAACTATATTAGGCTATTAATTGATGTTTGGTATTGATAATTTAATTGAATTATGATATAGATCAAGATTTAAACCAATCAGAGGATAATCACAGAAATGGGAAAATTACGGATTAGTCCTTGACACAAACGGTTGTTGTTTTTGCTAGGTAAGTTCATATGGTGTAATTATGCTTTTATCCTTATGTATATCATATTATGAATACATATATAAGTTCTAGTGAACTTTGAATTGTTTGTAAATTAGTACTAAAGGGTAATATTAGGATTAAATTGAAAAGAAATAAACATGAACTTACATGATGGAAAATTACCCTGCTGAAACTTCGTAAATGTATCATACACATGGTTACAAGTTGATTTCCAATGATTCTGAGATCCAGCATTTGTTGCGGACTCAAAGTGTAATGCCCCAAAATTTTTAATTCATTGAGTGTTAATTGTGTTAAGTAAATTGACCTAGCTTAGTGGTTAAGTGTTCTAGTGGTGTGCTTGAGGTTTTGTGTTTGATTCTCTTCCCTTAAATTTTTATTAAATTTGGCCCAAAATCTAGCATGCCACGCCTAGCTTTTCTTTAGATTTTGTATGATTATTATCAAGTGTGAGGTATTGGCCTAGTGGTTAAGGAAGGGTGTAAGTCTTGTGTCATGAGTTCAAATCTCATTGTGCTTAAAGTGAAATAAAAATTTTGTGGAATTATCCCCTAAAATCTCTCCCTACTTTCATCCCTCTCTCCCCCTCATTCTCCACTTTTCACTTTTGTTTCATATTTGTTGTTAAAAACTTTTCTATGTCGTCTTCTCATTTTGTTGCTTCTTTCTTCTTTCAGTTTCGCATATTTTTTCTATTGGCAATCTCTTTTTCTTTCTTGTTTTTCCCTTTTGTTGTCCCCACCTACTGTTGTGTTTTCATTCAGATCTTGATTTTCCTTGTGCCGTCACCATTCTTTTTGTTTCGCTGAGTATCCTTTTTGTGAGGAACATGTGGCATATACCCCTTCTGCAAATTGAGTTTTCGATTATCTTCTCTTTAAGGAGCTTAGGCTATTGTTGTAATGCCGACATTTCTGAAATAATCAGATGTGTGTCCTAACCCTACATGACCTATGTGTGTATGATGATAACCGAATGTTTTTGTTCCTTATTTGAAATCGTTCGATTGTGATCTATGTTTTTCTGATGGTGGTCGAATGTAAGTATCCCCAAACTGTAAAACTCAGTGTTAATAGATTGATTATGGGTGCGTTTCTGTTATGGCAAACATGGGTAAGTGATTTGGGTGTCATGATCGAATATGAGTATGTCCTAGTTTAGGTTAGTCGAATGCATATGTGACCCTAACTGTGTTGTTGAATGTGTTATTTGCCTATTTTTGTATTGGCCAAATATGCCCAATAAGCATGTTTCTAATATGCTAAACTGTATATGCTACTAGCATGATTATGATCTATTATACCTGTATTTGAGCATGTCTGATTTGTGTATGCCTAGTTGTGTTATGCTATGTGCATGTGTATTGGGGTTGGGATATGTAAAATATTGAGGAAATTCTGGTAGACTACGATCTACGAATTTGGTGGTTTAACCGCAAATCTGATTTTGGCAGTAATCTGTATTATCTGTTCCTGGCAGTAATTCCACATTATATCTTGTAGTTTGTCTGCATAATGTTTTGGTAGCCTATGACCACAATTTTGGTGTGTTGGTTGGATGGGATCCTAATAACCCTGTCTGGTGTGTTGGATGGATGGAGATGGTCTGTAGCGATTGGGGGTAAGATCTATTTTGAATGATACTTTGCATTGCTAAGCATCCCTTGCCATATATTCTCTGATCTGATATGTTATAATTTGTTCATTAATTTTACATCTGTTATGTTATAGGGCTATGACACACATTAGGCTTTTAGCTCACTCTGTTATTTTATTTTCTCAAGTAATCCTCAGGATTTGGATTGGGCGGCGCTCGGGAGCTCTGGTTCGGATTCTCAAAATGAGCTTGTTTTAAATAATTCTTTAAGTATGGGCTTTTGGACTGTGAGTTATCTTTATGGACTTTAATTTTGGTTTTGGACTTTGACACTTGGTTTAGTAGGTTAGTTTTAAACAAGAAGCATGATTTTTTTTATAATTAAATAAAGAAACCATTTAAAAAAATATTGGTAAGTCACTAGTTTTCCGCTACAAATTCAAAACACACAAATGAGTTTTCCAGAAAATACCTAAGTTAATAATACGGTTTCTAAATCAATTTGACAGAATAATAACAAATGTTTTTGAAAATTTCTCGCTTAGCAACAATGAGTTTTCTGGAAGAAAAATAAAATGGGTTTCGCAAAAATATCTACACAAGATCAAATAAGGTTAAATAAGGCAAGCAAATCTAGTTTTCCGGGTGGTCGATGTAACCTCCAGGATCCGGTTATAATATCTAGGCTGGGTTTGGGGTGCTACACGAAGATACATGTGACACAGGTTTAGCTCGAACAAGTAACCTGATGTCACGACATTAATAATGAACATGTTTTGTGACATTAGCAGCAGATTACTCCAGGGATGCTTTTGGGCTTCAGTATCGCGACAACATCCCTTTGGTTTCACGACATCATTCTCAAGCAACTTGACTTCTTCATCTATAGTGGCTGTGGCCAGTGTTGCAGCTTTGCTAGGCCACAGTTGCAACCTTAGGAGCTGGTGTCATGACACCAACACCTTGGTATCGCGACTTCACAGGCAGTCTACTCAGATGTGCAATTTGGTGAAGTCCAACTCCTTGGCTGAAGGCAAAGGCATTGGTGTCGTGGCATCAACATCTTGGTGTCGCAACTTTGGCTCTAGTTTAGGCTCTTTCTCTCATTTTCATATCAACCAAGTGTCTGAAACAAGCTTAGCTCAAAGATTAAGTTCCTAATGGCATAAACTTGTCATTTTATTCCAAAAAGCATAAAAACGCAATAAAAACTAAAAATAAACATAAAATCTAATAACCACTAAAAATTAATAAAATACGGTATAAAGTACTAAAAAATAAGGTCATTAAGTGTTTAAAGAACTTAATTTGACTTATATAAATACGACATATCACAAATATATCCCAAGATCTGGCAACTGTCCAAAATTACAAATAAAACCCTTTGGTAATGGTAAATACCAATTTGTTGCATTCTTTCTGAAATTCATAGAAAAGGATTTGAATTTAAGAGCATTTGTAGCCCCCAAACAAATCCATATTGTCACTGTGTTACATAAGATGTTTAGACAAATCCTTATCTCCTTCATAAGTTTCTTTTGGGAGCTTGAACTTTTATGGCAAGTCTTCAACAACTATCTCAAGGGTCAAAGGATTGTTAGAGCAAGAGACCATATCTATGTCCTTCGCATTTTGCCGAAGAGCATATATATATATATATATATATATATATCTTCTAAAGGCTTTTACTCCATCATGTCAAGCTCCAAGCCGATGTTAGGGAAAGGTCATGTATAGTTGGTAATCTTGATGCATGTTCCTTTCTTATCTATGAACATTCAAAAAAGCTACTTTGTTATTAAGTTGTCGCTGAGCTTGAAGGGTTGGTTGGCCCCAAGCTCTTTAATTATCTCTGGATTCTAGCAGAGCTATTTTTGGTGCTATTTATATTATTGGTCATAGCGGAGTTGTAGTCGTTTCATCTATTATCTCAACATTCTCGTTTGTAACTAGATTAGGGTTGGAGTTGGGATTTTCGGCAGTTTGATCTTCAAGGGTGGGGAATGATCATATGCTAGGTAGTGGGGGAAACACATGCTAATTTGGGTAAATATTGTAATAACTTGGTTGTTGAGCTGATTACTCTTTATAATTATTATCATATGGGTCATTATAAAGTTTGTAAATGCATGTGTTTTGTTGAAAGAAGGTGCTTTGACCAGTTTGGAAGCTTTTAATGAGGGATTGTCGATGGTATCTTAATTCTCAAGGATGTTCTCATCAAGATGAGTCATGTTGTCTAGGCTCATTACGCCAAATGATTGATACAAGGAATGTGATAGAGAGGGAGGTGACGATTCATATGGTGGCAAAAGACCATTTAAAGAGTTAAGCTAGATAAGGAAATTTGAGCGAAGTTTTTTCTAGGTATGAGAGTCATATCCCTTGATCTAGGAAAATAAGGGTATATGTATTGGAGGTTTGGCTATTAGCCACCTCTAGCTCTTTATATGTGTCTAAGAGCAATCTTGTCTAGGTAAGTAAAGTAGGGAGCAATATAGTTTTCTATCCAGGTGGCGATTAGATTTAATGGGTCTAGTGACCAAGTGGCAATTAAACTCGAATAAATTTGATGAAATTCCACACGTTGACCATGTTGGAAGGCGATTTGACCACTTGACTTACCGAAATGTGAGAGATAATGCTAAACCATAAGTGAGCAAAATCTTTTTGTGGTGATAATTAATTGTTAATTGGATTAAATATGTCGATGTTTAGTTTGAATCCTAAATAAATGTAGGGATATATTTCTCACTTAAATCTGGTTTCCGACATCTTTTCTTTCTTTTTCCTTTTCTAGTCCTTTAAGAAATAAAAAAGCTAAAGTGAAGACCAATGATAAAGGCATGTTACACGAATCATTCAAGACACAAAGTATTTATACATAACTTTATTATGGGTATGATATGTAAGGTATAGCATCCCCTATTCATGAATTGAATGTGATAGCCACTATTATCCAAGATTAATCATATCTTAGGCCTAATTTGGACTAACCAAATGATAAATAGGAATTTTATATTTAAATTTAGTAAATCATAGGGATGTTGTTCAACGGGTTCAAATTTGGATAAATTAAAATAATTGCCTTGACTGAGTAGGTTTTGTTCGATTCTTTTAAAATGAGTCTAGTGTTATTCACTTTTTCGGCTTTTGTATGTTGTATTTGTTGAATTTTATATTATAATTGATCAAACATATATCTATACATATATTAAATTTATATCTATAACCGTGCAATATATTTGTCATAATTATAAATTTAGTCTAATGCTTATTTTCTCTAAACTTTTCAAATTTCATGAAATTGTTGTTTTTTACTTACAAAAAAAGTTTACTAAATTGTTACAATTTTAACAATGTTTGTGTGATAACTCACGTAGAAGTCTACTTGTGCTTCACCGCTAGTGTGTATAGCCTTTTTTTTTTTAATCTTATGAACATTTTTTTTAATTTTAATAATTTTATGCATTTTAAAAAAAAATCTTTTATAAATTACACAATAACTACCACACGAGCTGTCAAGTCAGTCCTTAATACATAATACAAAATAAATAGAGAAATTGCCTAATAAAATCTATGTAAATATATAAAAATAATATGAGCGAGTATAAAATAGACTTAACCTAGTCATTTACAAATATGGATAGGCTTGGATAAAATTTTAGATCCAAATTGACCCATAGCATGCCACACGATCTTTTATAAATGTGTCAATATCATGCTTAAATTCGATCCAAACTTATCTCGACCCATGAACACCTCTACTAAATAATCAGCTAAATATTATATTTTTCTAAAAAAAGTTCTCTTATAAAATCTAAAAACTTTTATAATATAACATAAATTTTCATATATATATATATATATATATATATATATATGTTTTATACATGCTTTTGTAGGACAAGTCATGATAAGTCTATACTATACTTTATTTTTGGACCAATTGTACCTTCTTTGTCCCAAGAAAAAAAGATGGATAATACAATCCACAGCCGCATGCTTCAAACAAGAGAAAGCGAGACTGAAAGATGAATATCATGGCATGGGAAAGCTGGTCGAATTCAACTTTAATGACATATGGTAACAGTGATGTACTATATACCCCCAAAATAAGAAGAATAATAAAAATTAGGAAACATTGCTATTGAAACTGAAAAACAAAGAAACATATTTCAAGATTATGTCCCTATCATCCCATCAAAGAAATTTGTGGTCCAATGTCTCCATCTCATTGACAAATACTTCTCTTCTTCCTTTTTTCAAAAACTAATTATAGCTATGGTTTATCTTTAATTTCTCTCCTTTCTTCCCCGAAATGGACCATTAATTAACCCCAAGCTTTCACACTTTGTTGATGTTGGACTAGGCTTTAAGATATTGTTAGGATAGGGACTGTTTAACAATGTTTGTTCAGTGACTTGATCAGTTATGGATTTAGTCTGTCATGTTACAAGATAACTTAGATTTTTTAATGTGTTGGCTTTTTTTTACATGTGCCTTCTTTTAAAGTAAATGGACCTCATGGAAAGGCCTCATTCTTGTTCTCAAAAAACGAAATTATCAACAAGAGCATTATGTGAAGAGATTGCATTTATGAAATAAGTTGAATTTGACTTGGATTAAAGAGAGGATTTTTCTCTCCTCAAAGACGTCATCGATGGCTATTTTCAAGAAGTGCTTTTTTTATTGACTTCCCTAATTAAATACGGTAAAGTCAAGTTTATCTTAATTACTTGGTACTTATCACTACTACCTATGATGCTTATAAACAGGCATTACATTGTACTTTTGAAGGTACTTATTTTTATTCGGGTAGAGAGTTTCAAATAATTATTTTGGCTAATTTTTCTCTCTGTTGTAGGCATTATTTTTGAGGAAATTTAAACCTTTGTAAGTGAGGTTTGGGTGAGTGGTTGTAATTAGTTTGGACTAACTATTGAGGTTACAAATACATCTGGTAGAAGGGTAGTTTGGGCTTACATCAATAGGTGGTTGGATCAATTGAGGAATAAGAGACCATTCATTAAGTAAGGCTCCGTAGAGTAGGATTGTTTCCGAACTATATAAACAAACAAATGTGTGCAGATCTCTCTCTACTTTTGCTATTTATGTTTCTGTTTTATTATTTGTTCAATTTTGTGATTGAACACGGTATCAAAGAGTAAAGTGATACTCGCCGCAAACTAACATGTTTTTCATATACTCTTTTAAAGAAGATGAATTTGGCTTGAAAGTTAGATGTTGTTGCAAGATGAACATAAGTTTTGAAGGGATTGTAATTTGTACTTCAAGGATTTTTTTTATACCCAAGTTAATAATAGTGTTCTTACCCTTTTAAGACTTTTTAAGGACTTGGGTTCGAACCTCACCAAAGTCAAAATGATAAAATATTTCTTTAGTGGACCTTACACGCACTCGATAAACTCCATGGGGTTTAAAGTAACCCTTTTGGGCTTTTCTAAGAGTTGGGAGACAAAATTGTGGGACTAAAACCGAGCATAAACACTTCGAGTACAATACATCATCTGTTCGAAGTACGAGCTAGCTACTCAGAGGACGACACTTCAAAGACTTCTTCCATTGAAAGAGTCGTTTCCCCTTCAACAGGTATTTATATATGGTCTCTAGGGTAGTAGAAGCTGTTCATTGATCTGTCGTCTAATTATGTTAGCGTGTTGTTCTGCCTAGTGACTAATTTGTTGGCCTTGCGTTCTTGGTTACTCATGGTCCTTCCTAACAATGCAATTGATCATCATAGGCAGCTACTTGTTGTCTCAAGTGGCTGATTTGCTTATTGCCAACTAAACAAACTGGGTGCTTTGAGCTTTGTTTGTAACCTACTTCAATATTGAATTGCGTCCTTATTTATAAATTGGTATAACAGACTTCAATTCCTGGTTTAAAACTATAAGTTAAAACTTCATTTCCTTGGAATTGGGATAGAATATAACAAAGCTAGTATAACAATTTTCAAGTATTGCTTGATAATAAATGTGATTTTCATTAACTAAGTGTTTATAGCTACTAGTTACAATTTACCATTCAAGAAAATATTTAGGTTTTTTTTGGTAAAATAAGCCTTAGAACTTTTTCAAAAAAAATTTAATTAAGCCATTCAAAAATTTTTACACTCAATTGAGTCCTTGAACTGACAATTTGACCAACGAGACCATTTAACCCATGTTGATCGTTAGAAATTAACAGCAACTCCAATGTGGCTACTAACAGACGCTATGTCAACGCTGTCACATCAGTAAAAATAAAAAATATTTTTAAATTACTTTTAAAATAAGTATACAATGAATCTGGACAAATAGTTATTCAAGTTCATTTAAATCTGGACAATCCTTTGTCCCAATACATTCTCAAATTACAAAAAAACATAAGATTATGAAAAATCATTAAATTATATATTTAAAAATATTTAAAATTTAATTAAAATTCATAAAAAAAAAATTTATAAGCGAACATCAACAACTTATATCATAAAATCAAATTTAGCAATTTTTGTTTGTTATAATTTTTTCTCTCATTTTTCAATTTGTGCAAGTTATATTAGTCAAATAATTTAATAAAAATGTGGAAACTAATGTTTATAAAATTTATATTTTAATTAATTTCTAATATTTTTTATAAATTATTTTTTTATAAACTTGGTATGGTTTTTAATAAATTGTTTTTATAAATTTCATAAAATTTTATGGTTTTAATTAATTTCTAATCATTTTTATAAATTTTAACAAATATTAATATTTTTAATATTTTTTTATAAATTTTATATTTTTATGTTTTTTTTTTATAATTACAAAATGCATCTAGATAAAATGGTGTCTAGATTCAACTAAACTTGGACAAATATTTACCGAGGTTCATTGGTGTATTTATTCTTAAAATAATTTTAATTTTTTTTTATTTTCGCTGATGTGGCTCTATCACATCAACAAACAATGTTGGCGTGTCACCTTTTAATGGTCACTTCAATGTTGTCATTAGTTTCTAATGGTCAACATTGATCAAAGGGTCTCTTTAGTCAAAATTATCAATTCAAGGGTTCAATGTTGCAAAAAGTTTGAATGTGTTTAATTGTTTTTTCTTGAAAAAGTTCGAAGGCTCATTTTACCAATAAGCCAAATGTTGCAAAAAGTTCGGAGGGGCTTAATTGATTTTTCTTTAAAAAAAAATTTAGGGCTTAACTGAAGCTTAACCAATCCGCCTTGGCCTCGACTTTTAAGAAAAAAATCTGCCTGACCCGAAAATTAATAGGATATTTGACTCCAAACCTAATTTAATTTAATTGTTTTATTTTTTATTTTAAAGCAAATAAGATTACATTTTTTAATTGTTTTATTTTTATTTTGAAACAAATAAGATTATTTTTTGAGTTTAGACTTAAAACTTAATATATTTATATATTTATTTATTGAAAGAAAAAACTTAATTGTAAATATCTTCGGGTGGGGCAGGGTGAATTTACTTCAAACCTGACTCAACCTAACTATTTTTTTAATTCCACAAGCCCTGACCTGCCCTAAACCCTGTTTTACAAAAAAAAAATGACCCTGATAGATCGGGTCAAGTTAGAACCAGTCAAATTCAAGCTTTTTTTGCCATCCCTACTATGTGATATTTTTTTATTAACAATTTTTGACAAATATTTATTGTTATAACATGCATCAAAATTAGGATATTTTTAATTATTAAAAGAAACTATAATATTTTTAAAGTCTTGTTGAACGGAGGTTGTAAGCATGATGGTTGGTGGTTCGAATCCCTACAGGCGCATTCTCTATGATTAATATTATGCATAACACTAACACCTCTTCGATGATCTTGCAAGTACCTATCTCCACCAACCAAGGTGTCCCCCTTCATGAACCATAAAGAAGCTTTTTGCGAAGGTTGGAGACAAAACCTCAAGACGGAAACAATACCTTCCATTAAGGGGTTCATCGGCTCTCAAATATACAACACATCGAAGGCTTCTCTTAAGAGAGAATCCAACCTCCCATGCATCAACAAGTCTAAATATTCCAAAGATAATTTTCCATATTCGAAGAGGTATACAATCAAAGAACATTTGGAATGGACTTTATAGTGACATATCTCAATATTTACTATCAATGTTTTAACCATATTTGATTTGGGCAATAACTTGAAGATAATGCTGACTGAAACTGGATTCCAACTTTAGTATCTTAAAATTAAATGTAGGAGAGTAAAGTTGCAACAATTGAGTGATTAGTTAGGATTAAATCATAGCTTGTATAGCGAATTATACAATTAAACAAGTATACAAAAAGGCATGATATTTCCCTATTCGTTGATTCAACTATGAATTGATATTTAATTATTTATTTTAATTTTTGCTAAGTCATATCGTCAAAGCAAAGTTTCAAAAATCAAATGGATGTCACATTAGCTAACTACACTACCTTTGAAATATTTTCTTGGGTTTTTTAAGAGAAGGCAAAGGCCAAGGAGAGTTGTTGAATTATGGACTTACTTGAGTTTCTGTTTTTAATTAGGGTTGGTGAAGACTCCAATCATGCTTCAAGTAATCATTAATGGTTCCAAAACTATCGTTAGTTATAGTGAAATTTGTCTCAAATCAATTTTAATTATCCAACTTTCACATCTTTCTCTAACTTTTCCTATTAATATTGTTAATACAATGGATCAACTAACGTAGAGATGGAGGAGATTCTGGTCTAGAAGTAGAGAAGAAGAAGCATATCCTTCCTCCTTTTTGGATGTCAGTAGAATTTTATTATATAAGGTCGGATTCCGAATCAAATTATTTTTATTATAATTATATAATATATAGCTTACAATGTTATGCACATGTGACGCATATTATTTAATCTCAAATTTAAGATTTATAATTTGGTATTATATCTCAATTTGATATTTTACATTGGAAATTGGTTTTATAAAAAAATGTTTAATGGGTATTAAGAATTAAAGGTGTCATACACTTACATTTGTGACTAAATTGTTATTGGATTTTGTATTTTAATATGTTTAATTTAATATGAAATATTAACATGTTTAAAATAAATTGTAGGTGAATAAGAAATTGTTCTCATAATGTTTTAATAGAAAAAATCTCAAGCCCCAACTATAAATTTGTCTTGTGATTTGAGGTATGAGCTATGAATTTTATATTTTAGTATGTGTAATTTAACATGGAGTTTTCTAAGAGTGGGTTCAATTAGGTTCAATAGATTTTTATAACTGTTTGTTTAGCCTAGAGTCAAAAAGACTTACCTTTACGCTATGTGTCCTTAGTTCCCATAATTTGAGCCTCAAACAACTTATTCTTGATGAGCCTTATTGTGGAAACCTTGAGCTTAAAACAAGTAAAAAACCGAACCTTCCCTGTCCCAGTTCGTAAGTGCACTATGAAATGGACGTCGAGCCATGGATATTGAGGGCTAGGTAGAAAATTTATGGTGGTTTCATTGTATACTTTAGAGAAAAAGAAGAGAGTGTATGATATGGTATGTATAGACCCTTGTTAAGAAATCGAAAAAGAAAATTGTGTGAATAAAAGTAAAGTGAGTGAAACAAAAGCACAATTAGCATTAAAAGTATTTTGAGTGAAAGAGTGCAAAGAATTAAAAAAATGACTCAAATGAAAATAATCTATTGAGAATCTCAAAAGAAATCTTTCAATTCATAATGTATCAATACTTGCTAGCTTGTTATACGTAGCAATATCAAACACTATCTCTTAAATTTTTGGAGAGATAAGGAAGGCGAGAAAAAGAGAAATAAGGAGGTGAGCTTCATGATGAAATTGGGGGCGAATAGGGAACAATGTCATGTGCTTCACTATTAGTGTTTGAAACCATTTTGAGCTACTTTTTTCTTTTAAATCTGAACCATCATAAGCCTCGAAATGTTAAAAGCCTAGAAGACCTAAGCGACCCGAACATTTCACGTGCATAATCCTCTTGACTTGCTTATGTTTTCTCTGATCAACATCTTCGATTTCGCTTTATGTGTCTATAATGTATCTATATATTTCATTTTGATGGATAACACAATTGTACATATATTTGTTTGAATTGTCTCTAGATTTGTTAGCCTTTTAACCTATTGAACTAAATTTGTTTGCTTTAAGAATATTCGAATTAGCTAAATATCATTCTTAGGTTGCATGTAAGATAGTCTTTATACAAATTCAATATTTAATGACCATGTTGCATTTTTGCTCGATTTAGTCCAAGGGTCATCTCTTGCATGTTTTGTGGGTTTGCTTGAGGACAAGCAAAGACTTAAGTGTGGGGGAGTTTGATCTGTAATAATTTGATATGTCAAATTAGGCTTCCCGCTACGCTTAAAGAACTTGTTTCTGAGCAATCTATATGTTTTTATCGTGTTTTTACTTTTTTTTTCATTTTTTCCCTTAATAAGTGAAATAATGCGTTTCATACCACTTTTGAGACCCGAAATGGCCAAATGCGCTATTGGGGACCTAACGGTTGATTGAGTGTTGTAGGGAGTCATCAGAAGCCCGAACGTGAGCGAAAACATCACTTAGAAAGGGTATCGTGATATCAAAACTTGGAAGTCGTGATATCCCTAACAATATTGAATTGAAGGGGATCAAGGCCAGCTACAGTGGTATTGCGATACCAGCTATGCGTATCGCGATACCCAACTCCCAAGGATTCCCTCAAGTCAAGATTAATGTGGGTATCGAGATACCCCTGACGAGAGGAGACAAAAAATAACTACAAGGATAGTCCTTATCCAACTTCAACACCAATAAAAAAAAAAAAACTAGCTAATGTGGAGCGTGTGTGAAGTTTGTTTTTTTGAACCCTTATAATTTATCAAATTTTCAAGACAATTTTTTTAAAAGAAGAAGTCAATAAAATCAACGCCATAATTACTTGTAGTTCCCACAAAAATCTTGGCTTGAAACCAATTAATATTGTATTGAAATTGAAAAAAAAAAAAACACTTGAAAGTGACTAAAAATATGTTATCATGAATGTTTGGTCAAACATGAGGACTATTCATGATATTTTCATTTTTCCATTTGAGCCAAAAAAAAAAGAAAAAGAAGAATTACATATAATTGATCTCAACCATTTTTCTCTATTTTGCTAAATATATTTTTTAATTTTATATATGAAAAAGAAAAAAGCCACCTTATTAGCAATATATTGATTATTTGTGAAAATAATAAAGTGGTCATATCTACTGTTAAGGGTAATGATTATTAGTGACTAAAATTATGGGGATGTGAATCTCAATTGGGCCACCATCTGATTTTGCAATTTGCAATTGACTCAACATTCTGTGTCTTCAATTGAAAGTCCCAATCAACAATAATTTTGATTGTAATTATGAAACTAATATATGCTTTATAAAGTGTGTTTAACATCCCAATCTTTTGATTTGATGTTAAACATGATACTTACCAACAATTTACCATTATTTTTGTCTATGGGGTTATATGTTTAAATTGAAAGCCACTTAGTTTTATATCACTTAGCTACACCAAGCTTTGTTACATTTCTAGAGGAGTCCAAATATGGGTATATTTGAGTTTAATTTTGATTTGAAATTCGAAGTTCGATTTTAATTCAAACATGAACTCAATCGAATATCTATTTTTATATTCAAACTTAATTCGATCTATATAAGCTTGAATTTGATTAAGCTTGTTCATATATATTTTTACTAGAGCTCGATTAAGTTCTCACCTATTAAAGTTCAACTCGATAACTAAGCTTCAAGTTAATAATATATATTAAGGGCAATAACATAATTTAATAATATAAAATATTTAAAATATATATTAAAAATGAAAAGCTTGATAAGGTTTGTGAGTCATACGAACAGAGTATTACTAAATTTAAATTCGGCTCGATAATTACCAAATTGAGTTCGAACTTTTTTGAATTGAACTCAAATAGCTTACGAGTATTAACAATTTTTTTTTTTTGTGAAAAAAACGGAAAACAAATAATTTTAATTACATGATTGGATAACTAAGAAAAGAAGTTGAATATGGGCTTTCGGCTATTCATTCCTTCGTTTAAGCCTGGAGCCAGATTGGTCTACAATTCCCTTCCCAAAAGACTTGGCTATTGGGCTAGGCTGAACCTGTCACAACATTGGTTTTAAAAAATTTATGTCCAAACCCGAATTCTGCTCAAACTAAGATTCAATCGGTTAATTTAGATTATGTTCTTCTTAATACAATGTTTAGAATTATTTATAGTCCCTTTCCAACCTTAAATAGAAGGATAAACACGTTTCAACGTGCTTGAACCCACATCTTCTTGCACTGACAACAATACCGGCACCAACCAAACTAAGACTCAATCGGTTAATGCGGATCATATTCTAATTTATACTAATAAGGCTGAGATTGTTATTGTTGACATATTTTCTTTTGAGTAATCATTTATTGTTAATCCATTATAATGTCTCGTGTTACGCATGGATAATTGGATATGCTTCTTTCATTAGCCATTTAAAGCTTTTGGACCCTCCAGTTAAAAACAATGAGTGGAGTTGCTGTGTGGTAAGAAAGTTCCTATCCAAACAAACAGATATTGGAATGGTTTTCTATGTAGTGAAAGGCATCCTCAGCTCAAAGTTGTTCCAAATGAAAAGAACAGCAAAGTGAGAGCATGAATTCATTATTTGTAAATTTATTGGGCATTGAAATGGACATGAATTGAACTATTTGAGTTGGGTTGTGTAGGAAATTTTTAGCATCTATTTATGTTGTTTCATGTCATGTTCGAATAGTTTAAAGCAGTCAAAGTATATCTTGTTTTGTTCAACTTTGACTAGAACTCTACCTTATCTTATTTTCTTAAAAGATACGGAGTTGATCAGACTGATTGACTTCAAGTGGGAGACTTATTTACTAAGGAGCTTATCAAATTTACTTCAAGTTGGATTGCACTTATTGAAGGTTGACTTATCCTATTTCGACTTGCAGATGAAATTATTTGAAATCTATTTATAGGCTTAGGCTGTTGATTTTACACGACAGAGTATGCTTTTTGTGAGTCTTTTTCTTTAGATATTGAATGTTAGTTTTTGAGCATTCAAATACATTTTATTTAGGCATTTATTGGAGAGTTATTCTTAATTGTATTATGAGGTTTTAAGGAAAATGATTGCGACAATTTATGTTCGACTACGGGGTTGCAATTATTCATTGTGAGGGGGTAGATTGGGCTTAAAACAATAGTTGTATTAGATTAATTGTTGTATAAAATCATTTTTTGAGTAAGGCTCCGCAGACATAGAATTGGTGAATCCGAATGGCATTTCCTTTGACACAAAATAACCAATAGAGAGATGGAACATTGAGAGAATATTCCTTTTTACGGGTGTGGTTTCATGTTTGGAAAATATAAATTATTATTTAATATAAATTAATTTTTAGCATACATGTGGTTTTAATACTTTTAATTATTATTTAACAAAAACATAATTTAATTTTTAATATAAATGTTTTAAATAATTATTTATTATATTATAAACTCATTTTAAACTATGGTCATTAATAGTCATTTATTATAATAAAGAATTTAAAATAATTATAAAATAAATCATTAAAATATTTATAAAAACATTATGATACACATTATTATTTTATTAAATAAAATAACAATTTCACATATTTCTAATAATTCCATAAAAATAAAATATTTTACAACTTTTATTATATATCATTTCTAATCTAATGTCTTTAATAGTCATTTTCTATTCTTACATCATCACTACAGCTGCGGTTGAATCCAAACACATATTTCACCGTTGATTTTAATATCATTATTACAGTATTCAATCTCACCACTATAATAACTAATTTCACCGCCACCATTACTTTTAACATCATCCGAGGCAATCTCAGTAGTGATCCAAAGGAAGCCACAGTGTTCATTCTCTTTCTCCCCTTGCATATTTTCGCATAATTGTCTTGTCCCATCTTCCTGTCCCAACTCTGTTCCCACAGAAGATAGAACAAGACTTTTAATTTGCTGCAAACCAAGTTATTTCAAGTTGAGTTCGAGATGTACTCATGTCTAGTATAAATATCACACATACAATTACTCAAGCACAAATTTTGGTTTAAAATATGGGTCTTACATTTTGTCCAAGTCTGCTTATATTTATAAATAATTAACTTAATCTAATTTAGGTTTAACCGTATTTTTAAAAAAATTTCAATGTTATTTTTTGTTTAGTATTTAATAATTTTATATATTTCTTTTATTAAATTTTAAACATAAAAGAATAATTTTTACATTATAATGCTATATAATTAATTTTTATATGATACAAATTATATAATATATAAATAAAAAATAACATATTATTTTATTGAAATTAAAATATGTATAGTCAAGCTTGAACCTTGAATATTGAAACCACATCCTATATCACAAGCAAACTTTTTTTTTTTGCCGGACCTTTTTTGTTGTTGAATTACAAGAGAAGGGCAAAGCCCTAACAGCAATGCGACTAGCGCAACTTAAACTCAGGTCACGCCTGGGGCAGTGAACACCCTGACCATCAAATCAACACACGAAATTTTATCAGACCAATTTTTCAAACTTACTATTTTTGCTCAAAAGCTTCTAAATTTCTATCATGTCTTCAAGCCTAAGTAAGTAACATGACTCTTGGACTAGTTTATCGATTAGTCCTAGGGCTAGCATTAATTTAATTTTTTTTTTATTTTGACATAATATAAATTTAATTCTTACCTTTTTTTTATCATTTTGTTCTTAGTTTTTTTTTTTTAATCACTATAGCTTCAACCTTTAAATTTTAATTAAATTATTTTTATGGAAAAATTAATTGAATCGTTAAAATTTTAATAATAATGGCATGATAACTTGCATAATGGTTCACATATACTTCATAAAAATAAAAAATAAAAAATAATATATATATAAATTTAACAAATTTTAAAAAAGTTCATAAAATATTTTTAAAAAATTATTCATGTCAGTAGTAAAGTACACATAGAGTGTCATGTCAATGCTATTAAAATTTTAATTATCCAGCTAGCTTTTCCATCCAAAACAAAATAATTTGACTAAAATTTGAAAGTCAAGGGCCAAAGTGAAAAAAAAAATAGGGTCAAAGTGATAAAACCCATAAACATTAAAGACTAAATTTGTCTTTATACCTTTTTATTTTTTAACTAAAAGATTAAAATTGATATAAATAAATAAAAATATTTTTTTACTATTTTCTATTACACATATTTTCATTTTCCAAATATCATTTTCTTAATTTTTAACCAAATACTTTTCATTTCCTACCCAAACAAAAATCAAAATAATCTCTATTTCTTAAAACCAAACCCAACTTAAATTACTCAAAATTTTAATTTTCAAAGAACACAATGTTCTTCACTGAATTGTCAAAAAAATCTTGGTAAAAAAATATTGGGTAAATTATACTAGTAGTCACTCAATTATTAGTAAATTTTATTTTTGATCATCCAACTATGAAAAGTTACAAATTGGTCACTCAATTATTAGTAAATTTCTTTTTTGTCACCCAACTATGAAAAATTATAAAATGGTCATCCGAGTACTCAATTTTGTCTTTTTTGGTCACCAACTGGCTAGTGGTTATTGCTTTTAAAATTAGCATAATAACAACTTTAACCCTCAACATTTATGCATTGCATTAATTTAGTCTTAATTCTAAAAATCTAACTATCAACATTTACACATCGTGTAATTTGATTTATTTTTTTACAGTTTTGCTTTTATTTTTTTCACCTAAAAAGACAAAAAAAAATTGTCAACTAAATTTGATTGAAAATATACAAAAGATGAAAACACCAAAAAGTTCAAGATAATAATTTTTATATTTTCTCATTCTTTTAAAATTAACCCTCAATATCATAAGAAAAGCAAAACTACAAAAGGAAAAGAGAGAGATATCAAATTACACGATGTGTAAATGTTGAGGGTTAATTTTTTTAAAAATCAAGACTAAATTGACATAATTTATAAATGTTGAGGGTTAAAGTTACTATTATGTCAATTTTAAAAGCTACGAAAAAGACAAAATTAAATATTTGAGTGACCATTTTGTAACTTCTCATTGTTGGGTGACCAAAATAATTTTACTAATAGTTGGGTGACTACTAGTGTATTTTACCCAAAATATATTTGGATAAGTAATTTGAAATATGATATGTTAAAAAGAAGGCATAATGACTTATTTAGCCCTCCAACTAAAAAATTTTATTTTCGCTCTCAAATTAATGTTTGCCTCTTTTAGCCATTGAACTTGCATTTTTTGTCAAATCATCCCAAAATGGATGGAAAAGTTAATGTTTGCTAACTTTGCTGACATATTTAAATAATTTTAAAATTTTTAAAAATATGGAAAAAATATATTTTTTAAATAATTTTAATGATTTTTATTTTTTTAAAATAATTTTTACATATTTTTTTTAATTTGAAAAATTATAAAAAGTTAATTACATGCTTTACGTGTCATCCACGTGGCAATCCATATCAGCAAAGTTTAAAAAAAATGTTAACTTTTCCATTCATTTTGGGGGTCATTTGACAAAAAAAAAACACTAATTTAAGGGCTAAAAGGGGACATTAGAGGGCTAAATTGATTCTTTTTGTAAAGTTGGAGGGGCAATAAGTTATTGTGCCAGAAAAAAAGGGCTTTTGAGCCCTGTATAAACCCAAGAGACACTTCCAGGGGCAATAAGCAATAAGCGCTTCTTTGTTTCTCTCGAAAAAGCCTAAAGTCATCACTTATCACTACCCCTTTTTCTCTTTTTTCAGTTTTGTCATTTTCTTGAAATATATTTTTGTATTTATATAATATTTTTATTAAATTTGATATCTTTGGATCAATTGACATGATTCAGAAATTGTTTTTTATTATTATTATAAATATTAGTAAATTATTTTAGAAGTAAATTATATAATTTTAAAAACCCATTATTTTTTTAAATAATTATTATTTATTCAAATTATATAATTTTAATTTTTTATATATATTTTTTTTCACTCGTATAATAATTCTGCCTTACTTTAATATTTAATTATTAATAATTATATTATATTTATTTATATTTGAAATTAACATAGTCTCAATTAAACCGAATCAGTCAATCAGACCAAAAATTAGTCGAGATATTAATCCAGTGAAAAATAAAAGAAAAACTTATTAAATTATAAACTGATACTAACCGATTGAATCGAACTAAAAAATCAGTTTAACTGGTTTTTATAATTGTTAATAATTTTTATTTTTTAAAATTTTAAATACAACAAAATTCTAACCCATGTTTTTGGCCCACTGAAATCCATCCACCTTTGTCAGATGTTTATCCCACGGTCCGCATCACACTACAGTCCAAATTTCTTTTAACAGATTTTTTTATATAAAATGTTCTTTATAAATTTAAATTTAAATTTTATATTTTTATTTTCAGAAATTTATTTTTTATATTTTAAATTTAAATTTAACTCATAATATTATTAATTTATTGTTGTGACATTTTAAAATAAAAAAATATTCATGTGATGATCATGTAATTAAAAAAAAATTAGTTAGACATGAATTTAAAATTTTAAAAAATAGAGAGACTAATTTTCTAAAAATAAATGTATAGGAATTAAATTTCAAATCTTCGAAGAGTATAAAGACTTATGGCATATTTGAACTTAAAATATTATGAAAATTATAATATTTCTAATTAAGTACTTTTTTTGTAATTTGTGTAATCAAATAACACTTTATATATTGTTTATACAAATTTATAGTAATCTATACTTATATAATGTGTTTTATTGAGTTCGTGTCACGAATTAATTCGACACGAACTCAATTATGAAATTACTTAAAAGCCCTCTTCTAATGAAAAAAAAGTAATATTAAAATATTAGTCTTTTTATCCTTTTTCTATTTTTATATAAAATGTTAAAAGGGTAAAATACCCAAATATACCAAAAAAATTAAAAATTTACGAAATTGGGCGGTTTCTAGAAAATTTACGGAAAAGGGCCATTTCCATCAAAATGCGTCCCACGTCCACGCGCGTTTTGGGGAAATGCCAACAAAGCGCTCACCTGGGGGCGCGCTTTGTGCCACCTCAAAGCGGCGCCACGTGGACGCGCTTTGGCGACGTGACACAAAGCGCTGCTCTCGGCGCTTTCTGCCGAATAACCGTGAAAACGCCCGACGTGGACGCGCGTTTTGCCTTCCTTCCCGTCCAATAAGGGTATGAAATTTTAAGGTTTCGGGCTAGGGTAAAAATATATTTAGGGTTTTGGGCAAAATATATTAGCCCAAAAAATTAATTGAATTTTTTTGACAGATTGTATCTGCAAAATAATTTTGAGAAGACGTTTAACAAACAAGCGGTGGCCAAAAACGCTTCCATTAGGATGCACCGTCGATGTAAAGTATCAAAAGAGCTCCCACGTGGGCGCTTTTTTTGCTGATGAGTCTCCGGTGAAATAATTTTGAGAAGACGTTTACAACAAACAAGGCCAAAATGCTTCCGGCAGGAGATGCATCGTCGGCCAGAGTACTTGAAAAGAGCTCCCACGTGGGCGCTCTTTTGCTCTGATGAGTCTTCGGTGAAATAATTTTGAGAAAGACGATTCGAACAAACGAGGCACAAAACGCTTCCAGCAGATGCATCACGGCGGAGTACTAAAAAGAGCTCCCACGTGGGCGCTCTTTTGCTCTGATAGTCTCCGTGAAATAATTTTGAGAAGACGTTTCAACAAACAAGTGGCAAAACGCTTCCAGCGAGGATGCACCGTCGGCGAGAGTATCGAAAAGAGCTCCCACGTGGGCGCTTCTTTTGCTACGATGAGTCTCGGTGAAATAATTTTGAAGACGTTTACAAACAAGCGGTGGCCAAAATGCTTCCAGCAGGATGCACTGCACAGCCAGAGTACTTGAAAAGAGCTCCCACGTGGGCGCTCTTTTGCTCTGATGTCTCTTCGGTGAAATAATTTTGAGAAGACGATTACGAACAAACAAGTGGCAAAACGCTTCCAAAGAGATGCACCGTCGGCGAGAGTACTAAAAAGAGCTCCCACGTGGGCGCTCTTTTGCTACTGATAGTCTCCGTGAAATAATTTTGAGAAGACGTTTACAACAAACGAGGCCAAAACGCTCTTCCAGATGCATGCCGCCAGCAGGAGTACTGAAAAGAGCTCCCACGTGGACGCTCTTTTGCTACAATAGTCTCCGGTGAAATAATTTTGATAAGACGTTTACAAACAAACAATGGCCAAAATGCTTCCAACAGATGCACTTTCATCGTGAAATCTTCAAAAGAGCTCCCACGTAGACGCTCTTTTGCTACAGTAGTCTCCGGTAAAATTAGACTATAAATCAGCCAAATTTCATTCTCAGGTTGCATAAGAGAAATTGAGGCAAAAGAAAAATAGAAACTGAAAATGAGTGAACGTATTATTGTTGTTATTTACTACGATGGTGAGGTTTGTGACACCGAAAATGGTGTTGTTTTTTTATCGGATAGCACAAATACGATCAGTTTAATCGAACATAGATTTCTTAGAACTTCGCAAAAAGAATTAGGCGTAAAATCTTCTGAACAACGCAAATGAAAGTTCAGTCTATTAAGTATAGATTTTGCGCTTCAGTTGATCCGGTGAGATATGAATCATTCGACATCAAAGGTCCTCGGAGCTTTGAGGCAATGGTGGAGACTCATCTTGCCAGTGGATCACCCTATCTTGAGGTATATGTACAATTTTCATCGCCAAGTGATCTTACTTCGACCTCAACATCTACTTCTGTTCGGGGAGAATACACGACCGCAAGCTGACACTCTGTTAGTGGGAGGCATAATACGGAAGTGCCCGTGTTTGGTGGTAGTATGGAAAACATAACCCCCGCACGACACTCGGTTGGTGGATGGGACATGCATATCCTTCCTTCGACGTCTGATGATAGAAATACGTATTGGGGAACGTCATCAACTTCTAGTGGTTGGCAATCCACATATGATTGGGGACATTACGAAAAGATGTTTAAGGAGGGATAATGTACTCCCACGATATCCACCGGCGAGGGCCCTCGTTCGTTGCGCATTATGGTGGATCGGATGATGAGTCGGATATGGATCCACCTCGAGAACCCGGGCGATGGTGCGTGTTGGATTATTTTTAAACCGGAGCTGTTCCAACGATGCACAAAGATGTTGAGGCGCTTCGACGCGAAGAAGAAGAAGATCCGCTATTCGTATGCGTACTCGCCTCCGACCCACATGCACAATGTCGATCTATCTCAAGACGATGCATTGGAGTTTCTGAACTACCACACCGGACGCGTGACCGCATAACTTCATCGTTGGATTCGGCGAATTAGAAGTTGGTAACGAGTTTTCCAACAAGGATGCTTTTTGCCGCATTGAAACAATACGACATCAAGAACGGGTTAACTACAACGTGGTTAAATCCAAGCTCGACAAGTACGAGGCGAAGTGTGCGATGCAAGACGGTACATGTTCATGAAAAATCATGGCCTCGTTGAGGAAAAGGACGAGCTTGTGGGAGATCAAAAAGTACAAAGGTCCACATACATGTCTTGCTTCGATGCAGATCACGATGTGTTCAATGTTTTTGAATAATACTAATATTACGTAATGTTGCATTATTTAACGTGCTTCGTTGTGTGTTACACAAGATCATTCAAGATGGATTCGCATACATCTTTGGTGACTTAATAATACCGACGGTGAAGGCCGATCCCAAGACTACAGTGCTGGCCTTAATTGGCAATATTCGTAGCCAATTGGGGTACACGCCCTCTTACAGGAAGGCTTGGATAGCCAAGTAAAAGGCGTTGGAAAAGTTGCATGGTCGGTGGGACGCTTCATATAAATGAAGTGTGGCGGTGGTGTCGTGTCTTTGGAGAGATATGTCCCAGGCAGCATAACAGACCTTGAAACAGAACCGGCGTACTACAACGATCGTTTGCTCCGTGGATGCGCGGTGTTCAAGCGTCTTTTCTAGACATTTAAGTAATGCCGAGATGCATTTATATACTGCAAGCCATTGGTATAAATTGACGGTACCTTTATGTATGGTAGATATACGCATCGACTATTGCTAGCTGTGACACAGGATGGCAGTGGGAGAATCCTTCCGATTGCGTTTGCAATAACACCGAGGGAGTCAGCTGATGACTAGAATTTCTTCCTATCTAGGTTAAGGAGGCATGTCTGCCCCCAACCTGATATATGTGTTATATCGGATCGGGGCCCTGGAATACTAGCCGCAATAGAGTGTCAGGGAAGCCTGTGGCATCGCACACACCATCGATATTGCCTAAGGCATGTTGCATCCAACTACTACGGGCAACATCGATCTAAAAGTCAGCGACAGCAAGTGACCAATATGGGTATGTAATATCTATTAATATAATTTCGTTTGTAATATTCAATTTATTCTCAATTGAAGAGTGGTATGTAATATTCGATATCAACTTATATTGGCAGGGTACGAGATCAATAAGGACCGTTTTCACGAGATGTTGGCAAGTTTGCGCTCAGTTAACGAAAAAGGCGCAAATTACCTACGCAATATTCCTTTCGAACAGTGGACACAAGCATACGACGGCGGCCTACGATATGGTCACATGACCTCAAACCTGGCCGAATGCATAAATTCTATTCTAAAAGGAACGCGTCATCTGCCGATAACATCGGTTGTGCGAGAGATATATTTTCGTTTAGCGGCACTATTTCCGAAGCGAGCAGCGAGTTATAAAGGCCAAATGTGTAATAGCCGAAATTTTAGTGATATCAGAAATAGTGGTTCGAGACCACCAAATCTGACAAATGAACTCGTAGATTATATTATTTAATATTTACGAGCCAAATGTAGCTTTTAAAAGATTTTTGAAATAGTAAATTTTGTTTTATAAAGATTTATTTGGTCAAGAAATCGAGAAAAAGAGGTATCGAGATCTCGGTGTTATAAACCGAGTCATAAATATTTTTATGAATATTTACGGAATGTCAGTAAGGTAGTATAAAAATTTTGTAAGAAAATTTTGATGTTTGGGTGATTAATTAAATAAAAAGGACTAAATTGAAAAGGGTGTAAAAGTTGCTAGAAGGATTAAATAACTTAATTGTCAAATGAGGAAGGACCTAAAGTGAAAATAAGCCCAAAGGAGATATTTTGGGCGGCAATAGCTGAGAAAAATCAGGAAATGGGTGAAATAAGGGCAAAATTGGAAAATTGTCAAAATTAGCTAAATAAAAATGGGACCAAATTAGAATATCTAGAATTCTCTTCATTTCTCTTCATTTTCTTCAGCTGAAAAACAGTCATGGGAGAGAGTTCAAGTTGGTTTTCATACTCAAGCTTCATGTAAGTTTAATTCTTGCTTTCTCCTTGAAATTTCTATGTTTTTGGACTTTTACAATTAGGTCCAACTTATTAATTCATTAGTTTTTTATTCTATGGAAAATTTTTAAAGTTGATGTGGATTATTTCTGGAAGAATATGATGAATAAATATTGAATTGAAGCTTTAATTTTGTTATATGATGATTTTATCAAGTGAAATTGATGGAAATTGGTTTAGGACTTAATTGTGAAAGAGTTGAAATTAAGGCTTAGTGTTAAAATTCTGATTTTCAAAGGTTATGAAGTAGTTTAAAATGATAGATAAAAGTATTAAATGAGAAAATTAGCTCAATTGAGGGGTGAATTGAGCAAGTACTGAATTGTATGAATTGTGGAATTTGGGACAAAATAGAAATCAACATGTTACACTAAAGCAGTTTTGGACAGCAGCAGTTGTCTAACTTTGAAAAATTACCAAAAATAGTATAAATTGAACTAGAAGTTGAATGAGATATAGAATTAAAGCTTGTTGAGTCTATTTTCATATAAAATAAACAGAGCAAGCAAAGGAAGTCTACATATTGAGATATTTAAATTTTTGTAAGACTGGTTTAGAATAACTTCGTGATCCCCTGTTCTTACTTTATAAATTCACTAAAAATTTTAAAAAAATAATTATGAGTTATAATTTATATTTTTGTATTCCTTAGTGAGCCTATTTTCATTAGAAATAATCGGAAACACTATATGAAAATCGTATTATGAGATAATTGATTTTTAGTGAAGAGAGGTCAGAGCCGTCGGACTGTGTAACAGGGGAGAAATTAACTAATAAACTGTACTAATTGGCTAGACCAAAAATTCTGGAAAAATTATAGTAATAATATATGTGAGTCTAGTTTCAAATAAAATTAACGGATCTTAATTTGGAGTTCTGTAGCTCAAGATAAAAATAATTTAGTGACTATGACACGGATGGACAGCTTGAATATTCACATGAGTAAATAGTGAAAATTATAGATAATGTTACTTACAAGTGTGTTGTTTATACTAAGGATGTGGATGGAGAGGAGGAGGAGGAAAAATAATATATGAACGACTTGTGTATAAATTGATTACATACTCGATTATAATTGATAAATGTTGAATTAGAAATGATATAATGTTTTATTTGGAATATTTATTATAAAATTATGATTATCGTTATAATACAAAAATTGAACTTGCGAGTTTATATGGCTAAATTTTAGTGATCATTTGTTAATTTTATGAACTTCATGATGTGTTATTTCATATGTATTGATGATAAAATCGTGAATAATGTAAAAGCATGAAAATTGAATAAATGATCGAATTGAGCACTTCAGTTCAGTGACAAGATGAATTGACGGAAAAGACCATGGTTGAACCATAGCAACAAGTGATAAGTGATAGCTTCGGCTACACTTATCTGATCAAGAACAAGTGAAAGTGATAAGTGATAGCCTCGGCTACACTTATCTGATCAAGGACAAGCGAAAGTGAAAAATGGTAGCTCCGCCACCGATCGATGAAAAATGGTAGCTCGGCTACCGATCGATGAAAAGTGGTAGCTCCCGCCACCGATCGATGAATAGTGGTAGCTTCGGCTACAAGTGACAAGTGATTTCCGTGTAAAACCATATCTGGGATATGACATCAGTGTGATACGTGTTTAAGATGTAAGACCATAGCTGGGCTATGGCATTCTAGTGAAAAGTGATGAATTGATGATAAGACCATGGGTGATCCATGGCAAAGTGTGAAATGTAGGTATGGTATTAACCATACTGAGTTGTGAAATGTGGCACTGAGCAACACCGTGTAGCTCGTCATGATCGACAGCTTGTGTGAGCAGACCAATTCTATAAGACGTTCACTAATCTGACAAAGTTTGGTAAGTGTTACATGGAATTATGTGATATAAGGAAATACGAGTTGATGAGACATGGACATAGAACTTGGTTGATGAATGAGTTCATTTGTGATTATATATTTGTACACCCTTGAGTGTATTATCCGTATGAATTGGTATTCCAAATGAGTTAATGAGAAAAGTTCTAATATGAAATAATCTAAAATTTGAAATGAAATATTATGAAAACGTACTTAAAATACATTGGTATATCTTGTATATGTTATTTGAGTTCATAATGTGGAAAGTAAATGCATGTGGAAATTTGAGATGATGATATCGGTACATGGAATCTAGTAGTGGATACGTACATCCAAATTTATATGATAGATTTTAATGAACATTAAAATTGGACTCAATAAGTGATTTGTCAATTTAAATTGTGATTGGCAGGAAAAGTAAGTGAATTGTGTGTCTATGAATTGTTACACATATTTGTCTTAAATACGAGGAAATGGTGGTACTTGATACATGGAAATATGAGATTGTGATATATAAAAACATGAAATATGTTTGATAAATGTGTTTATTCATAATTATAGAACTGTACACCTCAAGTGTACTATTTGTGTAAAGATAATGATTTCAAATTATCTGTAAGTGTTATGTACTATTTGGTAATGCCTCGTAACCCTGTTTCGGCGACGGATACGGGTTAGGGGTGTTACAAAATGCAAGGAGGCCATGTATGGAGCCCGAAGGTCTTGCAAGAAATTAACAAGGGCAAGGCACGGGCCAACACCATGCACACAGTGTGTCACGATCGCGACAGCCTATGGTTTCGTGTGACGGAGTTTGACAGATCGAACCAAGGTATTGTTGGCGGGCAGTATCGTGTACACTTGACAAATAGGACTCGCGATCGTGGATATTTGATGCACTTCGTTACCCATGCGCTCATGTACTTGCGGCTTGTCAGAATCTCCGTCTTGATCCCATGAGCTATGTCGACGAAGTTTACAAATTAGAAAACATGTACAACGTGTGGAGACACGTATTCCCACCAGTCCCAGATGAACGTAAGTGGCGTCGGTATCGCTTGCTCCGTTTAAGTCGCTTGCGGATAGACAATTGAGGCGCAAACCAAAGGGTCGACCTTGCTCGACTAGAATACGCAACAATATAGATATCCGAGAAACGAGCAACCAAGGTAGGCTGTGCGGATGGTGTAGGAACCCAGGCCATACATCTCGCTCGTGTCCAAGTCGGAATAGTTGACAGTATTCTTAACTTTTTTTGTCTCTTGGTGCCTATGTAAACTCTATTTATTTGTTGATAAAAACGGTGAACTTTTGTAGAATGACTAATTTGAAAAAAAAAAACCTTTAAGTTACAATAAAATTACAAATATTGGACTTTTATTTTTAAAATTAAATTTAAATAAAAAATTTAAACAAATTCTATTTTATTAAAGATATTAAAACTATATTACAAACAAAAAATAAAAACAACTTTTTAATTTATTAAATATATTAAAACTAAATTACAAAAAATAAAAAACAAATTCTTATTTTGTAAAATGGACTATTTTGTAAAAAGGGCTTTTTTGTAAATAGTAAAGGACTATTTTAAAATTTGAGAGTAAATTTCAAGGACTTTGAGAGAAAATTGAGAGAATGATTAAAGTGTGAAAAAAATAAAAGGGTTGGGGGTTTTTATAGGGGAAAAATTGACCGTTGAGCCTTTTGACCGTTGGCCCAATGGTCAAAAAAATTTTGACCGTTGGCCAGCAAAGCGCGCCCCTGGGGACGCGCTTTGTGTCCACGTCAGCAAAGCGCGTCCACATAGGCGCGCTTTGCTGAGGTGGCACAAAGCGCGTCCCTAGGAACGCACTTTGCTGGCATTTCCCCTCAAAACGCGCTGACGTGAACGTGTTTTGATGGGAAATGACCATTTTCCGTAAATTTTCTAGAAACCAGCCCAATTTCGTAAATTTTTAATTTTTTTGATATATTTGGGTATTTTACCTATATTAAAATAAAACAACTAAAAATACATTATCTTAATATTGAATCCGAGCTCAAAGAATGTTTAATCATAAATAATTTATTATTTTATCTATAACTCAATTATTGATTTCTATATAAATATAATTTAATACCATTTTTCTTTTTTCTTTTTTGATTTAGATGAAATCTAATATAATATTTTATATAAATGAAAATTTTACGTTAAAATGTTCACCCTAAAATTTCTCTCCTATGGTCCAAAAATATTTATGGACAATAACAATAATCATACACCAAAAATTATCAACATGTTAACGTCAATAACAATATTTAGGGTTCTCTCAAAATTTTTAGAAAATTTTGAATTAATTCTTCTAATATTTTTGAAAAATTTTATTTTTCTCTTAAATTTTTTTAAAATTTTAATTAAGCTCTCTTATAATTTTAAAAATTCTCATTAATTTCACAGAAATTTCAATTAGACCCTCAATTTTTTTTAAAAAATTCTAATTTAACTCCTAAATTTTTTGAAAATTTTACTAGGTCTCCCAAAACTTAATCGCTGCCACTGATAGTATACATTTGGATTTCAGGGTGGGTTTAGATGGGCGATTAGGTGCAGTACGATACGTTTAGCTTACTTTTTGTCTTACCCGCGACTAAACGCACTGCTCATCCAAACTTAAACTAAAATGTTAATTTTCTTTTCTTTTTTAAATGCAGAAGAAATAAAATTAGTAAATAAATTCACTCATAAAAATGGAGATTGAAAATAAAAACAAGTAACCCCCACTGGTGCACTCCCACATGCTCTACAACACATTACATATCAAATTAAAAAAAATAATTAAATCAAACCCTAGAAGTTTTTTTCTTTTTGAAAGAAAATTCTCAATATTTTTTTTTTTTTTGGTTAGATGGAACTAATCGCTTAGAGGAATTACCTGTTGATGACAGTGATTATTATTAACAATGATTGTGATAAAAGATTCATCTTCTTCATCTTTGAGGTACTTTGAAGGAGGTGTCATTTCACCATTTTCTTCATCAAATCCACCATTGTTATTACCATCATTATCCTCATCAACCATTAACATTCTTTTATGAAGCTTCTCTTCTGCTTCTTGCAAGAACTTGAACTTTGAGGGTGGTGATGATCTTAACTTATTGAACTCAGCATCAGTTGTAGCTTCAAACAAAGGGTTGAACCCTTGTTGTTGAATGGGTTCATCAACCGTTGGTGTATGGGGAGGTGTTAAAAATGGTGGGGAAGCAAGTGGGGTTAAAAATGGGGTTTCAACACTCATATCTCTTGACCCAAACTTACCCTTGGATTTACCTTCTTCTAACTCCAAATCCTCCTTTGTTTCTTCAACAATGGTGAAGAGAAACCTTGGTGTTGGCCTCATCAACTCGGGATGATGATGATGATGATGATGCTGATGGTCATCAAATGGCTTCAACACCCCATCTTTGTTTGAATGCAAATTATTATGATGATGAACATCATCTTCATTTGTTGTTGGTGGTGATGAAGATGATGAAGTTTTCAAACAAAACATGTAAAAGAAATCCCTTCTACTTGTTAATCTCTTCTTCCACCATAACAAATAATATAACTCACCAACCAAAGCTAACAAAAGAGAAGCAAAAACTATGCTCAAACCAATCCCCACACTGCTCAATGATTTCATATCTTCCTCTTCTTCTTCTTCTTCTTCTTCTTCTAATTTTACATTACAAAACAAAACTAAAAATTCTTCAACTTTCCCTCAAATATAAATAAAAAAACCTTCTTTGGGGGAAAAGTTACCATCAATGAATTAGTTGAAAATATCACTTCATTAGTACAAGAAACAAGTGAAAACCCCAAGGAAAAAAAGAAGAATGAAGAAGAACAAAAAGATTCACTGTGTGGTCTTAATCTTCACAAAACACAAAAATGAAAAAGCCCAGGAACTGGAAGCATTGCAAGAACCCAGGTCTTTAAGTTTGACTAGAATCTCACCCCATTACTGAATTATATTATATATATATATATATATGTATGTATGAAGCTCTTTTCCCTTTTTTGGTAAATTCTGCTATTAGTCCCTATATTTTGTGAATGTCACGGATTTAGTCCTTTATACCTTAATTTGATCAATTTTAGTTCCTTTACTTTATGAATTTTGAGATTTGATCAATTTTAGTCCTTGGGTAGTTTTCAAATTTTGAAATTTTAGCCTTGACTCAATAGTAACAGTTAAATCTACTTGGTTAAATTATGTCATTAGTCCTGTATTATGTGTAAAGTTATAGATTTAGTCCACGTTCACCAATTGGATCATTCTTAGTGGCTATAGTCTTTGAATTTCAAATTTTTAGTCTTAATGCAATTGATAGCCGTTAAATCTATTAACTGATTTTTTGTGAGTAATATGTGAAAATAACAAACAGACACAGCATTGCACTTGTGATAATATGTTTGACACATCAAATTTTAAAAATAACATAACATAACTTAATGAATTTAATAGTTATCATTTGGTTAGGACTAAAATTTTCAAATTCTAAAAGTATAAGGACTAAAAATGACCAAATTAAATTACTGGTACTAAATCCACAGCTTACGCAAAGTATGGGTCTAATAGCATAGTTTTATCTAAATTCTTCAGGTTAAATTCAATTATTAGTCTTGTATTATATGTACGAATGTTATATTCTCTAATTAGATCATTCTAGATCTCTATACTTTTCGAAATAACATTCGTTAATCCATTAACTGAAATTTTTAGTGAGTAATATGTGGACATAACAAGCTAATATGCCATTACACATATGATGATATATTTGTCATATCAGATTTTTAAAATAATGAATTTAACCGTTATGGTTTGGTGAAGACTGGAATTTTAAAATTTGAGAAGTACAATGACTAAAAATAACCAAATTAAAGTATACGGATTAAATCCACTATTTTTGCAAAGTAAAGGAACTAAAAACGAAATTTCACCCTTTTTTTCTCTCAAAAGAATTAGCGACATACCTCTTCTTCTTTAGCTTTATCTGAAAAAAAGTAATAATAGTAACAGTGCCCTAAAACCCTTGTGCTATATATAAAAAAATAACCCTAAAAAGCTCGCTTTTCTGTGAATATTATACTATTTTCATCATTAAGCATGATTATAAAAAGCAAAAAAAAAAAAAACTTTTTATTATTATTTAAAATTAGTATAGAGTACAAAAAAATAATTAAAAAATATGAAATATTAATGGACCACCATATAAATGCATGGTATGGTATTGTGGGTTGAAATTTTATTATGATGAATTTATTATAGGAAGAAAAAACAACCTCATAACAAATTATAATTTAATTTGTATATAAAAATATTTTAATATTTTCATAATTAAATTGATATTTAATTGATTCGTAACATTAACTTAGTAAAACATTTAAAATAAGTATATATATATATATATATAGATGCACACTAGATTATGACACAACAACGATGTGGGTGAAAATAATTATGTAATAATTTTATCGAAAATTGAGTGGTTAAGTTGAGAAATAAATGTTATGAAGTCTTGGGTACGGATATTATCATATACATTTTTCGGGGGAGGGGGATTTTATATGAAAAAGATAAAAATATCCTTAAAGTAATGTTTATCGTTTTTTTTAAAATGATGATCTTTTAATAATTTATTAATTGAGTTGGGATTCGATTGAATGGTAACACTAACTCGATCAAATTATTTATAAATAGTATAGATATTAAAAATGATAGAATCTAATTTATCAATTTTGACCCGAATTTGAAAATCCAATCTAATTAGTTGAATCCAAATTTAGTCCGATCCGATTTGACAATAAAAAAAAAACAACAATCGAATACTTCTAATCTAAACATTAAAATCATTTAAATATCAAAATTATTTGAAACGTAAACTCAAAATAATTTAAATTCGAAATAATCCGAAAATTAATCCAATAGGAAAAGGTAGGAGGGGTGGGCAAATGGCTTTGTATTATATGTGGTTGATAGGTCGCTGGCTTCGAGGAGGGATGCCTTACTGTGTCACATGGGATCGCAATTCACAAATAAAAAGGAAAATGATGTGTCATTGGCCTTCAGTTTCTTATTACTTTTTTTTTTTATTATATATTTTTCCCATTTTACTCTAATTACCCTTGAAAAACCTAAGTTGATTTTTTTAACAAGGGTAATTTGGGAATAAAAATTTGGATCCTAAAAGTTTTGGACCTAAACAATTTTACAATGATAATAATTTAATAGTCAATTATCCACAATTCGATAATGATATAATCATAAATCTTAAACTTGAAACTTGAGAAAAAAATATGACAATTATAATTAATATTTAATATTTATATGTTTAAATAAAATTATTAGTATTTATTTATAAACTCTTTACTAATTTTGATTTTACTTGATATGATATCGTGTTATTACTCAATAATAGTGCATGAAAGACAATATTATTCCCGGATTATTATCCACAATTATGATGTGTGTGTCTCAATCCCACTATGTGCGTATGCCATGTGTGGGTCTTTGTTCATCTATGTCCGATTCTTCACTTGTTATACTTTATACCGATTGGATTCTACAATATAATTGATCGGGCCTATTTTTATACTTATAATTGCACTATATTTGTACTTGTGAAACTAAAAAAAAAAAAAAGAGTACCCAATAACTAACGGGAAACATTTTTAGATTTTCTTAGAGTTCCACTCATAAAATAGAAATTCTATTACACGCTTATGCGTGTAGAAATTACATAGAATACATAGGTGTGTTTAAAAATAACATACAATAAATAACTAAACATATAATTTGAGACTAATTAATAATAACATGCAATATGTATGGTATTAAAATGAAAAAAAAAATTAAAATTTGAGTAAAACGAAATTTAAACACATTAGTATATAATATTAATGCACTACAATTATTTATTATAGTGATATCATCAATCTTAAGTTGATGTCGAGTTAATTTGTGACACTAAGTCAATCAATACCATTATCAATGTATGATTGCTAGAGTCCAAAGACAAAATTATTATTAACCTTTAATTCAATGTGTCACGTCATCATTTTGTTAAGGGAGTAATGAAAGTTAATAGGCGAGTGATCAAAATGTAACAACCTAATAACATTAATAACTATTACATAATTTTTAAAAATCGGATGATGGGAACATAACTTTAATCTTAGTTTAACGATGATTTCTGTAATTCACCAAAAGTTAATAATAAACAACTAGAACTCCTATAATTAGCCCGACGGCTAAAGGTTATCCCTATCGTGAGCGCGTGAATATTAACCTTTTAATTATACATTATCAGAAAAATAATAATAAACAATTAGATGATTTCATTAAAAAAGAAATTTTAACACCAGAAACATAGATTGTAAATTTATTAGTGGTATTTAAGGGGAGATATTAAAGAATAAAAACAAATAATTCTTGATCGCATCATATTCTTAAAACTAGATATATATATATATTCTTTTTCCTTTTCTTTTTCTTTTTTTTCTTTCTTCAAAACTAGATTGGTAGTTGACCACCAGTTTACGATTTGATCAATTTTTCCGATTTGATCAAATAAATTATTAAAAATTCATAAAAATGGAATTTTTTAAAAAATAGAGAAAATCGGTTCAAATGGTTTTTTAGTTTGGTTCAACGGTCTGTATCGGTTCAACCTCTATATACGGACCAGTAACTCGTTTGATTCCAGTCTAGTTTTGAAAACATTGATTTTGATTAATGAAATAACTTTATTGTTCCCGTTTGATAGAGTAAGCAAGTATTGAAGTTTGAAAATAGAATCAATTGCCATCATCTCGACCACGGGAAGGCAAATTTGGAGTGTTGCTAGTATTGCCAAACATTATAAAAGAAAAAGAAAGAAAGAAAAAATAAAAAGAGATAAATAACGTAAAGAAAAAAGGAAAATAAAATAATTTTAAAAATATTTTTTTAAATTTATATGACGTAGCAGTTTATTATTGCTTGAAATTTTTTTCAATGGATATAACATTTTGGTCTAAGTTGGATAAACATAAAAATACTTTAATACCACTTGTGACAAAAAAAAATTTTAAATACTAGCTTGAGGAAAATAATATAATTTGTGGGTTAAGCTCTTTTTTAAAAAATTTAACGGAAAAAAAAAATTAAGTATAACTTTGTAAAAGAAAAAAATTATCAAGATAAAGAAAAAGATATAATCTAAGTAGCAATTAAAAATTAAAATAAATGTTTCCTTTTAGAGAAACAAAGATTAACTAAAGAGTTAAAATTTGTGAATCATTCCACCAATGAACTTAACAAGAAATTTTGTTAAAAAAGTAACAAAAATCTTGCAAAATGAAATGTGATATGGATCAGACATCCCCTATTTGTAGGTTTTCATTACCTATATTGATTCCTTATGAGAAAAGTTGTTTAACTTTGTTTGGAATTCACTACCAGGGAAATGAATAGAACAATTAAATACATGGATTATGACTTTTTCATTTCAATCAACCCATTATACCAAACAATAATAACTATTATTTTTAATTTTTATATTTTTCGAAATTTTAGTCAAATACTCATTAACTAAAATGAGGTGATTTTTTTCGTGATTGCTATGTAAAAATAACAAGTTAACATTGTATTAAAAATTTAACTAAAATGACATGTGATTATATGTTTGATAACATAAGATTATGAGAATTGTAAAATTTTAACTTAACAAATTCAACGACTACTGTTTGAGTCATACATGAAATTTAAACCTGAAATAACCTTAACTTAAAACGATTTAAACATGAAACTAACACGAACCCAAACAATCCGAACCTAAAATATCAAATATATATATATATATATATATATAAAAACCTAAATAAATTTTATCTAAAACCAATCCGAGCCCCCAAATTAATGAATCTAGCTCTTTGCTAGCAAAAAAGTTGTGCAAATAGAACTAACATAGTATAATATAAATTCATATAAAAAATAGGGGTCTAATACGAATGTTTTGAGTTTTTTTCCAAATTAGTTCCATATATATGAAAAAAAGTTAAAAAGTAGAAATAACATAATTAGTTCAGTTTCCTTCATATTTTGGGTCAGCCATCACGTAATGGTAAGCAATTACCAGCGCGAATATAAAAATGCCGAGAAAATTGGCGAGAAACCCCAGTTGTTCATCATCAATCATCTGCATTACCACATAAAATCTTTTTAAACAAATACTGTCAATAAATCCATAATCTGAAAGAAAGTTAAAAACTCCTAATAACATACACTCAGTCACATTTACGCATGTTCGACCTCAACCGGGAAAAGCACCATTGAGGGCCTTATACTAGAAGTCGGATTATATTTTGCCCCCTCTACATTAATAAATAAGCAAATTAGTACCTAAATTAGTCTCTATATGTTAGATTAAAGTACCAACTAATCATTTTGTTAAAATTTTCATTCATTTCTATTGTTAAAAACTGATCCCTATACATTATCACGAGGTACACGTGACACGCCACATATCATTTTCTGATTATTCTGTCAGTCATACCAATTTTTAACAAAACAAATGGATGATAACGTACAAGGACTAATTTGCTCGCTTTTTAAGTAGAGGAAGCAAAATGCAATCTGACTCTTAATACAGGGCCTCCATGATACTTTTACCACCTCAACCAATAACTAAACTTCCGTAGGAGAATAAATGCATAAAATTGTTAGATGAGGCAAAAGTGAATGTTAGATTTAAATTTTTCTTTTCATGTATTTGAAGAAGGATCCTAATATGTAATGTATTGCGATAGGTATAAGTATTTTATAATAAAAAAGTGAAGAATTGGAGCAACATAAGATAAAACACATGATAGACTAACATTCATAAAAACTTGCTGATTCTAATCTTAATAAAAGCTCACATGGTATCTGGCAGTAATTACAAGATAATATTCACAGTTTCATCACCAACATGAAGTAAACAAAGATATGGATGATTATACAGTTCATTCACTAGCAATTTGAACCCAAATTTGATATGACCAAATTCAAACCCAGATGTACTCTACAAACAGTAACAGTGTGTCTGTTTCGGAAAAAACAGCTCTTGAAAATCTATTTTTAGAAAATTTAGAAAAATTTATATATTTTCTAGTGTTTGGAATTTGGTAGAATTTTTCAGATAAGCATTGAACATTCAAGAATAATAGTAATACAAAAATCATTTCAAAAATCATTATTTAACATAATTTAATTGTATTTGAATTAAATGATATATATTAATACTTAAATAGAATTTAAATTACATATATTACTATGTACATATACCGGGGCAAAGGTAGGAAAAAATTAGGGTCAAAATTGAATTATAAATTTTGGGAGGGCTAAAATGTAATTTTTTCATTACATTAATTTTATAATTTTTCAAGGACATAAAAACAATGTCATTTTTTGGGGTTAGCCCAAAATTTTAATTTCATCTACTTCAAATATATCGATTTAGTGATTATTAAACACAACTATAGATTCAAGAAAAATAGCATAATACTACAATATTGTTCATACCAATGATACTACATATTGTTCAAACCAAATAATCATACAAAACTGCTTAAACGATATTGACTATAAGCACTCAAGTTATAATAATATTGTCCTACACATAATCACAATAGTATTACAATCTCAAAGTTTACAAGCATTAAACCCTACATAGAGTCCTCCAAATCTAATCAGCAAATGCTAAGGCAAAACTCCTTGTTGCTATATCTTTACCAACAACTAAAGTCATTTCATCATAAACCTTAACTTTTTTTGTTTAAAAATTGTTTATACTTCAAGTGTACTTGTTTGAAATTATATATACAATCAAAATGACAAGTGAAATACAATTTTATTATATTAAAATAAGAGTATTTAAAGGTTACCGTCACTACTGTAACAAATGTTTAGTATAATCCCAAAGCACTTAAGGTAGACAAAGTCAATAACAATCCACTTGGTTAAACTTGTTCTTAAATTATTTGTTCTTCACTTCATACCAAATTAGAGTGAGCTATTGCTGACCGAAAGAAAAACAGATATGGTTGAACTTGAAGCACTAAGATCTCATCAAAAGCTGATGGTCAAAAACTATTTCACTTTTTATAAGAGAGATTTAGTTATTAGAGATGTTAGATGGAGACTTGACTATGTCTTCCCATAAAGTAAATTGCCCACCTATTGTAGGTAATTTAAGTAAAATAAGAACTCAGTGTAGAAGAAGAATAGATCCTTTTTTTTTGCAGTGAAAATATCTTCAATACGGTTCTTAAAGTAAACGGTATGTGATTCCTTCAATCTTTGCAAGCTTCACCATGGATCACTACCTGTACCACCATTAGAGGACCTTAAGCCATAGTTGTCCAAGGGCAATAATGACGGCTTGTTTGGTGAACTAGATCTTCATAGAAATCTTTGTAAACTGTATATTAGCAATGATCAAGAAAATGTCTTCAACTCTTTTGCAAATCAGTGAAAATGGAGATTTATCAGGTGGGATGAGAAACTTCATGTTGGGAGCTGGGAAGTGAAAGAGATGGCCGAAGACCTTAAGGCTAGGAAGTTGATCAAAGCTTAAAAATAAAATAGAGGAAGTCGACACCTCTTGACTCTGAAGTTGATTCCACTAGGTATCGACTTCTCAAGTGGTGGAGTGAAAATCAGTTTTTGGAGGTGCCCACTTCGAAGTGGGCCCACTAGACTCCGACTTCAAGCTAACACTGTAAAAATGCAAAATATTTTTTTTTTGTATTCCATATATATGGGGGGAAAAGCCACAATTTAGATACAAAGTGATATAACACCTTTTTCTCAAATTTCTATAGAGGAGGCTCAAAAAGGAAATAAACAATCCAAGACTTTTAGAATAACTTCTATTAGTCGAGTGCTGCAACTATTTCTAACAAATTCAAAGTTGAACATAACACTAAACATATGAAAAATCATCTCAAGACACTATAAAAAATACATGACAAATTATATGCAAAATTCGAGAAATAATGGATTTGGATGGGATGATAATTTGGAGATGATATGTTATAATAGAACATGTGGTAAGCAATTATAGTGATCTTTATTTACTCTTCTTGTTATTTTAATTGTGAATAATTTCATATAGGCATACCTGAAGTATGTAACAATTTTTGAATAAAAATTTGAGCTTTATGATAAGATGGCTTTGGTTGTTGGCAAAGATATGGCAACAAAGAGCTTTGTCAAAACATTTGCTCGTATCGACTTGGGAGGATGCTAATGGAAGGTTAGGTGCTTGTAAACTTTCTGATTGAAAATAACGAGACGATCAAAATAAAAGCATCTTCTTCTACTAGAACATCAAAAAGTAAAAAGAAAAATATCTAAGAATCTACTGATGATGATAACATATAATGTATGACAGAAAAACTTGATGAGATTGCTAATATGTTGCACTAATTCATTGAGGATAAAATTTTCTGATCATATCTCTATGGACAAGTATTGACAAAAGAAGGGTTTAATAAATAATCTTTCTTGTGTCTTTGATCATCCATCAAAGCATAAAGAATAAGCTAAAACTTTCTTGATTTAAAATAAGAACCTTAAGAAAATGACTTCAAAAAATTGTTGTAAGGTTAAAAATAATATCTTGGTAGATTGGACAATTTGGTCCTTCCTGATAACATGGTTCTATTGTATGGACAATATGATTGTGATTTGTAGCTTTAGTTATGTTTGTAGACAATATTGTACTAGTAATTTTGATATAGAATTATTTGGTATGAATAAGAGTATTCTTTGATATTCAATGTATAGCATCACATATTTAAATTTTATAAAAAAAATCTTATACATTATGAAAAATATTTTAAACAAATCATCCAAACACCAAACATATCAATTTGTATACAAAATAAATTCAGTTTTCCAAAATTTATTTTTCACAAAACAAACACCACCCTAAACCTCACAATTGAATCACCACATGCACGGGCAAACTATCTGATCTAAACGTTTGAAGTCATCAATCAAAAGCCGAAACCTAATTGTGCTTCAATTCAACCTACATTCCTCATTAATTTTTTTCTTAAATGCTCTGAAACAAAGGTCCTATATTAATTAAAAATTTTCACTTTAAGCTCAAAAAGAAAACTGGGTTGAATGGTTGATGATGGCAGTGGTGATTCCAACCCACAGCTTTAGATACAGAGTCTAACCCGACATTGACTCCCCCCATGCAATCCTTTATCGCTAAAATTATCCAATAACCAAGTTACATTAACATGATTACTACGATTCACTATTCAATAACTGGAAAAACTAAAAATATTCTAATGATCAAACAAAAATTAGGGGAAAAAATATAATCTACGTGTAGACAGTGAATCCTAAAAGAAATTGGCGATCTGTTTTGAGATAGGGATAATTTACTATGCCTATTAAAGATAGAAAACTGCAGATGTTGAATAATAAATGGCGTACCTTTTCGGATCGAGAAAACGCCGGGAAAATGTGCCAAAGGAGCAGATCTCTGAAAGGAACGACTCCAACTCAAAGATGAAAGCCTTTTATTTCGACTTATTACTCTTCGAAGTCTTCGTAATTTAGTTGAAGGGGTTTTATGAAATAAAAACGACGCCGTTTTGAGATATTTTCAACTGTGAAAATTAATGGTATACTGTGGCTGCTGGGATTCGAGCCCAGGTCTCCACGGCCACAACGTGGAATTCTTACCACTAAACTACAGCCACAAGTTGTCATGTGCCTTGCAAATAAATTTTTATCTAAGAACTTGTTATTTATGTTTTTGTTTAATTGGTTTAGATTCAGGGCGAATGAATTTGCACTGAATATTTTTAATTAATATTAGAGTCAAAGCACAAATATGTATGGGAACCCAAAAGTTTGTTTGAAGAGGACTTAGGTCCCTTGACATCAGCGTTAATTTTTAGTGCGGTGTATTTAGTTTTTTTTTTTTCACGTTATAGTATTACTATACTATCTAGCCTAATCGTCATCGCTGTTTTACATTAATCGCTATAATTGAAGAATATGAAATAATAATCAAACATATAATTAATAAATTGATTGAATTAATTTCATTTAAAATAATTTAAACTCAAAATATAATTCGACTTAGGGTAAATTACACCTAAGGTCACTAAATTCAAAATATAATTCAAATTAGGGTAAATTATAACATTCAAAGCGGTTCCATAAAAAAATGAACTGAAGAAGAGAAGGGGAATAAAAGCTTTCGATTGGTGTAGGTGGTACAAGCGGAGAAGGCCATAAAGCAACGACTTTAACAACTCAATGACTAAAATTGAAACTTCTGAATAGTTTAGTGATCATTTCGTAACTTTTTTTTAAGTTAAGTTATGAAAACGTAACATTAATATTTTGTTGATGAATCAAAATTCAATTTGAAAAGTTGGATTTATAGATTGGATTCATTATTTTGAACATAGATTAGGTGTGTTTGGATGGGTGGTATGTTTATTTATGATTAATGTAAAATCATCAGTAATGTGGAGATTAAATGTTATAACGTGAGATAAAAAATAAACTAAACACATTACACCACACCCCACCGCCTATTCAAACCCACCTAAATTTGAGGGTTTAAATCATTTGTGAGATTTGAATCACGTGTAGTTAAATTAGACTGACAAGAGGTTATTTGCAATTATTTGGCCACTTTTTTGTTTTTTCCTTTCAACTTGCATCACAGTCGGCAATTAAAAAGGTTTCATTGTCCCTTTCAACTTTTGTCTTTTTGGGATTTTATATAATTTTACTATTAGTCCTTGTATTTTATAAAAGTTGTGAATTTGATCTTTATACTTTAATTTAATCATTTTTAATCCTTATACTATTTAAAATTTAAAATTTCAGTCCTCACCGAACGAAGAACTGTTAAATTCATTAAGTTAAGTTTTGCTATTCAAAAAAGTTAATACAATAAACATATTATCATATATGTAATGACATGTCGGCTTATTATTTCCATATATTATTCATTAAAACTTCAGTTAGTGGATTAGAGATTGTCAATTGTGTCAGTATTCAAATTTCAAATTTTGAAAAATATAAGGACTTAGAATGATTCAATTGGAGAATATAGACTAAATCTACAACTATACACATAGTACATGACTGGTAGTTGAATTTAAACAAATGAAATTAACTACTATTGTTTGGTTCATGTTGGGGATAAACCAGTGTAAGCAACGAATAAGAAAAATAACGAAGAAATTGAAAAGATTGAACACACAAATTTTATATGAAAAAAATCTCTCCGAAGAGGATAAAAAAACCACGGGTAAAGACAATTTCACTAAATCGAAAAAAATGAACAGTACAAAGATGGAGATAAAAAATAAACCCCGAAACCTGAAAGTAAGAACCCTCAAAGCTTAAACACAAAATTCCTTAAAAGCTTGTAAAAACTAATACTTAAATATGTTATGGGTTAATCTTTCTAGGGTATAAAAAGGCCTATTTGTAGGCTAAATTTGTAGGCCAAATAATCTTAAAATAATTTACACAAACCAGAGTTCAACTGGGACAAATAATCAAAATTTGACTGGAAGAAGAAAACTGAGAAAATTACATGACACGTCGCAATGTCCCCAATTGTGTCATTGTGACGTTGTTTCTGCTTCTCCCCTGTTTCGTCGTCTCGTCGTCGCATGGCTTATTGTCGCGATGTCACTCTCAGTTTGTGTTAATTTGACCGAAATGCAAGACATACTCCACAATTCAAGACTAAAATTTTAAATTTTGAAAAGCACAATAACTAAATTTGGCCATTTCGAAAACTATAGGAATTAAACCCACAACTTTTGTAAAGTACAGGGGTTAATAGTAAAATTTAACCTATCTAAAATGATAAAGTATTTTACAAAATTATTTTTAAAAAAACTCTATAAAAGTAGTAAAATCACATTTATAAATTTAAAAAAAAAACACTATATGTCGAAATCAATTTTAAATAATGTGGAAATATTTCTAAAATAGGGATGGTGGGAGTACTATATGTTATCTATTTAGAAAATAATAAGGGCTGCTGGCAGCTGAGTTATGTTCTCATCGCTTCATTGATTGTTTTCTATTTTTCTTTTCTATTGTGTGGTAGCAAAGAAAATAAAAATTATCCCCATTTTGTAGATTGACTTAGCTCGATTAATATGGAAATTGTTGTTAATGTAGGCGCTGAAACGTATTATCCTCCTATTTATGGGTTGAAAAAGAAAAAAAAAACAAATATGATCACAATCTATAATAAAATTGTTAAAAGAAAAAATTGTATTCGTTTTAGTAGTAGGTTGATGTCTTTATCTAAGTAACATTATTTTTAATCAACGGCTGTTATTTGGTGGTTTAAAGTACAATCCGACAATTTTTCTTCTACGAAATCATGATAATGCGTTAATTGACTGAGTTTTATATGATGATTATGTTATGTATTATAATTGTGGTAACATGTTAAAGATTAAGTTTAAAAAGAAACTATTAATTAGTTGCAACAATTTTAGATTCCATTTTTAAATAATGGGTATAATAGACTTATACACCAATTAGAGTAAGAAGTAAAGTTATATAAAAACCATCTTAATAGTTTGTACTTAATCAATGTGGGATATATCTTGTAATAACAACCCTTTTCATTATCAAGAAAAAACTAATGGAAAAATTAGAAGAATTTGCCTCAATTTGAGATGATGAAGTTAAATATAGGAAAAATTGATTTTTTTAATATATTTTGGCAGTGGGGTTAATTTAATTTTGGTAAAGAAAAAACTGTAATAATTATTTTGTGGTCCGTTGACTCTATGCTAAAGTGCCATATATTATCATAATATTGGTCAAAGTTGTACCTCAGTAAAAAAAGTTAACACGGATATTAAATTAAACATTTTACCGTTCAATAACTAAATATAAAATAGAGGCGTCATTTATGTAATTAATCCAATAGATTTATAATGTGACAATTTATTTTATAAACACAAAGCCACTAAAATCCAGCGTAGATTCCCCTGCACCTTCATCACCACCAGCTCACGGTTCAAAAATACTAAAACACCCTTCGTCTAACACCAACAGTACGTGTTCTCACGTCACCATATGACGTGGATAACCAGAAGCGGGTCCCACTTAAAGAGCCAACAAACGAACAAACCTAAAAAAATAATAATAAAAATCCACCCCCTCCATTTTTAACCAAAACCTCGCCGCCGTAGCCCCTCCCACCCTCTCACTGCGCCGACATTGATTCCGCCGGCGATAACCCTTTGAAAGACCAACCGGATATGGGTATTCCAAATGACGACGTCGTTTTAATCCAATTACCCAAAGACCCATCGGAACCCACCATCGTCACCGTCAATTGCCCCGATAAGCCCGGTCTCGGCTGTGATCTTTGCCGTACCCTTCTCGAATTCGGACTTTCAATCACCAGAGCAGGTACCTTTAAATCTGTTTTAATTAAATGCGTGTTAAGTTAATAATATTAATGCCTTCTTTTAATATAATTATTGTTGTTAGATTTTTCGACGGATGGAAGATGGTGTTACATGGTATTTTGGTTGGTTCCCAGTGTTTCGAATTCATGTGGAATTGATTGGGAAAGCTTGAAGAATAGGCTTGTTTCGATGTGCCCTTCGTGTTTGGTTCCCTTTTTTTCCTTTAATTATCAGCAAGAAGGAGATGGAAATGGAAGCACAATCCATTCTCTGGTTTATTTGTTGAAACTTTGTTGCTTGGACCGCAAGGAATTACTTCATGGTTAGGGACCTAGAACCCTTTTAAATCTTTTACGCTTTTTGATTGATTCGTTCACCATGTTTAGATTAGTAGCTAAATTATGGGATTTTTCTAAATAGATGTTACGAGGATACTGTCGGAGCTCCAGTTTACAATTCAAAGAGTGAAAGTTATGACAACGCCAGATGGAAGAGTTATGTACTTGGTTTTCATCACTGATGGAATGTGAGTGTTTATATTATAAAGAAGTTTTTATTCGACTGATTCATATAGTATGCAAATTTTGATTTCTTTTAACTTTGTATAGCATGTTTTCGACTCTCGTTGTCTTGGATGTATACCTAGTTTTGAGTCAGCACCCCTTGCGGTTTAGAACAAGCTCTTAACATCGTTATGATGACTTATTGATATGCTATCTTTTTTCCTTTAAGTGTTGCTGGTTCTTGTTTGGACCTTTGTGAATGTTGATTTCTGTAATGGTGGATTTTTGTTGATTAAGATTTATAGTCCAGTAGATTTTTGGCTGAGATCGAGATGAAGATGGTGGAGCTGTAGAAATTTGTATATATGAAAGCAGCGTAATACAGTATACTTGTTCTATGGTCGAAACTTTCAAAACTTTCTCCTGAGTTAAATCTACTTTACCTAGTGGAAACTTTTATTACCCGTTGTTAATGCATAGCTGTCTCATTACAGGGAACTCTTACATACAAAAGAGAGACGAGATGACACAAGGGAGCATCTAATTTCTGTTTTGAAGAATTATTGTATCTGCTGTGAGCTTCAGTTGGCAGGGCCGGAATATGAGAACCTGAAGGCCTTGCCTTCTCTCCCTCCTGCAGTAGCAGAAGAGTTATTTACCTACGAGTTGGCTGGCAAAGAAGCTAGCTCAAAGGAACTCAAATCAGATATGATGACACTGAAGAAGGCCACTGTTACTGTAGATAATCTATTGAGCCCTGCTCATACATTGCTTCAAATACAATGTGTTGATCAGAAAGGACTCTTTTATGACATTTTGAGGACTTCAAAGGACTTTGATTTTCAGGTAATTATCATGAGATTTCTGTTATTTGACTTCTTCTGATTATTGTTGTTATCTAGGCTTCTTTGGACTTACTTTTAATGAGGAAAAGTATCAACCCTGTTGTTGTGAGATGCTTGATATATTCTTTGGAATCAAGTTAGGGACTGTCCTTTATACCCTTATCGTGCCTTTGCTATCAAGTTAGGATGCTTTTATTTCTAAATTTACTGGGTCTAGATCGCTAGAATTTCTTTTGAAAATGTGGCTTTGTTACACATTTTTTGTTTTATTGGCCGGCAGTGCCCGCAATTTTACCGATACATTGTTGTTTATCATTTAGATTGCTTATGGTAGATTCTCTTCAAGTGTGAAAAGCTACCGCAGTTTGGACCTTTTTATTCGGCAAGCAAATGGAAACAAAATTGTTGATCCCAAGCATCTGAATGCTTTATGTTCTCGTTTACAAGAGGAGATGCTTCAACCTTTTCGAGTGATTGTTGTTAATCGAGGCCCTGATACTGAACTCTTGGTTGCTAACCCTGTTGAGTCATCTGGAAAGGGAAGGCCCCGAGTTTTCTACGATGTTACATTGGCTCTTAAAATGCTAGGGATATGCATTTTCTTGGTAAGTATTTACATTGGGATTTATTGTCTGTGTTTTAGCTTTTTCTTTTCTTTGCTGAATATCTGTTAGCATGCATGACGTGATTTCTTTACCGTTTCCTTGTAGGCTGAAATTGGAAGGCATTCGACTTGTGATCGCCAGTGGGAAGTCTACAGATTTCTTTTGGATGACAGCCATGAATTCCCATTAACAAGCTGTCGAGCTCGAAATCAGCTTGTGGACAAAGTAAGAAGAACATTGATGGGCTGGTGAACTGATCGAATACATTGACAGCAGCCAGATGGTTTTGCTCTTGCTGTATGTTTCTGAAACACTCCTATCCCCATGCAGCATATCATGCAACTCCTTGTTGGAACCAACTGATCAAGACACTTCTTTGAGTTGTGTAAGATTGCAATGAGAGCCATCTGCTGCAGCCTTTTCTGGCTTTTGGGGTTCTTAAAAGCGTAACTTTATCCTCCTTTAATGTATAAGTAGTGTTTGCTTTCAATTGAAAGGTTCTGAAATGTATGCTTCCAAATCTGAATTCAGGTTTATGAAAGCATAAACTTCTAGAAAATAGTACTTCTTTATATTGTTGTTTCTGGAAACAAATATTGTATGTACAACGATTTTGATGAAGCTGCTGTTAATTTGAGATGAAAATTGGATAGTTCGATAAGAAAGGAAGTGTTTCAGTTTTTAATTATATGGTGGCACCTAATAGCAAGCAGTTGTTACTCTTACTAATTCTAAAGCTTCATGTTATCATCTTTTGTGTGTCAACCATGTAAAGAATATATGATAACCGTGACCTTTTACATAAAGACAAATAACAATTATTTTTACTTAAAAATTCATCGGGGTCTATAGCTCAGTGGTAGAGCATTTGACTGCAGATCAAGAGGTCACCGGTTCGAACCCGATTGGGCCCTGCTTTTACATATTTTTGCCAAGTCCGTCCAAAACTTTCATAGTTTATATATATACTAACCAAAGTAATATTGCATCTCAAAGGGGTCTATAGCTCAGTGGTAGAGCATTTGACTGCAGATCAAGAGGTCACCGGTTCGAACCCGGTTGGGCCCTGCTTACATATTTTTGCCAAGTCCGTCCAAAACTTCCCTAGTTTATATATGTAGTAACCAAAGTAAAATTACACCTCAAAGGGGTCTATAGCTCAGTGGTAGAGCATTTGACTGCAGATCAAGAGGTCACCGGTTCGAACCCGGTTGGGCCCTTTTTTAAATTATATAGTTTTGCCAAGTCCGTCCTCCCATGCTTCATACATGTAACAACCAAAGTAAAATCACATCTCAAACGGGTCCATAGCTCAGTGGAAGAGCATTTGACTGCAGATCAAGAGGTCACCGGTTCGAACCCGGTTGGGCCCTTTTTTTAAATTATAAAGTTTTGCCAAGTCCGTCCTCCCGTGCTTCATACATGTAGCAACCAAAGTAAAATCACATCTCAAAGGGGTCCATAGCTCAGTGGTAGAGCATTTGACTGCAGATCAAGAGGTCGCCGGCTCGAACCCGGTTGGGCCCTGATTTTAATTATATATTTTTTCCAAGTCCGTCCTTCTATAGATAATAGATATAGCAATCAAATCAAATTTAAATCCATAGCTCAGTGTTAGAGTATATGACTGCATTTTTGAAGGTCACCAGTTCGAGCGTGTTGTGATCTTTTTGTTCCGTTATTTTTTTGCCCCGTCCACTAGACTTTCCATTGTGATTTGAAAGGGTATTGCATCCATCAATTTTGAATATTGGTGGATTATGTGATGAGATGAATTAGAGTGAGGATATGAAATGATTTAAAAATTTAATACATGATTACATATTATTAAAATATTTGTATTTATATTATTTATACTATTAATAAAACTCTTAATTGAGTTGGTGTCACGGGTTAACTGGGTATCATCTCGATTAAGAAATTACAAAAAAATGTCTTTCCCTAAATAAAATAAGTCATAACCGAGACTCAACTCAGTTATTAAATTACCAAAATACCCTTATTTTTATCAAAGCAATAAATATCAGTTAAGGGTATTTTTATCTTTTAATATAAAATCTAGGGAAAAAAAAATATGCTTATAATGAATATGAGATTTAAACCCAAAACACCAAATATACACTCTCTCAACTTTACCATTCAACTAAAGTAACATTTAGTACATATTCCATATGTGTTATTATTATTTGTTTCAAATCTTACGTTTCATTATTTATTGTATGTTACTTATAAATGCACTCATGCGCTCTAAATATGTGATTTCCACACGCATACGCCTGCGATTATATTATTATAAATATTAATTAATATATAATTATATAAATTTATTATTAAATGAATAAAAATTTGGAACCTTTAAATCAAAATAATAATAAGTTCATAAAAATATTACCAAAAAGTAGAATAAACAATATATTATTTATAAAGGGTGAGTATTTGGTGCACGGGCATTGTACTTTTTTTTTTTATTTCACAAGTAACTTTAAAAATTGACATGTGTTTTTTTTTTTAATATTTTATTAACTTTTGAGTTAGACCCGTATAAGCAACAAACAAGAACGAATAGAGAAAAACTGAGCACAAATATTTGAGTGGAAAAACTCTTCCAATGAAGAGGATAAACAACGGGCAAAAAAAGACTTCACTAAATGAACAAATAATCTGAAAGAGTATAAGATAAGATGGAGATAATAAAAACAAACTCTAAACTCCGAAAACAAAGCTCACTGGCTTGATTTTATAATGAAATAATATTAGGTTTGATTTTATAATGTTTTGATATAACAAATAATCCCTAAATCAAATTTGATAAGACATATTTTAAGAAAATATTTTCAAGTCACTTTAGTATGCTTAAAATCAATTTTAAGGTTTGAAAATTGTTTTAAGAAATTTTTGCTGAATGTTTTTACCCCAGATGCGATACCAAGATCAAGGAGTGCAATCCCCGGCTTAATAGTAAGCAAAGTGACACAGCGGTATCGAACCCACCCAACTTGGCAGTAAGCCATTTAGCAGGGGTACCGAGCCCCAACTGAGTTGGTACCGCACCCCAAGCCACAATTTTGGTTCCTCAAAACCCGCTCCTACCTGATGAGGTACAACACCCCTCCCACCTTTGGTCCAATACTCGCGGCCTCAACGTTCAAACTTAAAAAAAGAAAAAAAGAACGAAGAAAGAACCAAACCCCAAAACATAGGATACCAATACTTATTCCTGTACAACGGCTCGAATTAATGCCTCCAACAACTCAATTTTGTCCAAATCAAATCAATAAAAGAGTATAAATAAAGTTGAACAACACTCAGAAGAAGACAAGATTGCTTAATTATTGTATATTACCTTTGAGAGGCACTTTCTGTTTGTCAAATTTTATTTCTCAAATTTGTGGGACTTTATTCGAAGTTTTGGTTAGAGAACCTTAACAAAAGTGGACCTTGTCTTCGAAAAGTTTTAAATTAATGAAATTGAGAAAATCTTTAGTTATGATAAAATTAGAAAGTGGAGGTAAACAATTAGGACCGAACCGTTTTTTATTACCATTTTTGTTACAAAATTTTAAAACTACGTATATGTTGAGCTTAACAAATAATCTATTTCAACTCTATAACATTATGATATATGAAACATAAATTTTAAATATTTTTTAAGTAATTAATATAAAATGTTTATAAAACTCAATTTGAATATATTAATCATATTTACAATTTATAGTTAATATAAATAAAATGTAAGTTCATAATTTTAACACACTTTTGAAAAACCAAAAGTTAAATCTTTCAGCTTTTTAAGTCAATGCTAAGCACACCTATAGTTGGCTAAGCCCAACTTGACTCAAAATATGAACTCAAATTTTACCTAAAGCTCGCCTACATCACTTCTTTTATTATTTAAAAAATACCATATAATATAGAAAATAACATTAAAAACGAGACCTTCTAACTTGATAACCAAATCTTTGAACAAGTCTACCCAAGGCCATAAATAATTTGCAATTGTTCAAATGCAAGTAATAAGGAAGTTTCATGCACCGGTAATACATAATTACAGCTATGTTTATATAATCCAACATAAAAGGAAAGGCATGTAATAGTCAAATCGTTATGAAATTTGGTACCCCAAAGGGGTAACACACACATACCCCATAAGAATCCACAGATATAACCCAATATCAAAGCAAGTTCCAAGATCCAAAGTTGATATAGACATTACATTTATGTGAACCACATAGTATAAAGTTCCATTTCAAAGTAGAAATGGTACATACATTTCAATTGGCACGGCTCCTTATGACATCGAGATCCATCTCGGAAGGATCGGTAGCTTGCAACTCTACCTGGATACCGTCCAATTCCCTTTTGAACCTGTCCTTTGAGCTCGCATAGATCATCTTGCTTCTTACTTTTGATGTATCAGGAGACCTTCAAGTACATAATGTTAACATATCAGTGAAGCAATTCAGGAGAGGTCACAAATATTACAAATGCATAATCACTTGTTGTTACCAGGCAATGAAAAAAATTCTGCTCTTCTGGCAGTTCTCATCGGTCACAAAATCAAAGTCATACACAGCGTATCGACACTCATCGGCTGGAAGGCTAGCAGTGAAAGCCTCATAGCTATCAGTAGGTTCACCAACCTTTTCCACAACAACTTGCTTTTGTTTTTCTTCAATCTTGAAAACTATGAAGCGGTAAGTCCTTTTAGCCTTCAGTTCCAAAAACTTCAGCTTGCAGTCATCATGCACAGCCATTCCTGAAGCCGCGTTTGCCTGTGAACCATGAACAACCTCAGCCAGTATCATGTATCAACCAAGACAAACAGAAATCCATATTGCTAGATAACAACTAAATAGTCAAACATTATAATAAGAGCTCCCAAATTACTAAGAATCTAGTCCATAATTAAGTGTTATAAATAAAGCCTTCTTCGTTTAAGAGAGTAAATCACATTGTTAGGAGGGGTTAGTTTCCCATTAGCTAAACAAACTGGTTGCTTCACTCTCCAAACCGTTCCATTACTGGCCGATATGTACCGTTCCACTTTTAAACTAAAACCAAGTAGTGTAAGTTCCATTCTAATCTAAATTTTGGACACACTTCTATAACTCGAAGCACCTATTACTCATATTTATCCTATTCAATAAAATGGTTTTACAAACCGATGAATAACAACAATAACCAGAAAACTCAAAATATTTTTTTTGAAACAAGAACAAAAAGGCCAATTCCCACCAAACATTAAATCCATTAAAATTGCCAAGTTAAATAATTTATTCCTTTCACTATAAATTGCTTAGCGAAAACATTGTAAATTATTCCATCCTATTTTCTCAAGCACACCATTAACATTTTTTTTTATATTCCTAAATTCCCAAATCCTAACTGTAATAATCAAGAAATTCAAATAGGCAAATTCTTTTGCGAAATTGTTCCAACTCAATCAACAGCCAAATATTGATCACGTTTTGACACCAAACATTAACCATAGAACGATGAGCAGAAAAAAAAAAAAAGACTTTCATTTGTAAAACCAAAAAAAAAAAAAAAAAACCTAAAATTAGAAATCATAATATATTCTAAAATCTAAATAAGTAAATAAAAAAAATGCAAAATGAAGCAAACCGGATGAGAGAAAAAAATAATCGAACAAGAAAATCAACTCTTGAAAATCAAACACGTAACCGCAATCGGTCAAACGGTCAAACATGAAAATCGAATCGAACATGGAAACCAGATCGGTGGAACTAAAAGACAGCCTAAACAAACCCAAAATTGAAGAAATACTACTCCTAATTTTATGAAAACTATACCTAATTCAACAGATCAAAAAAAATTTAAATGCATCAAATAAAAATGATATATAAATTGAAAAAAATTGAGAGAACTGAATATAATTCAGAGGTTAGGAAACAAGGAATAGTGAAGTAGAAAAAGAGTTGATGAGTAGAGTCTTTTACCATTTTTTTTTCCCGAGAAAGCGAGGGAAAGAGCAAGAAAGGCCGAGAAAATCTAGGGCTTCTTTGGAGAGAAAATAAGGAGAAAGAGATTGTAATGATAATTGATGGACTTAAGAGTTTTTTTTCTTTTCTTTTCTTTTCTTTTTTGGGGTTGGCGATAGCCGATAACTGCTTGAAAAACCAAGGCTTTTCATTTTTATATATATTTTTTATTTTATTGGGTAAACTATCAAAATAGTCACTTTTGTTTCCCTCAGTTTACATTTTAGTCATTTATGTTTGAAATGTTACGTTTTAGTCACTTACGTTACCGTATTGTAACATTTTAGTCAATGAGCCATTAATTGCCGTTAACGTTGTAATGAGAAGTTGATGTGGCACGTTAAATTATCATTTCAGACAAAATTTTCATGTTAAATCATACAATTGGTCCTCATATTTTTTCGTTTTGAGCAAAAAAATTTCTTTTATGTTCTTAGAACTTTCCTTTTTTTTCTTTAATTTCCATTCTCTTATGCTTTTCCCACTATTTTCCTCCCTTCTCTATCTCTTTTAACGTAAAAGAAAAAAATAAATTGATCAAAACGAAAAAAATATAGGGACCAATTGTATAATTTAACCTAAAATTTTTATTTGAAATGATGATTTAACGTGCCATGTCAGTTTATCTTTACACCGTTAACATCAATTCACACTCAGTGACTAAAATGTTACAACACGATAACGTAAGTGACTAAAACGTAACATTTCAAACATAAATGATTAAAATGTAACTTAAGAGAAATAAAAGTAACTATTTTAATAGTTTATACCCTATTTTATTTTATTTCAATTTGGTACTTTCCTTTTTCTCTTTTTTTTTTTCCTTATTCTTTTTCTTGCTTTCACGTTTTTTCATTTTGGTGCGTGTCGCCGCGTGTGGTTTCGTTTCTAAAGTTACAGTGACTGTCACAAATTTGGTGATATTTCCCAATTATAAGATGACACGTGCTTTTTATTATGTAGAAAACGTGCCACGTTCTGGGACAGTGACAGTGGCATTTTATGACGATAAGGAGGAAAGTGGGGGGAAATTCCCGTCAAGAAAAAAGGTCGATGGAGAAATACGGTGCCGTTTGGTGAACTTTGAAATTTAATACACAACCCATTTTTATTAAAAAAAAAAATTATATCTATTTTATAACTCAAATTTGGTAAATTATTTATTATTTATTTTAGGCAAATTATACTAATAGTCATCTAATGATTAGTATTTTTTTACTATTTATCTATGAAAAGTTATAAAATAATTACTAAACTATTCAATTTTGTCGTTTTTAGTAATCAATTGACTAACCATGACAGCTTTTAAAATTAGAATAATAGCAATTTTAACCTTCAATATTTACACATTATATAATTTTGGGGTTTTTTTTCCTTGTGACTCTTTTACCTAAAAAGCTAAAAAAAAAAAAATTTATCAGCTAAATTTGATTGAAAATATACAAAAATTGAAACACCCAAAATTCAAGATAATAATTTTCATCTTTTTTCATGTTTTTTAAAATTAATCCTCAATGTCATAAAAAACAAAACTGCAAGAAAAAAGACCAAATTACACAACGTATAAATGTTGAGAGTTAAAGTTGTTATTATGTCAAATTTTAAAGCTGCCAATGTTACCCAGCTGGTGACTAAAAAAAGAAATTTATTAATAATTGAGTGACCATTTTATAACATTTTATAGTTGGGTGACTCAAAAAAAAATACTAATAGTTAAGTGGCTACTAGTATAATTTACCCTTTATTTTATTTTGTTGAAGGAGTTGTTTTTTTTACAAGTATAATGCAATCACAAAAAATACTAATAATCAGATTACATGTGTGTGCATGTAAAAATTATATATTTAAAGCACACGCATATAGGAATGTGAAAATGACATGTATTAAATAAGATCACGTATGATTTGAAATTAATGACAACATAATATGTACGACATGCACAAAATTAAATAAAAACATATAGTAGTTCATATTTTTGCATTAAAATAAATAAATACATTTAATAAAAAAAATTAAATGCACTCAATTACTTTCTTACTCGTATTGCTATTTTTTTTTTATTAAATGTCAAAATTTTACAATGTTAGAAAGCTTTAAAGATATACTAAAAGTCCTATCACATGTGTATGTATATGAAAATTATATATTTAAAATACAGAAGTGTGTTTAAAAATAACATACAATAAATAATGAAATATATGTTATGAAACTAATTAATAATTACATTATCAGTATATACAACTGATTGAGGTAATAAAATGTGCATAATGAAATAAAAATGTATATATTATATTAAAATAAAACTTTGATTTAGCGGTAAAGTTTGGTATGCATTCAAATCCGACGTAAAAAAATATTTTCATAATTTCACTAACCAAGTTGGTGCTTGGTACTCGTGACGTCAACTCAGTCAAGAGTTTGAATAATAGTTTAGTATATATCAAAATAATTTTGAATATGTTGAATAATAAAGAGATGTTTTGAATCTTATAATAAACATCGATAATAGTAGTACCTTCGGCCATTGATCATTCGCCCCCACATATTCCCAATTTTGCCTTTCTATTTTATCTTTTTAACAAGTGGGTTGCACCTCAAACTTTTCAGAGTGAAATTCGGATCACACAACTCTAATATCATTATTAAGAAATACTCATTAAACAATAGAAATCATAATAAGAAAAGCCAAATGTATACATTATTTCCCAATAAATTTCAACTATTAAAATTGGAAATATGGTAAATATATATAATGGGATAAAACTATGACAATGCTTTTGCATTACATATTATTTAAATTTTCCAAGGATGATTGTTCTTCTTTTGTCACTCTTTGGGTAAATGAAATGGGAACCAAGCAAAGTCCTCTACTTTTTAGATCTTGTTGCTTCTTTCCAATCTCCTATTCAAACAAAATGCAAATTTATAAAACAAAAATTTAAAAAAATTCAAATTTGATACGTTAATTATCGAGTCGAGTTTAAATTATTAAAAAAAAAATCAACCTCTTTTAATATATACATTTAAAACCCAAATTTATACACTCAATTGAGCTTGAAATGAATTTCGAAAAATTTTGGGATTGAACTCGACTTGACTCGATCAGAACAATATTTTATACTATATTATATCATAATTTACCTGTGGATGAATAGCTCTAAGACTCTTATATGAACTGCTCAGCATCTGAATTTGTTCTTGGAGAAGTTTGATATAAAGAGAAGCCTCTTGAAGGACTGAAGCAGTATCAGTCTGCAATATGAGTTCCCATCAACCCATACCAACTTTTAAAAAACAAATAATTTTACATTATTTATATAATTTGGAAGTAATTAAAATTAAAACTTACCTTTCCATAGGGGGATACCAACTTTTGAAGAGCTGTGATTTTGTCACTTAGCTTTTGGCTTCTCCTCACTGGCATATTCAACTAGAATGAAAACAAGTCATATTCGTTAGTCCTCCAACTATGAAAAGTTATAAAACGATTATTCAATTTTACGTTAGTCAGTTATCGATTAAGAAAGATAAAAAAAACCCCAAAGTTGGATTGATCTCTATCGTAGTTTACCCTAAATTATATTAATTGTTATTATTATGGCATTAAAAACTGGAAAAATCCCATACCCTGAAATCCTTGATTTCTGTTATTTCTTCACTGCTTCTATGAGATTGCTCAAAGGAGGTTAATAATTTCTTCCTCTTGTTCTTGTTCCTCTCATCCAATGCTGTATTCGGGTCATTATTAAACTCAATCTCACGTTTCCTTCCATTTTGAATGCTTTCCTAAGAAAAACCAAATCAATACTTGTGATTCACATATATTCCCACTATATAATCTTCTAAATATATTAAAAACGAGAAAAAAAAGAGAGAATATATTCATATCAAACATATTAATATTCATATTAAAATTCGAGTAACATATATAAAGGTGTTTATGAGCTGAACGGAACAAAGCTTATATATGGTATTAGGATCCGCAGATTGTAACGGTGCACTCTAAAATTTGAGAAATTTTTTTATTTTCCTCTTGAATTTAAAAAAGAAATTAATTAAGCCCCTCATAATTTTTGGAAATTTTTGGAAATTTTAATTGTGCTCTTTTAATTTTTTTTGAAATTTCTCATTAATCTCACAAAAGTTTTAAAAATTTTAATTAAACCCTCAATTTTTTTAAAATAAATTCTTATTAAACTCCTAAAATTTTTTGAAAATTTTACCAGCCACCCAAAACTTAGTCCCAACTCCCAAGACCTGCCACTGTATACTTACACAAGTCCGACCTAGCTTGAAATATATATTTAAATTATGCACAATCTAAATTAGTTTAAATTCATCAATCTTTTTTTTTCCTAATTTTTTAAAAAATATATTATTTTATTTAATATTATTTTTTTTATCCTACATCTCCATTTTAACGTCACCTAAATTTTGATCAATACGAATTATTCAACTTTTAAACATAGACAACTTAATTTCTAAATATTTACAGCATTCCCATTTTTATTTTTCAAATAATATAATTTACATAAATTAAAAAATTGAAAAACGACTTGAATTGAACCAAACTCGAATTTTATACATTAGAACTCAAACCCAACCCAATTTTTAAATGAAATTAATTTCTATACACATTTCTAATATTAATAACTTGACATATAAGTCCTACTAAAAGGAATCAAAGAGCTTACTTACCGATTCAAGATATGGAATTGCTAGCTTGCTGCTAAGTGACATAGATTGCTGAAAATTGTTGTCAAAATTGGAGCTACCATACTCGTAATCTAACATCACACAAAAGGGCATTTATTTATTTTACTTGCAATATTGCATGCATAAAATTATAAAAAGAAGAAAGGAAAAGATTGTATGAAACATGGATATTATCCCTTTTCAATAATCTAATACAGATAACGTGATGTCATTGCTTCATACAATCATTTCTCAAAAAGGGGATGTTAGGCCGAGATTCACGCACACAAAAAAAGGGTTAAAAACTTTCTACAAATAGTAAAAGGTGTGATAGAGAGAGATAAGAACCAAACCTTGTAAGAAATTAGAGTTAAAATGGGATTGGTAAGGAATAGCAAAGGCCCCATCTCTTATTTGGTTGTCATTGTAGAATATTTTGGGTTCCATAGAAAAGGCATCTCCATTCACATTTCTGCTAAGAGTTCAAAAGCAACCACTAATTAAATTTGGGTTTTTTTTCAATATTTGTAAGTTCTTGACTTGCAAGAGTTTTAATTTTTTTTGGCTTTTGTTTGTATGATTGTATCTATCACCTTTTTATATTCCTTTTTTTTGCAATTAAAGTAAAGCCATTCATGAAATCATCAATGAAGTACTCTTTTTAATGGTTAATTCAAATTTGAGCTAAATTCCGGACATGCAAACACCATATATATATATAAGGGTAAATATATATTTTGGTACTTGAACTTCGCTTTAAGGTTCAAATTGGTACTTAAGGGTTTTTTTTGTCCAGTTAGATAAATGAACTTGGTTTTTTTGTTCAAATTGGTACATGAACTTGTTTCATAGTTCAAATTGGTTCAAATAGGTAAATACTAATTTGAACCAAAAACCCAAGTCTAGGTACCAATTTGAACTAAGAAAGTTCAGGTGCCAAATTAATTAAACCTTAAAGCCAAGTTGAAGTACGTAACTGGACAAAAAAAAAACACAGGTACTAATTTGAACCTTGAAACCAAGTTTAGGTACCAAAGTGAAACCATAAGTACTTAAGGTTTATATATAAATAAACTTGGCCTCAAGGTTCAATTTGATGCCTAAACTTTTTTTGTCCAATTAGATACATGAACTTGGTGTTTTTTTTTTTTTTCAAATTGGTTCAAATAAGTAAGTACTACTTTGGACAAAAAAAAAAAAAAAAACAAGTACCAATTTGAACTATGAAGCAAGTTCAAGTACCTAATTAGAAAAAAAAAATCATAGGTGCCAATTTCAACCTTGAAACCAAATTCAAGTACCAAAGTGTATATTAACCCTATATATAAGAAGGAAAAAAATTATTTAATACTACTCATATTCTTAATTAATGCATAAAATTGCTTACCCTTTGCTTTCCATCTGCATAAGGACATCCAAGTAAGGCATTTGAGCTTCACTGTTTCCTAAAACCAAGAAAAAAAAAACCCAGAAAAGTTAGCAATGGTGTATGTGTATATATATAGGGTTTAGATTATAAAACGATGACTATCGTACCAATGTTGTAGAACTGTGATGACAATGGTGAAAGATGAGCTGCTTTCCTCATCTTCAATCAGATTCTTTCACTGCTAAAAGATCAGAAGCTGGAAACTCAACAGCCTTTGAGTTCAAAGCCTATTTAAAACTCAGTGAGTCAACTTTCATTAGGAAATGAAGAACAAGAACCATATATATGATGAAAAAAATATTGATAAAATTAAACACACCTCTGATCTTCGCCGGCCGGCGGCGACTGAACAAATGAAGAGCTTTTGGGTTGGGGTTGTAGCAAAATATGAAGAGGAGATTTAAATCCGGCTATATAGAAAGATTTCTCTTCAAGGGTTTTTCTTTTGAGTGTAGGAAACTGTTCATTTCCTTTCTTAGAGACAAGTGAGGTTTTCAGCTTATTTATTGCATGAACATAATATGAAACATCTAAGGTGACTCATCAAAACCCATTTATTTATATACAAACATATAATATATTATATTATATGGTTAAACTACTTGGCCAGTCCTTATAATATAGACTTAATAGCAAATTTGTCATTCTACTATTTTTATTTGTACATACATGTAAATTACATCAATAGTGTTTGAACCTTGGTCGTTTAGGTGTCAACAAGGGGTTTTAATCATTACTTCTTATACGGTTAACTTTGTCGTTCTACTATAATAGTGGGCAATTCTATCATAAAATATTTAATTTTTGAGGTAAAAGTATCATGAAGACCTCTGTACTAAGAGTTAAATTGTATTTTACTCATTCTACTCAAAAAATGGATAAATTAATCTCTATATATTAGATCAAAGAACAAATTGATCCTTTCTATTGAAAATTTCATCCATTTGTATTGTTAAAAACTACCGTGGCTAATGAAATAATCAAACAGTGACACGTGACATGCTACGTGTACCTCATGCTGACATGTAAGGCCCTTTTTTTAACAGTACAAATGGATGAAATGTTTAATAGAAGGGCTGGTTTGCTTTTTAATCTAACGTACAAAGATTAATTTGCCTATTTTTTAAGTAGAGGGGCAAAATGCAATCCGACTCCTAACATAGGGGCCTCTATGATACTTTTACCAATTTTTGAAGCAAATAGATCAAATTGTAAATGACGTTAAAAATATGTTGGCTGATCAATAAATGTTTGACACAATGGTAGAACACATCGCACTTCCAGAAAGATAACTTTGGTTCTAACCTTGGAGGTAACATTGTTGAAAATGACCACCACGAACCTAGAAAAAAATTAGTCTTCATAGACTGTACGTAAAATAACTTATCTTATTTTAAACTCACTTGAAAAAAAGTGTGCAATTTATTTCTCATCAAAAAATTCTTTTAAGTCACTTTAAAACACATCAAGTCGTCGGTATATTTACAGTAGAAGGACAAATTTGCTTTTTAACTTATATTATAGGAACCCATTGAATAATTCAACCTTATATGTACGTGTGGAAGCAAAAACCATATATATATGTGTATATATACTTATGTATATATATATTATGTGTGAGAGGTTTAATTTGCTGGCATCTTATGATCGGTTTGATTTCGCTTTCACATAAAATATTGACTTAATTTGATTAATGAAAATTGAAGTGATTAATTATTATAATCAGGATTTAATTATTGAAAAAATATTAAGTCAAAACTAAACTTTATTGGATCAACTCAGATATAGACTCAGCTTTTGTCATGGATTGCTTTTAAAATAATCAAAACTTAGATGCAATTTTAACTTATTTTTTTATTTTCTATATTTCCGCCGATTGAGTTTTAACTCGATTGGTATGAGCATTATTATCAATTCAGGAAGACGTGAATTCGAGTGCGCTGAAACGCATTATCCTCCTATTTACACCCCAAAAGAAAATACTTGCAACGTAATGCCGTAATGATTAATATGATATTGAAAATATGTATAAATTTGTATAAGGATGTAATTAATAATGCCAGACAAAGGTAGGTTTAAAATGGGTATAAAACCCATTAAGAAAACTGGTTTAACTTAGTTTCCCATCTTTATCATTTGCTTAAAATAGAGGAATAATATATTTTGGCCATCTTAATTAATATCATAGTTTCTTTTGCCGTAATTGGTAACATCTTGATTAATATTTAATATCAGACTTTAGCTAGCTGGCTGTATATAAAAAAATGACTGCATTCATATTCATTATTCTGACTTTTATTTCAAATTAACCCCCTAATTTGGCAAAGGGTATTTTTAATTTTTGGGTAATCAAATTGTTGTGAAAAACTACTTTATTCATCAAAAGGTGGAGGAATATAATGTGGTAATGATGCAAATCCATACAAAATCATTTAGGCAAGCATTTAAAAATAAAGGTAATTGTTGATTGAGTTTTAGTGGGGATTTGGATGGGTGGTGGCGATGAGAATAAAAATTGTAGTGATATAGCGTGAGACATAAAATAAGTTAAATGCATCGCACCGCCCATCTAAATCCACACTCAATTTGGTTGGCAGTGACATTGTTATCAATGTAGGTTCACATATTTTTCTGAGGAAAGAAAAATTCATTAATACGAAATGAAACTGCAAAAAACTAGAGAGAGGATATGATGACTAGAAAACCCAAGTCGCCTTGCTTATCCCACGCATCCTGTCCTATGTCCGTCCTCCATGGCTTGAGAACTTGCAATATCCAAACTTAAAAGGTTAAATTCTACTATTAGTACTTGTATTTTGTAAAAGTTGTGGATTTAATCCTTGTACTTTAATTTGATCATTTTTAGTCTCTATATTTTTCAAAATTTAAAATTTCAGTCATCGCCAAACAATAACAGTTAAACTCATTAAGTGAAATTTTGCTATTTCCAAAATTTGATACACCAAACATATTATTATATGTGTAATGTCAAGTAAGCTTGTTATTTCCACATATTGCTCACTAAAAATCCAGTTAATGGATCAATAACTATCATTGGCGTCAAGACTGAAATTTCAAGATTTGAAAAGTATAGGGACTTAGAATGATACAATTGGAGAATAAAGAACAAATCTACAAATGTGTGCATAGTACATGGCTAGTAATTAAATTTAACCAAACAAATTTAACTATTATTATTTGGGACATGACTAAAATTTCAAATTTCAAAGAGTATAGGGACTAAAGCCAAATTGAAAAATACATGAACTAAAATTGACCAAATTAAGTACATAGGCTAAATCTACAATTTTCACAAAGTACATGAACTAATAATAGAATTTAACCAACCCAAAATTGGAACAAGTAAACTATGAACATCTTGCCAATTAGTGTAGTGCGCATGTAACAAGGCCGCCCACTCCTACGAATCAAGGGTATTCTTTTATTTTTATTTGGCATAATAATTTATTTGACTCTCTAATTTAAAAAAAAATCATTTTAGTCATTCATTTAAATTTTTATCTTTTTTAGCCCTTAAACTTATATTTTTTTGTCAAATTACCCCAAAATAGATGAAAAAGTTAACTTTTTAAACTTTGCTAATGTGCTACATGGGCTGTCAAGTGGATGAAACATCGACATTTAATTGATTTTTAAAAATTTTAAAAATTCAAAAAAAATATAAAAAAATATTTTTAAAAATTTAAAATCATTAACATTATTAGCCACGTCAGTAAAGTTAATAAATATTAACTTTTCCATCCATTTCAAGGTAATTTTTTTTTAAAAAAAAATGTAAGTTTAAGGTACTAAAAAAGACGAAAAATTAAATGAAAAGCTAAAATAACTTCTTTTGTAAAGTTGGAGTTTCTATTTTATAATTTACAAAAACTATCTTTTCAAGGTTTGTGATCGCCACTCCAAACAATATCATCTCCAAAATTTCAACCCGAATCTTCTCTCAAAATACCATATATTTTACCGATGCACATAATATACATATCTTTAACTGTGATTGTAAATTTAAAATAATATAAAAATTATATATATTCGGTAGATTAAAATCCTTTTATATATATATATATATATAACGTGAAGGTATATACATATGCTTGCTTTCTTTGGCATATCTTTTACTAAAGTTTTACCTTTCGGTTATTTTTTGCTTTAGATTTTTTCTTCATAAAACCATGAATTTTACCTAAACAACTAACCCACAATAATAACTAAAATTTGCCGATTAAATTTTAGTTCGGTTAGCATAAGTATTGTTGCTAATGTAAGATGATATGAGTTCAAGTGCGCTGAAGCGCATTATCCTCCTATTTATGAGTTAAGGAGGGACTATGGGTAGTTATAAGCATTGTGTCAGAAAGAATATATATAATCAAAACATATAAATTCAGTCAACCATACGCGAATTTATATAAAATGAAAAGGAATTTTTTTTAAATGACTACACAATAATTAAAATTAATTAAATTTGATAATTTTATAAGTGGTTTGGAAAGAGATTGATTGTTATAAAATTGTCAAAATAATTTGATAATTTTATTCAAATAAAATTAATATAAACATTTGACCAAGTAAGACTCAAAAGTCAACTACTAAGTTTTCTCTCTGTCCTTTTATGTACAATTGTTCTCAACGTACGAAGAAAATCCTTAACAATTAACACGTGTCGTAATATACAGGCAATACTATTTGCTTGCATGCATGCATACATAATATTTAATTTAAAATAAATTATATGGTAGAAAAAAATAATAAAATATTTAAGGTCAAAGAAGCTTGTCAGTTAGGTATTGTAATTTCTTTAAATGGTCAAATAAAAATAAAATGATAAAAGAAATAACAATCAATTTTCATTAAAAAAAAACCCTAATTAATATCTTTAATTTGCATGCAGTCCATGAAATTATAAATAATTTCATTTGTGAACATATGTCCTTTTACTTCAATAAATCAATTTTGTGCAGGCCAGGATACACCATTTTTACATACTAATCCTACGAGTTTAAAACCAAGTAACCAGGTACCAATTAAGCCAAGTTCAGGTACCTAATTGAATAAAAAAAAAATTGAGTACAAAATTGAACCTTGAAGCCAAGTTTAGGTACCAAATGTATATTTACCCTATTTTTTATTATTGTTAATTTGTTGGTTAGTGGGTAATTTATGTGGTTACTCTTTGTAGTTGATCAAATGCCAAAAACTTAGAATCTTTGATGCTTGAATTATTAAGAATTTAAAGGTTCACAACAATTTCAGAATCAAATCATGGTTTAGGTTGATGTTGCTGAACATTCTCCTCTCCTCTAGTGCTCCTCAATTCTCTCACCGCCGCTCTCACGACTCCACCACAGGCTTTTACTCTCAACAAAGCTTGCACTCTTCTGGGTTCTACGTTGCCGCCGCTACCGTCATTGCTGGAACCCCTTTTGCCTTCAGGTTCTTTTTGGGTATGTTCTTATCTGTGTAATTATCTGGTTGTTTGACGGTGGTGATTAGCAGAACATTTTGGCTTTTCATGGTGTCCTAGCAATTCGTGTCATCATCTGTATGTGTGCACGAGTCATGACTGAATTTGATTTTCGTATTGCTCAGTGAAGAGTGATGATTTGATTGGACTGAAAGACTGGTTTTTAATGGAATTTAGGCAATTGGGTTTTGTTTTTGCGGTTTCATATACATTTTTCATGTGTGTATGACTATGTTTGCCTTGTTTATTGATAAATGGACAGTGTTGGGTTTATGTTAGAATAGTTCAGTAGTTTCATTTTCTTGGTTTTTAGTACTGTACTATGCAGCTCCTTTGATTCTAATTGCTATTGGTGTAAATGTGTGACATATTTGTGCATAAATTTGACACTGTTAGCCTAGTGGTTGTGCAGCAGTAATCCCAAGGTTTCTCATTGTGATACTGCTGCGCCTGAATATTACATTTGGAGTATACAAAGATTATCCAAAGATGATGCTCTTAAATACACTGTAAATGAGTGTAAGGTTGAGTTAAAGCCTCCTTATTCTGCTTTTGAGTAGAGGCCTTTTGCGATCACAACTTTGAGGTCATTTCTAATGTTCTCTGTTTGAGTTGAGGCCATGTGCTACTAATGTTTCATATATGTATGGCTTGAGACACAATGGCATTTGTAATTGAGCTTGAGATCTTTGGTTGTGAATGAAAGATGCATTTGAATTTGTAAATACCAATGAAGAAAGTGGATGGCTCAAATACTTTAGGGTGGGTTTGGATGGGCAGTGTGTTTATCTGCGATTAGCGTAAAAATAGCGGTGGCGATGAGATTAAATACTGTAGCAATACTATAGTGGGAGACAAAAAGAAAGTTAAACGCACCACACCACACCGCACCCCACCACCCATCCATTTCTACTTGACAATTGTTTCATATATGTATGCTTTGAGACACTAGATTCAAATTTTATTTCACTTGATTTAATTCGAAAAAATTTCAAATTGAGTTAGAATGATAAAATGGGACTCGTCAACTCGATCAACTCAAAAATTTTGATAAAATTTGATCCTTATACTTTCTTTTAGCTTTGATTTTCAAATGTTTTCATATAAAAAATAAATTCTAAAATTCTCTTAATCTTTTTTGCGAAAGTCATTTTGATAACACTTAAATGATCAAGTGTTATAAACTCAAAAGCAAATTAGAAGATTTACAACAGTTTTTTAGTACTCCCAAATCTTTTTAATATGTATCTAAGCCAAAATAGCGAAGTTTCCCAACAATGTCTCAAGTTACAAGATTATATGTCTCGAGACATGCAAGTTAGTAAGCAAAACTTTACTTCAAGGGCCCAAAGTCTTAAGACTTGCCATAAAAGTCTCGAGACATAAGACTCTAAGTCTCAAGACAAGCAAATTAGTAGCTAAAGTTTTGCTCCAAGGGAGCAAAGTCTCAAGACATGCTCTAGGTATCTTGAAACATGTTACTGATGTCTTGAGACATCTCTTCATTGTCTTGAGACACATATTCTTCTAATGGCTATATTTTTTAGCAATGTCTCAAGACATCCGTTATATGTCTTGAGACATAGACTTGCAAACTACATTAAATGCGTAGAATTAATGCTTCCAACGATTAGAAACTCTCTCCAACGACTCTAACATCTCTAAAAAAAAATGAGAGGATATAAATATGATCCAAGGACAATCAAATGAAGACAAGAAACAATCTTACAAAGTTCAAAGAGCAAAAATCCAAATATTTCATTTATTATACTCATTTTCTTGTAAACACTTGTGGGTGTATTTCATAATCGTTCTTTCAAGCGTTAGTTTGTATTTGAGAGTTAAATCATTGTATATTTTCCTTTAAAAGGTACTTCATTCATTCAATTTTTATTTCTCAATCTGTGAGGGTTTACTTAAGGTTTTGGGTAGAAAAGCTTAAGGGAAAGTGGTTCGATTCTACTTATTCAAAAGATAGTGTCTTGTAAAGGATATATCTTATCCTTGAAAGATACCAATTAGTGAATTGGAGAAAACATTTAGTTGTGATAAGCTAAGATAGTGGAGGTAGGCATTTAAGGTTGAAGCACTTTAAATTATTTAGTGTATATTGAAGATAATAATCGACATCAATGATAGTTCTCTATAGACGGTTTCCTAAAATGCGAGTAGAAATTGATGATTTAACTAAAAGAAATACCAACTTTGCATAACTCCTTTTCTAAGTTTCATATAAGGCATAAAAAAATTGAATGAGATGCTTGAGACACAAAAAGCTTTCTTTTACAAAGATGGTTTGAGCTATAAGAATTTTCAAAAAGAAAGTTAATTTAAAAACTTCTTTGTCAAACCTAACTCAATTTATGATACCTCGTTATCTTGTATCTATTGTTACCAAAAGAGTCATGATAGGTAAATTTATCCCTAGAAATCATTTATAGAGGGAAACTTAGCAAAAGTGTACGAATTCTTATAGGAAGGAACAAAACTCAAAATGAGAAAATCCTAATGAAAAAGGTTGTTGGAATCGATGCCAAAGGATCCAAGAAAATTTGGGTACAACAAAAAAAAAAAAATCCAAAGTTTGATCTTGTGTTTGTAGGAGAGGGAGCATTGCTACAAGGTCAACACTTGAAGATATCATGATGCTTTGATAGTGGATGACCAAGACACATAACCGAAGACAAAATTCATTTCATGGATCAATGTCAAAAGATGGATGAGAAGTTACATTTGGTGACAACTTCAAATGACAAATCAAGGGTATCAGTTTCTTTAATATATATTATTCAACACTTATTAAAAGTGTACTTTACATAAGTGGTCTTAAGCATAATCTTCATAGTATTAGTCAACTTTATGACAAATGTTGTAAGTACATATTATTCAGGTCAAATTTGGGCGAAGTTTGGATTGAGTTTAGTATTATTGTTATGTTGTAGTTTTATATGAATTTAATATTTTATTTTTTATTTTTTTTAAGTTTATATGAATTTGAACTTTTTAGGGAAAAGAACTTTTTATTATTTTTTTAATTTTCATATATTTTTATTTTTCAAAAAATATTTTTAAAATTTTTAACTCAAAATGTTTTTCAATGCTTTTCATTTTCTAACAAAAATGACCTCTGTTATTTGACTTCCGACAGAAGTTAAAGGTGGGGGAGATTGAAAAAGCTAGGAGACAAGCCATAATAATGATAAATAAATAAAAATAAATGCAATTTTTTAAAAAAATTAATCGAACCAAAATATTTTGGTTAATTTGTTGATTAACCAAATTAACTGAAATTTATATGTTTTTTTTTTGGTTAAAATAAGTATAAAACATATAAAAAAAATGATAATGTTCATTGACCGAATTATCTGAATTAAAACTACATATAATTTATATTATTAATTATTAAGTTTAATTAATTATTCGATTTCAAACCGAATTAACTGATAACCGAATTTTCAAAAAATTATTAACCTACCTATTATATACAAATATAATAAAATATATTACAAAATTAGAAAATGAGTCGGGTTAGATATAGTTAAAGCTTTGTCCAAACTTAACCCGATCTATTTATTTTGTTTAAACTTATTTTTTAGGTCTAATATTTTTACTGACAATTCTTCGAGCCCAAGCTCAATTGCCTCTTGACCCCTATCCAACTTTTGGGACAATTCCTCGAGCCCAAGCTCAATTGCCTCTTGCTAAATCCAAGTTTGCTGCTCCAACCATTAGCGGCCATTAAAGAGAAACAGTGAAGAGAGCAAAAGTGACAGATATTATGAGAATAGAGACATTGAAACATAAGCCATCATTTTTACTTTTTTTTTTTTTGAGTTCTAATACTTTTTAAAATTTTATTAAAAATTTCATATTTTTTAGAAATTTTCAGTTTTTAGAATTTTTTTAATTTTTAATTAATTTAACCTAAAATGTCATGTCATCGGTGACGTATCATGGCACGTCAACGGAGCCATCACCTGAAATGGTATGTTACGTTGGATAAAAATATTGACTATTAGTTGACTAACGGTTTCCATCTATTTTAGTCTCATTTGAAATTTTTGAAATTTAAAGACACATTGTTTGATAAACTAAAAAATAAATATCGAAAATTAAATGTTAAAAAATTAAATATTGAATTTAAATATAAAATGTGTTTGATATATTACTTAAAATGCATAATATAATTAAATTGTTTGGTAAATGTAATTTTTAAAAATTAAAAAAAAAAAAAATATATATATATATATATAGCTTAAAAATAATAGCATGTGGCCGAGTTCATATAAACAAGGTCTTTGAGCCAATCACATTGCAGAAACTAAATCAAAAAGTGAAGAACAAGAAAAAAGGAAAATCCAAAAACAGAAAAAATGAAAAAGGGGAAATTCCCAAATTAGTTGGACTCTCTCTGTCTCATTTGCTTGCTACCCTCTGCATCTTAGGTTCTCTGTCTCATCTCCTTTCCTCAACTTTAATCTCATTTTATTTTTTTAAATATTATTTTCTTTGATTTTAATTTGGAAATGAATGTTTTTTTTTTTTTTGGTTTTATAAATGCAGATAAGTAAGAGAAAAGATCAGATTTTTCTATTTTAAATTGGGATTTTTTTGTGTGTGTGGTTTTTGAGAGGATCCATGGCTGCACCACCGGCAAGAGCTCGGGCTGATTATGATTACCTCATTAAGCTTCTTTTGATTGGTGATAGTGGTAAGTTCTTTTAAAACATTTATTGGGTTAAGCAATAATATTGATTGTTTATACCATTGAAAAATGGAACATGGGTATTGAAAAAGCTTTGATCTTCCTTTATTTTTTATGGTTTTAATTTATTGGTGTTTAGATTTTGTTGTCAAAGAGACTTGGATTCAGTATGGTTTTTGGTTTGAGATTTTATGACTCTGATTATTTATATTGGGTTTGCAATTTTGAGCTTTTCATTAGTTTTAAAGAAATGGCTTTTCTTCATTTTTATTCTGGCCATACTAATTGCTAATTTTTCATAAGCATTAGATATGTTGGGAAATTCAGATTGGAATCATGATGGGTGGAACTTTATTTCATTGTAACATAGGAAGTGGCAGATATTTACTGGATTAGCTAAGGTTATATATATATATATATAACATATTGGGATATGACCTATGAGTAGTGTGAATGTGAAATTTTTTTTTATCATGAGGCTGCTTCTAGGATTCTATAGCAAATGTTTATTAGTTAGCAAGTGTCCTATACCTGCAGAAAGGGGAATGGCCAATTCAGAACTTTTGGTGGGGTAAAAGTTAGGAACATGCTTTTGTTGATTTTCTTAATTGTAGAGTCTTTGATATGTATTCTTGATGCTGAGACTTGCATATGGATCATTTGTTGTGCCGTGCCATAGAAAACTTGATGATAGGAAGCTTTGAAACACTATCTGAACCCGATGTAACATAGGAAACAGAATTGCTTTTGTTACATTTGACACTTTTTTGTTGATTTGACGTAGAGAGGCATGCCGTATATGGCTGATCATACAAGTTAAAGAGAATGATTATGTAATCTCATTCTTGAGCTCGAAATAAGCTGTGGTGCTGAACTGTGGCCAAGCTAACTCAAAAAGCCTTCAACGCTTTTGTTCATTTATATTTCACTAAATACCTATATGCAAACGTGTATTTAACAGCATGGTTGCATGTGGTAGATATTAGGCTTTCTTCTCTCAAAATGAAACTTCTAACTCCAGCCTAACAATTTGGCTTTATTTTAGTGTGGAATAGCAGTTTCCGTTGTCATCTCATTTCTCTATTTTTAATAGCTGGAACTAACGTGGGCTTATGTGGACCCATGCAAAATGGTTTTATTGGTTCCGGCATTGTAGGTCAATAACATGCTAAGTTTTGACAAGCTTTGATTTTTCCCGACAGTGATTTTCTCATTTGAATTTATGCAGGTGTGGGGAAGAGTTGTCTGCTTTTACGTTTTTCTGATGGTTCCTTTACTACTAGTTTTATAACAACCATCGGGTTTGTATCCCTAGAAACTCCTGAAAATTACTTGTAAAATTCATTTTGCAGTTTCTTTTCATTTGGCTTGAGAAGTATGAATACTAAGAGGAGCATTTAGAGTGTAGCGTTAGAGGGATTTAATAATGTGACTAACCGTGGAGAACTGAGGATGATTTGCACCATTTGGTTACTCCCAAAAAAAACTGCAACATTCTGGGGATGGAATAGAATTTACTATACTGCAATCCTAGCTTTCATTCCTCCACTTACTTCTCTACATTATATTGGTTGAGGCATCTATTCTGCTCATACTTTAAGATTCAGAAGTTTTGATAACTTTGTATAACATTTTCTCTTATTGACCGTTCCATTTTCCTTGGCAGCATTGATTTTAAGATAAGAACCATTGAGCTTGATGGTAAGAGGGTCAAATTGCAAATCTGGGATACAGCTGGTCAAGAGCGATTTCGAACTATTACAACAGGTTTGAATAGGCTTCTGCTGGTTGGATTTATATTTTATTTTCAAATTATTATGACAGAACCATTCATGCTTCTGCAGCTTACTACCGTGGAGCCATGGGGATTTTGCTGGTTTATGATGTTACTGATGAGTCATCTTTCAACAGTAATTTCCAACTTCATTAATTCTGTATTTGGCATATAGGTGAAATTGTCAAATTAGACATATTCATAAGCCATTGTTGTTGAATGATTTCTGTCATTTGCTTGCTCGTCTCCTTCATTGGGTTAGGCATGAAAGTAATAGTGGATCCTCCTCATCGCATAGTTGATTCTCCTCATTGCTGCTTTGTTGGGATGGTTTAGGATTTCTATCTGTTGGAATGGAGTTTCTTACATTGTCTCCTACATCTCTTGCGAGTCTTATAGAGCCAGCTTCTATTCTTTTACAGATATTCGGAATTGGATTCGCAATATTGAACAACATGCTTCAGACAATGTCAACAAGATACTGGTTGGAAACAAGGCTGACATGGATGAGAGCAAAAGGGTAAGACTTTTCCTTACAAGTTTTTACGGAAGATCTTGTTTGTATTGGTGGTTAGATTGTCGGTTCATTAGGTCTCCTTATTCCTCGTACATATATATATACACATATGAGCCAGACACATTTCACGAGTACTAGTCGGAATTAATCTCTTCTTTCCCAGGCTGTGCCGACCTCCAAGGGTCAAGCCCTCGCTGATGAGTATGGTATCAAGTTCTTCGAAACTGTAAGTTGCATGGTTGCTGCTGACTTGATCTTTTCTTTTGTAATGCTACTGACCATTCTTTTTTTTTTTTTGGCTATTACGAAAACAATGGAAATCTGCAGAGTGCAAAGACGAATTTGAATGTGGAGGAGGTTTTCTTTTCAATAGCCACCGACATTAAGCAAAGGCTTACAGAGTCTGATAACAAGGCTGAGGTATTCTCTCTTCTTTGGAATTTTTATTTTTCTTTATTCACCTTGATTAACCCTTCAACCGCTACGTGGTCTCAAAATGACGGATGCCTTGTTTTTACGGTTACAGCCTACTGGACTCAAAATTAATAAGCAAGACTCAGCAGCAGCTAGTCAAGCTGCTCAAAAGTCGGGTTGCTGTGGATAAAGCGAACAAAAAAAGGCCTGCAGATTCTAAATGGAAGGTTCGGCTTCACAGTCACTCTAAATGTAAAACTAATCATAACGACATTATGGGGGTTTGATGTATTTATCTCTTATTTTCTTTCCAACTACCAGGCTTAGCTTGTGAAAGGCAGTTCCTTCTTTCTTTCTTTTTTTCAGTTAATTTGTGGAATTTTATAAGCATATCTTTGATCTTATTGAACTCAAGTGACCCATGTTATGTACTTGTCTTGATATAGATAGATAATCTGAATTCAAGTTTCGGTATAAAGGAGGTCTTAACCTAGGTATAGGGGAAAGGATTCTGATTGCCGGGATTCAATCCCCGAACTTGCTGAATAACACCTCTTAAGGGCGACTGTATGAATCTGAGTTAAGCTCAGGAGATCTTGGTTCACTTATGTAATAAGTAGTTTCATGCTCATTATGTCTATGTTTTTTTGGAGATGTCATTATCCTCCATGTTTGTAAGATTCTGAGCCATGAGCTTGGCCTGAAGGGTTGGTGCCCTTTGGATTTTCATGTTCAGGTCTTACAGCCCCTGGATATCTTTTCTAAAGATTCATCCTATGCTTTGCTGGTTGTTTGAACTAGACCAGAAATCGGACGGGGTATTAGTCCAGAGAGAGGCATCGGTCTAGTTGACCAGGAACTGGTTTGAACCTGACTAAAATATTTGGGTTTAGGGTTTTTATATGAATATATTAATTTTTATCCATGTGGATGCCACATTTCGCATTCTAATCGGCTAAAATTTTCATGTGGCATGTTCTTATAGGTGTCACAAGTCAGTCATTTTTCTAAAACTGTTAACATTATTGAATTGAACCAGATAAAAAAAAAAATTACTTTAACTACCAAGCTTTTCACACACAAATACTAAAATGGTAAAAATGGTTTATATATATATATATATATGTATATACACGGTCAAAGCATGCTTTAAGCCTTTTCTTTTCTAAGGCTATGTTTGATAAACTGAAAATTAAATGTTGAAAATAAATACTGAAAAATTAAGGTTTAAATTTAAGTTATAAAATATGTTTGGTATTTTATTTAAAATTAAATATTAAATATAATTAAATTGTTTGATAAAAGATAATATAATCTTAAATAAAATGAAATAAAATAAAATAATTATTAAATTTATTCTTTATTAAGTGATAAGTAGGTCTTTATTTACTTATCATTTTTTTTAAATAATTATTTTTTAATATTTTATTATATTTTTATAAGATATTTGTCAACTTGCGAAGTTTAAAAATGCAATAATTTATTTTTAAATTATGTATAAAATGATTGGTTTACATTTTTTTACTTTCGAGTTGATTTTTAGGATAGGTATACGTTGAAATATAGGAATTAAAATTATTTTTAAAATAATATTTCTAAAATTATTTTTTTTTCATTTTAAAATGATGTATAAAATGTGATTCCTCGTATTTACTTATGTATTGGGTGGGATTTGTAACGACTGCATTTCCCTTGGGATCAGACGGTGCTCTGTTCTGTCTTTTCAGCGAACTCTGTACCTCCAAGTCTCCCCTTTCTCCTTTCATCTAATCTCTTCTGTTTTCATCATGAATCGTAATGGACAACAGCCTGGCGAACCCCGGCTAGGCGCAGTCGCGGGGGAGGCCACCCTCCACTTCGTCGTGGCCCTCGGGTCGAGCATCAGCAACAACAACGACCGGCCAGTGATCCCAGACCTCGAGCCCCCCACCGGACCTCCTCGTCCTGCCTTTCTCCAAACCGGAAACACACCTGAACGTAACGATCCACTCTGGACGACTGGTGTTGCCGGGGCGGAACTGGTGCCTGAGCATGACGTGCAATACGTCTATTCTAGTTTTGAGGCTCTACCCCACGTTACCTCTGTGTTGTATGGCGCTTATTCCGCCTCAGCACCTGCTTTTGCACGGTGTGTACCTGAAAGCGCTTTTGCGTATTATGCTGCCGTTTGCTGCTGGTTTCGTGTACTGCACCTCCAGAAGGGCAATTCTCTCTTTCTTTCACATGACGAAGAGAGGTTTGTTGAGCAAGTCTCTGCGTTACAGCTCCATCCTCCGTTGCTCCTAGCCCACTATCTATCGGGAGTGGGCAACACTCGGGTGCCTTCCGGTCGAGGCATCCGGTTCAGACTCCCAAACCGTCCTCCTCTTGTGCGTACTCAAAACACTCCAGGATGGTTTGGTCTGAGTGTCTCCCGACACCCAGGGATGGTATTCTTCCTATCCTTGTTTAGCTGTATACGCTTCTAAAGTCCTGGCTGACCTTTATCCTGGTGAGTATGCGCGTCATTGGGATTTCCCTTAGGAAATCGTACCTAAAGCTCCCGGGGGGGAAGCCCCTCTCTTTCTCTTCTGGGGTACTCTTACAGATCACGCCTTTCTAGATCACAGAGGCAGTTCTTGGAAGGTTGTAAAGTGTTCGCTGATGAGCCCTTTGAGTCAGCAAATCTTTCCTTTTGCCTCAATTTGAATCTCCTTTACGCTGTGCAGAACGAACTTGATGCAGCTAGAGGGATGAAGACTTCTCCTCTTCCCACTCTTTTGTTAGGGAGCCAGGCACAGTTGGGTCGAGTCTTTTTTGAAGACGAGCTCGCTGCAATAGCGAATAAGGCTGCTGTTTTCAAGTGCGCTTACAAGTTACCAGCTGAAATATCTTTTGCTGCTACAGCCTTTTGTTACCGGGTAGTTCATGACACTGATCAACTGAATGAAATGCTTGTCGATCCACCTTGGGTTTGGAGATTCCGCGTTGGTCAGTGTGAAAACACAATTTATGAGTACGCAATCCGCGCCAACCAATGGAGAGATTATGAGCCTTCTTTTCTCAATCTTTCAGCCTTCACTACTACTTCTTACCTCTTGGAGGCGAGATTACAAGCATTTGAGCGGCCTTTATCAGGGTAATGCTATATTGGTCCTAAGCATGACGCTAAACTGTTAGACTTGCGGGTCGAACCTTGTTAGTTCCAAGGTTAAAAAGCTATGACGAGTGTGGGAAGAAACTTTGCATTTTGGAGAGAGTTTTATGGTAATTATAAAAGAATTTTATATTCTTTTTATGAGTGTTTTGAGTTTTGTATTGAAGGTTTTGGGTAATATACAATTATTACATTTAGGTTAATTTTTTTTATATTGTAGTCTCGTTTGTTTATTTATTTACTGAAAAAATTTCGTTCTTCTTCACTTTTATTATCTCGTTGTTTATACGGGTCGATCCCCAACAAATCCATTTGAGAAAATGTTTTTATTCTTAAATTATGTATTTGTAAGTATTGATACATTGATTCAAATATTCACTCACTAGTGCTGATTGAGTATTAATTCGTTTGGTATGGGCATTGTTATCAATGCAGGAGAATGTGAGTTCGAAGTATATTTAAATATAATCAAAACTTATAATGAAATTATTCAATATATATATATATATATATATCATGTTAGCTTGATATTCATAAATTTACTTGAAGAAACAATTTTAAAAATGAATTTATATCTTTAATTAATTAACTTTAAAATAATATATTTGAAGGGGTTGGCAGACATCTTGTTTTAAATTTCATATCTAACATCAAAAAGTTTTTTTTTTTTTCAATTATTGCCTATTTATGTGCGAAGTAATTTCAATTTATTATATTTCACCCCTCATAAATAAAAATATAAGTTAAAGAATAAGATGTAAATACAATTCTATATTGATTATGCATCAGATTTTGATTGGATATATAAATCCTTTTCCATATTATCATTAAATTTATGGCTAAAGAAAGAAATTTTTTTTTCCTTGGAAAAAAAATGAAATTTTATCAAACATACAAAATTTGATGCTTCGAGAATCAGTGTAATAGAAAACAATATGCATGAAATAATACCACTAAAAACACCTGAGATTTAAAGAGCGAATATAACCAAAACTGATAACTACATTTTAGCAACCAAAATTATTTCTTTAATATCACACCGATGGATGCGTCATTTGTTTTTTTTTTTTTTTAAATTGGTGTATACCAATATCTATTTATTTTGGTGTATTATTTCGAATTTATCAAAATTTAAAAAAAAATTTAATTTACAAAAATCAAATAAACGATATTAAATAAATTTTAAATATAAAATATTCATACACCAACAATGCAAATTTATCATAATGATAAAAGGATTAAAATTTTATTTTATAATTTTATTTTTAATATTATTCACTAGTTGGTGCATAATGTTTCAGCAAGTGCAACCAAAACTGGAGGGAAAAGAATGTTGCGATTTATATAAACTGGAAAAGGGAGTTGTTTCTGTTGGCTCCCAAGACAAATTACTAGTCTGGTCCATTCAGTATGCCTATTATTTTTTTTAATAATCCCATTATAAGTTCTGATAATATCTATTTTTTTTACCCAATACCTAAAACTATCCACAAACCTTCTCCAACTGCGCACTCGAACCCACATCCTCATGTATTGACAACACTCATGCCAATCGAAGTAAGATTCTATATATATATATGCCACATAGCTTGACTCATGTTGGCAATACATATAAAACATCCGTATAATCCAACATGTTACTCATATCATATGCTGGGGAATAGAAAGACATACTTAGAACATGCTCAGCTCTTGCGCAAATAAGAGAAAGAGATCATCCTTATCCTACATACCAATTATAGAATGTCAGAAATGCAGATTGGTCCATCACATACTAGGAGATCAACAACATACAATAGCAAAGATTGCGACAACTCAATAGGCCATGCTAGAATGAGGCAGACCATTCACATACTATGCGGCACAAACGCCACTCCAACTGAGGGCCTTTGCATCATTTACTTGCCCTAGTTTGGATGAAGTCGACAAGAGACATTGTAAAATGAATGCTTTGCCCAACATGATGGACAATATGCATTAACTCTAGATTTCAATCATAAACATTTAGAAAAGCTAGATTCTATGATTGATCAAAATATAAAGGTCACATTTAGAAAATTTCAGAAACCCATGATAACTGTTCACATCCATTTACCCAGCTTAATTAAATTCCCAAAACATGTCTATAATTTAGTATAAGATGTATACTGCTCTGCCCAAATCTGACTTGCCTCACAAGCTTCGAAAGGCAGTCTTCATCTCAAGATGACACAACAGCATTGTCCTTTCCATAGATACGCTGAAGTTCACGGGTGGCAGCTTGATATGATGCTGAGAAAAAAAGGAAGAAGGAATTTGAGAGAGAGAATTTACGAAATGGACCTTTAAGGTAAGCATCGTGACAGTCAACCGAAACAATCATATTACCTTTCCAGATGCGAAAGTTCTTCTGATTGATTTGAGACCCTGTCACATTTTGAATTACATCAAAAAGCTTCTCCTGTGGAGTGTTCTTGAGCTCTTGAACAACAGCATAGATGGTCTTTCCATTCTCAAAGTAAATATGATTGTTGGGGTGTTTGGTCTTGCAATTAGCATGGTGCTCAAACTCATATGCATTCAAAGCCTGCAAAATAAGGCAACGGTACTCGAATTTAACAATCTTGTTGGTATCTTAAACACTGAAAAGCAGTGTCACTATTTGAGTTGCTTACTTTCTTAAAGTTGCAGTCTTTACAGCCACACATATACCCAGTCCCTTGTATGTACCCTTTAAGACTTTTCTGCAAAGGATAAAGTTACGTTGCATAAGTGAAATTCCATGGGTGAAAAAGTTCAAGCATAGGAAATAACTCACCTCCCGCGACCAGGAAACATACTTCACAACAACCCCATCAAGCATACCAGTTGACAACAAACTTTTGACATTGGAAGGGAAATTGTTGGGAGAAACCTTTTTAGCTGTCTTTGATTCTTTCTGCTTTGGGTTGGTATCAGTTCTACTAATATTTTTAGGGGCAGTATTTACATTTGATGCTGGATTCGATTCAATTAACTCTACCTGGCTAGGCACTTCTGAAGCTTGTACTGAACTCTGATTATTCATCAAAAAGTCATAGCCACTAATAATATTGCCAGAGGGATTTGTCTCAGGTTCATCATTGAAGCTGCCGAAAGATATGGTATTGCTCTCACCCTTGTTGTAGTTTTGATGCATAGATAGAATACTGGACTCTCCTTTATCTTGTGTAGGAGCCATTGCTGTGATGTTACACTCTGCCTTATGATAGGATGGTTGCATTGGTATATTATCATCTTCCTTATCAAAAGAGGGTACCATTGAAATCAGATTCCCATTTGGTTGGCCATATGCAGAGGAAATGAAATTTCCCTGCCCCTTACCATAGGAAGGGCTCAATGAAGTTAAATTGACATCTCCCTTGTCATATGGCTGACCCATTGAAATAAAATTGCCATCTTCCTTGTCAAAAGGCAGACCTACTGACAAGATACTCTCATTTCCCTTGTTGTAATTGTGGCCCATTGATATGAAGTCACCAGCTCTCTTGTTAAAGGTGTGCCCCATTGAAATAAAATTGCCATCTTCCTTTGTAAATGTGGGGCCCATTGAGATGGTATTTTCATCTCCGCTACCATAAGGAAGGTCCAGCGATATAGCATTGTTACAACTTGTACTGTAAGCAGTAGACATTGAAACCAAGCTATTAACACCTCTACTATATGGGTGTCCCATGGATGCTGGCATGCCATTGTTGGAATCCTTAACTTGGTTAACTTTAACTTTCCTTATTCCTCCAAAATTGAGACACGAGGCATCTTCACCGGTATGAGATATAGACAAACCCATTGATGAGCTATTAACATATTGATCCTCAAAATCCTTTCTTCCCATATTCATGTTTCCACTATCAATAGAAGAAATGTTCCTATCAACCAGGTTGACAGTTTGCATAGGCTCAGATCCAAATAGGCGGTCACTGAATTGGCCAGAAACTGAGTGAAAGGAAGCAGTGTGCCAAGGCGAAACATTGATGTCTGCAATTCCTGAAACTGGCCGGTTGTCAACTGATTCTATAGCTTGCTTCTTGTTGCTGAACAAATCTGGTGCAACAGCATCGGTAAACCAGTCATGACCACGCTTTGGTTCAGATCTTGAAGAATTATCATAATTCATGTCTCCATCAGTTAGACATGCATCATCTCTTGGCATCCAAAACCCTTTTTGCTGGAAAGACTGCCCAAAATCAATAATACAAAGAAAAAAGTGTGAAATTCAAAGCATTTTTCACCATACGATAACAAAGAGGTTAACTACACATTAATTCTATTGGGAACTTTATTGATATAGAGAAAACTTTAGATTCATATAGTTTCTTCTCGGATCAAATTTCTCATCAGAGTATTTGGATCAAAAGTATGTCACCCATACGAATAGGATAGAATATTACTAATAAAAATAAAAATCTAAAATAACAATATATCAAACGTTACAAATAAAATACCTTGCAAGTTAGAAGCTCAATACGTAACCCTGCAACATTCAGTTACTTCTATTTGTTTTTTCCTTTTATCTTAATATGTTATCTAGATAATGGAGCAAGCAAATGCAAGGCAAGTACAAGAATAATTTCTATCAGACAAGTAGCACGAACAGAAGGCACTCTGGCTCATTCATGTGAATTATCAACCTTAAAGATTTTTGTTATTTCATGTCTAGAAGCTTAGGCATAAGGATGAAGCTGAAATAATGACAGAACTAACCAAAAGAATGACATATGTTAATACGATAATGATTGTATTTCTGGATGTGATGAATATATGCACCAGATCATAGAATTGAAATGAGAACCATTTTAAGTTTTGAAAAGCATGGGCAAATGCCCATGAATTAATATCTGTTATTGAGTTTGTATATTTTTCTGATGATCAATAAAATGATAAGAGAAAAAAGATCATTTCTGTGGGTGGTCAAGGAAAAACTAAAAAGAAATCTTATTTATCAAGGTGTTGTTTTTGTACAATTTCATTACATTTGTACCATGTTCCACTTCAATATTTTAAGAATAGTTGAGCAAAAATTTCAGTTGACATAACAAACAAATTAATGGACCTCATCAACTGACCGACCAATCAATCCATCCATCCATCTATCTAGCTATATATTTGATTATGCTAAAGTCTATAATAACGACATATCTTTTACATAAAAATGCTCAAAAGAAATTAAGGGATCTCATTGATCTATTTGGTTATGTTAAAGTTTAAATAACGACAAAAATCTTTCTGTTTTAGAAGGATACTACACCTTAAACGGCCAATTGAATCTCGCACCACCATCCAAAGCATATCAAAAGGGAAACATGCAGAAAAACTAGCAGCTCGTAAATGCAAGTGGTTTCAATCAGCATATCGATAAGGTGCCAGAAACTGATAGCGGAAAACTTCAAAAATTGTTTAACCAAATATATATCACCATGTCAAGACATTTAAATTACTCAATTCCAACATAATGGACCTGCACATAAGTCACCTTATCTCCGTACATATGGCACATAATATTTAAACTTAGAAAATAATATATTCAGTAATATCTGCATCAATGTGCTACTTGTGCAGTACAATTAGGTAGATTGCAAAACTTGAATTCCTCAAAGCAGCTAAATAACGGAAGCTAAAATCGATCAACATATACGCATCTCTTAGATATTTTATCAGTAACGACAACTTTCCTTAAGACCTTTAAATTCCTTACAGCTCCAAAATACTGGAATCAAACACTAATCACAATAACCACGTATCTGAGGCATGCGATCATAATACATTCAAATTTCTTCAAAGTTCCGACATAATGGAACTTGAATTCCTCAAAGCTACTAAATAACGGAAGCTAAAATCAATCATCACATATGCATCTCTTAGATATTTTATCGGTAACAACAACGTTCCTTAAGACATTTAGGTTCCTTACAGCTCCAAAATAATGCAATCTAAAACTAATCACCATAACTCACCAGAACCATGTATCCAAGGCATGTGATAATAATACATTCAAATCTCTTCAAAGTTCCAACATAAGGGAACCAAATACAAATCAACATGCTCATATTTAAGGCAAATAATTATCACGATTACTGTTTTTAGAACATTTAAATTCCTCGAAACTTCAACATATTGCATCCTAACATAAATCAGCAAATAAACATATCTAAAGCACAACAACATCCTGATGACATTTATTTATACATTTTAAATTTCTTGCACCAAATCTTTAGCTGTAATAAAAAAGTTACATTCAACTAATAATATTCAACTTAGTGCAGCAAATTAAAAATTCTCCATGTAAGCACTTTAACTCATTTAAACCATAATCAAATCAAACACAAATTAAAATGGATCCAAGAACACCAAACAAAAATGAAATCTTAAAAAAAAGCACTCCTAAAAAGGAAAAAAAGGCCAGAAAAAAGAGATTCAAAATCATTAACAAGAAAGAGCCGGAACTTAAACAAAACAATTGCATGCAATAAAAAGGGCTACAATAAGTGCTAGGATCATACCATTTCTCGCCAATCTCTCAACTCAATTAGCAAGTTAATAACTCTCTTGCAATTAAACTCGTCTTCACTCAATCCAAAAACAAGCTTCTTTCACCTTCCATAAAAACCTTGAAAAGATCAAACAAAAAAAAAAAATCAAATCAATCGAGTTTTAATCACAAATTGTACATGCATTAATTGAAAATTCACATTTTCCATATTCAGAAAAACTAATAAATATTTTTCTACTTTTCCACTGTAATTTACAGGGAAGAATTTAAACAGGCCTTTCCGAGCAATGGCGAAAACAAAAAACCTAGAAATTAAAAATAAATGAAATAGCTTATTTAATACCTTTTCCGGGAAGATCGCCGGTTAGAATTCCCGGCGAGAACTTGCCGGAGAAATTCAACCAAAGTTCCTCTGTAAAATTATTTTATTATATTTCTTTTTCTTTTTTTTTCCTAATTCATTTGAAGTGAAAGAAGTAGAGTAGAATTATACACTGAGAAAGCAACTGAAAGCTTTCAAACCTTTAAATATTGAGCAGAAGAAAGAACCTATAACCTCCACCGCGGCAGCATTTTCGATTATGGACCTTTTTAATCTCGGTCGTACATCTCGAGGTGAAGACTTGTAGTGGGCCCCACATGATAAAAAGGCCTATCTCGACCGTTAAATATGCCTTCCACAAACTGGCTTCGCTTCGTAATGAAACCCCCGTTCAAGTTTTCTGAAACGGTTGATTTTGCAATGCAAAAGGTTGCCTTCCACGTGGCATTTCCTGATTGGTTTACACCTGTCGTTGTCTTAGAAGCGGGAAATTGTCTGTGGTTAAGAGTAGGGAAGAAGGTTTGATATGTATACGTGGACCAATCAGAGCTTGCCATGTCATCCTTGGGAAGACAAGTTGGTAAACATTGGGGGTAGGTAAGTATCAAATTAATGGTGCTTTGTTATCTTTAATTAAGTTGTTGTTCATAAATTCTTGCCACAAAACTTGCCAAATAGGATCTCATTGGATTTTTTTAAAATTTCTTACTTATTTGTGTTTTGAGTATGTTTTTCACCATAACGGATATGATTTAACAACCAATGAAATTTTAACACAATTGAAAAGACGAATGTATTGGGTTTTAGGTATTCAAGTTCGAAATCTATTATATGTGCAATTAAATATATGGGTGTTCGAGTCAAATCATAAGTTATTATCATGTGTGAGTTTTAGTCCGATTAATTAGTTCATAGTCGCAAAACCCTAACAATAACACGACTAATGCAACTCGTATCCAGGCCACACCTAGAGCGATAAACACCCAAACTATCATGTCAACACACGAGATTCATAAATACATATACTTTAATTATATATAATGTGATATATGAGTATTATGAAAATAATAAATCTATCATATCACCATCAAACAATGAATATTAAGTTTGTTTGATAAGAAAATGATTGGATTTAACATCATTCATATACACATAATCTATGATTGAAATCAAAATCTCTGGACAACATTAGCACATGACATGTTGGAACATAATGTTTATCATAAATCACTAAACAATGAATCTGAATGGGTTTGTAATAAATTGTTTCATGGAATAAAAAGGGCAACAAAATTCTATGAAATTTGGATATAAATGCTTGCTTTTATATTGATCTTATATCATCTTGTTGGCCACTTTAGAAATGATGTGAAACCAATAAATATAATTAAAACCCCATTAATTTTGACAGATCATTTTCCTCTCTATGTAAAGTAAAATGTATGGAGTCAATTAATTAAGTTGGCAAAAATAGTTAAAAGAAGAATCTCTACCCATTTGGCATTTGAATTTTAGGGACTTAAATGAAAGCATTAATTTTTTAGGAATAAAGTTTTCCATAATTCAAAGACCGCTAGTTTATTCCTTAAAATGCTTTTTTCTTTTTTTTTTCCTTTTAATTTCATTTATGAGGGAAAATACGAAGGGTTCTTTTGGATGGACGGTACGTTTATCTGTTATTAGTGTAAAAACAATGGTAGCGATGAGATTAGATACTATAGTTATACTGTAACGTGAGATAAAAAGAAAGTTAAATGCACTGCACTGGAGGTAAACGCCCATCCAAAGGGACCCGAAGGAAATGATTGTAATTATACATGTATGACATATGTGAATAATAATTATAATTAGTGAGTTTCATTGAATTGAGTGTAACTGGAGCATCCTAATTACACTCTTTAATTTTAAAAAGGATTGAATATTCACAGAATTACACTGGTAATTAGCCATGACGACTCCATTTTTTTAAGTTATGTTTGGATAACAGAGAGGAATCGGATAAAAATGTAGCTATAAAAATAATAACTACACCCTCTTGTAATTATAAAAAATTTTAATTCACTGAACAATTTTACATGATAAAATGTAATTTTCTATCTCATGTTGATAATATAAATTATAATTACACAACTATATAATTTTAAGTTCTAAATTTTTTTATTAATTATAATAAAAAAACTATCAATAATATTTGAAAAAAAAATTCTCTAAATAAGTAATAAAATTTAAAATCAAAACATCATTTTAGTCCAAGAAAATATTCGACAATAAGTTTACTAATAATTTTAACTAGAAAAACAAGAATTTTATGTAATTTTATCTAATGTTGGTCTATTCTTTTTTTTTTTTATGCGAATTATAAGAGAAGGGTAAAGCCCTAACTACAACATAACTAGCGCGACTCGAACCTAAACGACACTTGAAGTGATGAACACTCTGATTGTCAGATCAGCACACAAGGCTCGGTCTATTATCTTTTTAACATTAAACATATACTCGTTCCATGTATTTATTTTATCAACGACTTATATTTATTTATGTTAGTAGTAGTAGAAAAAAGTAATAAAAAAATTTTGAATGGTAATATTTAATATCAACTCATTCTAAACGGAATAATACTTTGAACTAAATAAATATTTTACATTTTCTAAAAAATAAATAAATATTTTTCATTTAATTTTGAAGGAAGACATTAATTTTAATTTTTAAAAAGGTACAAAATAAATTTAAGACATTAATTTATGGCCTTTTCAGCAAACAAAAAGTTCACAGGCTGATTATTTTTATATGGTCCAATTGTACAAAATAAATGTAAGTCCTTGATAAAGGCCCACTAAAACATGTTTGTTGTATTTATAATCCAAAGTCATAGTATCCATGGCGGAGCCAGGGGTTAGGCAGGAGCCGGTCTTTATTAAAATGGAAAATTTTCAATTTAGGTTCTTTATAATTTATAAATTTTTAATTAGTAATGGAAAAATTACACTTTGTCTCCTCTAAAATGATAAAAATTTGATTTAATCTTTTAAAAATTATAAAGATATAGACTATCAAAAAATTAATTCATCGATATAATAACTCCATAAATATTTATTTACTGGCTTGATTTAAGAAAACGGGGTCCTAAAACCGTATTTTTCAACATACAAACTGTTTGATGTCTCTACTAGATACCAATTCTTAAGCTTCATTGACACCTTTCAAGCTACAACCAAATATACATGGACTTTGAGGATTAAGGAAAAAAAAAACCTCATTTTTCACTAAAGCTGGTACATATTGCCCCATGGTAATGCTTAGTGCGACATATTAGAGACCTATGTGCTAGATTTTCAAGAATCAACTAAGTTGGTCTGCGAATGACACAACAGTAAATAGTTGATCCATATGACAACATATTGATAATCTAAAGGCAACATTCTTAATGATGTGCAAATATAACACATGCGTTTGAATTCAACAAAAATGTTCCTCCAATGTAATGATAAGTTAATCCTTAAATTTCATTATTTCACACAAAAGAATAGAAGTGTGTTGGGTGTTTCGTGAGTATAGAAGCCAATTTCCCTATTTATATGGCACAATTCCTGAATGTGACGTATTAAGTAGGCCTCTATGCATGTCAACACATATTCTATTTTAGGGTCAACACGTGGTCCTTGAGTATGCATGGGTTCGCTTGCATGATGGCGCGAACTCATCAGGTGCGAACTCATACAAGTGAACTTTATGGTAATTTGACTACTAAAGTAAAGAGGATTGGGTCGGGAATGACGAACACCATAACAAAGTGAAATCAGATAAAGTACATCCTATCTTGGACATGAAAGTCCCCACAACAGCCAAGGAATTACAACAACTAACAGAGTGTGTTGATGGCCTTTACATATTCATTTGTGGGGAAATGCCTACCATTGTTTAGCTCCTATAAGGTGTTGTTAAACTAAAATGGAACGGAGAATATCACAAAGCATTTGACGATTTGAAAACTTTCCTTCATTTGACACCCATGTTGGCCACATTAAGCCTTGGTGAGTATCTTTCTGTTGCAAATAATTTATGCTAATGGTGATTAGATAATATAACAAATAATTGTGGGTATTTTAGTCAATTTAAAATTTTTTATACAATGTCTAAATTACCCCTCACTCATAAATAGAAGGATAAAATATAATTTTTGGGCCAACAACTAACGGCCTTAATCCAAAAACATCAATGCAGGAAAAGGAAAGTAGAAAAAGAACAACAAAACACTTGTTCCAATTCGAAAATGAACTGTCACCCATTTCAAGTTTTTCTAAAAAACTCATTAATTTTCTATTATCGGTTACAGTTCTCGAAAGCTCGCGATTAGTCTTCTCCAAGATCACCATCCATCGTTCTCCTCGATCTTCAAAAACCCTAAAACATTTTAAGTACGTTTAAATTTGCATCCTCATTATTATTACAACATCAAGTATGTCAACACTGAATTCGCAATTCAAATAAATAAGTCTTATACAAACTAATAGTGGGAAAAAGGTTAACTTACCGATATTAACCCTAGTCCCTAGCTATCTGATAATAAAATTTTTGGCTCATTAATAAGGAAAAAAACAAAGGTGATCTAACGTTGAAACGTGAAGAACTGAACAAAGTTAATATCTATAATATAAAAAAACAATTAGCGTCAGCCTTAGATCACGTTGATGTAATAAATAACCAAAAAAATTATAAGAAAAATATTAATTTATTTAAAAAAGAAAGTGAAATATTTCTATCTATGAAATTAATGAACAAATATAAATTATTACAAAAATAATAATAGTTCATAACAAAAAATTTATTGTTGGAGCTCCCTTGCCTAGCTTAAACAATTCCAAATCATTCTCCAATGGAGTCAAATTCAAATCTAAGCATAAAACCCTTCTGCTGTTAGATTTCTTCACGATTGGTTCTTCATGCTGGTTTTCACTCAAAACACCCCTATGCCTCCTCATATGTCCACCCAGCGCTTGCCCGATCGCGAACTCAAGCCCACAGATCGAGCACTCGTGTGTCTTAGGCTTAGCTGGTGACGCTTGATTCTCCGACATCTCGCTATCTACTTCCATCAACCTGGGCTTCTTATGACTTGCTCGATGACCACCTAGAGCTTGGAACGAATTGAACTGTCGGTTACATGTTTTGCACTCGAAAACCCGGCTCGGGTTACTATTGATCTCCGCGTGTTTGTATCGATGTCCTCCTTGTGAAAGAAGCATCAAACAATTTGCCAAAGCTAAATTATTCCCTTCTCTATTGAGAAAGCTTCTCTTCATGTTTTTTTTAGGAGTATGGTGTGAAAATATAAAGTTTTTTAGGAGAAGAAGTGAAATAGGACTTTTGGGCACCGTAATGTTTGGTATATTTATAGGTTGGTTAGAGGAAAGATGTAAGGTTTTTGACTTTTTTATAGTTGACCTTTTGGAATGACTTTTGTGCCCTTGCTTGGTAAGGCAATAACGTAAAGGGTATTTTGAGAATAAAAAGTGGTTTGGAGTGTGGAGGGTTCGAGTGTGAATTCAGCTCGACTCGCGCACACGTCAGCATGACTAAGTAACTGAGCTAGCCAAGTCTCGCGAGTTGAAGCGAGTTGTGGAGTCTTCGTTAGAATCGTAAGATTCTAATTTGTTCAGCAAAATCCGGTGACTGGTCAGGCTGAATGACGTCTTCCCATGTGGAATTTTAATCTTGAGTTTCTAGGTGGCAGACGTGGCGGTTTATGGTTGGTTCTATGATGTTACTTATACTACGTTCGTTTTTATGTGAACGTACACCAAGAAAGAAAAGGAAAGTTAGCACTGGTTGTGACTTATATATTATGTGTGTCTTCTTATCTATCTTTTATTTAAATAATAAACAAACTATATTTAAATTAATTAAAAAATCATAAATATTAATACAAAAAATCTATCTATACTTACTACACATAAAGATTTTGACTAAGTTGGTGTCGTTTATAATCAAGTCCCGACTCAATTATTAAATTACCAAAGTACCCTTTTTATACCAAAGCAATAAATATTATTTTCAGGGTATTTGTGTCTTTTTAAAAAATACAAATATAAACAAATCGTCTGGGTAATCAACGAGCTGGACTAAAATCTAACCGCATATGATGTGACTCAGAGACTAACACATATAACTGCGGATGATAGATCTCAAACCTGGATACTTAAGACCCAAAACTTTTGCTTTTGTCAATTATGCTAAAGCCTCGTTATCGTGTAATATATACAAATTGTAGAATAAATATATTAAAATTTTAAATATTATTTTAAAGTAATTAAAGAGGGAATTTCCATTTAAAGATAAGGTTATAATAATAGAGTCCAACATATGTGATAGGGAAATTTAGAGTGAGTTTCCTTGCAAAAGCTAAACAACACAACTTGTTTTAGGTAGACCATCAATTTGGTTGTCTATTCTTTCGTCATTGTTTATTTACATTTTCAGTGACGGAATTATAGGGAAAAAATGTCTTTCCCGAGACTCTCCTCTACTATGCCTAAGAAACTATCGTGTCAAACAATCTATGGCATTTACTTTTACTATTAGCGACGACATTTAGATTGAGTTCGTGGGCAGTACTCTAAGTACGTACTCACATTAGTTTTGAGGTTAGAACAAGTTGTAATTCTGACGTGTCAAAGACTCTAAAGGTTACTCTAGTCACATTGTTGTTAAGGTTTTATCATCGTATTATAATTTATAAAAAAAATCTTTTTAATGACACTTTCAAAAAAGGGTTTTTTGAGTTTGATAAATTTTATTTATTTTTTGGATAATAACAAATTCAGCCTTCCGTGCTTACATTTGTTGTTATTTTAGCCCTTATTCTCTTTTTAAAGTTAAATTTAGCTATTTTTAATGGAAATTTTGACAAAAATATTATTTTTTATCGATATTTGTGCGACAGTTCACGTGCACTGGGAATTGCCATGTGGGCTGTTATATGTAAAAAATTAACGTTTTAGTTAATATTTTTATTAAAAAAATCAATTCGACTCTTTTTTAAAATTTAATTGTTAAATTTGACTATTTTTAAAATGCTATGGGCCAAAGTTAATTAAAAAAAAAGACTAAATTAACAAAAGATATAAATATTAAAGACTAAATTTATCATTAAGCATATTTTTAATCGATTTTTCTAAAATTTTCATGCCGCTTAAAAAATTGAATTTGGATTTCTCATATGTTTGCATTGGTTTTACAAAAATAACATTCTATTTTTAAAAAAAAATTAATTCCTTATTTTAAGGAAATAAGTAAAATAATTTTCGATTTAACCTATTCAAAATCACTTTTCAAATCGATTTCTCTATCAATTCCCGATCTAATCGATCTGGTTCAAACAACACTACTTCATATTCGATATATCTATTTTGGTCTTAGTTCTTAATTAGTCACAAATTGATAGTGATACATCAATTAAAATAATTTTTTTTCCTAAATTAGAAATATATGTACAAATTTTTTAATCCACTTGTCACACATCCGATTGTTACAAATTGCTTAACATAATGGTACACTTTAGTTATCTCAATTTGGGATATTATCAATTTTAACCCCTTCTATTTGTCAAGCATTCAATTTAAGTAATTTTTCAACATAACTTTTACCTTTGCCCCCTTAAAATTTTATAACTTTATTTTGGCCCCAATACCGAATTCTTGGCTTCACCCCTACTCAAACTCAAACATTGCCGGGAGGAAAAACTATGAATTAATCTTTCATAAACCGTGAAACAAACATGAACAATAAATGAAAAGTAAATATTGTAATTCACCATCTTAGAAACTCCTAATTAGCTAAAATAAGCTATAAAACATTTACTAAGTGGAAAATTGCAAATTTTCTTTTTGGTCACAAAAATAGACAAAGCTTGACTTTTTTTTTTTTTTTCCTTTTAAGAACTTCCCACACGTTTAGGACCAAATTGGCATGGGTGATGGACAACTTGCTTTTTAAGTTCATGCATATTACTAAATACAAAAATTCTATGTACTTTAGTCGAAATTTCCCTAACAAATAGACCCTTTGAGTCTTACTTTATGTTATTGTTTTTTTCTGAAGTCTTGAGGTCAAGTGCAAGTGGACCTTTCCTTGTCTTTATCATCATTTACTACTACATTCATTACTTTCAAATATTTATCTTCTTTTTTATAGAAAAAAGAATCGTAATTTAGTGATAAGAATAGGTTAACTTATGGGCAAAGTAAGCCTTTTAGATAATCTTAAACCAAATGTCGTTTCAACCTTGTTGGCTTATTTTCTTTCGGGAATAGGATTACAAGTTTTAAAATAATCTATCAACTTTCAGAATGTTTTATTTAAACTGACAATATGAAAGCAGTTAAAGTTATTTATGACTATTTCATGTCATCTTCGAATTTTGCATTGATTAGACTTATATAGAGGTGTTCATGGGCCGGGTCAGGCTGGGTTCGGGCCGGGCTCAACTAAAAATTTAGGTCCATTCATCGGGCTCGGGTTGGGCCGGGCCCAAAAAATAGGCCTAAATTTTTTTCCAAGCCCGACCCATATAAAAATGCTAAAACCCGAGCCCGGCCCATCCCGCCCGTATTAAATTTTTATATTATTTTATATAATTTTTAAATATATATAATACATCAAAAATACTAAAAAATCAAAATAAATATTTTCCAACAAATTGAAAATAAATTTTAAAAAAATATGTAGACTTAAATAACACTAAGATAGATGTAACTTAACAAGCAAATACATCTAAAATAATAATAAAATTAACAAATGCCTTTAAAATAATAACAAAATTAACAATAAAATAAGTTTTATACAATATTCAATCAATAACAACATAATAGTAGCAACATAATAGTAATATGGTAGCCAAATAGGGAGAAAACAACAAGAAAATAACATTAAAAAATAAAAAAAAGTAGATTTTTTTTGTCAATTAGTGAATTCGGGCCGGGCCCGGGCCAAAAAATTCCTTACCCGAGGACCGACCCATTTTTTAAACGGGCCTTATTTTTTATCCAAGCCCATTTTTCGGGCTTATGTTTTTGCCCAAACCCTCCCAAATTTCGGCCGGGCCGCCCGGCCCATGAACACCTCTAGACGTATACGTCAAGTGTTGGAAGAGATTGGTAATTGGTTTTTGCAGTATATTCTCAGAGAGAATAATAAGGATGTTGATTGTATAGCTATGGTGGCATTTGATAGAGAAGAAGGATTGATAATCCTTGAGGATCCACCTAGAGGGGTTCCCAGGGTCTTAAGTTAATGTAATCTTTGTTTTTCTTTCCACAAAAAAATATTTTTTTATTACGGATTGAGTTTTAGCTCAATTGATATGAGTATTATTGTCAATGTAGAAGGATGTGGGTTCGAATGCGTTGAAGCGCATTATCTTTCTATTTATGAGTTAGAGAAAGGTTATGAGTAACTCTAGGTATTGTATCAAAAAGAGCATATATATAAAAATTTACATAAAAATCAATTGAAGCTATAGTTATAAAGGGAAAATTAATTGCTTATCATACATAGTATTTCGGGTTTAAATTCCATTATGATCAAAATTTTATTGATTTATTATAAAAAAGAACAGTACTCTTATAAATTATAACTTAATTTGTTATGAGAGTAATTCATAACTGAGTTAATATTCAGTTGACTCATGACACTAACTCGATAAAACACTTAATATAAATATAGATATAATTTTTTATTTTAATTTAATCTTACATATTAATTGATAGGGAAATACCTCACAAAAATAAATTGATTAATGAAGTCTCTCTCTTTTTTTCTTTTTTTCACAATAAACTTTTTTTCTAATTCAAATTAAAATTTTCATTAATACGGAAGGATCACTTATGCCGGTGTAAATATACTTATAATAATTTAATAGTTGAATTTATTAATATAATTATATTTGTTATTAGAGTTGATCGTGGGTCGGGCGGGCCTCAACAAAATCTTAGGCCCTTTTTCTAGGACTGAGTCTAGCCCGAAAAATGGGATTACAATTTTGTCCAAGCCCAAACCAAATTATATAAGCCAAATCCGAGCCCAGCTCGACACGACCCGTGTTAAAATTTTTAGACTATTTTATTATATACAAAAAAAATTAAAAAATAAAATATATCAAATACACTTAAAAATATTAAAACAACAAATAAATTAAAAATACATCAAAAATTCTTTATACTAAGATAGTTGCAACTAAAATAGTAGAAAAATTAACAATAAAATATACGATCTACAATATCAAAATAATATTAAAAACGACAGCGAAACAACATTAAAAACAACAGCGAAACAATAGTAAAAACGCACAAAAACCAACACCAAACAGCAAAATCAGTAGCAAAAACAACACCAAAACATCAGGAACAGCAAAAAAAATAGAAATATACTTTTTTATTAAAAAATAGTTAATTTATTCAGGCCGAGCCGAAAAACTATTACCCGAGGCCCGACCCGTTTAGAAAACAAATCTCATTTTTTGTCCAAGTCCATCTTTCGGACCTATATTTTTTTTTCAAACCCTCCCATTTTTCTGCCGGGCCGAGCTGGGCGGCGTGACCCCTATTTGTTATGCATGTAATTTTTTTTTTAATCAATCCAATATCTCTATCATATCAAACTAAAATATTGTCTATACTAATATGCATTTAATGGTTGAAAGTTTCTTTCTTTACTCTGAACTTGACATGCATGTTAGATTGTTAAGACATAAAAAAGTTATGAAAAGATGTTAACCCAAATTAATTTATGTAAGTAAACCGTGATTCATTATTCACCTTATATCTCTTGTCCGATGCACGAGGATAAAAGAGTAATTTGAGTGAGTATATTTTGTTGCTTCGTACATATACACGAGGCTACAATTATTCGAGAGTTAGAATAGAAGGTTACTTAGCTGGTAAGTTAAAAAGATATAGAAATCAAATAATGAATAGAGCAATGGACTATTGATTAATTTAATTAATATTAAATCATTTTCACTATCACAATCCTCATTAATTCACATTTCTCAAACAATTTTATTGCATTAAGCAAAGCCTAATTCACTCTACAGATTTTCAACATGAAAATATTATATATCTACCAAGTAGTGAGTAATTTAGGGAAAAAAAAAGTTGACCAAAATTTCATTAATGATAAATAAATGACAAGAAAACAAGAGTTTTTAAATTTAATTAAATCAACAGTTTTAAATTCAATTAATTGTTCATAAATTGCATATAAATTTACAAATATTTGACTTAATAATTACAATGAAATTCTTTTAAATAATCTCACTATATGTTCTGATCATATCTGTTCTTTTTTATCTAGAATTACCTATAGTCTCTCCTCAACCCATGAATAGGAGGATAATATGCTTTAACGCACTCGAATGCACATCCTCCTGTATTGACAACAATACTCATGCCAATCGAGCCAAGACTCAATTAACATGAATTTAATTTCTTTTGAATAATTGATTGCTAAATTAAAATAATTAATGTGAACAAAAGAATCTCAAGGTTACGAAAAGAATACGAAACATCCTAACATAAAAAAATCTCATAATTTTAGGCCAAAAAACATATAGATATGAATAACACGTTCACGTTTATTTATTTATTTATTTTTGAATATTATATCTTTTCAAAGAAAACGTGTATAATATAATTCTATTAACAGTTCAAAATTTTTTTAAAAAATTTCTCCCAATAATATTTTTGAAAAAAATATTATATTATAAACATTTTTTTTTTGGAAATGTAGACTGTTATAAACAGGATTTTAGGTGGGGGAGAAGTCGGAATTTTTTTTTTTGGGGTGGGTTGAAATTAAGTTATATATTTATATGATAATAAAAATATAATTTCATCATTTTAATAATATAGATCTTTATAACTTTTAAAAGATCAAATCAAATTTTTATCGTTTTTGAAAGGTCAAATGCAATTGAACCATTATTAATTTAAAATTTTATAAATTATAAAAAAGTTTAAACGAAAAAATTTTATTTTAGGCACCGACTTTAAGTATTGTATTTATATTTAATTTTTTTTTGGTACAACTAATCATTTATATACTATTCCTTTTACACTATCAACATGAGGTTGGAGAATCTTTTGGATAAACAAAAGTCATGGAGATAAATTTAGCCTCCAATATTTATTCATTTTGTTATTTTGGCCCTTGTTCTCTTTTTTTTTTCATCTTGGCCCCCAACCTTTAAATTTTAGTTACATTACTTGCTTTTTGACAAAAAAAAAAAAAACTGTTTGAACTCATAAAACCAATAAAATTCTTACGTATAGTGAAGTTTGAACCCATGTCACTGGCATCTATAAAACTTTAACTTTATCACTTTCAGTAAAGATTTATTTTAAGAAAATCTTTGGACTTGTTAATGTGTTATTATATTAAAGTTATTATGGTGCATTTATGGAAACCAATTCTTGGTTTTTGAAAATTGGATTGGATACGAGTGAAGCAATTCAACCCTTGGAATGTAGAGATTCGATCAAGATTACATTGCTGAATATGGAGAGTATATCTTCGATTGATTGTGCTTTGAATGTTAATGATATAATAGTTATTTCCAAGAAGTTACTTTGTATTCACTTAGATTATATGTTAGCAAACCAAATTTGATATATGGTTTGAGGCTTGTTTAAGTTTTGTATGAAAGCTTATTGAGTGCATTCTAATCTATTCATTGAGGAACTGTTTTTGTGAGAGATTGCATACTGAATTGTAAACATTTTTTAGTGTTTACTGTCCAAGTTCTCAGGGGGGATTTGGAGGTGAGTGTTCTAGTCTTTAGGTACAAATGTGAGATCTCTATACTTGGGGAGTGATAAAGTGCGAATCAATTGTTGTATTTGTGATTAAAGATAGTAGAATTACTCACTGAGTTAGATTCCATATGTAACAGCCCAAATTTGGGTCTAGTCGAAACAGTGGTTTCGAGACCACAAATCCGATGAGAAAAATTTTATTTTTATTATATTTTTATGGTCTACAATTTTACGGAAAGATTTCGTAAAAATTTTGTTAAAAAAATTTTGATGGTTGAACACTCAATTTAGTCAAAATGACTAAATTGTAAAAAGTGCAAAACTTGAGTTCTATATATTAGAGGTGTCATATTGCTATGAGTTTAAATTGGAGGCCCTTAAAAGGTAATTAGACCATTGAATAACTTGATGGATAAAAATCAGCATGAATTGGACAAAATTGAAAGAAAAGCCTTAAGGGCATTTTTGTCATTTGAGTGTTTTAAGGCATAAAAGACAAATTGAAACCCAAAAAAATATGCTCATTCTCTTCTCCATTCTGCCGAATTTCTCAAGAAGCCATGGATAGGGTTTCAAGCTTTTTCAAAGCTCAATAGTAAGTGATTTTGAGCCTCGTTTTTAATGTTCATCATATTTTTGAAATCCCGGTAACTTAATCTAGCTATTTCTACCATAATTTTGAGCTAGAGTTTAATTTTAAAAATTGACCCATGTTGAATAATTGTGAATTTTGATGAATTATGGTAGATTATGCATGTCTATGATCAGAGAAACGAGTTTTATTAGATGATTTTCGATGAAATCATATAAAATGGGTTAAATTGTAAAAGTTATAAATTGGTCATAAGTGTGTGAATTAGTGAGAATTTGATGTTGCCATAGAAGATAAAAATGATCAGCATGTTATAAAACATAAGAATAAGGGCTGAAGATTAATTTACGAGTATTGGGGCAAAAGTGTAAATATGTAAAAGTTTAGGGGCAAAATTTTAATTTTGCAAAAGTTGAGTTAAGGACTGTTTTGAATTGTACATTAATTAAATAAGTGAAATGTGATGTTTTAGACCCCAGAAAACGAGATTTAGACCTAGAACGGGAGGAAAATTGAAAATCGAGAAAGTTGGTAAAATGGTCGTTTTGGTATCGAGGTAAGTTCATATGTTTAATAAGCATTTAATGATACAAGTTTGAATGTTAAATTGAAATTTTAGTTATGAATACTTTAGTCTTGATTTTCCAATATAATTATAAAGTTCGATATTGACTCGACATTTTAATGAGAATTTGTATAAATTTACATGTAAGACCAAATTAGAAAGATGGCTTTGTGTAATATCAAGAAAGTATTGATTGTGGAAGAAAAATTGTTTATGAATTATTCAAGTGCTAAAGTGTTTAAAATAAGTGTAAAGAATAAATTCCCGGTTGAACATAGGAATAGAAGTGGATACTAGAGATCGATTGTTACGATGTTACGTGAGTCCCGGTCTTTGGGTGATCTAGCATGTGTTGCAGACACTGACAGCTTGTGTGAGCAGGCCCGTGGATATTTCCAAGGTGTTATTGATCGGTGAAAAGTGGTAGCTCTAGCTACCGATCAGTGAAAAGTGGTGGCCCAGCTGCACCGATCGATGAAAAGTGGTAGCTCTAGCTACGATCGATGACAAATGGTAGCTCCGACTACGATCAAGTAAATAGTGGTAGCTTCGGCTACATATCGATGGTAACCGGCTACATTACGATGGTAACCGGCTACATTACGATGGTAACCGGCTACATATCGATGTGGCACTTATGTGCTAATTCTCTACGTATCCGTGTATATTCCGAGTGTTCAACGGGAAAATTGATTAAGTGAAATTATGTGTGACTTTGTAGTGATAAGTGAAGGTATATACATGTGTATCGTATGAGCAATATGCTCGATATGTAATTGGAAATTGGAAAGATTGTTATAAGCAAGTAATGAATACAACTAAAAGGAGAGAAAGAGAGCAAAAATTTACAATGAGACTGTTTTGGGCAGCAGCAGTGACGTGAATTTGAAAAATCACCAAAAATAGTAGAAATTGAATTATAAGTTAGATGATATATTGATTTAAAGCTCATTGAGTATATTTTCATACGAAAGAAATAGAGAAAGCAAAGAAATTCTGTATTTTGAGATATTTATATTTTTGTGAGACTTGTTTAGAATGATTACGTGATCCCCTGTTCTGTCTTGGAAAAATCATTAAAAATTGTACAAAACTAATTATGGGATAAAAGTTATATGCTTGAAATACTTATTGAGTCTAGTTTCAAATTAAATAAATTATAACATCATTTGAATTCTGTACAAGGAGAAAATTGATTCGTAGTGAAAAGTGATCAGAATAGTCAAACAGTGAAACATGGGAAATTTTAATGAATAAACTGTACTAATTGGCTAAGCCAAAAATTCTGGAAATTTTATGGTATGAAGAAATGTGAGTCTAGTTTTAGGAAAAATTAGCATTTTGAAATTCGGAGCTCTGTAGCTCAAGAAATAAATAATTTAGTGACAGCGATTCAAGTAGACAGATTAATGTGAACATGAGTAATAAGGTATAAAAATGTGATTTAATGTTTGTATCAATTTGAGAACTTGTTGTGAGGATTTGTCATGTTGAGGCTTTGATAAGGCTACAAATGAGTAAGTTGGGAAAGTAAGAACTTAGCATTATTTATGCAAGTTATGACAACTTAGTAGTAAGCTAAATTCATTGCTAATGGTTATTATTTTTACATGTGAACTTACTAAGCTTTATAAGCTTACCCCCTTTTCTTTCCCATGTTACAGAGTCCTACTAAACAAGCTCGGGTTGGAGGTCGTCGGAGATCGCTTCACACTATCAAGCTATCTATGAGTATCTTTATTTATAAATGATTTAAGTTATGGCATGTATAGGGGCTTGACTAAGTCATTTTGTATATGTGTTAAGTTTGGTAATGCCTCGTACTCGGTTCCGGCATAGGATACGAGTAAGGGGTGTTACACCATAGACATAGGGAAAACGAACTGTATAAACAAACTTTTTGTGTTTTTTATTTTGTTTGCCAATTTTCGCAGTGCCAAGCTGTAGTAGTCACCACAGTCGAGCACTTCCATTTACAAGTTTGTATTTCAGCAAACAAGCAACTTAATGTAGCAACAATTTACAATGTTACTAAAATTTAAAGGTTGAGGTCCAAAATGATAAAAAAATTTAACGTTTGAATTTTTTTTTTGTTGTAATATTTTAAGGATTATTATTTGATACACAAGTAATGGAGTTTTTTTTTTCTTTAACTTCACAAACAAGGTTAAAATACCATTACATGTCTCATTGATATATTTTTATTTTTTAAAATATTAATTAAAGATACTTGTCAATCTCTTAACCTCATTTATGGATTAAAAATTTTCACTGTATGTGTATCAAATAATTATTCATATTTTAATTATCAAAATACCTAATATATTTTAATTAGATTAAACAATGTAATTAATGAATTTAAAAAATAAATATGTAAAATCATGTGCAACACATGTGAAATTAAGGACTGGTATATTATAAAACGGGAGGGATCCACTTACACCGATACTTAAATAGTTTTACACCCTTTCGGATATTTTTGTGCGTTTAATATTTTGACAATCTAAACGTTGAATTTATTGATATAAGTGTACTTGTCATGCATGTAAAGGTTTGAATCGATCCAATATCTTTATCATATTGATCTAAAATATTGTTTATATTAATATCTATTGAATGGTTGAAAGTTTTTTTTTTTTTTTACATAAAACAAATAATTAATTTGTTTACTTCAAACTTAGCATGCATGATCTATATAAATGAAACATAAAATTAAACGGTTGAATTGCTAAATATTAATTGTAGAAAAAGTTATAAAAGGGTGTAAAACCGTATTAGTTTTACACTGGTGCAAGCAGATCTCTTTCTATTATAAAAAATTTAAAATATATTTTTTTGGACATAATCAGGGTTTCATCGTCGATAACAGTAATTAATCCTTTCGCCACGGGTGATCTACGAAAAGGTAAATGGCTAGCTATGAAATGTGTTTCATTCCCATTAGTAGGATCAAATCTTCAATGAAACGAACAATTATTACACCCCATCTAATAATTATTTAAAAATATTTTTTTATTATTTAATTTAAATTCGAGTTAGAAGGCTTAATTTTTGTGAGGTTTGAACAAAGAAACTTGTTATAGAATTGGCAATGAAAGTATGAACAAATTATTAGCAGCCATGCTCCCCAGCCTTCAAATTTCTTTGAAATTTAACATATAAAGAAAAAGGGTAACCACAATATAGAAACTAGACCAGTGGGCAGTGGTAGTTAGGTTAGCTAATTCATATTAATATCAATAAAGAATTAAACAAAAAAAAGACTAGAGAGAGAGAGAGGACTTCTAGTATGATTGAGAAATGAAGTCAAAAGATAGGATTTAAAAGATAGGTTGATTGGTTTTTCTGCTGCAGGAGGAGTTATACGTGATGGTAGAGGACAGTGGATCTTAGGGTACAATCGACCTTTGGGGAAATGTACAGCAGCGGTTGTTGAGCTATGGGGAATATTGGATGGGTTACTTCTCCTATAGAAACAAGGCTATGCTGAGGTCATTATTCAATCTGATAACCTTGAAAATGTTATCTCTATTTGTGGTAGCAAGCCTGATGGTCCAAAAAGCTCTCTAATAAGGAGGATTCAACAAATTCTAACCTTTAAATAGAAATTGTCTTTAAATTATGTTCCAAGAGAATCCAATCAGGTAGCAGATGCCTTCGCAAAAATGGCCTTAACGAGGAGTGGAACATTACATATGTTTGAAGATTCCCCTTTGGAGATTAAGGAGATAATGAAGGAAGACTATACTCTCGATAATATGTCTAGGAATTAATCTTTGTATTTCTTTGTTTTATTTACCAAAAAAAAAGAGTCAGTGATGCACTCAATTTAAGTTTGGTAATTATGTTCGGTGTTAATTCATAGCACTCGAATCTACATCCTTCTGTATTGATAATAATATTCATACCAATCGAATTAAGACTTAATCGAGATGTAATTTATTAGTTATTATTTATCATTAATAACATTTAAATGAATTTTCATTTACACGAATTTTTTTCTCCAATTGATGATTTCATTTAGTACTTGGAAAAATTAGAACTTTGAATATGACTTAGAAATATTGACTTGAAATTTGCAAATTTTGTGAAGCTTGTGCGGCTCACTGGGTCAAATTCAAAGGTCCATTAGGTTGGCCCTTTGGATAGGCAAATTGAACCTACCACCACGCACTAGCGAAGTTAGCTGCCAAAAGCGACATAAACCCCCCAAAAAAACCCAATTTCTATTTCAGACCTTATATTGTGTTTTGCCTTGTTTACTAAAAAATGAATAAATTAGTCTCTAACAGTTAGATTAAAGAGTAAATTAGCCTTTTCTATTAAAAATTCCATTCATTCTTACTGTTTAAAATTAGTGTTGCTGACAAAATAATCAAACAGTTATACGTGACTTTCTAATGTATGCATCATTCTGACATACAAAGATTAAACTTTAGTAATAAAGATGGATGCAATTTTTAACAAAAGGACCAATTTGCTCTTTGATTTAATGTACATGGACTAATTTACCCATTTTTTGAATATAAAAAATGAAATACAATCCTACTTTTAATACAAGGGCCTCTATGATATTTTTACCTATTTCATTGCAGTAAAATAATCAAAATTGAAATGTCTAATTTTTCAAAACTTGGAAGTCCCATAAATTAATTTCCTATCTTATTCATACCTAATACCCCCTAATGTATTCCACGAGTTGATTAAGATATTGGGAATGTGAATGAAATATCTAAGAAAATGGAGAAATGTTATAATTTTAGTCTTTTTCAAAAATTAATAATTTCATTTTAAGTATTTTTAATACAATTTTTTTAATTTTGACCCCTCAATTTTATAATCTTATCTCAACCTTTTCTAAACAAAATTTCTAGTTTCGCCCTTATTAGTAAATCTATTCTATGGTCGAATAGAATTTCGGTTTAAAATTTTTTTTCTTTACCCGACTCATTGACTTGAATTGACTATTCATTTAATATTAAAAAAAATCTAAAAAATATTTTTATTAACTTTTTAAAAATATTTTACAAATAATTTTAATATAAAAAAAAATAATCTTTTGAATTAATAGATAATAATTCAATTGAAATAAGAATGCCATATAATAAAACTGAAAACAGATAAGCTGTTAGAAGGGAAACTTCTGTCCCGGGATTTGATCCATTGCTGTCGATCTCGGTTACCATGGCATGCGTTACCACATCGCCGAAAGACTTGGAATTTTGCCGGTGATGGCCGGTGTTGTGATTATGGGACAATGACATATTGTTTACCACATCCATAAGAATGTTGTGCAAGAAGCAGCAAATGAGAACAATGCTCGGCAATCTGTTCTTATCATGCATCCACATGATCACTCCATTTATTATTCTCCACATCTCCTTGAGCCTTGTGAGAGACATTCGTGCTACCGTTCTTGTTGCGGCGTGCCATTTGCTGAACTCGAGTTGAAGGACTGAGTTCACCGGAGCCATACGTCGATTGGTTCATTCTGAAAGTGTCACCAATGATCGATAACGATTCGCCGGAGCTCAGCCTTCTGAGAGCAACAGCTACTTGGTTGTTTAGAAACAAAGTGCCATTTTTATAAGACAAGCTCGATTGTCTAGCCATCATATCTTCCTTCCTTAATGAACAGATATAGTCGAATGTCTTTCTTGAAATTCTGAGAAGGATTAAATATCATTTGTTGAGATCCGTATTTGGTAACTTTTTTCACATTGGGGTTGAACTTTTTTGTTGTTGTCAAAGTTAGGTTAAGAGTTTGGCAATTGTTTTCTAAATGGGCCAGGCCTCAGGTAGAATTTTGACATGGGCCCAGCCCAAATCACATACCTATATATATTTGTATTTTCAATTTAGGTAAATTATAAAAATAGTCACTTTTGTTTGTTTCAGATTATATTTTAGTCACTTATGTTTAAAATGTTACGTTTTAGTCACTTACCATTAAGCTTCGTTACCTCCTTAACAGCGGTCCTATGTGACAGTCCAAATAAGTTTTAAATGCCAACTTGGATGTCCAATCTGGCAGTCCAAATTAAATTTATTTAATTAAAAACATATTTTCATCCCAGCAACTGGACATCCAAGTTGGCATTTAAAACCCATCTGGACTGCCACGTAGGACTGCCGTTACAGAGGTAACAAAGTTTAACAGTAGGGTGACCACTTCATAATAAAACAATAACGTAAGTGACTAAAATGTAACATTTCAAACACAAGTGACTAAAATGTAATCTGAGGCAAACAAAAGTGACTATTTTTGTAGTTACCCTTTTTAAATTTGTTGAGAAACATTTATTTTAATATTTTAATATTTTTGTAATCTCTTAATTTTGTTAAATTTACATTTTGATCACTCAATTTTTAAAAATTATATAATAATCATTAATATTATCAAATTTTATATTTTGACCACTTGTCTATAAACCTCCGTCAAGAGAATGATGTGACACATTAATTCAAAGAGTTAATAACTATTAAAATTTATAAAAAGCAAAGAAACCCCCAAAATTTCGTTCAAAAAGTAAAATCAATAAATATTAATAGAACTAAGAAGTGCCCAAAGAATCACAACTTCAAATGAAGAAAAGAAAAAAAACCATATATATATAGGGATAATTGCACTAGACATCCCTAAACTATGACCCTCATTTTAAATTAGTCTCTAAATTTTAAAACATTCTAATTACATCTCCAAAGTAGCAATGTTATATCAATTATGTCCTTTCATTATTAAAACCATTAATTTATCACTAAATAACATGCCAAATATTATATAGTTAAATTTAAAATGAAAAATTTTAAAGAAATAGAATGTTATCGCATAAAAAAGTGAACAATAAAGCTTATGTAAAAACTTTTAAAACATCCACTTCTATAATTTTCACATTTTTTTTTCAAATTATTCATTTTAAATCATGATACATAACAATTTTAATAACAAAAACACTTAACTGATACAATTTAGTAACAATTTTTATAATATTACCATATGTCATGGTTGAATGCCCCTACAATCAATGCTCCTCCTATCCATTTTACATGTTGCCATTGATCGATCAACCTAACTCTAGTAACTAAATTGAGATATATATAGAAAAGAGATTATATGAAATTGTAATTTCACGTCATTCTTATCCCTTTTCAATAGGAGAATGACAAATCAGAATATTCCTCTGAAAAAATCAATTTCAACTAAAAATGCTAAAAATTAGGAGAAAAAATCTAATTTGTCATCCTCATATTAGAAAAGGATAAGAATGATGTGAAATCACAGTTTTATACAATCATTTCTCTCTATACATATAGCGATAAATAAAACAACAAAATTACATCAAATTAATTGTTCAAAAGCGCCCCCCCATTTTGTCTTATTGTAGAATTCTTAAAACTTCATTAGGAACAACATCAAAGACCTGTAAGTTTGACTTCCATGCTAAACCCAGCTTAGCCAAATGATCCGTAATTGTGTTGTCTTCTCTAGGTATATACCTAATCTACCATTGTTCTTCAAATCTCAAAACTCGCTGGATCCTCTTGAGCACTATAATATCTGAATCCTCCAACCTATTATCAGTCAAAGCTTTGACCACATCTGAGTTATCAAATTAATTATGGCCCGTTTTTTATATTTGAATGACAAAAAAATTGCTAATACTTAAGTAATTATTAATGTAATTCACCCAAGCATTTAATGAATATTTAATCAACAACTACTAATACCATAAGCATTAATATATGTTCATTAAATTCATTCATTAATTTTTTTTTCATAAAAATAGACCGACATAGCATTTGATTCATTTTTAGAAATTTCAATTTGTGAAATTGAATTTTATAAAATATTATTTATATTAATATATATTTAATAGTTAAAAATTAAATTATAAAACTCACCAAAATAAAATTATCGAATGATGATTTAATAAGAATAATTTATTGGTTTAGTATTACTAATTTTGACTTAGTTGTACGGTGCACCTAAAATACAACGTTAATTAGGCCTAAAACCGGTAGTTGAGCTTCCACGGGACCACTCACGTGCTATATCTACTCCGATCCTCGCCAATTGTTTCCCTACCTACCACCACACACAGAGGCTATATAAAACGCACCGTTTCGCTCCCATTTCCCACCCATTAAAAACAAAAATAAAGAAGATCAGCTATCGGAAAATGTCTACGTCACCGTCCGTCACCGAACTCCAGGTGGAGAACTTTACGTTCCCTCCGACGGTGAAGCCTCCTGGTTCCACCAAAACTCTGTTCCTTGGTGGCGCAGGTTAGTATTCCGCGCATTCTGTTTTCGGGAGCCGTTTGATTGCTTCATTTGTTTTTTGCTCATGTTAATGGGTCAATGCTAACGTGCGCCAGGGGAGAGAGGATTGGAAATCCAAGGGAAGTTCATAAAGTTCACCGCAATTGGAGTTTACCTGGAAGATAGCGCCGTGAATTGCCTCGGCGTTAAGTGGAAGGGTAAGAGCGCGGTGGAGTTAACGGAATCCGTTGAGTTTTTCAGAGACGTCGTTACAGGTAATTTCCAAAATTTTTCTTACGTTTTGTTTATTTGTTGTTTTGTGTTTGGTTGATGGGAAAAAGTAAAAAGAAAATTTGTTTATCGAAATTTGTGCTAAAAAAAACTTAGAATAATTATTTTCCTAAAATGTGAGGGAAATGGAAGGAATGAATTGATTATGTTTGCTCATTCTTCATCAATTTCACACATCACTAGACTGTGAATCGAATTTCAAGTTGATCTACAATTTCAAAACATTTTGTCCAGAATTTAAGTTCTTAAAAAAGAAATTAAATTTACAAAGAGCGTGTGAGAATTGAGACCAGAAAGTTAGAAAAGGACGAGACTTAGCGCCCTTTTCGACAAGTCTTTGCTTCCAGCGCCATAGGTTTAGCTTTTTTTTTTTTTATCTTACGCTAATAGTATCACTATAATATATAATCTTACTATCACCTTTGTTTTTACATTAATAGTGAGAAAATGCATCGTCCTTCAAATAAGCAGTTATTTGTTATTAAAATGGATAAATATTCATTTTGATACCTGGATTTGACTTAAAAAATTCAAATGGGTACCTAAGGTTTTTTCTCCAATTAGGTACTTAAATTTAACCTCAATGTTCAATTTGATATCTAATTTTTTTTTGGGTGCCTTAACTTAGCTTCATAGTTCAACTCGGTTCAAATAATTAAGTATTAATTTGGAAAAAAGAAAACCAAGTTTAGGCACTTAATTGAATCAAAATAAACTTTAGGTACCAATTTGAACCCTAAAAACTAAGTTAAAGTACCAAAATATATATTTACCTTATTAAAATTTTATATTTTTCTTAAATATTTATATATTAATTTAAGAGTTGTTATTCTATACATCGAGTAAAATAAACTTCACAAGTAAATTTAATATGACGTCGTTTATTCTTAAAACTCGTATCTAATTTTTAATTCGCTCGTAAAATTTAAAAATTAAGCACATTTCATAAATTACAATCCTTAAGATTAAAAACTTAATTTAATTTTTTTTAACAAGTTTGACTTTTAATAAGGAAATAAGTACCATAATATATATTTGTTAGGATCGACCCAATTAAGCAACAAGAAAAAATAGCGGAATAAATTGAGAAATTGAACACACAAATTTAACGTGGAAAAAACCCCTCTAAAGAGGATAAAAAACCACGGGTAAAGATAATTTTACTATAATGGCAAAAGAACGAAGAGTACAAAAGATAAAAACTAAACCCCGAAAACCCGAAAATAAAGAACCCTCAAAACGTAAACACAAAATTCTCTAAATGTGTTATGAGTTCTAATATCTAATGGTGTATTTTCTAAGGTTGTAAAAGAGCCTATTTATAGGCTAAATTCATAGGTCAAATAATAATAAAATAATCTAAACTAATCAGTGTTTGATTGAAACAAATAAACAGAGTTTAACTAGAATATTATTTTTCAAATTTGACTGAAATAAGAGTCATACTTAACAAATTTCCACCTTGACTCATATTTCCACAACGTCATCTTTGCCAAAGTCCGCCACGAGCCTATCTTGAACCATGCAGGGAATTAACTAAGTCGAATCTGTGCTTAGAAACTGGAAGACTTCTAGCCTTCGACTTGTACACTGCCAAATCAAAACTAACCCGGGTTTGATTTTCACGAACATAGTGCCCTAACTTTTCAAAACCTATATCCAAAAGAGAACCTCTCTTCAACAAAACGATCATACCTTTTTCCCTCCATGACCAAGTTGCCTCGACTCCAAACGAGTTGACTTCGACTCTGTAACGGACGAGGGACGTCCATTTTCACCGGTCACTGTAGAACCTTCCAGAATATAAAGACTGCTAGTTCTTTTACCTTTTAACAAAATGAGAACTCCACGAGATACTTTAATACCGTTCGACTCGATGTTGATTCTGCATCCTTTCAAGTCTAAAATACTCAATGAGATGAGATTCATTCGTAAATTAGGTACATACCTGACATCTGAGAGTGTCCTAATCGTCCCATCGTGTATCCTAATTTTAACAGTACCAATACCAATTACCTTACTAGATGAATCGTTTCCCATGCGCACAACTCCACCTTCAACCGAACTGTATGTGGAGAACCATTCTCTATTGGGACACATGTGGAAAGAACATCCCAAATCTAGGATCCACTCGGACGTGAGCTTGGAGTTATCGCTCGTTGACACTAACAAGAAGTCATCACGCTTTCATTGGCCAAATTAGCACCAGCTACATCTTCCTCGTTACTCTTAGCAGCTCTTTTATTTCGTAGTTTATAACAATCTGCTTTGACGTGACCTAACTTTTTACAATAGCGACATATTTTGTCTCGTTTCTTTGATGCTACCAAAATGGAAGCTTGCTTATCTACCTTGCTATCTAAACCAAACTCATTTTTGAGTTTGTCTCTACTCAACAAATGACCCTTCACATCTTCGAACGAGAGTTTGTCTCTGCCATAAATCAGGATCTCCCTGAAAGACTTGTATGAAGGGGGTAAAGAGCACAATAATAGCATAGCCTGATCTTCATCGTCAATATGAACATCAACATTCTTTAAATCATTTAAAAGAGTAATGAATTGACTGATGTGATCTCTAAGAAGCTCACCTTCGTTCATGTGAAACGTAAATAGACGTTATTTCAACACTAAGCGGTTAGCCAGAGACTTAGTCGCATAAAAAGTTTCTAACCTTTTCCACAAGGCGGATGAGGTTTTCTCCATCAATACCTCCTGCAATACCGTATTCGCGAGGCATAACTGGATTGCAGACAAGGCCTTTTTATCAAGCTCTTCCCATTCTGTTTGATTTAGATTCTCAGGCATTTTCCCGGTAACAACCTTTTTCAAGCCGGTTTGAACTAGAATTGCCATCATCCGAACTTGCCACATATTGAAATTTGTCTCACCATCGAACTTCTCAATTTCAAACATTGTTGCTTCCATATCTGAATGGGCTGATCTATGAAAATTGAATTAGCTCTGATACCACTTGTTAGGATCGATCCAATTAAGCAACAAGAAAAAATAGCGGAATAAATTGAGAAATTGAACACACAAATTTAACGTGGAAAAAACCCCTCCAAAAAGGATAAAAAACCACGGGCAAAGATAATTTTACTGTAACGACAAAAGAACGAAGAGTACAAAAGATGGAGATAAAAACTAAACCCCGAAAACTCGAAAATAAAGAACCCTCAAAACGTAAACTCAAAATTCTCTAAATGTGTTATGAGTTCTAATATCTAATGGTGTATTTTCTAAGGTTGTAAAAGAGCCTATTTATAGGCTAAATTCATAGGTCAAATAATAATAAAATAATCTAAACTAATTAGTGTTTGATTGAAACAAATAAACAGAGTTTAACTAGAAGATTATTTCTCAAATTTGACTGAAATAAGAGTCATACTTAACAATATTTATGATTATTCTATTCAATATTATACAAAATGACACATAAATATTAGATATGGATATTTTACTATAGGTATCATTTAAACCGGTAAATTTGTCTATAATTATATTTGTCATGCATGTAAAATTTTGAATCGATCCAATATCTCAATCATATTGTTCTAAAATATTGTTTATATTAATCTATATTTAACGGTTGAAATTTTTTTTACTTAAAATAAATAGTAAAAAATAATTTTTACTCCAAACTTGAAATGCATGATCTATAAAAATAGAACATGAAATATGATTGTTAGATTGTTAAAATATCAATTGTAGAAAAAGTTATGGAATGATGTAAAATCATGTTAGTTTTACACTAGTATAAATGAATCTCTTCTCCATATAAAATAGTCTAAATAATTTCAATTTTTCCTATAAATAAAAAATCATAAAACAACATAAATTGCTTTGAACATTATTTAAAATATGATTATATGATTATAGTTATAATTATTATTTTAAGCAGATAAATTGTGCATATTAAAATAAAATTATAAGCATCATATAATAACTGTATTTTAAATCAATGCAAGTTTAGATATAATGCAATTCTTTTTTTTTTTAAACATATATAAGTTAATAAATATTTTTAAACACATTAAATTCAAGTTTCAAGTTGGTATTTAATGTGAAAACTAATGATTAGATTAATCAAAATATAAAATGATACTTTAAATTAAAGATTTAATTGGAATATTTTTAAAGTTTAAAACCAATTTAAAATTTAGTCGATTTATTAGGGCGGTTGGTGCAATTAAGCTCTTTCTTCTTTTTAAGTAGTTCATCTTTTATATCAAGGATGTTTGAATCGAGAACTGATAGAGGTATCGATCTGGAGAAGGATTTTGAACCGATAGACTAGAAATTGATATGGACCGATTGAACCGGTTAAAAATAAATTGAACTGGGGTTTTTAAAATTGTTTTAAATGTTTGATGGTTTTTTAATCGAATTGATTAGATTGATCGAACTAACAAATTGATGTTTTCGATTTAAAAAACAATTGAATTTGAGTACAAAGAGACTTTATATAGCACTAATATTTGAGAATGGGGGGTGATGTATATGTATGTAGGTGATTTTGAGAAGTTCATACGGGTGACAATGATATTGCCATTAACGGGTCAACAATACTCTGAGAAAGTATCAGAGAATTGCGTTGCTATTTGGAAATCTCTTGGAATCTACACTGATGCAGAAGCAAAAGCCATTGAACAATTCATTGAAGTCTTCAAGGATGAAAACTTCCCACCTGGGTCTTCCATTCTTTTCACTATTTCAGGCCAAGGTTCCTTGGCTGTAAGTCCAAATACCTTTTCTAAACAAAAATGGAAATTCTGAATTGCATAATTGATCAACAGTCCAAATTACTAACATGGGTCAAATTCATTGCTCTAAAACAAATACAGATTGGGTTCTCCAAAGATAGCTCAGTACCAGAAGGTGGGAAAGCAGTGATAGAGAATAAACTACTTGCAAACTCAGTGCTGGAATCCATCATTGGTAAGAATGGAGTTTCTCCTGCAGCAAAGGAAAGCTTGGCATCAAGATTATCACCATTGTTCAATGACTGTGGAGCCGACAGTGAAAAACCTCAGTCTTAAGTTGAGTTTCAGTGTCTGTTTCAGACCAGCTGATGTTATTGTTTTCTTAAATCTTGTGTGGTCTTTTTATATAGCAATGAAGCAAATAAAGTGTAATTTGAATTCTAGTTTCGAACTCAAATATTCCACTGAATCATCCTCTCTGGGTTATCTTTGTTTTCAGGAAATGTTTCCATATTTGAGAATTCAAAGTCCATGTATTTTTATGTATTAGTAAATTGGCTGCTCACCCTTTTGATCTTGTGCACTGTGATGTTTGGGGGTCATATTCCTGAATCAGTGTCATGGTGAAAAGACAAATTGGCAAAATTGTTTGACTCTAATATTTTTACTCTTCCAAATTTCGGGTGAGCTTTCGGGTTTGGACGGGTAATTCGGCTCATGAACGAGTTTAGTTTAAAATAGACATTTTATCTTCACAAAAACACCATCAAAATTTTCAAAAACACTTTTTCGATTTTTTTACCCAATTAATATTAAAAAAATAATTAATTACAAAAATAGTATGAGAAATAGATTAATTACGAAAATAGACATTTGTTACCGTGTTCCGTCGATGTCACCTGATATATTTGCTGCATCAGGCTGAAATGTGATGACCTAAAATATCCAGGAACATGATATGTAAATTACCCATTTTGATTGGCTACTAAAAAATGCTTTAAGGGTTTAATTGTTTTGTAAACCCTCCTTGTTATCAATTTGATTTAGAAAAACCTTATTGTGTATAAATTATAATTATTAGTTAAATTTATAGTTTCCAGATATAATGTGAGCAAAAGAAAACTACTCTCAATACTGTTAACTGTTATATAGGATGTAATTTGAAAAAAAAAATATTTTTCGAAAAATAAATAAAATTTATTTCCAGTTGGAATCGGCTTTTTTTATAAAAATACTTTTTGGTAAAAAAAACTTTTTGAACTAACTGGTAAGAGATCTCTCCGCTTTTAGTGTTGAAGGGGAATAAAAGAAAATAATAAACAAGGAGGTCTCGGCACTCTTGAAGCCTCATTTCAGCAGTCATCTAAATGGGAAATTTATATATTAGGTCATTGAATACTTTAGATCATCACATTTCAATATGGTGCTACCAAAATGTCAGACGGCACTATCAGAATACTGTAACAATTGCCTATTTTCGTAATTAATCAGTTTCTCATACTGTCGGAACACTGTCGGGCTTTTATATGTATGATATTAATACACTATATTTATTCAAATTCGGCTCGGTTCTAAATATAGACTCGAAATTTTGCATAAACTCCTCATATTTGTAAATGATTAATCTAAGCTTATTTTAGGTCAACTCGTATTATTTTTTTGAAAAAAAAAGATATATATTACTTTTAATTTAAATTTTAGTTGTCTTTTTCTTTTATTAAAATTTTAATTTTTTACAACTTAACATAGTTTTTAATGTTTACATGGTATTACATTATTACATATTTAATTTTATGTGACATAAATTATATAATATATGAAAAAAAAAATTACAAAAGTACAAAAACATGTTAGGTTCGACGTGGACGTTGAATGTTAAAGCCTAAGCCCGATCCCTATTTTAAGCAAGTCTATTTTTTATTTGCCCAAACCCATTATTCGAGCCTCATATTTTTGTCTCAATCCTTACCTATTTCAAGCAAGATGAACTAGGTCTACTGCAAACAATATCATTGTTATATATGAATTTTGATTTAATTTAACTGTAAATATGAGAATTTTATTTTAGCTCGATTTTCATAAACCACTTATTTATACATACGCTAACAATAATACTTATTTGTTGTTCTAAATTTACATAATAGAATCAAAATGAAAATAAATTTATGAGTAGAATTAAATTATGATAGACTGAAATCAACAACTTTAGCATAGTTCAAAATTTCACCTTTTCTCTCGAAAGGGATGGATCAATAACTAGCCTTCCGCAAAGGACTTCAAGCAAAACTACCCCGAAGGATTGAACATGATTTCTCTGTTAGTTTTTGCGTTGTCAAGTATTTCGGGTCGAGATATCCAAAGCTTCCTTTCACCGTCGTACTCACATGTGTCCGATCAATATCTGGACTGGTCTTTTATAGACCGAAATCAGCAACTTTAGCCATGAAATTCTTGTCGAGTAGTATGTTAGCAGACTTGACATCGCGGTGAATTACTGACTTTGTTAACCGATATGAAGATAGTGAAGTCCTTTGGCTGATCCAATGCTTATCTCGAGCCTGTGTCTCCAACTCAAGCCTGGATGACTTGAGCCATATAGATGATTCTTGAGTGTCCCATTCTCCATGTACTCATAAATTATGATCATCTCATTGGAGGAGGTTTGTGCAGCTTCAATGCAAAGGATAAATTTTGATAAATCCAGTTTGTTGTTCAGTTCCAATGCTTCAGACCGGTTCAAAAGCTAGTTGGAAGACCTATTTGGGAGTGCCAGCTTTAGGGGGGAAGACCTAAAAGTCAAGTGCTTGATGTGATTAAGGATAAAATGATAGCAAAGATGAAGAATTGGAAGCTAATGACTTTATCTGTTGAAGGAAAGGATACTCTAATTAAAGCTGTTGTGAGTGTTGTGCCTACCTATCTTATGTTTTGTTTTAAGTTCCCAAAAAAGTTGTGTGGCGAAATGAATTCAGCAGATAGTCGTTTTTGGTGGGGAAGTCAACAAGAGAAGGGTTCCATTCATTGGAAAAATTGGAACAATATGACTTCTTTCTAAATCGGATGAAGGAATGAGATTTAAGGATTCGGAGATTTATGGAGAATGTTGCAAGAACCTAATGCAATGTAGGTAAAGGTTTTAAAAGGTATATATTTTCCTAATAGTGGATTGATGGAAGCTAGAAAGGGTGGTCATGCTTCATGGGGTTAGAGTAGTCTGATTGAAGGGAAAAATTTTCTTGTTAATGAACTCCAATGACAGATTATGAATGGGTAATCAGTGGATATTTGGAGGGATAAATGGGTGCCAGGACTTTGGGAAAGAAAGTCTGAGTTTTCATGGTCAGATTGATACTCCTCTTCCTAGGAGAGTGGCTGAATTGATAGTCAAGGAGGAAAGGGTTTGGGATTTATCTAGTGCTGTTGACTAGTTAGAGGAGGAAGAGGTTGAGGCAATTAAGGAAATTCAGATAAGTGGTGCTGGTGATGAGGATAGGATGGTGCGGGCATATAATGAGGATAGGATGGTGTAGCTTTCAAGTTAAAGCAGTTTCACAAATTAAAACATGAAACTGTGATGAAATTTATAAGTAAAAACGTTTCATTATTAATAACTCTATTGTTGCATATTCCCACTTATAAATATCTCATTTCGTTGATCCATAGACACCTCGCCAACACAAACAAAACAAATCCTTATAAGGTCCTCTCCTACTGAAATCTAGTATAATGTCGATATCAAGAAAGTCATTGCTTATGTTTCTAAATTTAGCATTCATGGCTATGTTTGTCACAGCAGGAAACGTTCGACAGCTGTTGCCACCATTTCCATTTGCGCCAACGCCAGGCCTGGCACCTTTTCAGCTTGGTGCAGTGCAAAATTGTTGGTCATCCCTTACCAACATACAAGGCTGTTTGACGGCGATATCTGATTCATTTTTCTTTGGACAAATAGGTGCCATTGGTTCTGCTTGTTGCCAAGCCATTACTCATATTAGTGATGATTGTTGGTCTAAAATGTTCCCTTTCAACCCTCTTTTCCCCCCTTTTCTCAGGATCTTTTGTTCATCTCCAACACCACATGCAAGACCGATATTGAATGGCATTAGCGAATTGCTGCCGCCATTGTCGTCTCGAAGTGAAGTTGAAAAATGCTGGTCATCTCTTTCTAACGTTAATGGGTGTATTATGGAAATTTTTAAGTCACTTTCTGGTGGTACAATGCCTAGTCCTACTTGTTGCAATGCCATCATCAAACTCAATGACGATTGTTGGCCTAAATTGTTCCCTTTTAACCCATTCTTCCCTCCATTGTTGAAGAATTACTGCGGTGGCACAGCAGCAACACCTAAATGAACTAAATATCCTCAACTATCTCAAGCCCTTACAAAGAGAAAATCAAATAGTAGAGGAGATTCTATGCTTAGAAGTTTTCTCAAGTATATTTATTTTGGTGTTTTTAGGGCTGAAAATTTTGATTTTATATACAGTGGTGATATAAATTTACGGGAATAAATTATATTAAAATGATCTCAAATTTGAGTGAAATATAAAACTAAAATTCAATCATTCTTATATGATGTAAAAAAAAAAAAAGTGATTAGAACTAAAATTTATGTGTTTATGGTTGAGGTTGAAAAGTAATTTTCAACTCAGACCAGGGGTGAAGTCAAAATAAATTTTTATGGGGCCGAATGAAATTTTAATTTTTTATAGTCTATCTTTTTATAATTTTTACAAAATTAAATCGGATTTTCATAATTTTAGGGGAGTCGAAGTGTAATTTTACATTTACTAATTTTAATTTTTTTTAAAAAATTAAGAGACTAAATAACAATTTTATATTTTTGGGGGACCGAGGCCCCTACCAACCCTCCTAAATCCACCTCTGACCCAAACCATGATTTTAAATCAAAAGATTTGGTAAACAGATGGCTTTTCAAACCAAACATTTATTTTAAACTAAGATTTTAAGCATAAGCTTTTGACTTTTGAAAATGAAATTACCTTTTTGTCTCCTTATTAAATCTTTTATTTTATAGCCAATTTGAATTTTTTAAAATGTTTACATTATATTAATATTATATACAACTACAGATTTAAATTTTATGTATTATAAATTAAATAATATAAAATATTACAAACTTAAAAATATGAGTTGAGCTCGAGCCTCGAATCTTTTAACCCTAAGCTCGGTTCATATTTTAAATAGGCCTAATTTTGTTTACCCAAAAACATTTTCCAAGTTTAATAATTTTACCCAAATTCTCTCAAATTTTTGATGGGGCTTCGGGCTTGGGCACGTGAACAAGTCTAGTCTAAAATAGACAATTTATCTTCCTAAAAGCACTTATAGGTAATAACAGAAAACATCATCAAAATCTTTAAATGCATTTTTTTATAATATTTTTTTCAAGTACTTCTCAATCTCAATGAAAAGCGGATCCTCTCGACATTACCTTTTCAGGAAAAAATGGACAAATATACCTTTGTTATACCTAGAGGTGCTCATGGGTCAGATCGGGTCCAATCAAAATTTTAGGCCCATTTGCTAGGCTCGGCCCGAAAAATGGGTCTAAAATTTTACTCAAGCCCGGCCCAGATAAAAATCCTAAAACTCGAGTCTGGCCCGGCCGTATTAATTTTTTTATATTATTTTAAAAAAATATAATAAATCAAAAATATTAAAAATATTAAAATAAATGTTTCCCAACAAATTAAAAATAAATTAAAAATATATATGTATACTTAAATAACACTGAGATATGTGTAACTTAACAAGCAAATGCTTCTAAAATAATAACAAAATTAACAATAAAACAAGAGTTATATAATAACAACAAAATAGCAGCAACATAATAGTGAAATAATAACAAAATAGTGAAAAAAACAAAACAAAACAAAAGAATAGCAAGAAAATAGTAAAAAAATAGCAGTTTTTTTCTTGTATATTCAGGCTGGGCCGGGCCAAAAAATCTTATCCAATGCCTGACTTGTTTTCTAAATATGCCTTATTTCTTTGCCCAAATCCATATTTCGAGCCTATATTTTTACCCAAATCCTTCTACTTTTTCCGGTTGACACCTGGCTCTAGTTACACCTTTGTTATATATATATATATATATATAAGTTTTGTTTTCATTGGAAGTTCACTACAACAGCACTCTTTAGTACAAGAATAAAAATATGTTGGAGCTTCGATTTGTAGATCAATTTTCTTCAAGATTAAATTTAAGTTTTTTTAGGTTTGTGGTTATTTTTTTAATTAAAAGTGTTTATGAGTCGGATGAATTAGGGTCGGACCTATATATATTATTAGTATATTATATTTAATTAAATTCGGGTCGACTTTAAATATAGGTTCAAAAGTTTGCCTCAAATTGTTTATATTTGTAATTGATTAATCTTAGTTCGTTTTAGGCTAACTCGTTTTTTTTTTTTGTAAAAAAAATTACTTTTAATTTAATATTTTTATTTTTTTCTTTTATTAAAATTTTTCATTTTTACAACTTAATATATTTTTTAATGTTTACATGGTATTACACTATTACATATTTAATTTTATGTGATATAATTTACATAATATATGAAAATAAAATAAAAATATATTACAAAAGTATAAAAATATGCTAGGTTGGACTTCGACCTTAAGTGTTAAAGACCAAGTCCAACCCCTACTTTAATTAAGCTTATTTTCTTTGCCCAAACCCATTAATCGAGTCTCATTTTTGTCTCAATCCTTACATATTTCGAAACTTTCGATATTAGACAAAATAAACTACATCTACTCCCAACAATACCATTAATACCATTGCTTATTTGTACATTAACAATTATATTTATTACTCTAAATTTACATAATTGAATCAAAATAAAATTTTATGAGTACAATTAAATTAAAAACAAATTTTTTTTACGTATATAATTATACTAAATTAAAATTCATCTAAGGTATTGCATATTAAATCGAAATTTTTGTTTAATTTTAAGATTTCACCATTAAAAAAAAAAGATTTGGTTAAGAAAGTACATAAAATTATATTACAAATGGCCCAACATATGCAAAACCCAGATGCCAAAATTGATACATCATTTTTCACAGAGAAATATTGACATAACCGTTAAAGTTTTGTGACTTGAATTTATCATTCGATTTTTATCGTTAGTGAATTTATTTTCCACATAAAATTTGTATATTCTTAATTTTTTTTTATTGATTTGCGATTGTTCTACCGCGTTTATCGACTTTATTATAACAATAATAATTTTGGAACAATGCAAAAGCATCAAAGCTGCTTCAGGTGATAATGAATCCATATGATAAAATCCCAGTAAATAGAAAAGCAAAAAAAAAAGAAAAGAAAAAACTACAGAATTTGCAGCCATAACACAAAGCTTATACAGAAATTGGAATGAAATGAAATTCAGCCCCTCATTTGCTCTTGTTCACTCAACAGTTGAGCAAAAACTGTAGTCATTGAAACACCAGCAAGTTCGCCTACGCTACCGGTTCGGCTGAACTCTAAGCTTGTTTCCGAGTGCCCGCCATGGCTGATTTCGGAAGAAAGCTCACCATTGTGATTGGTTTTTGTTTCATTCCCTTGAAGTTGAAGTGCAGACTCCAAGTTCCATAGGACATCTCCCATTGAAGGCCTATAAATTCCATATTTCCCCAAACATTTCTCAGTTATCTCCCAAAACTTGTTTAAAGACTCTTTTTTTATTTCACCAACAACACTAGGATCTACAATGTCTTCCAATCTCCCATTGCGGCGAGATTTCAATGCCCAGTCGACTAAATTCACCTTTTCTCTCGGAAGGGATGGATCGATAACTGGCCTTCCACAAAGGACTTCAAGCAAAACTACCCCGAAGGAGTAAACATCTGATTTCTCTGTTAGTTTTTGCGTTGTCAAGTATTCCGGGTCGAGATATCCAAAGCTTCCTTTCACCGCCGTACTCACATGTGTCCGATCAATATCTGGACCGGTCTTTGATAGACCGAAATCAGCAACTTTAGCCATGAAATTCTTGTCGAGTAGTATGTTAGCAGACTTGACATCGCGGTGAATTATTGACTTTGTTGAACCGGTATGAAGATAGTGAAGTCCTTTGGCTGATCCAATGCTTATCTCGAGCCTCTGTCTCCAACTCAAGCCTGGATGACTTGAGCCATATAGATGATTCTTGAGTGTCCCATTCTCCATGTACTCATAAATTATGATCATCTCATTGTTTTCATCACAGTAACCGATCAAAGATACTAAATGGCGGTGCCGGAACTGAGATAACATTTCGATCTCGGTCCGGAATTCTACGAGACCTTGACTCGATTGCGGAGTTCCCCTCTTGACTGCAACTTCGGTTTCATCTCTGAATACTCCTTTATAAACTTTACCGAAACCGCCAACCCCAATAACCAAATTTTCACTGAAATTATCAGTGGCCTCTACGAGCTCTATGAAAGGAAAGCGGGCAGTCCCATTGGAGTATACACTTCCTGTCATAGGAATATTTTGTTCTCCACCCCCTGAATCCGGCTTTCTTCTTCTTCTTCGGCAGAAAAGGAAGACAAGTGCAGCCAAAACAACGAAAACAAACAATCCAACAGCCACACCAACTATTAGTGTTGTCTTGGAAGTTCTTGAGGAGACAACTTCAGGGACATCAAGCCTGCCCTTATCATTATTTATTTTCATGATCTCCAAACCATTGAGAATGACACTAGGGAAGTTGACTATATTCGAGGAACCGACGCTTACATTAAGCTTGCGACTTGCACTGGCCCTTGTGTAGACATCCATGAAATATGGAACACCCAAAACATGTGATGTCTGAGAACCAAGATCAAGATGACCTGCTGAATGTGTATTGATGAAAATCTCAAGAAAGACACCTTGCTGAGTAAAATTACTTACGATATCGCAAAAATGAAGCCGGACAGCATAATCGAACCCCGGGTCAACATCAAAGCTCCATGTCAAGTTCGCATTAAGGTTCGGGTCATCCAAGTTAAACCGAGTGGCAGTGCCATATACAGAAGCTGGAGCAATATCTTCAGTCACCAATCCTCCAGTAAAATTAACAGCTGAGACATTTGACACAAATGATCCTAGATTTTTGTCTATCAAATATGAATCATCTGAAACCCAAAGTCTCCATAAGGTATCATTTTGTGGAAGCACTGTTGAATTCCCCATATCCACCCTTGCAACTGTCTCCAATGCAAGTTCCCTCAAGCTTTTCTTATCGCCTTTTCGATCGACTGTTTTAGCTTCTTCGGGAACGACATTCTCAGGGATCGAAAGAACTTCCAAGGCATTAATGAAAGCAAATGACTTGGAATCAGGGATAAAACTAAGAACCAGGTTATTAGAAGTAATGTTTAAGCAGTATTCCTTAACAACAGAAACATTCCCTGATTGGGGTTCTCTAGTAAGGCTAAAGTTTTGAGCTGAAACAGAGAATTTAGCCTTGCTCATATCATACTCTTGGAATACAAATGGAAAGAAATGAAGGCGAATCCAGTGCCTCCCTTGTTCTTTGATTGAAAAGCTGTAATGGGAAGGTCCATTGAAGATTCTAGCAGTTTGATACAGTGTTGAATCATAGTAAAGTGAGATGGAGTTCGAACTAGAATTGGCAAAAATATGCTCTGGGGTTGAAAGTGTATGAGATGAAGTATTTGTATTATCAGCTACAAACTCTCGAACACCTATTGATCTATTTTTGAAGGATCCACAATCTATCAAATGGTTATCTACAGGGTTGAATCCTAGTGAAAGATTAAATAAACAAAAGAGAAATGAAATCCCAAAAACCAATCTAAAATTCCCAGGATTCTCCATGAGAGAACAAACTGCACTTAAAAATGGAATATATATGTATATATAAACCTAACAAACTATAACACAAAAAGAAGCTAACCTGAGATTTGTAGATGAGAAAACTGATGAGCTAAGAACTTGTAAAAAAAAACCAGTAAACAAAAATCAATGAAAAGACTGATAAAAAGAAGGGGAAAAAAACCCAGTTTGAAGAAGGGAACAAAAACAAACAAAGATAATATCACATTACGAAAGTAATGAGGTTCACAAGCTGTTCAAAACTTCAAATTTTCTTTCAGAACAACTTATAGGAAAGAAACAGGTAATGAGAAAAAGACTAGAAAAAGTCGATGGTTTAATTGAGTAGAAAAAGGCTAAATAAATATAATAAATAAATAAAAAGGAATGAAAATCTGGGTCAAAAGGATTTGAAAGTTTGAATAAGAAGTAGATATAATTGAAGTACGAGAGGAGGACAGCTATGGAGGGTGGCTGAATCTCTCACCTTCCTCCCGTGTCTATGTTAAATACTGTCTGCTTTTAGTTAAAATTTAAAACTTACATTTTACCCCTCTTATTTTAAAAAATAGACAAATCAGTCTTTATATATTACATTAAATAATAAATTATTATTTTTTTAAAATTTAATAAATTTTTACTGTTAAAAACTGATTACTGTACGTTAGCATGAGGTATATGTAGCACACCACGTGTCATTATCTAGTTATTAATTTTTAACTGTATAAATAGATAAAATTTTTAACAGAATTGATCAATTTACTCTTTGGTTTAACATATATATGGACTAATTTGTTCATATTTTGTAGAGGGGCAAAATGTAATTTAACTTCTAGTACAGGAGCCTCTACGATACTTTTAACATTTTATATTTCAAAAATAAATTAGAAAATGTTAATTTATAAAATCCTAAATTATATTTACATTAGAATAATATTTTTTATTATTAAAATTTATATATTAGAAATATATTTTATGAAAAGTTGAAAGAATTTGAAATTAAATTTTGAAGATGATATTATTAGAAAGGAAATTTATGAACCTCAAAAGGAGTCTATTCGTTAATTATAAAGCAAGAGAGATATGGTGGTTGTAAAAAAAAACATATTGAATTTAATTATTATTTTTTGTAATATTTTAATTATTTCATTAATTTAAATAATAGTAGTATTAAAATAATATTTTTATATAATATTGAAAGTGGGATGGAATGAGAAGATTCAAACTTTGTGATACAAAGAGCTTAATCACTTATAAATCTAGACTAGTATAGTATTAATATAGCTAAAAGAATTATAGACGCCCTTATATTAGGAGTCAGATTACATTTTGCTTCTCTGTTTAAAATGGATAAATTAGTCATTGTACATTAAATCAAATAGTAAATTAGTCATTTTTATTTAAAATTTCATCTATTTATACTGTTAAAAATTAACGTGCTTAACATAATAGTCAAATAGTGAGATGTGGTGTGTCATATATACGTCATATTAACGTACAAAGATCAATTTTTAATAGTAGAAATGTATGAAATTTTTAACAGAAGAATTAATGTACAAAGACTAACTTTCTCATTTTTTGAGTCGAGAAAACAATCTGATCTCTAGTATAAAAACTTTAACGATACCTTTACCTATTATAATATTATCTTTTACCGAAAGAATATTATTATAATGTTATCGAATAAAGGTGACATATTTGAACGTAAAATTCATGGTTAGATTACAACTTGGACCCACAATTTTAATTTTATTATTTTAAGTATTTTGTCTTTCTTTTTGGTTAAGAATTACGTTTCATAATTTTATTTTGAAAATACAATAAAAAACAAAATTTGCCAGTTACAGTTTTGAAAACATACTTTCGTTTTCACTTGTAAAACATGTTTTCTTTTTTTTTTTTTTCTTTTGTATATTTTAAAATTTTATGGATAAATTATTAAAATAATCACTTTTGTTTAGCTCAGGTTACATATTAGTCATTTATGTTTGAAATATTACGTTTTAGTCACATACGTTAACGTGTTGTAATATTTTAGTCACTGAGCCATTAATTGTCGTTAACGGTGTAACGGTAAGTTGACACAACATGTTATTATACAATCGGTCCTCATATTTTTTTGTTTTGAGCAATTTAATTTTTTTTCTTTTATGTTCTTTTAACTTTTCTTTTTTTTTTTCATTCTTCTATACTTCTTCCTTTGTTTTCCTCCCTTCTCCATCTCTTTTAATGTAATTTTTCTATATTTTTCATTTGTTAAAACTAAAGGGGAAGAAAAAAAAAGGAAAATAAAGAAAAAAAAGAAAAAATTTAAATTATTCAAAAAAATAAAAGTATAGGGACTAGTTTTAACAAATAAAAAACATAGAAAAACTAAATTAAAAGAGATGAAAAAGAGAGGAAAACAAAGATAGAAGCAAAAGAGAATAAAAAATAAAGAAAAAAAATTAAATTACTCAAAACGAAAAAATATGGGGACCAATTGTATAATTTAACCTAAAATTTTTATTTGAAATGATGATTTAACGTCCACGTCAGCTTATCGTTACACCGTTAATAGTAATTAATAACTCAGTGACTAAAATATAATATGAGGTAAACAAAAGTGAATATTTTAATAGTTTACCCAAATTTAAAAATAAAAATTATTTTCAGAAAATAAAAATAAATATAAAGAAGAACTAAAATATTTATTTTAATAAAGAGGATAATATAAATATAATTTTTAATGAAACATCCCATTGATGCTGTTTTATTTCTTGTCGCTGTCGGAATGATGTGGAAACGCGTTTTCTAAATCAAACCGGCGCAAATGACGGCAAAAAGAAAACATCCTTGCGGCCACGTTCGCGGGTTCTTTTTAATACCCAAACAAATTGAACAGTACAACAATCGTATGATGCCCGGCGTCATATACTTTCCCAAATTTATTTATAGAACTATAAAATAAAATTTAAACATAAATTATTTTAATTATGGGAGGATATTTTTATAATTTTCCTAATTAAGTTGATGTCCGGTTAAGTAACGACATCAGCTTAGTCAATAACTTAAATAATTTATAAATACTAGAAATCTTATTACACTTATATGCGTGTAAAAATTATAAATTTAGAACACAAATATCTGTTGAAAAATAACTTATTTTGCGAGAGTATATAAAAGTATGAAAAGACTAAAAGACCATCAAAATAATAATAGTAGTCATTTAATAAATGGGTATATTAGTCATTTCCTAACTGAGTTGGTACCCGATTCACCCGTGACACCAACTCAGTCAAGGGTTTTATTAATAGTATAAATATTTTAATTTGATTATTTTTAGGTGTGTTTCATTTGAAAATTTTTAATATTTATCTTTGTAATTTTTTTTATAATTATATTAACTTTTTACTTAATATAAATTTTTCAAAAAAAAAGTGTTGAATATAATAAGTAGATATTAATGTTGAAAATATTAAATTGATTTTACTTTCAAAATCTTATTTATAAAATAAATTATTTCCTATTTTATTAAAAATAAAATATTCAAATTATTAACTTTAATTTTTATCCAAAACTAAAATAAATAATACCATATTAATAATATTAAAATTATGAAATAATTAATTTTTAAAAATCAAAATTTACTATTATCAAACAAAATAATTATATAGAGTGCTTATTTTTACTAATATATAAAATAGTTTTATAATATAAATTTTGTGCTTATAAAATTCAATTTATCAAACAAACCCTTAGTCTTTATACTTTTCAATTTTTAAAATTGCAATTTTGATCAAACAATAATTGTTAATCTTATTAAGTTAAATTATTTTATTTTCAAATTTTTATGCAGCAAACAAATTATCACATGTATAATTTCATGTTAACTTGTTATTTTCACATAATACTCACAAAAAAGCTACATTATTTTAGTTAATAGATTTAACGGCTATCATTTATCAGAATTGAAGTTTGAAATTTTGAAAAGTATATGTGCTAAAAATGATAAATTAGATAACATGGATTAAATCCACAATTTAAGAGGACCAGTAACAGAATTTGACCTAATGGATTAACTGATTCAATTTGGTTTAGGATTAAAATTTTAAAATTTGAAAAGTACAAGGACTAAAAATGAATAATTTAAAAATCACAGGAAAAAATTTGGCCAAATCATAGTATAGGGATTACATCCACAATTTATACATAGTATAGGAACTAATATCAAAAATTGACCCATAATTGTATAAATGTATCGCATATATTTTACATTAAATCAAAGTTTGTAATTGATAATAAAATATGGAACCGACAATTGAGTGTCAAAGGGAGTTTCCACTCCTTGACCACTAAAGGTGTTTGAGACAGTTTTCATATTTGTGATGTTAGCAATTTATTGAACCGTGTTTATGGGATGTGTTAATTATGTAGAGGATATCTAACCCATCAACGAAGATCATATCACTTGGGAAACACATTTGGAGGATCGGAGAACCTTATCTAATCCCTTAGATCATGAATATTTGATTGGATTGGAACACTGCATCCTTAGTTGCCAAGAGTCCATATTTACTTTGTTCTTTATTATTATACTGTATTGAACTTATAATATGGTTGTTTTATAGGGATTGATATAAATATTCTTATGTTATCAAGTCTCGAAATATTTTATATAATTGAAAGACTTGTATAAGTTGTTATATAGAGAGAATTGAGCATTTAATCTATTCAAGTGAGGAACTTTATTTTATGAGTGCATATTAATAGTAAAACCTTTTGTATTATGGTTTTATTTGTCGAATTCATAGGGGTGAATTTAGTGATGAGAGTATCATTCTTCAAGGCTTCATGGTACAAAAGTGAGGAAATTGTCACGAGTGTGTGATAGATTAGTATCACTTGTTGTAAGTGTTGAATATAGTGAATATTTCTCATTGAGTTAGGCTTTGCAGACATTCCGCAGACTTAGGAAAACCGAACTATATAAACAACTCTTGTGTCTTCTGTTTGTTTACCATTTACATTGTAATGCTTGAAGGAGTGTCCACTCCCTTATCAATCCTTTCAAGCATATAGCTTATATCTCATCAACGGTTTTAAAGCTTCAATACTAAATTTAAGATTTTTACCTCTATTTTTTAAAATATTTTATAGAAAAAATTCATAAAAAAAATAAATGTCAGAAATAATTGTTTTTAACAAAAAAAAAAGTCTTAGTAAACAAACGATGCATTCATTTTGAAACCTTTTATTAGATAATTATGTTTATTTTCTTTAGATTAAGAATTTTTTTTTAATTTCATGTATGATTTATTTATTTTATTATTTTTCAGATGTAATTATCTTATTGGGTTACCTAAGTAATAAATTACATCTTATTCAAAATATTCCACATCATCCCCTTAAAAACGGTATTTTTATCAAATCTATTAAAAAAAGTATTTTGAAAAAAAAGAATAAAAATTAATGGTAAAAAAAGGCTCAAAAATACAATTAAAGTCATTTTAACAAAACATGTAAACGTTAGTGGCCAAATTTATCATTAAACCTCGTTAAAATAATAATATTATATTTCTGAAACTTTGCTCATAAAATGAATCTATTAAATGATTTTCATAATACACTCAATAATTAAAACCCTAACTACCAAAAAAGCATAAGGATAAAAGTAGCCTAACAATGTACAATTGTTTGTACTCACTAATCCCTAATTGTCCTCACATAGAAGTGAAATAACTCTCCAATATAGCTGATAATATGAAAGATGGATCTACCCTACAAATGTTCCCAAAGTAAACTCCATAAAGCTCTCTAAACGCATGCTTAAGCGAGCCATTCAATAGCCTTTATATAGGCAGTGCATATGTAGTATTTGGCTTGGATAACCTCATCCTATCAACTTAAAATTTAAACTTTAAATGGCCTTTGAGCCATCAGGAGATTATCCTTGATTTAAATAATGTGCTAAGCTTTTTAAATCTTTGTCTTGCTGGCTACATTATTTGTCTCTTGAATAGAAGAGTCATTGTGAAGTTCAAAATTGTCAAAGCTTTTTATAAATAATGCTTACATTTGCTGCTTATTTCGAGTTACAAAAATATCTATCAAGATATATATTGATTGTTACTATCAACATTAAGGGTGGGTTTGGATGGGCGGTGCGTTTAGCTGCGGTTAGTGTAAAAACAGCGGTGACGGTGAGATTAGATACTGTAGCGATACTGTAGTGTGAGACAAAAAGTAAACTAAACGCACCGCACCGCACCGCACCACACTCAATCGCCCATCCAAACCTACCCTAAGTGTGACAAAACTTTGCACCGGCCAATGTTCCAACAAACTCTAAACAACACCTAAAGTTAAAATTTTCATTAGGCAAACATGTCATGATGCACTAGCTACCAAAGACAACATGGCCAAAAAGAGCAAGGCATAAAGACTCAAGGTGCTCGAGGTGGTGTAATGGAAACGAAACCATTGAACATGTCTTGTTCTTTTGTCCATTTGCAAGTGTAGTGTGGGAGGCTTGTAGTCTCAACTATAAACGATAAGGAATAACTTCAAAAAAATTTAAGTTTGGTTGGAAGGTATTGTTTCCTCCTTTTCGAACTTTGGCTCCTTTAGCTCGAAAGCACTTATACCGTTCTTTTTTTTTTTTTTTTGTCAGGTTATTTGAAAAACAAAAAATAATTTCGTCATTAATAATATTGATAAAGATCCTATTTCAACATGATAAGGAGCTTTCCTCCTTTTCTCTGAAATCATGACGTACCTGTAAGATCGGTCACATGATCGTATTACCGATTACTTGGAAAAGGTCACCTCCAAACTTCTTTTAAGATCAATTATGATGCTTCAATGGCAAAAGGTGAACATATGCTAGTATTGTGATTGTTTGTAGGGATAGTAATGAGATTATTGTTGATGGTTGAAAGGCAAAATGTTCTCATTGAATCCAACTATAATCATGATATAATTCATCACAAGAGAAGCCAATATGCTTGCATATAAAATTGCTAAATGTACTCGTCCAAGTAACTAAAAAATAATAAATAAATAAAGCCACGAAAAGTTCATTTAAATAAAATTATATATAATTAATGTTTCCCATACTTCTTTACTTCCCATTTTTAAACTCAACTCTAATGGTGTTGGTTGAGTCTTAGTTTGATTGGCATGAATATTATTGTCAATGCAGGAGAACATGGGTTCGAGTGCGCTGAAGCGCATTATCCTCCTGTTTATGGGTTGGGGAGGGGCTATGGATAGTTTTAGGCATTATGTCAAAAGAACAAAAATGATCATAACTTATAATGAGAACGTATAAGGACCAACTTTTAACAGTAAAAATGGGTAAATTTTTTAACAGAAGGACCAGCATGTTCTTTGATCTAACATATAGGGACAAATTTGTCCAATTTTTTAAGTAAATGAGGCAAAAAACAATCCGACTTTTAATATAAAGGCTTCCATGATATTTTTACCTTAAAAATAATAATAATCCCAACTTAAAATTTATTGAATTTTACATGAATTAAGTACTAATATACATATATTTCATTCGAATCATAACATCAATGTGATAATAAAAAACTAAAATATGTTGCTAATCCTTGTATTTGTATAAAATTAGCAATTTAGTCCTTATACTTTAAAAACTAAAAAATCAATCCTTTTATTTTAAATTTTACCAAAGTACAGGGACCAACAGTATGTTTTAACCCTGCTTGCGTTATTTATTACACAGCTTTCTCTATGTATATATCTAAAATATTATCGTAATATTTTGTTTGTATATATGACAACAAAGAAATCACTGTTTTCAATGATTTTTTAAAAATAAACTCAATTAATTGATTCACAGAATCACGGACACAATTTTATATAAATTTAATATTTATTTTTGTCAATTTGATCCATTTTAGATTACACTTAATTTAACCATTAATGGTGAAGTTAATGATTCTTCAAATTAACTTTAGCCATCCCTCCCCCACTAAACAAACAAACCAATAAAAAAAATTATCTTAGTTCAAGTCTAATTATTAACACGGATAAAACTCTTTTGTCAAATTCAGATTCATTACAACGTAAAGATAAAAGTAGAAAAACTAAATTTTAAATTTACAAAGTATTGAGGACTTATAGCAAATTTTAACAAAAATACCATGTGCCACGTGTTATGCACCCATTGGTCAGAATGATCGCCCACGTACACGTTCTCTCCTAAGAAAAAAGAGGCTTCGTAGATCTCGGATCAGATAATTTGGTTCAGCCAAAGAGTATTTACAGAATTAAATATTATTATTTATAATTATTTTTAAATATTTATAATTTAATTCATTTTAAAAAATATATTTTTATAAATCTTATTTAAGTTACCTTTTCAGTTTTCTCTTAATCCGTTACACTACCCAATGAAAACCCTAATAATAAAATTAATTAATGATAATAATAATAATATAATTACCAAATAATTAACATTTTCCCGTGAATTCTGAAGTTCTATAATATAATAACCAAATTTGCAGAGATTCATCACGCAAAAAAAAAAATGTCTCGTATTATAGCTGAAAACAATGGAGGTGGTCATGTACTGGACGCCGCCACAGGCGACGGGACTCCGGTCTGTGAAACCGGCGTTGATGTCACGAAGCTGCCGTCAATGCCATTTCTTCTTTCTTTCAACCATCTTACTTACAGTGTAAAGGTCGGCCGCAAGATGCCGCTGTTGACCGGCGGCGATAGAACAAAGACGTTGCTTAATGGTATCTCCGGGGTGGCTAGAGACGGCGAGATACTTGCGGTGCTCGGAGCAAGTGGGTCAGGGAAATCAACACTCATCGACGCTTTAGCTAATAGAATATCTAAAGGCAGTTTGAAAGGTAACATCACTTTAAACGATGAAGTTGTTGAATCTCGGGTGTTGAAATCGATTTCGGCTTACGTTATGCAACACGATTTGCTTTTCCCAATGCTCACCGTCGAGGAAACCTTAATGTTCGCCGCCGAGTTTCGGCTTCCTCGAACCATGTCTAAATCCAAGAAGAGAACTCGAGTTCAAGCTTTGATTGATCAATTAGGGTTAAGAAATGCCGCTGAAACTGTTATCGGTGACGAAGGCCATCGAGGTGTTTCCGGCGGAGAACGACGTCGTGTGTCTATCGGAATCGATATAATTCATGACCCCATTATTTTGTTCTTAGATGAGCCTACATCAGGGCTTGATTCCACAAGTGCTTTCATGATAGTGAAGGCATTGCAAAGGATTGCTCAAAGTGGAAGCATTGTTATAATGTCAATTCATCAGCCAAGTTATAGAATTCTTGGTTTACTTGACAGATTGATAATTTTGTCCAATGGCCAAACTGTTTATACCGGTTTACCGACGAATCTGTCGCTATATTTCTCCGAATTCGGGTACCCCATACCCGAGAAGGAAAATAAAACCGAGTTCGCTCTCGACTTAATTTGGGAACTCGAAGGATCTCCTGAAGGAACAAAAAGTTTGATCGAATTCAACAAGAAATGGCAGAGCAAAAACTCCGAGCCGGTCCGTCTCTGTTCGTCGCTAAAAGAAGCAATTAGCGTCAGTATTTCTAAAGGCAAACTTGTTTCTACCTCAACAGCCATGGTCCCCAGATTTGCAAACTCTTTCTGGAAAGAAATACTTGTTTTATCGAACAGATCGATCTTAAATTCGAGGAGGATGCCGGAGTTGTTCGTTACTCGATTAGTGGCTGTTTTAGTGACGGGGTTCATTTTAGCAACCATGTTTTGGCAACTAGATAATTCACCAAAAGGGATACAAGAAAGATTAGGGTTTTTCGCATTCACAATGTCAACGACGTTTTATGCTTGTTCCGACACTCTCCCGGTTCTTCTCCACGAAAGGTACATTTTCATGAGAGAAACAGCTTACAATTCTTACAAAAGATCATCTTACGTTATATCAAATGCTTTGGTCGCTTTACCGGGACTAATCATCCTATCATTTGCTTTCACGACGATAACGTTTTGGGCAATAGGCCTCAACGGCGGATTTTCAGGGTTCTTATATTATTTCTTGATCATATTCGCTTCGTTTTGGTCCGGAAGTTCACTCGTCACATTTCTATCCGGTATTATCTCACATTTGATGTTAGGTTACCCGATTGTCGTCGCGATTTTAGCGTGTTTCTTGCTCTTTAGCGGCTTTTTTATCAATCGGGACCGAATCCCGGCCTATTGGATTTGGTTTCACTATTTATCCGTTATCAAGTATCCTTATGAGGCGGTTCTACAAAACGAATTCGATAATTCGACGGAATGTTTCATGAGGGGAATTCAGTTATTCGACCACACGCCACTCGTAACAATTCCAAATGCCATGAAAGTGAGATTGTTGCAGTCGTTTAGCGATGTATTAGGGACGAAGATTACAAGCTCGACATGCTTTTCAAGGGGAGTTGATATTTTGAGAAACCAAGGGATTACAGATTTGAGCAAATGGGATTGCTTGTTCATTACCTTGGCATGGGGATTCTTTTTCAGGATTTTGTTTTATTTCTCTTTGTTATTTGGAAGCAAAAACAAGAGAACATGAAAATTCATAAAATAAATTTGCTTTAATTTGTGTTTTTTTTTTTTTTAACTTCAATTTCGTCTTTTTTTATAGAGATGAGTCCATCAAATTCGAAACTAATTGTGGGTTTAGATAGGAAGTGCGTTTACTTGCGATTAATATAAAAACAACGGTGACAGTGAAATTAAATATTGTAGCGATATTGTAGTGTGAGACAAAAAATAAACTAAACGTATCGCACCGCCCATCCAAACTCATATTAAGAATTATTAATCAGGAAAAAAATGCTGAAAATAGACTTTCATGTTTTAACATGAAATCAATAGGTATATATTAGCTAAATCTCATGCATTGTTTTGGGAGACTCGTCTTGAAAATGGCTTTGAGCTAATTAGATTGAGAATCGGTATGAATCGATTAAAAAACCAGTTGAATCGACAGTTGAACTGGAATTTTTGAATTTTTTTAATTCTTTTTGAATTTAATATCATTTTAATTGGACTAACGAACTAGTGTCCTAATTTGCTCCAACAACGGTCCGGTTTAAAAAGCATTGCTCCCAAGTAAATCACTTTTATCATTTTTTTTTACAAGCATAAAATTTAATTGGCCCCCCAACATTACAAAAAAAAAATATATATTTTAGCCTTCTATTTAATTTTTTCCTCTTTTAGTTTTTGAACTTGTAATTATTTGTCAAATCACCCTCAAAATGAATGAAAAAATTAACAAATGTTAACTTTGTACACGTGGTAGTATGACGTGGACTGCCACGTTAGCAATTAATTTATTTTTTAAAAATATTAAAAATATATTATTTTTATAATTTTAATAATTTTTAAAAATTTTAATTAATCGATGATATGGCAATCCACATGTATATCATGTCATTCAAGTTAAATGGATGTTAATTTTTCTATCTATTTTGAGGTGATTTGACAAACAGTGTAAATTAAAGACTAAAAAAGACGAGAAATTAAATGAATAGCTAAAATAATTTTTTATAAAGTTGAAAAATTAAAATTTTATATAGTTAATATAATTTTCATTAATATATGATACTTAAAAGTTTCCTTGTATTACATGGTTGAATCCAAACGACATAAAAGAAGGGCTAAATTTTTTAACCTAAAAATCGTACCACGTGTCATATTCAACCTATAATAACACACCATGTGGCACATAAAATTACGGTATCTAATTTTTGTTTTAAATTAAAGTTTTAAAAATTAAAAAAAAAATAGTCACTTTAAATTAAAATCTCAAAATAAAAATTATTTGTATTTGTATTTTCAAATAAAATGAAAATTAATAATAATTATAGTAACCAGAAAAAAAAATTAATAATAATTATGAGTAAATGAAAATTACTTACTTTAATTAGTGAATAATTATTATTATTCTAATTGCTTCAATTAATAGAAAAAAGTTACAAATACTAATAATTCTCAAAATAATTAAGTCAATCTTGGATTTATTAAATATTGACATAAATTAACTACTAAATTAAAAATACAGATTGATATACATATAATTTATATCCTCATATGTTTTAATATTATATTCAAAAAATCATATTAATATGATAATCAAAATAAATTATTTATTATTGGATTATATGTGATTAAAAGAATATTTTATCCAGGCCGCTCCTTAAAATAAAATTTTTTTCATTTGAGCTCTTTAAAATTTTTAAAATTTTAAATTAGTAAAAATAAAATTACACTTTAACCCCTTAAAAGTTATAAAAATTTGATTTAATCTTTTAAAAATTATAAAGAGATAGACTATTAAAATGGTGAAATATAGTAAAAATTCCTTTCATTTTCTTGATAAAGAATTTATATATAAACCATAACTAGCTGATCAGTTAAATTCTGAAAACAGTGGATTATACTTCCGTTTCTGTATTTCTTATTTTGCAATGTTTGCGATTGTAGGGATGGTAAGTTTTGTTGAGAACTAAGGAGCAAAAGGTGACCAACAACCATCAATTTGCATCAAAATCTCAAGGGTAAAGACATATATATATACACAGACAGAGAGATACACTAGACTTGCGTTTGCTAGGATCAGTAGAGCTAAATAAGAAAAAGGAAACTAGAAAGGAAGAGGATATCCACGGAGATACGTCGAATCCACACCCGACTCCCGCACCAGTGCCACTCTTCCGGTCCGAGCCACCTTCAACACATTAAACAAAATAAATAAAGGTTGACCAACCATATGGGCGTTTTTACCAACTAGTTATAAAACTTGGTAAAAGAAACTTGAGCCACAAACCTCAAAAATTCCATAGGGCTCTAATAATTTCTGAAGAGCAACCATCTTGTTTAAATCACCGGTCAGCTGTAGAGAGCAGGACAATAATAATGATCATCGAAATATAGATTCTGAAGAAGGAAGCAATATGTCAAATGCGTGAAGGTGACTTAAGGTATATAACAAGATTTGACCTCGAGAGTAATCGTGTGATAAGACACGTCAACAGCTTTGGCTCGGAATATGTTAGCAATGTCAAGGATGTCCCTTCGAGCAGGAGGGCTCACAGCAACTTTTATCAACATTAGCTCTCGCTCTGCAAATGGTGAGTGAGTCATATCCTGCACCTGAACCACATTATTGAAATAAGTCATTTTTTTCTTTACCTCAAGGCTGAATTTTCTAAAATTTAAAGTTCTTATCCTATGCCTCTCACCTCGTAAAGATCTACTAACTTTCGAAGCTGCTGAAACAATTTTGCTAGTGTCTCGTCCGTTCCAGGAATAACGGTTGTAATTCGAGAAAGTCCGTCTTTCTCAGCAGGTCCCACAGCTAGACTCTGGGATAGTCAATAAGCCTTAGTTGAGCTAAATAGAAGGCATAGAAAAAGCAGCATGAAACAAAACCAAGCTGACCTGAATATTATAGCCTCTTCGGGAAATAACCCCAGTAACCACATTTAGAACACCAGGAGAGTCATTCACAATCATAGATAAAGTATGTGACCGAAGCCCACTTGACTGAAACATTGAATTAAGCACATAAGGAACACACATGAGAAACAGATTATTAGTATAATGTAAAGAGCCATCAGAGAAAAAGAAAAAGTTATCTTACATCTTCGTCATTGAGAACCCCCCAATGAGCATCAAGAACTTGATTTACGGGGAAGCAGTCAAAAGGTTCCACAGGATATACATCACCCTTCATGCAACAAATAGAAAACTTGAGATTATCTAATTTCCTAAGACTTGATGCATGGTGAAAGTACACAAAAATATTAAATGAAGAGTGTAAAACAATGATAATGCAAATTCAGCAAAACACATAGACCAAGCTATCCAAATCTATTTGCAAGCTTTTGATTTATCCTCGTATGGGACTTGGGATGCATAAATCAGAAAAGAAATAAAAAAGTACCCCTTGTAAGTGTCCCTTCAATTTCCCAATGGCATGATATGCATAATTTTAAATGGAAAATTGTTTAATAATCGTTAAACAAAGAGGCGTGTACAGAGAATAGCATGTAAAGCCTTCCAAATAGAAGTAAAAAGTGGATACCTTTGAGTATGTATTGATATCACCATTAACTAGTCGTTTTGCATCCCTTATAACCACACCATTGGTTGATCTACCTTCAAGATCAGGATAAGAGGAAGCAGAAAATCCCCAAAAAGGAGCAGTTTCCCCCATCTTCTCACGCCTAAGAGCAATCTATCGTCATGTTCAACCTTAGTAAACATAATGATCTGATATCTCGATAGGAGGCCTCAAAGGTCCATCCTTTTACGTTACTATAATTCAATGAAACTTTCACATTAAGTCACAGTAAGTTCACAAAAGTACGAAACTAAAGTGTGATAAGCATCTAACCTAAAATCAATTGGCAAAAGAGGAAAGATTCAACTTTAATATAAAACCACAGAGAACTGAAGACTTAATAGTTGTCGATAAAATTAAAATGGGTGGTCCATCTCACATGAGACTAGGCAAGAAGATGGACTACATTTGGGTTTTGTTACCATGTTAAGCATCCAATCTAAAACCAATGGTAAAATGCTAAGTGTCGCCTGCATGAATATAAGACCATAGGAAACCCAAGACCTCATAGATGTCGAATAACACCATTTAACAATGTGAGAGAAGAAAATCAAACGAAATACTTTTGCTCTCTTTAGCAAACATCTAAGCACATGCACAACAGAGGCAAATAAACATACGTGAAAGGAGAGGTCAAGTACATTATTATGATATAGAAAACAGAAAACCAAACCATCAAGCATTAATCCCAATAAATAAAGATATGGTACAAGGACATATTTCATAAACATAACTTCATTTGAGGCATGTTCACAAATTACATCAATAACACATGCAAAGCATAGGAAACATTATTGACACGATCCTTTAATCATACCCAGTGACCTTTCCAAGTAGTGTAGCACACCAATGATTCCCGATTCGTAGTTTATGAAAGAAGATAGTGACTTATTTGAAGATCTCAAGAAGTATAGGAGGCTGGTTAGGAAACTGAACTATCTTACAATAACTTGTCCTGATATTGCATACTCTGTTCATGCTGTTAGTCAATTCATGTCTTCTCCAACAATTAGATATTAGGCGGCTCTGGAACAAATTCTTTGTTTTTTAAAGGGAACTCTAGGACAACATCTATTACGTAAAAATTATGAACACACTAACGTTGAGTGTTTCTTAAATGCATATTGAGCAGGATCGGTGATTGACAGAAGATCCACTTTGGGGGCATATTGCATCAACTATTAAGTGAAGTCAGTTTAAAAACTACATTGCTGGCAAAACTGTGGTGTGAATCCAAGCTGCTCTTCATATATTCCATAATCCAGTGTTTCACGAAAAAACATAATGAAATTGACTATCATTTTGTCCATGATAAGATTCAAAACAATTTCATCTCTACAGGCTATGTTAAAATTGGAGATCTACTAGGATACAACGTGAATGCATACAAGTTTTTCTCTTCTCATAATCTCTTCTTAATTTTTTACTTATGTAACAATTCCAATCATACTCTAAAATGCTACTAACGAAAATCTAGTGAATCTCATGCATATACTATTTTTTCTTCAAGAAAACTATTTATACAAGTTCATGGGAATTTCATACCTTCCCAGTCCTCGCAAGTTCTTTTATCCCAAACTTGCTCAAGTTTCTTTGAACGGCTGCCATCTTTCCTGGGTCTCCAGTAACCTAAGATATGCACATGCATTCAAATAATAAATGAATAAAAAATTTCAAAACATAAAGACCAATTTTGCTTTTTAATAAAATCCGCATATTAAGAAGCTTGTAATAAAATCGATTCATTCACAATGCTGATGTCAAGAGCAACTATGACACTTACAATGCCAATGGACAATAATGTCCAACTTAGTAGTGTTGATTATCATTTGACTCTACAAAGATTGCAAATTATTGTAAAATGAAATAATCACCTCACCTCGAGAAATAAATATCCACCTAAGATTATAAAGTTGTGATAATTTACAGTGTTTTTCTTTTCTTTTCTTCAACAATTTTGCTTTTCATAGCTTTTGATATTTTCACTAGTCCCATACCAAGATATTTAAAAGTAAATATGTCTAATTGCCAAAATCATACATATACAAATAAAACTAATCATGAAATATTAGAAGATCAAGAATCCACCTCAATAGTTAAAAAGTGTTCTGATGTATCCACAATCCTTGCTCGGAAAATGTCTACTAGCCACATGATCTAAAAAGTATAGTACAAATTAGAGATTGAATGCTGAGATGTAGGGAAAGAAATAGAATTGAAATCAAAGTTTCCAATAACCCTTTAAGAGAACAATTTCCATCAACTTGCCACAAAAATTAGTTGAGCAAATAATTTTAGATGCTTACATAATAACAAAAAATTAGCTACTCCAAACAGGTCAATACTTGCTTCCAAACAACACAATACCTCAGCACGAGTGGTTGGATTAGTGTTGAGTTTTATAAGCATTAATTCACGTTCTACATGTGGTTCCATCGAGATATCGTCGACCTAATAGACAAGGTAGTTAATGCACAAATAGAAAAATAATAGATATTCGTCAGTTCCAATAGAAAATATAAATAATAATACCTATAAGCATTTACTTCAAAAAATTCCAAGTGATATAAATAACAAGCAAAGGAAAAAACTGAGAAAACATTGGTAAGATTATCTGCATTACTATCAGTTTGAGATGTATGACAGCTAACTCAAGTTTAGGCAAGCAAATTTATTACTAAAAATAAATGTGTCATTTTAGTATTCTATAATCTTTTGGCTTAAGAAAAGTGTACATTATTGAACCCTCATTGACCAAAAACAACAATCAAGTAGGTCCTTCCATTAATGAAAACCAGAAATTGACTGGTTTGACCGTTAACAACACTATCGTGACTAACAAAGCTGATGCGTGGCATGCCACAAGGATAATATGCTGATGTGGCATGCCACAACCTTTTTTTTTTTTTTTGCGATTTAGTTCCTCATGCTTTGTATTTAAGCACTTTATCAAATGAATAAAAATACTTCATTTCAACTGATCTATCATCACAAAGATGCTAATAGAAAGGCCTGCATTCAAAGGCGGACCGTTATGGTGGCTTAGGAGCCTTGGCCCTCCAAAGATGGGAAATCTTGCTTTATCCCTTTAAACTTTTAGAAAATTTTAATTAAGCTCTCTTAAATTTTTGAAAATTATCACTAATCTCACAAAATTTTTAAAAATTTTAATTAGACCCCAATTTTTTTTTTAAAATTCTCATTAAACTACTATCATTTTTGAAAAATTTTAAAAATTTTACTAGGCACTGCAAAACTTAGTCCCAATATCCTCCACTTCCCGCATTGTTTTGTTTGTCAGCAGAATATGGAAATTGGGTACTTTGGTTGAATGAATATTATGTTATCAAAGTCTGTTGTTATAAAAACAGATCAAGAAGCAGAATTTATGAAAGCATATCATGATGTAATTGGCAATTTAGAAAGATCAAACCATATCTTAAAGCTAAACTATAATTGGAAAAAAAGACAAAAAAGAGTTGAAAAAGAAGAAATTATTATATTACCTTGATGACATTAACAAGCTTGTTTAATTGTTCAACGACTTGTCGCAAAATCCTTTCAGTCCCAGATACAACAATGGTAAAAAGAGCCTTGTCCTTGTTGAGACCAACAGCAAGGGACTCAATATTGTAACCTCTCCTCGCAAACACCCCTGCTATTCTGTTTATGATCCCACTCTCATCCCCAACGAACACAGAAATTGTGTGGCGTTTAACCCTGTCCCTGAAGTTACAATTTTACAAATCAATTTACAAGAAATGATTCTAAAAGAGAAATAGTTAGTAAAGGCACTAAAACTGTGAATACTTACTTGGAAGCAGTGGGAGGAGATACGGTGTCTATGAGAGGCAACGCATTGGCTTTATCAGTAGTGGCAGAGGGTACATGCAAAGCCTTTGAGCTTGAGAGTTCAAGAGCTAATTCCTTAGCTTTGAAATTGGCTTTAGACCCAATATTGTTACTACCAATGCGGCTGCGTTTTGTTGAAAATGGGTTCTGAAATGGAACGGTGGCTGAGAGTGAAGCCGCCGCCATGTATGGTTTCTTTGCAAGTTACTGCTACTGGACTTGGTTTACGAAAGGGGGGAGAGAGTTAAAGTTTAACAAGGCAAAAACAAGAAACAAACTCTTTTGTCACGACTCACGCGTTACATGTGAAAATGCAGCACTAAGACGCATTTTGCCAGGTTCGTTATAACACGTGCTTTCATTTGCCAATTTCAATAGATTCCTGAGTAAACTATAAAAATAGTTATTTTTATTTGTTTTAAATTATACTTTAGTAATTTATATTTGAAATATTACGTTATTATTTTATTACGAAGTGATCACTCTATTATTAAACTTCGTTACCTCCTTAACGGCAGTCTAAATAGATTTTAAATATCAACTTAAATGCCCAGTTATTGGAATGAAAATATGTTTTTAATTAAATAAATTTAATTTGGACTGTCGCGTAGGATATTCAAGTTGGCATTTAAAATCCATTTATATTGCCACGTAAGACCGATGTTAGGGAGGTAACGGAGCTTAACAGTAGAGTGATCACTTCGTAACAAAACGATAACGTAAGTGACTAAAACGTAACATTTCAAATATAAGTGACTAATATGTAATCTGAGACAAACAAAAGTGACTATTTTTATAATAATTTATGGGTATATATCGTTTTCTTTTCTAATATTGATGATTTTAGGCCCTTTTTTTCTAATGTTTATGAGAATAAGTCGTTTTTCAAGAGGTAATGTGAAAACGTGTCCTGCAAAGCGCGTCTTCCCTAAAATTGCGAACTTAGTTTTTTTGGTTAGATAGTTAAATGTTAGTTTTTGATGAAAATGTAATTAAGAATGTAGTAATTACATTCTCTTGTAATTACAAAGAATTGCAATTTCCAACAAGTGTTTGATTGATAAAGCGTAATTATATTGTTATTCCATATATCATGTTTGGTAAAATAAATTGTAATTACATAATTATATAATTTATATTTTTAAAAATATTAATTGCTATAAAAAAATTAGCAGTGCAATAATTTTTTTCTAAATAAGTAACAAAAATTAAAATTAATTATCATATGTAATATGTTAGTCTAAGAAAATAGTCGATAAAACGATTACTAATAAAAAATAATAAACAAAATCATATGCAATTTTATGTAATTGCTTTAGCATTCCATATGTGTTGCTCAAGCTATTTCCTTTTTGACATTTAACATATACTCATTATCATCATTTGTTGATCCTTAACTGAGGTCTTCATCGTCTAAATCTGAATTTATATTATTCAGATTATCAATATATCATTCTTCAATGTACTCTTCAAATAATGGATCATTCAAATTCCATTCACGAATGAAGTTATGAAATATGCAACATGCTAATTTGAACCATTATTGTTTTTTATGCTATACTAATGTAATGTTAATATGAGAAATTTTTTTTAATAACAAATGTCCTCTCAAACATATTTTGAAGCTTTAAATATCTCAAATTAAAAAGCTCGCGAGCCATTTCTAGTGCGTGTACCTGATTCCATTCTCTCAAATGATATCGTAACACTAAATATAGTGTAAGAGAACCTTTTGTATTTGCATAATTAGCATCTACCACATAATAATTTGGGTACAAGATGCAAACGGTTAGTAGTTTTGATTATAATAACTTATATAAACTTAATTTGGAGGAAAACTTATACTTAATTATAACATTTTTTATAATACCTAAATTAGGTAAATAAAAATATAAAATTTATAATATATAACATTTATAAATACAATAACTTTCCTAACATTTCTTTATAAATAATTTTTTTTTTCATAACTTTAAAAAAGTTATTTTTTATAAATAAATTATGACAAAAAATTATAATATATATATTTTTTTATAAATAAGTATATTATTTTTTATAATATATAGCATGGACATTAAATAAGTTATATTCATATCTTTGGACCATAATTTTTTTATAAATAAGTATATTATAATACATAAATTATTTTTATAATATATTATTTGACCATAACTTTAGAAGTATTTTAGGATTTAAATAATATAATTTTTGGTTATAACTTTATAAAATACCATAGGGGTGTTTAGTAAACAGAGCTTTTGGCTTTTTTTTATCTGATTTGGGCACAAATAGAAGATTGGATAGTCAAATCCTTAAATTCTAATGTTTGGTGAATGGAGGTTTGCAAGAGTTTGTTGAGCTAAAACCTCCAAAACAAAAAACGTTAGGATAGACAATTTTTTTCAAAAAGTTGATTGGGAATGAGATATGTGATATGGCATATCTCACCATGCTTGCTCAAAAATTACTCTATTTGCCACATGCTCTCAAAATTAATAAGGGTGCTAAGATATCAGTAGTCTCTCGATTCTCTCATTTTTACCTTCAACTCCAAAGTCCAAAGTAAATCTAAAAAAAAAAAAAAAAAAAACCTCCATCATGAATTTACAAAAATCAACATTGTCACAAGAAATTTTCAATCGAGCCCATTCGTCCTTGAATATTTATGCACTCTTAATTTATTTTCAAATTACTTGTGTAAAATGATTTCTTATGTAGCTTTATATTAATTGAAATATGCTACTTGACAAATTTATTCAGAGCGTGACATAATTATCACTAATTTACATACTAAAAACATGACATAATTATTACTAATAATATAGTTTACAATTATATTGATATGATATTAATATTTATCAATATCCACAAGTTAATATTTGTAAATAAGGAACTTAAGAAATTTATTTATTTAAAATTTCAAAAATGTTCACTAATTAATTTCTATAATGGATGTTTTAATTCATTTTTAATATTGTTTTATTTCAATAAATTTACTCAAGACTAAAATATTAATAAACAAATAAATACTTAACAATAAATAAATAGATATCAGCTAAGTTTTACCTAACACTCTTAGATAAACCATTAATAGAATCAGTTGACAGAATCAGACACTGCAATCAGCAATCAACTATCAGCCAATTGTCAAATAGGGCCATAAATTATTTTTACAATATAATTTTTTAGGATTTATAATATAACTTTAAAAATGTTTGCCTATAATAGTCTCAAACACTCATGGTATTCATGCTTATAATATAATTTTTATAACTTAAACTTGGGTAAAAAGTTAATTTTTTAAAATTAAATTATGAGTGTTTAGAAAACTATAGGGTAATTGGATTTAGGTGTAATTACTTCAATTATGATCCTAAAAATTAAAGCTCTAATTACACTAAATTCAACGAGACCTGTACGTTATAATGATTAACCAAATATACGAGCTCTAAAAAAACCTTCACATTGTTAGACTTTTGATTCCTCAAAATTCTCGTAAAAATAAAAACCTCAACACCCGTAAATATCGAGATAATCTTAAAAATAAACACATTTTAGAAAATAATCCCAAATTCATCATCTTTTAGATTATTATTTTTTTAGTGAATAAAAAGATGAATAGCATCAATTACATAAGCCAACCAGTTACTTTATCTTTTTGTAAGAAATCTATAACTTCCTTAGGGGCCTCGTTAAGGATTTGTAGACTAGATTTCCAGCTTAAGCTAAGTTTAGCAAGACAATCTGCAACCAAGTTTTGACTTCTAGGAATATGCTTGATCCTCCATATCCCTTCCGCCCTCATGATGTGCTGAGTCCTTCTGAGTACAATAATCTCGAAGTCTTCTATATTCAAGTCGTTCAAGATTTGGGATACTTCACGATTATCAGTCAAAATAATTGCTCGTTTGTATCCCTTATTTAAAAGAATAAGAATTCCATTAAGGATGCTCCAAACTTCAGCCTCAAATGGCATACAAACTCCTAAGAAGCGGGTGAAACCCACTATCCAATTTCCATCATGATCTTTCACCACACCTCCTGTAGCAGCATATCCAGAATCTCTAGCCACGGCTCCATCAGAGGATAAAAAGACCCATGTATCATCCGAGATAATATCTGGAATCGAGTTGGGAATAGTTTTTTTGTGTCCACCAATCTGTGATCCGTACTGCCGGGCCCAACAGCTAGAGACTTTAAGTACTTCCGTTGCAATCCAGGAAATATTCTGAAAGATAAAAAGGTGTCTATTCTTCCAAAGTCGCCAAGCAATCCAAATAAGCACGACCAAGTGAATCCATTACCCTGCATTCTTTCATGAAAGCAAAGGTTAAGTAATAACCAATCTGAAAATGGTGAAGAAAAGAACATTTGTTTTAATTGCTCAGTAAGCACAAGATTCCACACATCCTTCGCAGACGGGCAATCACGAAGGACATGAGCCAAATCTTCAACCGCATGTCCACATAAGGTGCAAGAAGAGCTGTGACTGATTCCCCTTCTTACACGTTCTGAATTAGTGAGGAGTTTTTGCTGAAAGGCTAGCCAAAGAAAGACTCTTACTCATTGAGGTCTCAAATATTTCCAAATAAACTTTCAAGCCTCATTTCTAGAATTTCAATAGGTCTCTTTTAAAGTCCAATAAGCACTACGAACCGAAAAGACTCCTGAAGTTGATCGATCCCAAACCACCCTATCCGCCCCGAATTCAGAATGTGGAGGGGGAACATTAGTGATCCTACAAATCACATCATCGGGTAGCCAAGGTCCTCAGTTTGCCCTCAAATAAAATGTCTGACCAATTTTTCAATATCCGAACAGATCCCTTTTGGAATCATTAATAACTGCATAAAATAATTAGGAATGGAGAGGAGAATTGATTGTGCCAAGGTAATTCTTCCGGCCATAGAAAGCTTTCTCGCATCCCATTTATGTAATTTCCTCCTAACCTTATCAACAACAAAACTCAAAGTGTTATTAGTAACCCTTTCACGAAGAAGGGAAACACCTAAGTAACTGCCAAGCTTCTGAACTTCCTGGAAATCGAACATTTGAGCAATTTGAATACGATCAGCATCTTCAGTAGCCTTGGAGAAGAATATATTACTTTTCCTAACACTGACTTTGTGCCTCGAGATTTCGCAGAATTGGTTAAGAATGGCTTCTAACAACCGAGCCTGCTCCAAATGGGCCTTACAGAAGATCACCAAGTCATCAGCAAAAAATAAATGTGAAATTGGAGGGCCAGTACGAGATAGCCAAATTGGCTCTCATTTGCCAATATCCATCTCAGTCCGAATGATATGCCCCAACCATTCCATGCAAAGGACAAAAAGGTAAGGCGATAGAGGACACCCTTGATGAATTCCTCTAACCGGTTTAAACCTTTGAGTAGGCACGCCATTCCACATGATTTGCATAGAAGAGGAAGAAATAGCGGACATAATCACTATACGTAGAAAGATAGGAATCCCAACCGCATTCAACGAGGTGGAAATAAAATCCCAACTAACTCTGTCATAAGCTTTCTCCAAGTCTAACTTAATAGCAATCCAGTTTCTCCCTTTTCATTTGCATCGCATAAAATGGATTACTTCTTGCGCAAGGATAATGTTATCAGAAATGTTACGGCCAGCTACAAAACCAGCTTGTTCTTAAGAAATTAGTTTAGGAAAGATCACCTTAAACCGATTTACGATCACTTTTATCACCAACTTGTACAGCACAGAGCACAAGCTAATGGGCCGAAATTAGCTAAAGTCTTCCGGGTTTTCTTTTTTAGAAATTAGAACAATCAACGTATTATTCAACTCCTGCTCGATAGGCCTTCCAGAAAAGACATCTTTAACCCACTGACACATATCACCGCCAAGGATATCCCACTGACTTTGGGAAAAATGAGCATGATATCCATCACTACCAGGCGCTTTTAGAGGCGCCATATCAAATAACGCCTTTTTGATTTCCTTATTTGTGATATCAGCTTTTAAATCATTAATTTTCGAAGAAGTAAGACTTGGAAAACCAAAACTAGGACTAGTTCCAATATGATGGGGAGCTTCACCGTAGAGCCTTTCAAAAAACTCCACCGCCTTATTTCGCAAAGTATCTTGATCAGTACACCAATCCCCATTATCTATACGAAGAGCTGTAATACGGTTGAAATTCCTTCTCTTGATTGTCCGACTATGATAAAATTTTGTGTTTCTGTCCCCTAATTGAAGCCAGTCACAACGAGCCTTTTGTCTCCAAAGTAAGTCTTTATGATTAAGCATGTTCTCTAATTCATCCCGAATTTCCAACTTTTTTGGACTAACTGACTCGAGGGAAAATGATCAATGGCCTTTTGAATATTACCTAGCGATCTCATAAGATGACGTTTGCGAGCACCCAAAAATCCATACACATTCATGTTCCATGATTTAACATCAGAAGTAAAATTAGACAGGGAATCAACCATATTACCTGTAAAATTCCATTTTTCCTTGACAAGAGTGGGAAAGGTATTGTGTTGCGCCCATCCTGCTAAAAATTGAAAAGGTCTTCCTTTAAATGTGCCAAGTTCCGGTCTAGTAGAGAGTAAAAGAGGCCGGTGGTCAGACTTAATACGCGGGAGATGTTGAACTAAGCACTGCGGGAACGTTGACATCCATTCATCATTTGCTAAAGCCCGATCTAATCTGACAAAAGTACCACCTCGTTGCCAAGTGTAAGAGGGCCCACTATATCCTAAATCATGCAAAGCACAAGATTCAACAAAATTACCAAATAAATCACAATGCTTACCTATGGTAAAAGGACTTCTCTTATCCTCAGGCGATAGAATGACATTGAAATCCCCCATAATTAACCAATGAATATTATGAGTTGGAGAGACAGATTTTAACCCCTCCCAAAGAGACTTTCGTTTCAACCTATCGGGGCTACCATACACAAAGGAAATGAGAACAGAATTATTAGGACTAAAATTTTCAACACAGAGAAAAATAAATTGGGGATGATTTTTAATAATACGAATACGAATGGAGTCATTCCATCCCACCCAGATACCATCTGAAAATCCAACAGCTTCAACCCGATGAGAATAATTAAACCCCAATTGCTTAATAATAAAATTGGCTTTTTTACTGCTTACTCTCGGTTCAACCAAGCAGACAATATCAGGACTATGCTCCGCGTTATATTCTCGAAAAGCTCGAATGAAATTCCTATTAGCACTCCCTTGACAATTCCATGAAAAGATTTTTAGATTTGAGTTCATAAAAAAAATTAAGAAAGCAATTAATAAAAGAAAAGAAAATAAACAAACCCAAATAAACAATAATGAAACTCTTAGAAACAAGCGGCCCAAAACCAATATCCTTACTGTCCATGGAGGTTGTCACCCTCATTTAGCTCATTATTGCTGTTAATTTTGCCAGCATCGAGGCTGTCCTTAGATAAAGCTGAAATATTTTCTACCAAAAATTTCATGGATTTTTTCAGAGAAACCCGTTGAGAACCAACAGCTTTGAAACGAACATTGCTACCATGCAAAATTTTATTTTGTTTGGTAACATTATTCCGGCCCCTAAATTTGCTCTCATTTGCCGATCTGGAAATACCCACCGGAATCGACACCAGCAAATTATTCAGAGGTATCGGATTATTTTGGCCATTTTTGTTGCCAGATAAAGACACCGCTGAATGCTTGCCGGAGTCAAGGCTGCCCACTTCCACCACTTCGGCTTCTCTGTCAATCATTTTAGTATTCAAAATTTGATGGTTTGTTGAAGACTCCTCCCTAACAGGAAGGACTACCGCATTGGCATCATCTCTGGACAATTGTTCCGCCACAGGGGTTCAGCTACAATTTCCAGGAGCAGCAGCGTTCGTCCGTCCTGCTTCCTGGTCACCCTGGTCCAGTAACAACTGGGTCTGTTCGAAGCCCAATCCCAAGGTAATTTATTCATGAGCCGACCCCTTCTTAATGCAATCATTAGAGCCCAGATTGGCCCTTAAAACAGGCCCAACATTCTCATTAATAACCGTGCCAGGACCAGGTCTAGGGCCTGTAGTCTTAAGTTTGCTTTTGATAAATTTCCCATTAATTTTGTTTATCCCGTTAGAATGCAGACCAGAATCCTTTTTAAGCTGACTTCCATAATCAACTTCTTTCCCTTTAGAGCTTCGAAAATTAACCATATCTCCACCATGAAATTCTGTATTTAAATCCCTATTATTCAGGTCATTAAATCGATTGCCTTCTTTATTCTTTTCTTGATTTCCAGCATATTTTTGAATATTGTCTTTGAATTTATGCCTTGATTTTCTCTCAACAATCATCCATGGCCCTTAACTCTCGTCTTTCTTCTCCGAACCATCCACGACCAGTTTTTGATTTTCCGGTGATGTTGCAGACGAATCAATGTTCACCTCAACCGTGGGTCCAGGACCTCTAAAATTACAAAGATTTTCCACATGGCCATACCTCCCACAATGAAAACAGATAGTAGATAAGGATTCATATTCCACCTTTTGCGATCTACCATTGATTAATATTTGGGAGACCAAAGGCTTTTCCAGATTGACATACACCTCCAATCTAGCAAAACGTCCCCTTGCCCTACTATCGGTGTTCATATCTAGCTTAACCACTTTGCCAACCAATTCCCTAATTTCTGAAATGATTTTGTGGTTGTACAAGTAACTAGGAAGAGCCGGGAATCTGATCCACGCCATCACAACACTTGGATACGCTTGTGAAGTGTCAAAAGCCATCGTCCACGGCTGGACAGTCAAATACTGACCAAAAATGATCCATGGCCCTTCAGAAAGAGCCTTTTCGCAATCCCTCTTGTTTTGAAATTTGACTAGGAAGTAGCCATTTTCAATATCCATCATGTGTATGGGTGCTATGGGTCTCCACATGTTGTAAATCTTGTTCTGTAAAATCAAAAAACCAATATTACGACGTAGAAGTTTTAAAATCATAGTATTATCCATACCCTGGATGAAGATTTGGTGGATCTGGTCCGAGAAGATTATAGAAGGCACGCCATTCACAACAGACTTCTGAATGTCCCCTTCCAAAATATCAATATCATCCTTATCATCCGAGTTGTTGTAGACATCCTTTGACGAGTGCCCGACGAGCTTATCTCTCCAAGAAGTGGGTTGACCTGAGGGTGAATCGATCATCATGCCGTTACCCGTCTCCTCCTCCTTATCCCGAAATCTAACCTTTTTAGGAATCAAATCCTCCACAATAGATTCCCTAGGACCAGCATTTTCACAAAGAGATTCCATTTTTTTTTAAATTCAAATAAATTAGACGGGGCCTGGAAATTACAACTGGTCAGGTCGGGCCGGGCTCTAGCAAGACCAGCAGCACCAGTGTTTGAAAAATTCCCACTTTTGCAAGCCGAATATTGTGATTCCACGCATGTGAAAAGGGGTTCTTTTGGTAATTACAGAATCTCTGTTTTTTTTTTGACTGATCCTTCTCCTCAGCCCCTATATATATAATGAAATCGACAGGTTTAAATTCTATATCTCTGTATTCTCTCTTCGATAACTCTAGGGTTTTTCACCTTCTTCGCCCCTCTTCTCAAGTTTCATCGTAAGCTTATTTTCTTCTTTCAATTTCTTATTTTAAAAAAAAAAATTAATTCTAATGCTCTTATTTGTTCAATTTATTGATTTTTTTATCTGTAGATCTGAAAGATTATTGAGCTTTTAAATCTGAATTCGCTCGTTTTTATGTTAATTGTTTTTCATGCATATTATTCACTGTTTAGGGTTTAGGATCTGTATTTTTTTGGCTTTTTACATTGTTACAAATTGAATTCTGAAAATTAAATAATACTCAAGGTGTTTAAATTTCATGTTTAAATATAGGTTTCCATAAATAATAAAAAAGATTGTGTTATCTTATGATGCTTGTAATAAGAGATGATGCATAGAAACAACGAGTTCATTTAGACACTGTTCGTTGTTGCTTTTATTTCTTGATTTTTACTTGTAATTGGATTCAAAGCAAATGATATTTTTGAAGAATTGAAAAAATCTTACTGAGTTAGTATTGCATTCCAATGATGTTATTTTGAAAGTAATTACGAATTTTATGTTCTACAACAGTAACCTTTTACGATTTCTCGAGCTTATTGTATACTGTTGGTTTTTATATTGAAGAGAAGAAATCTTTCTTCTGCTATTTGTTCTAAGAACTAGAGTAATTTTATTATGTAAATATGTTTGATTGTATTATTTTGGTTCTAATGGAAATAATTACTGCAGGTAAAGAAATATGCCTAGGTATGATGACCGACGCGGTGGCACTCGTTTGTATGTTGGTCATTTGTCTTCAAGGACAAGATCACGTGATCTAGAGGACATGTTTAGCAGATATGGGAGGTAATCAAGTCTTTTGTCATTGTTGAGTAATTTGTGAAATTTGTAGTTATTGCAATTAGCTCTGATTGGTTTACTGGTTGCATTTTTTTATTTGTTCCATTTGGGTGTTATATTCATTTTTTTATGTAATATGGCCATTCAGATAGGTTCAGGGTGGGAGAAAATAGAGTCCTTGTTTTAGTGCTTGACATCTGGTCTTTTTTATATGAGCGAGAATGTTGTGACCCTCCGTGTGTCTGTTTGGTTAACTTGAATGATCTTGTTGAAGGTCTGTTGGCTTTTGCCTAACCTGGTGGTCTATGGTGAGAGGGTGACCTTGGTGGATTTGGCGTGTCTTTCTATAGTGTTATTGCGTGTTTTTAGCGAAATGGCAACAATCTCAAAAGTGGTGTTTTTGGTTCATCTGTGAGGGGCGAACTATCAACCCTTCAATAATTGTGTCATGATGGCCTTACTGTTTCTGGCACCCGTTTACGCAGAGTACGTGATGTGGATATGAAGCGTGACTATGCATTTGTTGTACGTATTTCTTTACTCTTTTTATTTAATCCCAAAGAACATTTCTTATCTATAATATTCTTCACTATTTTAGTAAATATGATCATTTTGCTTGGAACCTTTTTCCTTCTTTATGTTTTGTATATTGTTGGCCTCCTTGATTGTAGGAATTCAGTGATCCTAGAGATGCCGATGATGCAAGATATGCATTGAATGGTCGAGACTTGGATGGAAGCCGGATGATTGTTGAATTTGCCAAAGGAGTAAGTTTTCTGATGACTTTTCCACATACCCTAGATTTTGCTAGCTTCTTTGTCTTTTTAATTGTTAATATCTCAAAAATGTAGAGAAGGTGGTAATTGATATATGTAAGCCTTTGGTAATTTGATCTTTTAGCGGTTAATCTTCTGGTCAAAAACAACTCTTTTATGTAACTACCTGAGTCAATATCATTATTTGCCACTCGGTTTTCACATTTTGATAAAAGTGGTGATGGGGAAAATCGTATTTTAGATGAACTTTCATTGAAGTTGGACTGGTTTTCCTATTCTGAAGGTTAAACTGGTCTGCATCATTTTATCTTGTTTTCCGTAACTCTTTTATCATTATTGTCCTAGGATTCTTCTGTGAGTTCACTAGCTGATATTGTTTGAATGTTGGTTCTGTTTTGATTTGCAATTTAGGTGCCCCGTGGTTCAGGTGGATCTCGAGATTACCCTGGAAGAGGTCCCACTCCTGGGTCAGGACGCTGCTTCAACTGTGGAATTGATGGTCATTGGGCTCGTGATTGCAAAGCCGGGGATTGGAAGAATAAGTGTTACCGCTGTGGAGAACGAGGCCATATAGAAAGAAATTGTCAAAACAGTCCAAAGAAACTAAGGTCATCCCCCTATCCTTCCCATTGGTTTTTCTTATTCTGCTCGGTTTTATCTGTTAAACATTCAAATCTTCATTTATTTACTTTGAAGACAACTCTTTTGATGCATCTGCAGACCACGCAGTTACTCTCGCTCACCTAGCCCCTACCGTGGTAGAAGCAGAAGCTGCAGTTACAGTAGGGGACGCAGTGACAGGTTTGGATTTAGCTTTCATTGGCATCTGCTTCTGAAATGCAAATTACATTTGACTTTTTATTTTAGTGTTGACCTGGAGTAAATATTCTTCTAATTTTTTCGTTTGTGTGCCTATGCAATTCAAAAATCAAGAAAAATTAAATCTGTCAGGAAATGATTGTTCTTTATGCTGAATCTTGGCCTTTCTGCAGTAGATCAAGATCACCTGTGAAGAGAGACCGAAGTTACGAGCGCGAGGATAGAAGATCAAGGAGCCCTAAGCGCCACAAGGGTTCTCCATCACCATCTCAAGGGAGGAAGCATAGTCCAGCACCCGATGAAAGAAGGCCCCAAGAGGGGGGTAGTCCTTCCCCAAAGGACCGCAGGCATGCGAATGGTTTGGATTATAGTGCAAGTCCTAGGGGAAGGAGCAGAAGCCCCGATGCTGATGCTGGGGCTGAGGATGACAGGAGCTCTAGGAAGGAAAATGGCCACAGCCGCAGTCTTAGTCCACCCCCTAAGGATGACAGGAGCCGTGTTTACGATGATGATGATGATGATAATCATGCGTCTACCAGACGCAGTGAATCCAATTAAGGCAGGCAGGCAGGCGGTGGTTCGAATTGGCAAGTTTTAGGGACATTGTGTGTTTTCGCAACAACTTTGAATTTTTGTTTTATATATTGATGGATATTTAAGGTGCTGTTAAAGACTATATGGATTCATCTTTTTTATTTTTGCATTTGGTTATAATTTCAAACGTATGCAGAAGGTTAAAAATATTGAAATTTAAACAAAGAGGAAGTAGAGATATCAATGAACTCTTAATCAGAAAAGATCTCGATTTTGTTTGGTAATACTTTACACGTCTTAAAATAGGAAATTCTACTAATTCTGACATTGTTTTTAATAATTAAATAATAGAAAAAAGGCATTAACGCTTCATCTTGGTGTTGCAAATCATTCTTCTATTTTGGGCGGATATACTGTCGTTTAGTTTGTTAGAATTCAGTCTCATTTCTTTTGTTGTTATTTGAGAGCAATGTAATTAAAAAGGATGATATAATAAATTTAAATTTAATAAAATAATTTTAACACTATTAATAGTTGAATGAAATTCAAAAAGACTAAATTTATAGAAATAAAAATATAAAAATTAAATTCAAAATTTATGAAGAGTATAAAGGTTATGGTATAATAGTATTTGTCTGCTTTTACTTAATTAGTATTTTTGTGTAATATGGATGATACAGATTGTGAAGGTCATTTGTCACGTAAAATAAAATCCAACAATAATAATAAAACAAGAAAAAAAAAAAAAAAGAGACTATTGAGTGAGTCCCTAAATGGAGATTGGGTTTTACGTTGGGGAGACATAGGTGTGAAGTCTGTAATGATGGAGGCTTTGTGGTAGTTATCAAACCTTAGCAAGCATGGTAGTCCTCAATATCTTTAAAACTTTGTTTTAATCCTCACATTATCATATTTCTTCTGTTTCTAGTTTCAGGTTCTTGTAGATGTATAAGCATATGATTTTGGTCCTTTGCACCCTCCAAACAGGGGCGAAGCCAAGGGGCTGGCATGGGCCCCAGCTCCCCTTAAAATATAAAATTATTATTTAGGCTCTTAAATTTTTTTAAAAAATTTAAATTAATAAAGGTAAAATTATATTTTGACCCCCTAAAATTATAAAATTTCGATTTAATCCTTTACAAATTATAAAGATATAAACTATAAAAAATTAAAATTTCATCCGGCCCCCCTAAAAAATTGTTTTGGCTTCGCCCCTGCCTCCAAATCCAAAAATGATAATGTGAGAATTAAAATAAAATTAACGCCATACATATATTTGGATAAGTAAATTTCATTTCATGCACAAAAAGAAAAGAAAAGAAAAGAAAAGGTAATGCTTAGTTTTTGCTACAAACAAACAAAAGCAAACTTAAGTTACTAATCATCTAACAAACCCCACAAAAGTTTTTCAGCCTTTCAACCAATAATTCAAACGCCCTTCTAGTTAGGGGTGAGTGTTCGATCAAATCGAATCGAATCGAATAAAAAAATTTCGAGTTAATCGAGTTGACGAATCATATTTTATCATCCTAATTTGATTTGAAATTTTCTCGAATCGAGTCGAGTGAGATGAAATTCGAATCAAATCGAATCAAATATATTTATTCGAGTTAAATTTTAAAAAATAATTTTGGGTCCTTGTCACCATTGTCACCCATCTAATAAAATTTGTCCACCTTAACCAATTTTTTTATTAACTTTCATCACCAAATAATTTATTTATTAATCTTTTATATACGGGTTAGCTTCTTTGCTTGCTTAGTTGTTTCAATTATCTTCAGATTCTTGTCACTATGTATTTTGGAATTAAAAAATATATTAAATGTAAAAATGTGATTTTTTAATAAAAGTTATTTTAAAGATGAGATTGATACCAATATAAAATTTTAACACGAATATTTTATGGCATAATTAATAATTTAATTTTAATATAAATATTCAATATGACTAAACAATTCAATAATATAAAATGTAAAATTTAATTTAATAATATAAATAGTAGATATGAATAAAATTATTACTATTTATGTTTAGTGATTTTTTTGGATAATTTTGATTTTTTATTTGAGAGTAAAGGGTGAGAAGTAAAAGTTTAGGGGAAAAATAAAAAGTTTTGGAGAATAAAAGTTTGAGGGAAAGTAAATGGGGAGAGTAAAATTTTGAAGGGAAAATATTAAAAAAAAATTGGAGGGGAGATGGGTTTGGGGTAGATGGGAGGTGAGATGGAAAGGGAGTAAAAGTTTTAGGAGAAAAGTGGGAGGGAGTAAAAATTTTGGGGGAAAATAAAAAGTTTTGAGGGTTTTGGGGAGTAAAATTTTGAGAAAAAGTAAATGAGAGAGTAAAATTTTGGTGAGAAATGGATTTTGGGTAGATTAGGGGGTTGGGATGGGAGGGGAGTAAAAGTTTTGGGGGGAAGTGAAAAGGAGTAAAAGTTTTGAGGAAAAAGTAAAAAGGTTTGGGAGTTTGGGGTAAAAATATAAAATATTATAGTTTGATATTCGAATTATTCGAATTATTCGAGTTATTCGAATTCGAAAACTCAACTCGATTCGAACTCGAAATTCGAAAAAAAATTGAGTTGACTCGAATAACTCGAATAACTCGATTTGTTTAACTCGAAATTTAAATTTTTTTTTTATTTTTTCGAGTCGAATCGAGTTTTGCTCACCCCTACTTCTAGTAGAATTTGAGTGTGGCAACGCCCTTCTAGTAGAAATTTTGCAAGCCGGTGGAGTTGCTTCTAGTGGGTTAGTAGAGCTACGTTTAATTAACGACTTACTCTAACGAGAGAAAGGATTGTATAAAATTGTGATTCCACGTCATTTATATCTTTTTCTTAGATTTTTTTTCCTCCTGATTTTTAGCTTTTTCGGTTGGATTTGAAATTTTTAGGAAGAAAAAACTGAAAATTAGAAGGAAAAGTTGAAAATCAGGAGGAAAATTTTGATTTGTCATTCTCTTATTGAAAAGGGATAGAGATGACGTGGAATCATAGTTTCATATAATCCTTTCTTAGAATTCGGCATATCCAAATATCTCAGAATATGATCATAGATCAAATAACTAAGTATGCAAATAATTATACACCAAGACTATTATTGTTAATGGATCCACCAAACTTAATTCAAGGAATTTTACGCGAAAATAGAAATATCTATATAAGAAGTTGACATTTTAATGTAATCGTTTAGAGCTATTATTTTCTACCAATTTTTTTTTTAATCAATAATTCAAACAATAAAAACATTCAAAATCATAATCTGAAGGCCAAAGATATAAAAACACATAACGCAAATTCAATTTAAACTCCAAAATTTAAAGGCATAATCCAAACTCAATTATCCATAGTTGCAAACTCATATGAAACAAAAACAATAGAACACATTTTTAATTTTAATAATCTTCATTAATATTCCAATTGTCTTTATTTTCATCTTGATCATTGCTTCCACTAGCCCCAACACATGAAGATTCAATCCATTTTGAACCACGAAAACATCACTAACATTATCATTGGACACTTTATTATCAATATTCAACTCATCTAGCGAAAGTAACATTAAGTTGAGAAGGGATTATGAATAATTTTAAGCATTATATTAAAAATAGTGTTGAACTTATATTTTCCTTGAATTTTTCTATTCTTTTTGCTTAATTTTTTTTTTAAATAATAAATTGGTTGAACTGAAAAGTGGTGTCGGGATATACCAAAAACAGCTATATTATGTTGGCAGAAAACAAGTAACTCATATCCTAACACTTGCCCAAACCAGCCAGACATGGCAGTTTGCTATATTAGTGGTATTGTCTTTGGCCCTTCCCCTACCTATCAGTATTCACCAAATCGTACAATACCCTTCTCATCCAATCAAATAACAACAGCAGCACTACCCAGAACCAAAGCCTTATCTTGTTTCCACCATGCCACAACTTCTGTCCAACCAACTTTCTCTTTTCACTGCAAAACTAGAACCCACTTCCCATTTCGCCCTCCATTGCCTGCTTCAAACAAACCTACCACCATTTCTTCAGCAATGTCATCTGGGTATGTAATCCATTCTTTCTCCTTCATCTTTACTTGATGATGTCAGTCAGTAGGAAAAGCTTTTGATTTCTGGGTTTTTTGTTGTCTTGATTCTTGGTTTTGTATTATTTTATTTCAAACCAATATATGTCTACGTACAGATATGTGCAAGAGGATCTTCCACCAGCTCTTGATTCTACTTCAGACCCACCTCCAATCTTTGATGGAACAACAAGGTGAACTATTTTAGTAATCTGTCGTTTGGGTCTGCTTTTTCCTTTTTTAATCAGTTTCGAAGTTTTCAATATCCATATGATTGTTAATTCCATGTGAGTTTTCTAGATTTGTAATTAAGAATCTGGTTCTTAACTTTGGTTGGTTTTCCATCGTTACAATGTTTAAGGTTGTATATATCTTACACATGCCCCTACGCTCAGCGTGTTTGGATTACTCGAAACTGTAAGGTACTTTTTTTTTCCTTATCTAAGTTCAAGCTACTTGAGTTTGAATAAAAAAAACTTGAATTTGATTTGGTAATTATCAAGTCGAGCTCAAGCAGCTCAAAATATTGATCAAGTCGAATTCGAGCTTAGTCTTTTTGGCTCGAATGACTCACTAGCCTTCTCAAGCTTTAATTTTTAATATATATTTTTATATTATTAAATTACGTTATTACTCTTCATATATATTATTAACCCTAAGCTTAAATTATCAAGTCAAGCTTGAGTTCGAGCTAAAGTATGAAAATTGATAAACGAGCTTAATCAAGCTCTAATTTGAATAGCTAAATTATATCTCAAATCTAGCTCGAGCTTGACAATATTAAAGCTCAGTGCGACTAGATTACACTCCTACTTTTACCGTTTGTTTGGTTACCTTGATAAGTAGAGAGGGAGGAGAAATGTGTTATGTTATTGTTAATGCTGAAAAACCTGAACAGGTGGTCGTTAAACCGGTGATACCTTTGGCTCCAGTTGGACTGATTAGTTTGATACATATATACATGTCTAAGGGTATAGGATATGATCTTCCAAATATATGAAAAACTTAGCTCACTTTGTGTCTGGGTTAACCAAAGCTATTTTTGGGTTCATTTTGTTACCTGTAGGACTGAGCAGTATCATTCTTCTTTGCTATTTCTGAAACCAGGGATTGCAGGACAAGATAAAACTAGTTCCAATCGATCTAAAGAACAGGCCTACTTGGTACAAGGAGAACGTCTACCCACCTAACAAGGTCAGACCACATGTCTATGATACAGCCTGGACACTATATACAATAACATAAGATGGTTGCATATTTGTTCCTAGACCACTTGCCAATTAACTTCGTCTTAAATATTGTGGAAATGAAACTGCCAGTTACTAATTTAAGTTTCTCTAGTGATGGTAATGGCTACCAAGAGCATCTACCAGACAAGGATGATGGTATAAAGAAAGTCAAACATTAGGTGCTAAACAATGTTTCTCGGACTTGGGTGTGACGTGTGAGTGTTGGATACAAGTATGTGTCAGATATGGACATGTTCAATTTTTTTCCAAGTGTTTTCATGTATTCGGAAAGTCCTTGAAGGGTTATATTCTTGTACCCAAGTATTAGAAGAGTTAGAGCAACATATATGCTAAAAGGTCTGGAAAATGTAAAATAACAGAGTATTGTAGTCCTCTTTTCTGCACTAATGTGAAATCAATGCAGGTGCCAGCATTGGAACACAATAATGAAGTGAAAGGAGAGAGTCTAGACTTGATCAAGTATATAGACAGCCACTTCGAAGGGCCTTCACTTTTCCCTGATGTACAATCTCAAAAGCTCTTGATTAGTTTGTTTTTCAGCTCCATGGTTCTTATTTCATGCTCATACACTAAATAACAGGACCCTGCAAAGAAGCAGTTTGCAGATGAGTTATTATCCTACATTGACTCATTCTATAAAACAGTGACTTCTTCATTCAAAGGAGAGGGCACTGAAGCAGGTGAGTTTGAACACTTGGTTTCACTTGATTTTGGATTCTGTAAATGAACTTGTGTCACCGTAATCTTAGTCTGTAAACTGCACCAGGCATTGCATTTGACAACATCGAAACAGCTCTTACCAAGTTTGAGGATGGACCTTTTTTCCTTGGGCAGTTTAGTCTGGTATGTGACAAAAACTGTATCATTGCTCTTCAGTTATTGATATGCTCCTAGTTTTCATCAAGTTTCAGAAAGTAGATTGTTAAACATTGGCTTCCTTTCCAATGTAATATGTATGCATGTATGTATGTGTATATATAAATATATCTGTGTCATCTTCAGGTGGATATAGGTTATGCACCGTTCATTGAAAGATTTCATCCTTTTTTGTTGGATGTGAAGAAGTATGATATTACTCTTGGCAGACCTAAATTGGCAACTTGGATTGAGGTACCGCTAGACATTTGCTTTATTCTTGTTGTGGCATTGCAATTTCTATAAATTGCAAGAAGATATACCTGAAACTTTTTTTTTGGCATTCCAGTTAAGGGTGGGAAACATGATATTTTGAACTTTGATATCATAGACTAAACCATGGTTCAAAAGTTCTATTTTTTTTAAGTCGATTCTCAGTCAAAGGGTAATTGATTATCTAGAAAACATGTTCAATGTCAAAATGGCTTCATGATTCTGTACAAATTGTAGCAGTTTGGGCTTTTTGGCCTTTTGTATATCAATGGGAAATCTATCCTTGACAGGAGATGAACAAAAACGAGGGTTACACACAAACCAGGTGTGATCCAAAGAATTTGTTGAGAGCTACAAGAAACGCTTCATGGTAATCAAAATTTAAGGCTTAAGCAGTATTAAAAGTTGTATGGGATATTACCCTCTATCCTCCCCAACCCACTTTTTTCCCTGACTTGTTTCTTTTGCAGGCTCATCTTTGAACAAATGAGGATTCCCTGTTTTTCCTAGTACAAAATCGAGGAACCTAGTCTGTTATTTCCAATGGCAGGCACTAGTATTGTCTGGTTCATGCTTTTATCATTGTTGAGAAAAATAGCTCCCTCTTTCCGCCGATCAGAAAATGGAAAAATAAGCATATTACTTCAGTTATGCAAAATTGATGTACTCTTATGCAAATGAGCACTCACCTTGGATTGAAAAGGTTGCTTTATTTCTAAAGCTTTTGCCTGAGATTGGGTAATCAATGGAGAAGTATCCATTGCTGCTTTGTTCAACAGAATAGAGGACCTGTTGTTATTAAACCAATGAAACAAGTATTAACCAGAAAAAATACGCTTGTCTATCTGTTATGTATGGCAGAACTTTTAGAATCTAGTTATGCCACCAATCATAGTTTTCTGTTACTCAAAACTCTTCATTTTTTCTATAACACCCGAACACTCGTATAGTTGTTTGACACTTTCAAATATGAGTACCAGGATATTATATTTGTGTTAGATATATACTGGAATCAATTACCTCAAATCCTGAAAACATAAGAGGTCAATGCCTAAAGAAACATTACTCATGGGTAGGTCGACAGCAACTTACTATTGAGAGAGAGACCTACATCCAAATGTTTCAGAAGAAGAAGCTTTCTTCTCAGGAAACTCCATGAGGAACTAAATCTGGAATCTGCTGAATACCCTGTGAAAGCATAAGCCTGCCTCTATGCTGATTGAAGAATATTCAAGGAATATGCGCTAATTCTCTAACATCAATTTCATAATCTATTCATCATAAAACTTGGTTCATAAAAAGACAAACATATAACAGGGAAAGAAATTACATTATACATAATATAATTTGCTTCAAATATTATCCATCACTTGTGTATAAGCTGTGAGCAGCTACTTGACTAGTAATTGGCATTTACAGTAGAATAACTCAGTAAGAATTTATCAATCTCAAGTTGCAGTCGCAAACTATGGTGTAAAATGTGTTTCTATTGGGACTCAATTTAGGCACTCAGCATCCTCCATAAAAATAAAAGATGGCTCATCCCAACATCTAAAACCTCATATCATTTAAAATGACCCTAAAACAATTATGAAATTTAAAACATAAGAACAGCCCATGAATATATGAATGCTGCCATCACCAAAATAGCTTAATCATAAAGGACATTCCAACACGTGAACTTCACGAAGCAAGGGCTTTCTAGTTGATCCAGTGAATAAAGGCGGCAGCTTCAATGTGTGAAAATATTCATCAGAAAGGGCATGAAGTAGCATGAGAAATTGCCACAAACAGTCCACGACAAAAGAACGCAGCCATTGCAATCCAGCAGGTGAAGTTAACTACTTCTATAATACTTTCCGTATCTTCTCCATATACACGACCAATGACATTACTGAGAGACCGGCTGAAAGATAAAGAAAAATAACACCAGAAGCAACTAAGATCCCAGTTTCTCCGAGACTGCATAAAGAGGGAGGAAGAAAAAACATGACAGTCAGATACTGCAACCAAGCTTGTTTGGCATTTATCATTTCATGTTGGTCAAGGAAGAAATTTAATAAACCTGCTATCTCGTGTAGCCAGAAGGATGGTTAGTGCAGCCATCTGCGTGGCAGTTTTCCACTTCCCCAGCTTATTTACGGCAACAGCCTGATTTATGTATCAAACTTAAAAAATAAGCTAGAAGCAAAACTCAAGCATTTCCCACTTTAATATAGAAGTAAAATAGGTGGTTGTTTGACATCCAAGGGAGAGAAACATACCGCTGAAAGCTTACCATTTTGAGAAGCAGCCCATTCCCTAACAGCGGACATAGTTATCTACAAACAAAATGTCAACTATTTGTATGATATTTATAAATAATTCATACAAGTATAGAACAAAACCAGCTATGGTATATATTACCTCCCTTCCAATGATGGCTATTGATGGTACATTCAGTAGCCATGGCACTTGCCCAAACACAGCAATGTTCAAAGGTCTAGAACATAATAAGACCAATGTAGCAGCAACCATAAGCTACATTCAACAGGCAGTGATTTCAGCAATTAAACTCAATCCAATGAATAACTTAAACGTTTGGAAAATAAAAAGGAAAAAGAGAACACACCTTGTCAGCAACTGGATCCAAAAGAGCACCAAAGGCAGAACATAACCTCATCTGAAAGACACAAAAACGATTTTAGAATGATAAATTATATAGAGTAACTAGCCTCTTATAAAACAAGAGGAAAAAGAAAGGCTTCCACTGTATTTCAACAAGGGGTGTGGTAGAAAGCATACTCTTCGAGCAATGTACCCATCAAGCCAATCGGTTATAGCAGCCGCCATAAATATGCTAGTAGTAGCAGTCCTTCCCCACCAACTATCGACAGAAAAGGCTAAAAAGAAGAAGAAAATCATTTCATTACTCCCGCAACATTGGCAATACAATTAACAATTGCCACTAAGAATCCAAAAGTACACCATCCATACAGCTAACAATAATCCATAGATTTCTTTAAACCACCTAAACCATATCACATTGCAACCTATCATCATTGGTTGTCATAATTCACAAATATATTCCAAATGCAATTAAAAGCTACAATTGCCAAAAATCATCAGAGTTGATCATAATTCATGGCCCAAAACATGAAAATAGCAAACAAATCAAGCTGACATAAACAGTCGCATGATCGTTAAGCATGTCATCACTTAAAACGTATAAAAAACCCAAACGAAAGCAAACCAAAACCCTCGGAAATGGACACTTGATTTTTTTAATCCAAACATTAAACAGATCAAAATTAAAGATCCAAACCATGGAGGAAACAACAAATCCAGATTGCACTGCCTCGAAATCGAAACGCCATTGTCAAAACATCGTCATCACAATTAGAAAATCCAAATAAATATTCAACAGGTAAACCAAAATCTAAAATCGCAGTTGACAAGAATTCAACTAAAATATTGCAATATACGAAAGTCAGGAAAAAAGAAGAAACTGAACTGAAAATCAGCAACGGCACGGCGGCGACGCGGCCGAGAGTTAAAACAGTGGGCAAAGTTAAAATTTTGGAAGAAGAATGATTAGAATAAGCTAAACTTGGGTGGTGGTCCAGTTGCTGTTGCAGCAAAGGCTCCGAATCCATATCCGCGAGAATGCCGGAAGATCCGGATCCCGACCCGTTAAAGAATCCTTTATTGATCGCTTTTGAAGAGGAAGAGAAACAACGCAAAGCAGATCTAATAAAAAGTAAAGATATTTTTGTGTTGTTATTGGGATACAAAATTGGAGATAGGGTTAAAAGGGGAGATATAATGCGCCGGGTTAGGATGGTGGCTGTGGCGGTCACGGTTACGGTTCGCACTTTAATTTCACCAACTTTCAGGTTGTCGGCAGTAAATCTGTCTTTTTTTTGTTTAGGCTCGGTTAAAAAAATATCATTTTACTTTTAACCTTTTAATTTATATTGTTTGTCAAATTAGGTTAAAATGAAAAAATAACATTTAGTATATATCACATTAATAAATAACTATTCTTAAAAATTAAAATTATACTTTTTAAATAATTTTAATAATACTAAATTTTTTTAAATATTTTTTTAATTTTAAAAATTTTAAAAAAATAATTAATTTTTGACGTGACATCCACATAGTAATTCACATATATACCACGTCAACAAAATGATTTGACAGATAAACAGTACAAGTTTAAGAGTTAAAAAATGTGAAAATTAAATTAAAGACAAAAATAATTTTTTTTATAAAGTTGAAGGGTCAAATAAATCATTATACATTTTTGTTACTCAACTTTAAATTTTTTTATTTAAATACTAACTTTATTAATGTATAATATTTTGATCATTCAATCGTTAAATCATTAATAAATTGTTTTCGTGATTTCTTTATTTTCATAGTAATAAATTTATTTCTCTTATTTATAAAAATTTATCAATTTAATCTTAATTTTAAAATTCAATAATTTATAGCTTGAATGATTTACTAAGGCTGTAGCACCTATGAATGTTCCACAAGAACCGAATGGACGCAAGCTTGGAGCTATAAATTTCACAGCATTCACAATTTCAACCAGGGATAGTAATAAGGCGAGGTGGGGTGGATTTTATCCCCTTTGAACTCGACTTTAAAAAAAAAATTCATCTTAAACTTGAACTCAAAATTTAGTAGAAGGTTCGATTTTGTTTTGTCTCCTCTCGAATTTAATATTATTATTTTATTTTTATTTTGAAGTTATATATTTATTTATTGAAAGTAAAATTTTAATATATATTAGGAGTATTTTTGTAAATATCTCAAAATAGGGTGAGACAGATTTGCCTCAAATCCGACCCTGACTCATCTTAAACCTAATTTTTTTTTTAAATAAAATCTAACTTTAATAAATCAGATCGGATTGAAACCTATCGGAATCGGAGTTTTTGCCATCCCTAATTTCAACCTCTAACGTCACATGGGGATTTGTTGATGACCATTAACTGTAGCTTGAAAACCACTTATTGGTTAGGGATCACCATAAAATTCTCAGCGATTGCGAAATCATACACCATGGTCAAGATGGATAAGAGAATATTCACGTTCGGTGATTTTAAAGGAAAAATTAAAAAGTTTATAAAATAGTTTTTATCAAAAAAAAAAATTAGACAATTTTCTATTTTTTGAAAGTATTTTAAATTTTCATCTATTTTTAATATTTTTTTATAGAACTTAAATTGAATGAATGTATAAAGTTAGGGCTAAATGTGCTATTCTTTTAGAATTAAAATCAATATGATAGAATCTATAAATATTCGAGGGTTAAATTTGTTATTATGTCAAAAAAGGCTACACCTACGTTCTCTTAATGATTTAACGATGTATGACCAAATTATTAAATGTCGATAACATTATTATCTAAATAAAAAAAAATTTAGAGTTAGGTGACTAAAATAGAAGCATGTTAATAGTTGTGCAACTATTGTTATAATTTACCGTAATTTATTTAAGAAAATAATTTTAAATTTATTAGTTTTTAATATTACATGTTTTACCTGTAATTTTATATTTTTGCAATTTATTGAATAATGTATCTATTACCATATTTAAGTGTTTTCCTGGTTGGTATCACCTTCAACTGGGTCACTTACTGAATTTACTAAAAATCTCCCACTCTTAATAAGAAATATATATTATTCTAAGGGTAATTTTGTTTTTTCATATAAAATATAGAAGAATATTTGTACGTAATAGTATTTGAACCCAAATTATTGTGATATTTGGCCTGTTAACTTTACCGTTTCAATTAAAGATATTTTCTTGTTAGGGATAAATATCAAAATTATACATGAACTTTGATACAATTTAATTTTGAAAATATGTTTATCATTTACCAAGACGTAATAAATGTCATATGAAATTGATTATCCCTTTTCGTCATCCTTATAAAGAAATCACAATAACGTGGATAAAAATATCATGGAAACTCTTGTATTTGGAACCAAATTGCATTTTGTCTTCTTTACCCAAAAAATAAATAAATTACTCCTTGTACATTAGATCAAGGAGCAAACTGATTTTTAACAAATTACTCCGTTTTTACTGTTAAAAATTGATCCATGTATATCAGCATGAGGTACATGTGGCACGTCATGTGTAATTATCTAATTATTTAGTCAGTTATGTCAATTTTTAACAGTAAATATGGATGAAATATTTAACAAAAAATACTAGTTTACTCTTTAATATAACGTATAAAGAGTAATTTGTCTATTTTTTAAATAGAGAGAGTACAATACAATCTAACTTATAATAGAGGGGCCTTTATTGTAGTTTTACCCAAAAAGGTGGCGCTAATCTCGCCTTTTTTTTTTGCATGGGCCTGCCCGCCCTTCCATCCATTTTCCCTCCCCTTTTCCTTCCAAACAACCAAAACCGAAACTCCCTCTCCACCCTTTCTCTCCCTTCATTTTCTCTTCCCTTCTTTCCTTTCTTTTCCGTTACTGTAATTCAACCAACCAAACCACCAAATTCTCCGAACGATCCTCTCCATCCGCAACTGTCACCCTCCAAAATCTCACAGTCACAGACCAATCAAATCCATCCACCTCATCAAATACTGTAACCAGCATGACATCCTCCACCACCACTACCACCGCAACCACCACCACCAAAACCGTGAACCCCCATTTAACCTTCGAACACAAGAGGTACGCTTTGCTCGCCACGTGTCCCTTCTATTCCTCTCTCTCTGATCCATGACAGTTATGATCAGATCCTTTTCCCCTTTTTTTAGTGAAAAATATTTGGACTGTTTTTTTTTTCTACTCCGAATTTTTATCCGCGTTTATTGATTTGGATTTTGATAATGTGAGATGTGATTTAATTCTTTTGAAAACAAATTTGAGTGGAAAATATGAGCATATGTTGTTTTCTACCGTAACTCGGCAATCTTCGGATGCCGATTTCAGGTATATTCGAGCTCCATTTTGATTGAAATTTTCATTTTTATTTTGATGATTTTTTTGTGATCAAGATCTTATTGAATTTCATCACAGTTTGGTTTAGTAATCGAGGATTGTGCTATCTGGTTGCTAGCGATTTAATTTTGTTTGTTTGTTTTTATGAGAACGTTGTTTGAAGTTTGTGATCGAAAAAAAAGTTTCATGGAACCTGGTGTGATATTTGTCCAAATTGAGTGGAAAATATGAGCATATGTTGTTTTCTACCGTAACTCGGCAATCTTCGGATGCCGATTTCAGGTATATTCAAGCTCCATTTTCATTGAAATTTTCATTTTTATTTTGATGATTTTTTTGTGATCAAGATCTTATTGAATTTCATCACGGTTTGGTTTAGTAATCGAGGATTGTGCTATCTGGTTGCTAGCGATTTAATTTTGTTTGTTTATTTATTTTTATGAGAACGTTGTTTGAAGTTTGTGATCTTTCATTGAGAAAAAAAAGTTTCATGGAACCCGGTGTGATATTTGTCCAAATTGAGCGGAAAATGGTGATAATAAGAAGTAGACTATTTTAAGGTTTGACTAGGATACGTTGTTTTGTACTGTAACTAGGCAATGTGTGGAAGTTGATTACAGGTAACTTGGAGTTGTGCTTTTGATTCATTTACATTTTATTTTGCTTTTTAGTTTGATGCTTTAGCTTATTTCTTGCTCTAGATTTTATTTTGCTGTACTGTATTGAATTTGATAAGTTTAGGTTAGAAAGTTGTGGAATTTTGCAATCTTTCTTTGAGCTTCTTTTCTTGGAATAATCTGCAGTTAACTTGAAGGTTTGTTGAATTTTGGGGTTATTAAATCTATCTTTTTATTTTTTTTCATTTTATAGGGATGCGTATGGATTTGCTGTGAGGCCTCAGCATGTACAAAAATACCGAGAATATGCTAATATCTACAGGGTATTTTTCATGACTCTGTTACTCCTTTCTGTTTTAAGCTCATCGCCTTCTTTTGGCTTTTGAGGAAAGGAAAGGATAATTAAATGCCAACTCTTTTATCTTGGTGAACATTGAATTTTCAAACCTCTCTCTTCCTCATTGTTTGGATACTAAATGATTACAAACTCTATAGTCAGAAGTCAGAACTTTGATTTAATCTAATATATACTCATGACTTTAGGAAGAAGAGGAGGAAAGATCAGGTAGGTGGAATGATTTCTTGGAACGCCAAGCAGATTATGCTCAATTGCTTACCAATGAGATGCCTTCGGAGGGAAGAAAGGAGGTCTTGCACATTGAAGTTGCAGAGGATGGGAATAATGAAGCGCGAAAGGGAGTTGAAGGAGATGATTTATGCAAAAAGAAGTTGGGTTCTGATAGTCTGTCTGCTAAGGATGATGCAGAAAAAGAGAAGGTTCTGCCTGCACCAGAGAAAAGAGGTCGTCAAACTGCAATATGGACTGAAATTAGACCATCCCTTCGGGCCATTGAAGATATGATGAGTACTCGCGTAAAGAAAGGCTGTTTATCTGAAGAAGAGCAAGAAACCAGTCGAGCAAAGCCATTATCTCCTGCAGAAGATGCTAGATTCACTAAGGGATCATCAGAAGATGATTCTGAGGATGAATTTTTTTATGCTGAGAGATCTGACCCAGTTCAGGATGCCCCAACACTTGACAGAACCGGCACTATAAGAGGTGCTGCTGCAAATGCAGCTCCTACAGAATCTTCATTTCCCTGGAAAGAAGAGTTGAAAGTTCTTGTTCGTGGTGGAGTGCCTATGGCTCTTAGGGGAGAGGTATGTATTTGATAAGTCTCTCTCTGTTTGCAACACTCTTTCTTTGTCTCTCTTGTGAATTTGGTCATTACAGATTTGGCAAGCCTTTGTTGGTGTAAGGAGACGCCGAGTAGAAAATTATTACCAGAATCTGCTTGCCAATGAAACTAACTCTGGCAATAACACCAATCAAAAGAGCTACCAGTCAGATGGTAAGGTTTCAGCCACCAAGTCTGCATGTGGGCCTGAAAAATGGAAGGGGCAGATTGAGAAGGTTGTTCCATTTGCAGTTTGAAATATGTAGTAGTTTTTATACCCCTGCAATGGGTGCTGCCTTCTTTACTGGTGTTATTAGTTTGAGATCCCTAACTACTGGTTCTGGGAACAGGATTTGCCACGAACATTCCCTGGTCACCCTGCTCTGGATGATGATGGTAGAAATGCTTTGCGACGTTTACTTACAGCCTATGCTCGACATAACCCCTCTGTTGGATACTGTCAGGTATTAGGTTCAGAAATATATTAGCTATGGTCATGGTTGCAGTGTTATGGCTTTCTGGGTTAAGTGTTTTCTTATGCAGGCCATGAATTTCTTTGCTGCCTTTTTACTCCTCTTGATGCCTGAAGAAAATGCGTTCTGGTATGTTGAGAGACTTAGTTGAAAAATTCCTTGCAAATCCAGTATCCATTGTTCTGTGAAATTTTTTAAGGTTACGGAGCAGAGCATATTTTGTTGCTTGAACATGATAATTTTTGTAATCCCATGATTTGCATGTTCTATTGTCTTGTTTATTTGGTGGGGATTCTCTATTTTTAATTGCAAGCATAGCTTTCCAATTTTAAAATTAAGCACATGATTGGTTTTATATTCTTCTAAACTATCGTATTTGGTTCAGGACTTTGAAGGGTATTATTGATGAGTATTTTGATGGCTATTTCTCGGAGGAAATGATTGAGTCTCAGGTAATAACTTGCATTACTCCTTTTATTCTTTGTTGATTGATTTCTACTATCTGTTTCTCCTAAATGAGATTGTTAAAGTGACTGATGGAATGATTATTCTTTCGATCTCTCTTGGTAACATTGTGGCCTTTTGTTAGGTTGACCAACTTGTTTTTGAAGAGTTGGTGCGTGAGAGATTTCCAAAACTTGGTTTGTTTTTTCAATATTCGTCCTTTCTTGTGTTCGAAATTTCTCAGATGTTCTCTTTCCATCATGTTTTTTTGGGCAGGCAGTTTATGATTGACAATTTCATGTTTATTGCAGTCAGTCATCTAGATCACCTGGGAGTACAAGTGGCATGGGTTACTGGACCATGGTTCCTTTCCATTTTTATGAACATGCTTCCATGGGAAAGTGGTCAGGTTTCATACCATGTCTTTTAGCAATATTTAACGAGTGTCTTTGTTTCTATTTTACTGGTGTTTGTACTCATTTAATAATCGGAATAACCCGTGCTTAGTTGCAAGATTCCTCATGGATTTATCCTCACTACAGTGCTTCGAGTCTGGGATGTGTTCCTATTTGAAGGAAATCGTGTTATGCTGTTTAGGACAGCACTTGCTCTTATAGAGTTTTATGGTATGGAGTAACAGACGCAAGTATTTTGAACTTCTATGATATCTTTACGGTAATTGAAGCCTGAAAATTGTGACTAAATGAACTGCTTTATTAAAATGTTAATTTTCTTACAGGCCCTGAATTACTTACAACTAAGGATGCGGGAGATGCAGTTACTTTACTACAATCATTAGCTAGCTCAACATTTGACAGCAGTCAACTCGTATTGTCAGCTTGTATGGGTTACGAAAATGTAAATGAACAAGTATTACTTGAGTTAAGGGAGAAGCACCGGTCAGTTGTAAAAGCTGCAGTTGATGAAAGATTAAGGGGGCTTCAAATTTGGAGGGAATCACAGGGCCGGGCATCTAAGCTATATGGTTTTAAGCAAGATTCTAAGTCAGCGCTTAGGAAAACAAATAAGACAGGAGAATTAGTTGATTCAAAAACTAATGGAGATCTTTCACGTTCCAAGTCTGAATCAATGAATGCGGATGAAAATCTTCTTTGTCTGACAAGAGATGCTAAGTCGGATTCTGTTCCAGATCTTCAACAGCAGGTAGTATATAAGTTTTCCTTTTGATGAATACAATATTTCATTACAGACCAAACTAATGTTTGGCAAGTTGAATAGATAATAGGCTACATCTTACTCAAAATGTATATTTGCTTGCCTTAAGTTCATGCATGAGAATTTTGTTGGCTTCTTTTGTGATGTTTCACTCTTTAATTTATTATAAACATTCACATGCAGGTTGTAGGGTTAAAGGTCGAGTTGTGCAGGTTGCTGGAAGAGAAAAGATCAGCTGTTCTCAGGTTAATAATTTATATTATGTCTGTTACTTTTGGTTCTTCGATTGTCAGTTCTCTATAGACCGTAGAGGAAATGTAATTTATTTTCTTGGTTACAGGTTGCTCTTTACCTCTGCTATGTCATAATGTTTTATAAATTGGATATAAGTGACTATTTAATCTTTGCATTTTAAGGAGGAACTTATCTGTTATTTATTTTAGAATTGTCTTTCTTCAGCTGAAATAACCCTTGACAAATGTGACATTGAATTCCTCACTTGTATTAGATCTGATGAACTGGAGACAGCATTGATGGAGATGGTTAAGCAGGACAATCGACGCCAATTATGTGCTAGGGTAAACTGGAATATGTTATTCAATTTGCCAAAATTTACAGTCAATTGCTGCCTTGTTTTTAAAGATAATTATAAAACTATGTCATTCCTATCATGCAACCCATTTTGCTTGCTTTTACCTGGCACCTTAGGCTTCTTCATGAAATTTAATGTCAATATGCATTACCAGAACTTGCTAAAAAATCCGTGTTTCTGGTTTTCATGAATCATGAATTGAAAGTTGCTAGTTTTCTTAGCAGGAATATATTGCATTCTGAACATCTGTTTCTCTTCTTTAGGTAGAGCAATTAGAGCAAGAAGTTGGTGAGCTTCGTAAGGCACTGTTTGAGAAAACTGAACAAGAAACTGCAATGCTTCAGGTTTGATTTGTTTTCCTCATCTTCAATCAGTTTGAAGATTATTTTCTTCTATCGATATGTATGTCTTTATGATAATGATGTTTGTTAAATATTTCATAGATCCTAATGCGAGTTGAGCAAGATCAAAAGGAAACAGAAGATGCTCGTAGATTTGCCGAACAAAATGCAGCTGCACAGAGATATTCTGTTGAAGTACTTCAGGTACTCATCGTGTTCAAATCTCTTGTTTTTTTGTTTATAAATTTTCCCCTCAAACATACATTACTGAGGCACTTAAAAACTTTTTTTTTCTTGTGAAAAGTAAGCAGATATTATATGTAATTTTCCCGGTCCCATCACTGCTCTTAGCTTCAACATTTATGTTAATGCAGGAAAAGTATGAAAAGGCCATTGCTGCGCTTGCTGAAATGGAGAAAAGAGCGGTAATGGCAGAATCAATGGTGGAGGCTACCTTACATTACCATTCTGGACAAATTAAAGCTCAGCCGTCTCTTTCTCCACGGTGTGTAGTTGACTTCCCACTTTCAAATCTTTTATGCTTGGGTGAAAAACGTTTTATAATGGATGATAAAACGAAACCAGACCAGCTGGTTCAACTAGTTCTACAGAGAACCTGGTAGTTTTGACAGTTCAACCATATAAATTGAACTGCAAAATTAAAGAATCAGCCAAAATTCGGTAAAATAAAACTCGGGGACTGGCACAAAACCGGTCAATTAATTGTTGGCCTGTTGAGTGTGTGGTTTGGGGAAGACTCAATTAGTTGTTGTTTTCTCTTTCCTATCTTTTGCAACGCCTTTTGAAAGCTTTGCTCTTTACAATGCCTATTATTTATATTTCCCTTTTCATTATCTACCCTCTTCTCACCAACAACTTAGTGAAGAACTGAAGGAAAAAATGCTTTAATTTTCAGCACATTATTTACATGTAAAAAAATGTTGTGAGCCTCTCTGTTTTCATTCTATGCTTATCGTTGCTTTTGGATCGGTTTCTGCTATTTAAACATTGGCTTGCAGATCACCCCAGCCAAATTCACCACCACGCAACAATCAAGAGCTACAACAAGAGAATCCTGCCAGCAAGCTTAATTTACTTGCTCGACCATTTGTACTTGGCTGGCGCGACAGAATCAAGGTTAGTTTTCACACGTTTATCTTCTTACTAGTTGTGGGTGGTTAGATGTGTGTTGGACATACATGTGTTTGACACGAGTATACTCAATTTTTTCCAACTTTTTCTATGTATTTAGAAATCCTCGTTCTACTTCAAGATTGCATCAGACACTGGTGTCAAAGAAGTAAACTTCTCAATTTTGACCCGAAATCAGAAACTCAACCTATTAACGCGAGCCAGCTCAATCCGATTTAATTATAAAACATCAACAATTCAAATTTGTCCAACTCGAACCAAAAGTGATCCAAATCCAAAATTATCCGTACTAAAAATGATTGAACCCTTAAAACTAGACCATCAAATTTGAACAACAAATTTGACTGACTTCAACACAAAAAACACAACTTGCAAATTCAGATGACCCGAATTCCAAATAAAGCTAAACTTAAAATAATTGAACTCGAAATGATTCGAACAATTCTGAACCTAAAATGATTCGAAAATGTAGAACTCAAATTGACTTTACCTGCGTTGATCGCTTTCAAAACCAATTTAATCCACTTATTTTCCAGGTCTATCTAATTATAAACCTTTTTCATCATTTATGTATTAAACCAAGATTGTTATGACTTATGGAACAAAACAGGGAAAGATCAGTAATGCTGATCGACCAAATGATGGGAAGTCCTCTAGTGAAGATCAGAATACTGCAACACAGCAGGAAACAAACACTAAGGAAAACAACGCCGGGAATAAAGATGACAAGGAAGCAAATGGCAACGAAGTTCATGGTAAGGAGTGTACGATTGCCGGTTTTTCATGTTAATAATTGCATACATATCCTTCATTTGCTGCCTTCAATTCTTACATTCATTGGCCTCGGTATGTATTTAACACTGCCATTTCTAGAGAGTAGTTGCTTGCTTGCCTCTATATTAGAAGAAAGATAATGTTAATTATAGTTCATAATACTTGTAGATATTTGAAATCTTAGTGTATATTTTCATTTGAACATATTTGGATTTCTCTCAGACAGCTGATTTGATACATCATGTTTCAGATTCAAGTAGATAAGTTAACCTATAAATTCTAAGATTGCTAAATGTTACTGGGACTGGAGAAAAAAATTGAATAAAATATTGACAAGCAATTATGAATGATCTTTAACCATGCTGTTGGACTTACCTTTTGATAAATGAATAAGGATTAACTTGATTCTATGTAATAGCATAGGGACTGATTTTGAACTAATCCTTAGAAAAGCCTTTTAAGTACTTTTACCTATTTGGAATAGGTAAACCTTTAAAAAGGATCATATCTGTATATTCATATCCAAATAGGTAAAAGTGCTTTTCTATTATAAGGATTAAATTAAAATCAGTCCCTATACTATTAAATAGAATTAAGTTAGTCCTTATACTAAAAAAAATGTCATTTTTACTACTTAGGCAAGCTTTTATGATTTTACAAATAAAATTTTTGATTTAATAATAGAATTATTGATTTGAAACAATTCCTATAATAGAGGCATCATGAAATTTTGACCCTACAATTATTTAGCTACTAGGATTACATTTTATATTATTCTCTTCATGTTATAATCGCATTTAAATTGTAATATCTATAGGTCTTCCTTCTTTGAAACTTGACTTGCTCTTCTTTTTTTTTTAACAATAATGGTTAATTTTTTATTTTAGTCCCTCTACTTTTTAATTAGATAAAAATAGTTAAATTTTAATTTTAGTTTTTATACCATATTAAAATTTGAGATTTGATCTTTGGCCTTCTTTCCTTGACACTTGGCTTGCTTTTTTTCTTTTTCTTTTTTGTATTCTTAACAATAATAGTTAATTTTCAATTTTAGTCCCTCTACTTTTTAATTATATAAAAATAGTTAAATTTTAATTTTGGTCTCTATACTATATTGAAATTTGAGATTTGATCTATATACTTGAATTTTTTTTATATAATTTAGTACTCCAATGTTTATAATATCATTAGTTAGTCTAAATATTTTATTCTAATTAAAATACTGACGTAAATTTAAAGAATTGTTAACATTGTTAATTTTTTGTTAAATTCAAGTTTATTATAATGTCATTTTGTATGTCATGATTATCGAGTGAGTACTATTTTTTAAAATTTTAAAGCATCACACCAATAAATTTAACAGAAGAATTTTAACGGTGTTAACAATTGGATCTAAATTTTTAATTTTGAAAAATAGAACTAAATTTTTACAAATAAAAAATTGGAGATTAAATTCCAAATATATATAAAACATGAGTAGGAATAATTATGTAAAATTTGAGTTGTTAATAATTTATTTTAATATATATATATATATATTTGGATCATATCCCAACCTTTAAATTTTAACTATTTATTCCAAAATAATTAACCTAAGTACCTAACTGAAAACATGAGTAGGAATAATTATGTAAAACTTGAGTTGTTAATAATTCATTTTAATATATTTTTGTTTTTTGTTTTTTGTTTTTTGTTTTAGTTCTTACTCGTATCATGTCTCTCAACTTTCAAAAGTCCACATCATGGAGGGAAGCTTGGAAGTAATATCTAAAAACCTCAGCCAAGCCCAAGGGATACATTTCTTGCCTTACAAGCAAGGCTTTTGTTCCCCTTAGTTGCATTGTTCTCTTTTCATTTTTGGAGTGGAAGAATCAACCTATGCCACAATCCTTCAACTGATCCAGTTGTAGGATCCTACTTTCTTTCTTTTTGATAGACCCAAGTTATATATATGTCAAAATTTATTTAAATTGTAGTTCTTGGTTCAATTATTTGTATAGATTTTTTTAAAAAAATATTTGTAACACTTCGATACCTAACCCGTTCACCTGATCAAGGCATCGGAATGTCACATTAATTGTCAAAGCAACTACAATTAATTGTATATTGATTTAATTTTTTATTCAAGTTTCTATGCTCATTACACATTTATAGTATAATTTATAAAAAAAATCCGAGCTTTGTACAAGCTTATGAAAACTCTCTTGATGTCCTAAAGTTGATTAAGGACTAAAATATAAAATTTCAATCTTTCGAGTTGACGTCGCGACTTCGGGGATTTCACGCTGCGACATCACTCATTGATTTAGCTCGTTGCGACGTCACTCACTAACTTAGCTCATCGCGACGAGATGAACTTGACGTTGCGACGTGTGTTTTGTCTCCATGGCTCCCATGAATTTCAATTCACAACTCCTAAAACAATGTTCATATACCAAAATTCAATCAAATTCAACCATTTGTTTCCACTAAAAATCTTTTACACATGCTTTGTTTTGCCTATGTACATCCCATATTCTATACCATAAATTTTATTTCATACCACTTTTATTCCGACCTTTGATGATGTGATGAGATTTGTTGAGACCGCTACTTTCAACAACTTGAATCTAGAGCTCTTATCTGATATTCCATCTATGCGTTTAAAACATGCGTCAAGTTCGTGAAAGCTTAGTAAGTATATCAAGAATTAAACTTACTATTACTTTAATTATTTAAGGTGTCAATACTTTAAATATAACATAATGAATTAATTAAATGATAATTAAATGCTTACTTCCACTTACAATCTTACCTTATTTTGCTTACCACTCACTATTGATTTCACTTTACACTTTTCATTTAGCCCACAGTATACTCAAGCAAGATATGCAGAAAGAACATTGAAATGCACTAAAGTGCAGAATCAATTAAATGCTCTGAAGAGCCACTATCACTAATTTGCACCAAAGTGTCACTGTTACTATGCACACTGAAAATTTCCTAATAGCATGCCATCTATATCTAACAAGTTCATATCTTGTCTATTTGAGCATTTATATTAGCAATTTTCATCATTGTCACTTAGTAATTAATAGCATATAAATTTTTACAATTCTTTACAATTTAGTCCTTATTTTCATGAAAATAAATATTCATTTAATTATCACTTTGATTTCACTTAGAACTAAATTCAATATCATAAACACTTCATTCAAATTCTCAATTCGAGTATTTTTATTTCATACTTCTAATTTTTTACACTCTTTGCAAATTAATCCTATTTACATTAATTTCACTACACTTAACTTTACAATATTTCCAATTAAGTTCTTGCTAACGTATAATTAAATAATCACTTTATCCTCACTTTAGAATACATTTCACTTCCATACATTACTTCGTTTAAACATTTCATTACAATATTTTAGTACTTTGAATATTTTACAATTTAGTCCTTATCAGTATAAAATTTCATAATCACTATAAATCCACTTCAATATCACTTTAAATTTAACTCGCTACCATATAACACTTCAATTAAGCACTTATTCATAATATTATATTCTACACATTAATTTTTGTACACTTTTCAATTTAATCACTTATTCAATACTTTCATTACACAACATTAATTCACTTTGAAATTTAATCAATTTCAAATTAAATAGTAACACAAATATTTTTAAGTTAATTACACAACTACTAATATAACAATTTCACATATTTTATACTTGGATTTTAATAGGTGTATTAAAATCCTTGAAGTACTTACCTCTCTTTTGTTAGAATTTCACTATTTTGCTTTTAATTTTCTTCCGTCCTCACTTTTGTCACCACCTTCACGTTGTTTCCAACACTTGCATTATTTCTTCTCTTTTTCTGTTTCATGAACACATTAAATACATAATCAATTTTTTTTTACTAGAAATCACTTTCTCATATCTCAACTTCAACTAAACATAAAATCTATAAGAAAACACTTAAATTCTTGCCTTGTCTCTTTAATCTCTTCGCTTTGTTCACTTTTAATTCCCATTTATTGTTTCCAAGATGATAATCAAACTCTCTAGAATCTCTACTTCACTTTTTCTTTTTGGTGGTTATGGAAATTATCAATATTTTTGAGTGAAAAAGGTGAAATTGATGGAAAATAATTAATTTATAAAGAAATGAAAGTTTCTCTCCTCTCCCTTTTCTCTCTCATGTTGGAAAGATGAAGAAAATTCTTCGTATTTTCTTTCTTTTATACTAACTTTTTATAATTAAAATATTAATAAAATATCGAAATAAAATATTATTAAAATAATTAAATAATGTAAAATATCACTAATATCATGATTACAATCCAATGGCCCATATTTTATACTTCAAGAATAAGCAAATCCAATGGTCATAATTCATCCACACATTCAATGGCTTTTTGGTAACCTTTCCCAAAATTATTTTTTTGGCTAAATGAACATTTTGCCCTTGATCAAATTTTATATTTCCATTTATTTCCTCCCCACATTTGGGTATTTTCATTTTAGTCCTTTAACTTTTTAAATTTACACTTTAACTCTTTAACTTTTGAATATTCACATTTTGACCTCATCACTTTTTACTTTTCACTTTTTTTCATAATTTAGTCAATCCCTCGTATTTATATCTCACTACATAATACCTTTTTCAAGTTTCTCCGGTATCTAATACCTTCCTTTACTAACACCAATATACCTTATTCCATTTACTCAATAAATTAATTATACACATTTTGAGTATAATATTTTACAAATTCAACATGATGATCTTAGGGACTTTACAATATTCTTGTTTAATTTTTAATATTTATTTAGATTTAAATATGTAAATATACATGCAAAAAAGAGAGATCATAACTCAGTAGATTATATTTTTGAATGATGATTAAATTTATATATATATATTAAAATTATATGTATAAGGAATTCATCTCTTATTTATGATTTAAGGCTATCATTACAATGATTAAACTAATAATTGATATTGTAAAATTTAATGTAGATTAAAAATTATATATGATTTACATAGAATAGGATTTAAACTCGAAATTAAAAAAAAAATTCAGAATTTTAATTTAAACATTAAACTAATGTCTCATTAATATTAAATTTGTACCAAAAGCTGTTTTTTTTGGAAACTTCAAATTATAGTCATGAACTTATGAATGCATGTGATAGGTATACTAACAGGGGTGAAGTTAGAAAATTCTTTTAGGAGTCGAAATTAAATTGTAATTTTTACAATAATAAAAATAAAATTTCACTATTTTAATAACCTATATCTTTATAACTTTTAAAGGATTAAATTAAAGTTTTATCATTTTTAATAGGTCAAAATGTAATTTTACTTTTATTAATTTGAAATTTTAAAAATTTTAAAAAACTTAAATAGAAAATATTTTATTTTAGGGGCCGAGTTACTACCAAACCCTAGCTACACCTTGTATACTAATATATATATATATATATATATATAAAGCATTGAAAATATACTTTTAACTTTAAATTTTGGTTATAATAATAAGGCATTAGCATATATTCCTTAAAAAAAAAATCAAATTACACATTTTCTAAGTTCTTATAAATATTTGATTCTCCCTCCAACCTATTAACATCAATCTCATGGACAAAAATTTAAAAAATTGAAAGTTAAATTGTTAAAAAGCCAAAAAAAAAAGAAAAAGAATATAACCAAGTTGATTAATCAAACAATCCTGAGAGCAAATTTTAGCTTTTCGACCTTAAAAAACCATAATCTCTAAAAGATACTTATACCAATGTCACTAATTTAATTAAAAAAATATTTTTGTGCCGAAGTTTTATCTCTTGTATTTGAGAAGTGTCCAATAGATTCACACAGTGGCGAAGCGTAGTAGATGGCCCCGTAAAATGGTAAAATTTTAATTTAGACTATTTATAGTTTATAAAATTTTAAATTAGTAATAGTAAAATTACATTTTAACCCCTTAAAAATGATAACAATTTAAAAATTATAAAGACATAAATTATTAAAATAATAAAATTATATTTTATTATCGTAAAAATACACAATTTAATTCCGACTTCCAAAAAAAATTCAGAATAATACCTTCATTTAAAGATATAAAACTGAAGTGCTCCCCTCAATACTAAAATATATCATTGTAATGAATTTGGAATTTAAATTTTAAAATTTAAAAATTAAAAAGACGATTTTTTTTTAAAATAAAAATACGGAATTAAATTCTAAATTTTTAAACATATTTTAATAAATAATTAAATAACAGTAAAAAACAGCAGAATGATGGAAGAACTAAATCCAAATCCCAACTTTTCTATGTTCTTATAAAAAATATTTGATTCTCCCTCCATCTTCCAGTCTATTTAGTTCCCTTTCCATTACAAATCAATTTTCCATTCCAAACCCTAACAAATGGCACCTTTGGACCCTCACTCCTTCACTGACTCTCACCACCCTTTAACCACCGACATCTCCCTTTCCCTTTACTTAGACTTCCCTTCCGCCACCATCCACGGCGTCGCTTTCTTCATCCTCAAATCCCCTCATGTCGGTCAACTTTCTTTTGATACCCGTTCCCTTTCCATTCACCAAGTCCTTTCTCCTATTACCCTTTCCCCTCTCCCTTTCTCTCTTTCCTCTTCACCTGACCCTATCAAAGGAACCCAGCTTTCCATCTCGCTGCCAGACGACGACGTTTTGAACTCCTTCTTCATCGTTTTCTCTACTTCTCCTTCTTCTTCTGCTCTCCAATGGCTATCCCCGCCGCAAACGTTTAACAAAAAACACCCTTTTGTTTATACCCAATGCCAGTGTATCCACGCGCGTTCCATTTTCCCATGTCAAGACACTCCCGCGGCGAGAATCCGTTACTCTGCTTTGCTCAATGTCCCTCGGGAGTTATCCGCCGTTATGTCTGCCCGCCATGTCGATAGGAGGTCACCGGTTTCCGGTGAAGGACATTCGCATTTGTTGCCTGGTGGGTTTAATTCGTTGTGGTGTTCCGAAACGAGGGTAGTCGAGGAATTTCAGATGAACCAACCTATTCCGCCGTATTTGTTCGCGTTTGCAGTTGGTGAGCTGGGTTTTAGGGAAGTTGGACCGAGGACTAGGGTTTATTCGGAGGCAGTGAATAGTGTATTGGATGCTGCGGCTAAAGAGTTCGCCGGGACGGAGGAAATGATCAGGCAAGGGGAGAAGTTATTTGGGGATTATGATTGGGAAAGGTTCGATTTGCTTGTTTTGCCACCGAGTTTCCCATATGGTGGAATGGAGAATCCAAGGATGGTGTTTTTGACCCCAACTGTGATTAAAGGGGATGCCAGTGGAGCTCAGGTGGTCGCGCATGAGCTTGCTCATAGTTGGACCGGCAACTTGATTACTAATATGAACAATGAGCATTTTTGGTTGAATGAGGTAATTTTCTTATTGATCAAATTTTGATCTTTGCAAATTGGGTTAATTTGATTTCACCTTGTTTTTCTTTTCTTTGTGGTTATAGGGTTTTACAACATATGCAGAAAGGAGAATTGTTGAGGCTGTTCAAGGTGAAGACAGGGCTATATTGAACACTGGAATTGGTTGGAAGGGTTTAAATGAGGAAATGGAGAGATTTAAAGACAATTTAGAATTCACCAAGCTTAAAAACAATCAAGAAGGAGTCGATCCTGACGATGTATATTCCGAAGTTCCGTATGAGAAAGGGTTTCAGTTCCTATGGCGCATAGAACGTCAGGTATGTTGAATGCTTTTTCCTTTGAAGTTTTAATAAATCATGTTAGTACATCATTATGTATTTGTTTCTTTGTGGAATGTTTAGATTGGTAGACCAGCCTTTGATGAATTTATCAAGAAATATATTGCTACCTTCAAGTTCAAGTCAATTGACACCCACACTTTTCTTAAATTCCTTAAAGCTAATGTCCCTGGAATAGAGAAAGAGATAGATCTAGTGTTGTGGACCGAGGGGACTGGTATTCCACCCGATGCATATGAACCGGTATCCAATCTATACACCAAAATTGTGTCATTGGCGAATGAATTTAAACTCGGGAGGATGCCGAGGGAGGATGAAGTTGCGGATTGGCGAGGGCAGGAATGGGAGCTTTACTTAGAGAACCTACCTAAAGTTATTGAGGCTTCTCAGGTAGTACTGGTTTTCTCTTAAAGCTTCATTTTCGTATGTTTCTATAAGATGTGATGATCGTATAATGCTTTCTCGAAAGTTTTTAAGATTACTCGAGTTACCTTGTACTACATTCCACTTTCTTTGGCTGCTGTGAGGGTTCAATATCCTTTTTGCAGAGGATGAATTTGCCTATGTTGCTGAATATAAAGCTTTACTGTTTACTCTGATTCAAGACCATTGTTAAGGTTTTAGTGTTTTTGGATGTAATCAGCTTACTTTCCCTGGTAAACTCTAGGTTGTTCTTGAAGATGAGACTTTTCTGCACACCTTTAGATTTGCCTAAATCCTGTATGTGGTGCTGCATACCATTAGATTATGCTTGGCAGGCTATTAAATTGTCTTTGTGCTGCTAAATGTCTTTTGGGAGTAAAAGTACTATGGAGGTCCCTGTAGTAGAATTTAGATTGCATTTTGCTCCCTCTACTCAAAAAATTGGCAAATTAGTCTTTGCATGTTAAATTAAAGAGCAAATCTGTCCTTTCTGTTAAAAATTTCATCCATTTGTATTGTTAAAATTTGACAAGGTTGATGGAATAATAGACAGTGAAATGTGGCTTGTCATGAGTATCTCATATTGATTTACAGGAATCAATTTTTAACAGAAAGACCAATTTGCTTTATGATTAAAAGTACAGTGACTAATTTGCCCAATTTTTGAGTAGAGGGTTAAAATGAAATCTGACTCTTGGTATAGCCGTATAGGGGGCCTTCATGGTACTTTTACCTCTTTTGGGTTGCCAAACTGAGATATATTTGACATTTCTACTGTATCTTGGAAGATAGTATCTTTTCTTTTTCTTGTTTGGTAGTGTGTGTGTAGGTTTCACTAGAGCTCATGTGTATGTCTCCTCCTTTGATACATTTTCCAGAGTTGAAAACTTCAAATCATCGCATTTCATAATTGTCTCTGGTTTACAATACTGCTGTTTGTGTCATGCAGGTCTTAGCCTTGGATGAACGTTACAGGCTATCAGAATCAAAGGATTACGAGGTAAAAGTGGCTTTTCTTCAACTAGCAATTATGTCCCAGTGCAGGAATTTCTATGGCGAGGTGGAGAAAACTTTGAAAGAAGTTGGGAGAATGAAGTACCTTCGGCCACTTTATAGGGCTCTCGTACAAGGTAAAGGGAAAGAGGAAGAAAAGATTTTGGCCAAACGAGTGTTTTCGGAGGCTCGTGAGTGTTATCACCCCATAGCTCGAGGAGTTGTGGAGTCCATCTTTGCCAAGCACCTCTAAAATGGAACATTAACACTTAATGTAATAAATGGTATATAGGAATCTAAACCGAAAACAATGCCTAGAATAGAATTCACTTGTGATTTTGTTGATAGATGCTTCTTGCTTGGGTGATATGCCTTATTGCTTTTGGGCAATGCATGCTGAATTCTTACGCTTGAACTTCACTCTTATGTTATCTGTAACACCTGTGGAATATTGGTTCTGTTGGGATTCTATTCCCCATTACTAATGAAGGAATCTTGGATTGGTTGGACCCAGAATAGGTCGGGATATTGGTCCGGACTCCGGAATAAGGGGTTAGACCGGTTGACCGTGTACTCGAATGACCAGTGGTTAACTCGTTTTTTTCTCTAATTTTTATGTTTTTTTAATTTATTCAATTAATCTGGATAAATCAATCAAATTGGTTGTATTAGAAATAGATGATTTGATTGATTTGATCACACGTTCAATTTTGAAAACTTATGTCAGGAAGGGATTCAAGAATTAAGAATTTATAACAAGTATGTTATGCCAAAAACACAGACCATTTCTTTTGATCATTCAAACAGGCACTGTCTTTTAGCTATAAACCCTTAACTCAAGAAACTTCCTTGATCTTCAACAATATTGACACCTTTACTCAAGAAACTTCCTTGATCTTCAACAATATTAACACCTTTGATTAGGGTTTTATATTTTTGATGTGCAGGATCCATATGTATGGCAAGCACAGAGCATACTCTATCAAAACTCATAGTTAACTCATAAACTCAACCTTGTCTAGAAGGAAATCTAGAGATCATAAGCTCAACCTTGTCTAGAAGGAAATCCAGAGAGAAAGTAAGAGAACTTAGAAAGCCATGGATAGAAAACACACTGATATCTTATTAGATAAAAACTCGATGATCTTACAAGGTGAAATACATATTCTTTTATAGATAGAGAAGATAGAAACCGACAAACATAGTTGTATAGATTAATAATGCATCAATACAGTACACACTCATATATTAAAAAGCAAAAGTAAAGATTCTTATTAGTACACACTCGTGACTTGTAAAGGAAAAGCAATAAAACAAAAATAAAGATTCTTCAAAGTGCTTTAACTGTTGGCATTAGAATGAGGAAGCTGTGCACTGTCATAGAGCTTTCACTGTAGTTGTCTTTACACGTATCCTCATCTTCATACTTATCTTCTTGAATCGAGCTATTATGAAGTCTTATTCTTTCCATCTCGACTTGGATGCAGTACATTGGGTACTCTTGGGACCATTCAGTGGGATCTAGAATATCAACTTTATATTCTTAAAGTGCTTGAAAATTTTGTTGATAATAAGGGCCATCTGGCAGAGTATCCCAAGTAGCATCAATATCTGGAGGCTTGAATGTACTCTTTTATTTGCTTGGAGGTGCTATGAATCAAAGTTTTTATAGACCTAATAGGAGAAAATGAAGTTTTTTTTTATAAGTAGAATAAGGATTTATAGTAGGAAGATCTGTATGTTGAACCTTAACCTTATCTTCTTCCTTAAGATAATCTATTTCACTTTTTATCTAATCAGTATTTAGACTTGTATTTTATCGCTCAGATGGGTACTTAACTAACTTCTTTAGTTTGTGTTAATGTAGCATTGATAGTCAATCTAGTGATGACAGATGAAAACTTTTCAATATGTCATCTGATAGACATAAATTAATTTTTTTTTTTAAAATAAATAAATTAATAAAAAAGTAAAATATTTTTTCATATCAAGAACGAACTCGGATAAAATGATTTTTAAAATACATATGAATCTAGGAGCTCGTTTCTCCAAATTTATTCTAGATGAATTTTTTTAGTAATTTCATATATTTTAAATTTTTATAAAATATTAATTTTTAGGTTATTAGCATTTCAAAAATATATAAAAAGCTTATAATATTTTGAAAAATATATAAAAATTGTAATATATAATATATAAATTAATAAAAAATTAAAAATTTACAAAAAAAATAAAAGAATTACAAATTACAAATTTATAAAAAAATATATAAACAATAATTAAAGTTTTGTCTAAATTATCAATATAGATAGTTGAAATACAAATACTAATTAAATACTTTTTTAAGAAGTTGAGAATCAAGTATTAAAGCAAACAAAAACTTGCGAAAGCCTTGAAAAAAGAAAGTAGTTTTGGAAACAGAAATTCTGGAATCAGCTCATCCATGTGAGCTTCTCTTTCTGCAATTATTCTCTCTTTCTCAGTCTTTTTTAATGTATATCCTTTTTGGGACTGACAAATCTGCTTAGAGAATAAGATTCTAAGGTCACATTTTAAATATATTAAAATAATCAAATAAAAAAACAAACTAAAAATATTAAAAGAAAAATAAAATATCAAGACAATTTTTCCTACATCTTCCATTAATTATAAATGAAGAACTAACTGCTCTTTAGAAATCTAAAGATTTATAACAATCATTCTCATAAATGTTTCGCGGTTGAGGGATATAAGCTGCCTGCCACATCTTTCTACAGAATCGATTCCTATAAATAATAAAATAAAAAAGATAAAGAAGATCGAACACAAATTTTACCTGAAAAATTCTTTTGAAAAAGATGAAAGTCACAGATAAATTAGGTTTCGACTTTTCACTAAATGAGTAAACGAGAGTTTGCTTCCATGAGAACCTTATGGAATAGCAAATCCACAACACCTTTTAAGCCTACTAGAAGTATCCGCCAAGGATGCTCACTTTTGCCCTATTTTCAAGGCGAAGTCAGAATTAAAATATATATTTTTATTATAGTAAAAATACAATTTCATCATTTTAATAGTCTCTATATTTATAATTGTAGATGATTAAATCAAATTTTTAACATTTTGGGGGGTCAAAGTGCAATTTTATCATTATTAATTTAAAATTTTATAAATTATAAAAGGTCTAAATGAAAAAAAAATCATTCTAGAATAGATTGGGCTCGTGCCAACCCCCTTAGATCGGCCCCTAGGACTTATTTGTTCGTTACATGGAGCATTAGGGATAAAGTATTAATTATGCTATGGAGATGGGTTTGTAAGAGCTTATTGTTCTTTCTTGAAATAGACTGCATATTATTTATTTTTTTACAGAGGATTTAGTACTCAAGTAAAAATTTACAATGTTTTTAAAAATTGAATTGATAATCGAATAGGTTAGGCTATCAACTTGTCAATCCAATCTGTTTGATCAGTCTATTCAGTTCAATTAAATAAATTATAAAAAAAATCGGTTCAACCGAATTTTTTCCTTAAATTAACCTATCCAATGTCTTTCTTCGAATCGATACTCTTATGATTTCTAGTACAATCGGTCTGATTCAACCATAAAAATTTAAGCTATCCACGTGTCAAAATTCTAGGACTCCACATAAATATATTCATCTTTTATGAGAGGCTTCGGTTTTTAAATATTATATATAATATATAAGATTTAATTATGTGGAATTAATGAAATAATTTTATTTTTTAGATATAAATATTATTTTATCTATTCAATTAAACCTACCAAATTAGATAATACTCTATTTTTTGGTTTTAAATTACTGTTCATTTTATAGTAAAATATATTATAATCTATATTCTTGAATATCTATTATGTTGGTTAAAAATAATATCTATGACATTATGCTTCGTCAAAATAGAATTAAATTATAAAAAAAATATTAACTGAAAAATATCACAAACATATAAAATTCATATAAATTATAAACATATAAAATAATATATATTCATCATAATTCATATAAATATATATGTGTAAAAAATGAACAAAAACAGACATAACATGTGGCTGCTGGGATTCGAGCCCAGGTCTCTACGGCCACAACGTAGAATTCTTACCACTAAACTACAGCCACCGCATTTGTCGAAAATCTGTTCATTTTACTGGTAAACTATGAAATACCGTAACTCATCTCTTTGCTGTCCGATAAAAGAGACGTTTGTATATAATGGTTTGAAGGATCGACTAATGCAATAAATCATAAACAATTTTGGAGAAAGAAAAAGAAACTGAAGAAAATGTGAAGTTGATGGAGAACTGCTTTAGATAGACAAAAATCATATATTGATCTTAAAAGAAAGGATATTGAATACAATGTTGGCGATGAGGCGTTTTTGACATGAAAATGAAGAATAGAGAAAGAAAATAGTAAAATCTTGAATATAAGTGAAATGCTCTTAATTTGAAGAAGAAATCACGTTTACGTAACTTGAATTTGAATAATTTGGACCAAAGATTGAGAGAAAATCAACGATGAACCATGATAAGTTTTGCCATATGGTGGGTTTGGCGTAGAGGTGATCACGAGTCGATCTAAATAAAAATGTTAAAACTTGAGCCTAATCCACATTAAATTTTTTTATATTATTATTTTATATAAAAATAAATTTAAAAAAATATAATACAGCAAATACACTAACAATAATTATGAGAGAGCGAGAATAACATAAATTTACAAGAAAAGTGATGAATGTCAAAAGTAAATAAAAATATTAATGATTTTTAGGTTTTAGTATATAGAGATAAATTAATTTTTTTATATAACATAATTTATTTTATAAGTATTTTTTTTCTCAATTTTCTCGGTAAATTTACTATTTATATCAATTTTTTATAAAGTAGTTTATTAAAAATTTGTGGGGTCAATTGACTGTATATACTTATAAACACTTGTTTTTTAACTAATTTAACTTTTTTTTTATATAATATTTAGAACTACCTATAATCCCACTTCATCCCTTAAATAAGAGGATTAATGAGCATAAGCACGCTCGAATTCACGTCCTTCTACATTGACAATAATATCGATGCCAATCGAATTAAAATTCAATCGACAATCAACATAACTTTTTTTTTTTTTGAGAAAAAAATGAAATCCATTAATGAATAAAAACTTTAAGACAACAAAGATATAAACAAACTAAAACCCGAGTCAGCCCTCATAAACCCGAGCCAACAGGCAACCAACATAACTTTTATATCTTAATTTTTATAATTTTTTACTTTATCATAAATATTCTTTTCCAAACGTAGAGTAGGTGTGGTGTACCAATTTTTAGTTTTTAATGAGATTGTGATGGTAATTTCTTTGACAAACATGACATGAAAACTATAAGGTTTAATTCAATAGTTGGCCCTCAAATTATGTCATTTGTTTGAATTAAGTACTTAAATTATTTTTTGGTCGAGTCAAATATTTAAATTTTATTTTCACAACCAATTTTGGCCCTTACTGTTACATTTGATAATAAAAATCCTTTCAACCAATTTAAAGGTGACACATCATTAAAATCTAATTTAGCTAGGGCCAACTGTTTAATTAAGCCAAATTATAATAGCATGGGTTCAAATCTCATAATTCTCACTATCAAGATGTACTTTTCTAGATTTATCAAAATATAAAAAGACTTAAATACCCTCAAAACAATATTTTTTCCTTTATAAAAAGGACGTAATTTTAGTAATTTCATAACAGAGTTAAAACCCGGTTAAGGGTGACACCAACTCAATCAAACACTTTATATATAAAACTGATTTTGTTATACCCATGATGCAAGTGAAAAAAAGTAATATTCTCAAATTATATTTATAAAAAAACTAACTAGTAATTGAAGGCTCGGGTACATTCCTTAGACCTTACATTTTTAGTTGTTTTGTTTAAACATTCCATATAAAAAACATAAAAGGCGAAAAACTGAAAACACCATTAAATTAATATTCAATCCTTTATTACAAAAATGCTTTTAAGTAATCTCGTAGACCGAATTGGTGTCAAGTTCTGATAACACATTATATATAAGTGTGTGTATATATATATAGATAGATAGACAGATAAAGGAAGGATCCATTTACACCAGTAGTTTTACACCATTTCGTATATTTTTGTACGATTAATATTTTAACGATTTAATTGTCATATTTTTATTCTATTTATATAGATCATGTATGTCAAATTTGATGTAAATTATTTTATGTAAAAAAACTTTTCAATCATTCAATAAAAATTAATATATACAATATTTTAGATCGATATGATAGAGATATTTGATTGGTTCAAAAATTTACATATATGTCAAGTACAATTATATTAATAAATTCAATAGTGGGAATATACTTATACCAATATAAAACTAATATAATTTTATGGTATAATGACTTATTTAGCCCTCTAATTTTATAAAAAAAAAGTTATTTTAGTTCTTTATTTATTTTTTCGCCTCTTTTAACTCTTAAATTTGCTTTGCTTATCAAATTACCCTAACATAGATGGAAAAGTTAACAGACGTTAACTTTACTGATGTGGCATCACGTGACAATTCACGTCACGCTAGCAATTAATTAATTTTTTTAATATTTACAAATTTTTAAAAAAAATTAAATATCTTTTTTAATATTTAAAAAATAATTAATTGCTAACGTGACATACACATAGATGTCACATTATCAAAGTTAACAAATGTCAACTTTTTCATTCATTTTGAATTTAATGCAAGGCTAAAATAGCTTTTTTATAAAATTAAAGGACCAAATAAATCATTATCCTTAATTTTATATCATTTCGTACACTTTTTATACGATTAAATTAATATTTTAGGAATTGAGTTTAATTAATTAAATCGAATCGTTGCACACCATAGAACCAAAATGACCAAAAAATGGTAGCTAATTGTGGCTGCTGGGATTCGAGCCCAGGTCTCTACGGCCACAACGTAGAATTCTAACCACTAAACTACAGCCACATTGTTGCTAAAAAAACTGTTCATTTCGCTACAAATCATAAAAAATAATTATGGTATAAAATATGCCATTAGGTCTTTCTACTCTTTAGAATTTTAAAATTTAGTCCCTATACTTTTATTTCTAGAAATTTAGTTATCTACTTTTCAGATTTCAAAATTCAAGTCAAACTATTAACATAGCTAAAATTATCTAAAAAATTAACAGTGTTAACAATTAAACTTAAATTAAATCTAAAAAAATAAAGGACTAAATTCTTAGAAATAAAACTACATAAAATAAATTCCAAATTTAATAAATTTAAATTATGTAAAAGCTTCAAATTTGAGTTTTTTTTTTTTTTTTTAACAATTCTATAAAATTTTCATTCGTAAATTTTCAACACCAGCCCTATGGTTGGGCAATGTGAAATATTAAGTTGGTGGTAATGCTATTTACTAAGTTTATATTTATATAATATTAAAATAAAGCTAATTTAAAAATTGGGTTACGATTACTAAATAAAGTGAGGGATTCTCTCTTACTGACTGATGTGTTGGATTAAAATCCTTAATTATGGACATACATGTATAATGCATAATGCTATTATAAAGTGTGATATAAAATTAAGTGACTAATTATGTTATAAGTGTTATAGGTATTAAAGTGTCATAGAAATAATGTGTAGATACCATAAGTTGTATTTATAATTTGATGAGGGGCCAAATTATAAATACCCAAAACTGATTTAATAATAAGTTATTTAAAGAGGTAGTGGTCCCAAGAACTAGGGTTATCTCGTATTTCTTTTTCATCCCCATCAGAGAGATATACTAGAAGAAAAACTATTTACTTGGAAGATCAAAATTTTCTGGGTAATCTCCAACAATAGATTTAGATACGCTTCCGCATATAGTATTGTTCTTAATTTGTTCTTGATGATCTGATATGACAGATACTGATTTATTAAATTTTATATTAGATCTTGTTTTTACTATTATAAGATAATACAATCACTTATAAACAATATTGGAGAAGAAAAAAAAAATAAAGAAAGATTGAAGGCAAGGCACTTTCAAAAGGTTTCTTTAAGATGATACTTTCTTGTTATGGTACAATGTAGAACTTTACTATGTTGGACTAAGCTTAGTGAGAATAAGCTAGTAGGATCGAACCTGATTCAAGAAACCAAAGTAAAGGTGAAGTTGGTCAAGGAATTATTGAAAATCGCTTCTGATAAACAAAACTCATATGATGCATTCAAAAAAGGGATATCGAATATAATGTTGGTGATAAAAGTGTTACTGTGGAAGAAGGCTTAAATTTGGTAGAAACAACAAGCTAAGCCGAGGCTTATTGGTGCGTATGAGATCTTTGAATGTATTGGCCTAGCCTACAAATTAGCTCTATCATTAGAGTTAGAAAAGATTCACAGTGTTTTTCATGTTTCAATATTGAGAATATATAGATTCAATACTTTTTATGTAATCACCCCTAATACGGTTGAAATTTAATTAGATTTGACAGACGAGGAGGAACTGATAAAGATCCTAGCTCGGGAAATCAATGAATTGAGAAACAATGGGTAAAATTTTTATGGAGAAATCATAATGTTGAGAAAATCACTTGAGAGGGTATAGAAGTAATGTGACAGTAATATCTTTATTTATTTAATTTAGGTAAATATTAGGGATGAAGTTTCTCGAGAGAAGGAGAACTGTAACATCCCCAAAACTCGCGGAATTTGATAGCCACGCTATTCTAAAGCATGAATAGTAACTCTAGAATATTTACGTTTAAACTAAATACCTTGAAATGGAGTAGCCAATGGTAAAAATAGTTGAGGGACTGAAATGGCAATTAATCACCCTTCAATTGAATAAGGTAGAAGGATGTAAATGGAAATTATACCATGGGTAAATTTCTCACGTCAAACATCATGGCATCATAAGCTATCATATTATCACTTAACGACCCTTTAGAGATTTCACTGGAAAAATATATTTCAAGAATTTACTAACTTTCGATTAAAAATTTAATTAATTTCGATTTTCATTTAAAAATTTGATTCGAAAATTGATAATCTCAATGGTTCAACCATACTAAAAACATGAGAGATATTAAATATGTAAATATTATTAAAAATGCTTATAAAGCAACGCCAACGTAGGTATATAAAATGTGCAAAGGCAGAGGAGCAAGTCCTTGTTCGTCTAAGCACAAAAAAAGCAATGTGGCGTTCCATTCGCCAACTCCCTTCTTTCTCCGCCCGTACAACCCGTACCCAAACGCTGCCTTACTCTTCCATCCTCTCTCTCTCTTCACCTCTCCCTAAACCCCAACCCTCCTCTTTCTTCTTCGCTCCCGCTAAAACCCTACGATCCGCCGCCACGTCATATCCCTCCTCCATCATCTTATGGACATTCAACAGAGGCTGCTGCAACGCTACCCGAAGTATCGCCGTCAGGTGCATTTCCTCGTTCCCTACTCCGCAACCGGAAATGGTGGTCGATTGGAACGACGCCGTTTCCTGCTCGGAAGTCGGAGATGGTGTTGAAGACAAAAACGGCGATGATGGAACGTTGGAAGAAGGCACTAAACGCTCTATTCCAGTTCGAGCTTATTTTTTCTCCACCAGGTTTTTGTTAATTCCTTTGTTTTTTTTTTTCAATTAATTGTTGGTTTTTAATGGAAAATGATTAGAATCATTTTGTTCTCGAAAGCTCCTTTTTTTATGCTGGTGGAACTTCTGAGTTCTGATCTTAAACCCTAAGTTTATTTACTTATTATACACTTTAATTTGTTTTTTCTTTTTATGGGTGTAGTGTGGATTTAAGAGGATTGGTGGAGCAGAACAAGCAGAATTTTATACCGCCGACATCACGAATGACTAATTATGTAGTTCTTAAGTTTGGAGATCTTTCTAGTTCCCCTGTAAGTTAATTTTTAACATTTATTGCTAAGATCGGTTACTCTAATCAATTACAATTTTGTATGATATATATATTTTGAAATGCTTTCTAATCACTGATAATGTTTGTTTCTTGTGTAAAATATTTTTTTGAAGCTAATATTTATTCATTTATTTTATTTCACATAACTGTGATAATCAGGGTAAAAAAGAAGCTATTTTATAGAGGAAAAGATAGTGAGTTTGAATTGTTGGTAACTGCCTATGAACCAACAATGAACCCTTGAAATGAGATTATGCTTCTTGAGTTTCAACACTTCAACTTAAAGTTATGGTTTTTTGAGGGTTTCTCGAAAACAATGTAGGGATGAACTTGGTTCTGCTATGTATTGTTGCGACTGCCTTTTTATTTAAAAGGGTTTAACTATTTATGTATCAGGTGTTTAGGACGGATTAGGATTCTGTTGTTTTCACTATGGAGGAAGTTGATGAAAAGCTTTCTCTGTTTTTCTTCTAGGGATGACGTATTTGAGATATTGCAAGTAAAACTGAAAACTTTTAGTTACGAATATCATTCCTCTTAAGAAATATTGGAAAAGTTGAAGAATAAGGAACTTCCTTGTCTCACCCGGTGTGCAAAACTTAATAATGCTTGCTATAATCCAGATTTACTTTTAAGATGTGTCATGGTGTTGTTTATACATGTGCAGCTTGTTTGCTCTCTATCTCCTTTTGGATTCAAGTGGCATTTATCTCTAAGCCTTCTGAGTTTCTTTTAGAGCTTAAATTACAAAATGACAACAAGAGGAACGTGTACAAATATATGGTTTTCATCCTATAAACAGCCATATGTGAAAATGTTTCTCGACAGATTTTAAATTTTTTTATGAAATTTCTGTATAGATGTGAGATTTGCCATCATCTTATGAAGCATTCCCATACTCTTGGCTATGTTTTCTAGAAAGCAATGGCTCTAACATTTAAATGACGCATCTTAGTATTCTCTGGTCTCTTTTCATATACATGTGTGTATGTGTTTGTTTCTGGATTGTTCATGTATGAGTAATCAAGTAAAGTGTGTTCTTGAATTGATAAGTTCCTTATCTCAGGGTCCTGGTGTTTTCACAAGTGGAAGCGATTGCTGTTTCATGGTGGTATTCCAGTATGGTTCCATTGTTTTGTTTAATGTTCATGAATGTGATGTGGATCAGTATCTTAAAATTGTTGAAAAACATGCATCAGGATTGCTTCCTGAAATGAGAAAGGATGGTGAGTTTGTAAATTCTTATTTATCACTATTTTACAATTACGCTTATTTTGAAGTAGCTGGGAATAGAGACCGACGACCATTAAAAACTTGTAATACTTGAACTTGAGAACTGACATGATTATAGCAGTACATATACATAGGATAATTAATGTGGTCATCATGCAAATAAGTTCCTTGGTCGGCCATGCCCTTTCTTTTTTCTTTAGCACAGTAATACAAATTCCTTTCGCCATCTATCTCCATACCCTCTTCCTGTGAAGGATTGATTTGAAGTCGTGGAAAATCAGTGGCTTAATTATCTTTTGTCTATTGCCCTCATGTATTTTCCTCAACTATATTTTATTTTTAATTTTCTATTAACCAGATTTCTTGCCAGTTCCTTTCTCTCTTGCTTATGCATGCCCCACACTTACATTCTCTAGGTATGTCGTGGTTTCTCATATATATGTTACCATATGCACATAATTATATATACAAGGGCATGTGAAATGGGTTTTGGTGGAATGTCATTTTACGTGTATTTCTTCTTGGTAAAGATTTTCATTCACTTGATGCTATATTTTATCATTCTGTTTTTTATGAGACATTTTTTTCTGAACATATTTGGGTTAATCATAATAATTTTTCTGCATTATGACCTTGTTATTAGAGCTAGATCTGTTGCAATAAAGGAGTTCTTGTTTTTTTTTGTGTTTCAAACTTGCAGAGTATGAGGTAATTGAGATGCCTACTCTAAACACATGGATGCAAGCTGGGTTGGATTACATTATGTTGCAGTTCTTGAATATTGATGGAATCCGTACCATTGGGAGTGTTCTTGGTCAAAGTATTGCTCTTGACTACTATGTGCGCCAGGTGTGTAGTATTCAATTGTCAACCTCTATTTTCGAAGTATTTAGCTTGATAATGACAATTAATACTTCTTCCTTAGGTTGATGGGATGGTTGCAGAGTTTACCGACATAAATCGTGGGATGGAAAAAACAGGAACATTTACCATGGACAGCAAAAAACTTTTTCAAATAGTTGGAAAGGCAAACTCTAATCTTGCTGATGTAATTCTTAAGCTCGGACTTTTTGAGAGGTAACTTTTTACAGCCCATTATTCAGAAGGTAATCGACCCCCAATATGTATTATGACCATAGAACTTTGTATAGGGCTACTATTTTCAAATTAATTTGTAATAATCCATGATATTCTGGGTTCATCTAATAGTGGGACAAAAGTACCAATAGGAATGTGTCTCTTGGAGTGTTACAATTTAGCTCATGTGTTTTTCTTGGTTCTGACAGATCGGATATCGCTTGGAAAGATGCCAAATATGCCATAATATGGGAATTTCTACGAGATGAATTTGAATTAACTCAAAGATTTGCAAGTCTTGATTTTAAGTTGAAGTTTGTTGAGGTATGATATTTCTCTCTTACTCTCTTTACACTTATATAATGTATATACATAAGTCAAATGATATTCCTTTATGGTAAAATAAAACCGTATAATGTATATACATATACATATACATGAATGCATGAAAACGAAGTCATAAATGATATTCTTTTATGGTAAAACCGTATGAAATATTGTAGATTACATAGCTTCCAAGTTCTCTAACATGTGACATCCTTTGCTCTTTGCCTTTGCAGCACAACATTCGGTTTCTTCAAGAAATTCTTCAAAACAGGAAATCAGATTTTCTGGAGTGGCTCATCATCGTGTTGATAAGCGCCGAAATCGTTATATCCCTTTATGACCTCATTAAGCGGTCGCTATGACATCCTTGGACAGGGGTTAGTAATTTTTCACATCGATATTTGTAGTCATTGCAATTCATAAAGAGGCATTAGTGAGAAAGCGGTTTCCGAGCAAAGCTGACTGTGATGTACATTTACTTTCTCTAGTTAGCTTTTGCTTGCAACGATTAGATTAATTACATGACCATCTAGTTTGTTGTAAATGATAAGGGTTCATACATATTTGACTTTCATATATATATATTTTGACTTTCATTTTCCTTTTTTCAGAAAACAAAATCTAAGTTTCCTTTTTTCTGAATTTAGTAAATAGTTAAATTTTGATCTTGGTATTAAGAACATTGATGGATTTAAGAAACTGTTCATCATTTCATATTATTTTCCTTTTAATGCTGAAGTGAAACCTTGGCATTCAATTGCCCCATTAACTGAATCTGGTTTTAACCTCTAATCTTTTAGCTTTATATTAAAAACAATGTTAAAATATGCTATAGGTCACCTAATACTCTTCTCAAATTTGAAATTTAGTCTTCGTATTTTTATTTCTAGGAGTTTAGTCCATCTATTTTTTGGATAATTTAGATCCAGCTGTTAACATCGTGAAAATTATTTTGTTACAATGTAACATCAATAAATTTAACAAAAAAAATTAATAGTTAATAATTAGACTTAAACACACTTGCGCTACTGTGATCAACAATCAACAGTAAGACTATTTAACAAACAATTACCAATTTATTAAAGCATCTCGCACAACCCCATAATATTATTAATTAATTATTAAAGCACATGTTTGTGTCCAAATCACACATAAATCATCTAAAGCTTACCTCAATGACTAGCGACTCTTTCACCTGCACTTATGAATTAGTCAAGCAATTAATCAAAACATTCAATCATCTATCTAAAGCACTAGTAAATATAAAAGACACTTGCACACTATATCACTGCAATATTATAAAAGAGTGAGTGAATTTATGAAACCTCAATGAATGGCTTGACAAATTACATTTAAACTCCTGTACACATGCTAAGGTAACATATGCTTCTCCTGGTGCAAATCAGTTTTTTTTTTAAATGTGTTGGGTATTTTCTTCTACTACTAAAAACACTTTTATGACAATAAGAAAACAATTGGTCTAACAAATAAATGTAGTAAAGGCGAATCCTTTAATTTACAAAGTATTGGCATACTATTATAAATAAGGTGCAACTTCACTACAATATTTTGGTTCAAATTAATACATCTTCATTAAAAATTATATTATAGTTTTAAAACAACAATACTGTATAACAAAACTAATCTTTGAGTGGAGAATATCCAAAGAATAAGACCAACTTCATTGAAGATGATGGGATTCCACCTTTGAAGGCGATGACTTATGGTTCTTACGCACATACTTACGAGCCCAAACATGCTTTCCATTGATTGAGAACTTAGCTTTCTGCTTCCCATTCAGTATCATTTCAATGTCTGAACCATACTTCACTACCAACTTTGCATATAATGGCTGCTCCGCTTCAACCACTTCTTGCATTTCGATTCCTTCAAAAATTTTCCCAAATTTCCTATTACACCAACATCACATAATCACAATCAAAACTATATAAATTCTATTTCATATATAATTAAGGTAAAAAAAAAAAAAAAAACACGTGTATAAACACCTGGTGAAGAAGTCTCTCACTTCAGCCTCAGAAACAGAGTACCCTTTAGAGAATGTTAAGAAAACAGTTCTATCATCTGCTTCAACTTCTTTATTTTCTTTCTTCTTACCATTATTCTCTTCCAAGCGTTTAATGTTAATATTATGTATACCTTTCCAGAGATCCTCCATTTCATTGTTCCTTTGAGCTCCAATGAGAAAACCCAAATTTTGCTGATTTCCCATCTTCTTCTCACTATAAACAGGCATAATCAATGGATCATGAATCAATTTCATTATATCATCAAAGGCTCTTAAACAAATGTGGCGAACAAGTTGAGTGATCCTACAAACAATCTCGATACGATTTTCGTGAAAGAAACGGAGAGAAATTTCGTTGCCGGTTAACTTTCGAATCAATGGGATTGTACATTTATCGTCATGGAAATGACTGAAAGGGAACTCGTTGGTGTTTAAACAAATCAAGCATTGGACAGCTTCATCGGCTAATGCATTGATGAGTGGATCAGACCAGGGTTGGATATTGTAAACAAGGTTCAGACCAGGGGTACAACTATAGTTTTCGAGCCAAAGGAATAGAGCCATGACGTGCATTGACTCGAAGGATTGGCGTTGAAGGTTCAAAACAAGCCTGGAGAAGATGGCTCGGTCTATGGTGTGGAACAGCTTGAGTTCTTCCAAGGAAATTGTGTGGTTCATTGAAGATGAAGATGAAGATGAAGATGAAGATGAAGATGAATCCATTGTTGGGTTTTTTCTGGAGGGAATGGGGAAATTGGGTTGTTAATGAGAATTGATTTAGGGGATTTAAATTTATAGAAGGGAAAGGGCGCCATGGAAGAAGGGTTGAGAGCGATGAGTTGGGAATTCTGAAGAGACGCCATGTTTGAGGTTTTTGGCAGAAATGGAAGGTGTGAGAGGGGTTACTTCATTAAGAGTTTTGGAGGCAACGGTCATATATTGAGCAGAGGTTTCGTTTGGTTCAAAGAAAAAAAGATCATAATTTATCAAAATTATTTGGCGGCAACAAAACATAACCCCAATGTCTTAAGTTTTATAGAAACATGACAACTAAATTTTTTAAATAAATATATTAATTAATTTTTATTTAATTTAAAGTATATTTTTTGGATTTAATATTTCTTTTCTTTTACTTTGGCTACCAACTTTTCAATTTTAGTTAAATTATTTTCTTTTCGACCGATAAAATTTTAATGGCAATGACGTGATAGTTTATGTGTACTTACTCTTAACATGGATAATTTTTTTTTTTAAATCTTTTATAGACTTTTTAAAATTTGTTGAATTTTAAAATATTTTTATATATATTTTTTAATTTTTATGAAATATACGTGGGTGCCACTTGAGTGTCTGTTAAAATTTTAATGGTTAAGTTAATTTTTCAATCTAAAAGAAAGCAATTTAACTAAAATTTAAAGGTTGGGGTAAAAGTGATCCCAAAACAAAGAATTAAGACCCAAATGACAAAAAGAGATAAACGTTAAAGGCTAAATTTATTATTATACCTTTTAATATATGTTTTTTTTAAAAAAAAAATTATACAATAAAGATAGTGCAAAGGATGTGTTAATGAAAATATTTTTTTTCTACTTGCATCGAAAATTTAATATATGAAAAAAAGTTATAGTTAACCATATAGTTAAAAGAAAAACTAAATTAGACAATAGAGTCTTAACTCGATTGGCATCGGTATTGTCGTCAATGTAAGAGGATATTGGTTTAAATGCACTGAAATGCATTATCCTCCTATTTAAGAGTTGGGGAGAGGTTATGAGTAGTTCTAAGTATTGTATCAGAAAGAGCATTTATGATAAGAAGTTAATGAGATAAATGTTCAAAAAAAAAAAAAAAAAACTAAATTGTCACACTTGATCAATTAAGTGACACAAAAGAGATAAATTAGTTTTATTATAGGCCTCGTTCACATTTATTTTGAGCAAACTCTCTATCAGTTCACTTTAATAGGTAACTTTTGGTCTCACTAGCATTGTGTTGATAAATGTGTAAGGTATTACCTTCTCTTGGGATGTCACGAGCAGCTCACCTTAAAAATTTTGTCCTTTAACTTTGAAGAGAACTTAAGGACACCTCTTAATGCATTAATAAATAAAACTACGACTGTTGAAGAGTTTTGAACTACTTGAACTTATGACATTTAAGATATAGTCATCATAAATGTAAAGATGGTATCACTTGGACTACCTTCGATATGACCTCTATCTCCTAGAAATCAAGAGACACTTAAGGGCGAAACATTTCATAAGCAGGAGAGCTTTGGTCCCCCAACAATTTTTTTTAAAAATTAATTAGTATTTATGTATGTATAGTTAAATCAATCAAATTAACCCCAAAGATTTTTTTTTTTTAAATTCTTAGCATATGTTATATATTAAATTAAATTATTAATAAAACTAAATTTTATAATTTTGTTTATAATTTAATTGACACTTTAAAATGAGCTGAAGATACTCAATGGGATTCTCATTTTTATTCTATATGCAGTCTTATAACAATGTTTGAAGCAAGTTGTTTAAGTTAACCTGATCTAACCCCTGATCCAACAAAGTGGGACGAATAGTGAAGAAGAATTGTTACAAAAGCTATTGGAGAACGAGGCTCAATCATCATGCTTTTGCAAATCAGCCCAACATCCTTGGATTTTGGGTATAATTTCTTTCATATTTATTTGTTATCCATGTTAATTTCAATATTGTGTTTTTTTGTGTGTGTAAAGAAAACAAAAATATTACATTAACTTAAGACATGAAATCTTTTTAGGAGTAGCTTTAAATAATACCAAACATTTCTCTTTATAAAAAGTCATTTTAGTTATGCGGTTAGCATTTTTATTTCCTTTTCTAGAAATATATTGTAGGAACAACCGTCCAATTTTCATCAATAGTTGATGAATCCGTATAATCAGAACAAAGTTCGAGGATGTCATGGAAAAGTCTTGAATAGCTTTCACAGCCTCCACACTATTGGTCTGAATCAATACTCTCTCATAATTTCAAGGTTGTATTATATATGCTTTTATATATATTTGTTTTGGTAAGAATTAAGGTGTATGCAAATTGAGCTTAATAATCTTTTTAAAAGATTAATTTTTTATTGTTATTTTGTTTCAGTTATTTTAAAAATATTTTTTGTTTTTTTCTTATTACCGTTTTAGGCCAATATCTTAATCGATTCATAGATGAATAAAATATATATTATATTTATTGTTTCAAATTAAAATTTATGACTCAATATAAAAAAAAAACATAATTTATATATAGTAATCATATATTTATTAAATCTTATAAAAAATTATAAAAAATAAAAATTTATTTAATCGAATTTAATTAAATATATATAATTAAATCGTGCATATCATGGAAAAAACCAATTAATTATTCTAAAATTTAATTTTTTTAAAATATTTTTATTAAATTACTATCGAGTTTACTCACGACACCAAATTAATCAAGCGCTTCAATAATAATCTAGATAATAGTTAACGCATATATATTTTTCCTTATTTATTTTACTATTCTTTTGATAAGTACCCTTTAAGAAAATAATATAACAAATTATCAATTTATAAATATTTGAAAAGTTATTAATTTGTTGGCGAAACTATACTTCATGAAACTGTACACGTGTCATGTTTTCATTTGCCGTTGAATATAAAAATTTACCCGTTTTGGTGACGTTATTATATTCCCATTTTAAGACAAAAATTTAGAATCTTTCCATCTTAATTCATGCTCATAACATCCGCTCCAAGACTCAAATTAATTAGTAATAATTACAAATTAATTGTCAAAAATCTTCAATTTTTCTAAGTTTTTTAAAAAAGCTCTCACTTTTTCCCTCTCTTTTCTGTCTCACTCTGTTTTCTTTTCTCAGTTATTTTCTTTATATGCCTTTCAATTCCAATGCAAGAAATAGATAATAAAAAAGGAAAGAGAAATCTTGAAGAACAAAATGTCATCCCAAATGAATATTTTGCATGAATTTCAATTTCCTGGTACGTTATTTTTTCTGGGTCTTTGGTTTTTCTTTTTGTTTGGGTGCTGAGGGAAAACAGAGGAATTTTACGAACACTTCCTTGAATTCTCAGTGATTCATTGTTTCTTTCTTGGCTTTGAAATGATTGGGTTTTATTAATTTTCTGTAATGAATAAATCTTTACGTTTGGTAGTTAATCATATTTCAAGGAAAACAATATATTGATGATCTACAAGTTTACTAATTTTAAAAATGATATCTGGATTGAATTTTGATCATATTATTGTGAAAATTTAACTTTAAACCATTGAATTGGGGTTGATCTTTCCCATTCTTACTGTTTATTCATTGAGTAAATCAATTTCTTGATGGAATGTTATTGATTTAGCAGAGGCTTCAAGGACCAGAAAGAAGGTTGATATTGATGGATTCATGCTGATGGAGGCTTCAAAAGATGAAGCATGTCGAAAGGAAGAAGAGAAAAAGACTGATGGATTGGAGTCCAAGTATGATCTTCGCAAGAGTTTGGCTTGGGACAGTGCCTTTTTCACTAGTCCAGGTTGGTTTTTAAGCTTTTAAAATGACTGGTAAAATTCCCCAGTAAATTTCAACTCATTCATTCGGGATTCATGTTATTAGGAGTTTTGGATCCTGAAGAGTTGTTTGAGACTTTGAATATTAATGATGGTGACAATGGACTTAAGGAACCAAGTGCTTTACCTTCTGAATCCATGGCCGCAAGTAGAATTGGTGAGTGTATTGCCCGAAGAAGTTTAGCTTGGGATGCTGCCTTTTTTACCAGTGCAGGTATGCTGCCTTTTTTTTTTGTCCTATAAAGGAGTTTGTAGATGTTGAGATTTAAACCTATACTGGCTGAATATTGTATCTTTAAGAGTTACTGTATGAACCAATTAAACTAAACTCGAGTTCCATATTGTATTGTTTTCAAGAATTGGTACTTATTTCCATTTTTTTTATGCTTAGGTGTATTGGATCCAGAAGAGTTGTCTTTGGTAAATAATGGATATAAGAGGTCTGAAACAGTAACACATATATTGCCTGGAACTGAACAAGAGTTTTGGAAATCTACTGAATCAAACTCAACAATGGAAAGTGAATACTCCTTGTCAAGTCTTGAGATTGATCTTTTTGATGATATGAGAGCATCCATGCACAAATCATGCAAAGCGTCAGATTTGTTGAAATCAAGTTCCAAATTTCAAAGTCAAACAGGCATTCCAAATCCACATTGTAAGTATCTACTACTTTCAACAATTCTTCAAGTGGAACTTAATGGAGGCCAATCACTCTCTAGTTTGCAGCTAAATCTATTTTATTGTAGGTTTGACTGTAAAGTTATGCATGTAACCTATGTTACTTGGACTCTTGGAGTTGGTTGAGGGTAGTATATGTGTATGTTAAATTTTTTCATGTATTTAGAGGATTTTTTGAATGTCATATCCCATAGCCACATTCGATTTGGTGCAACCTAGCAACTAACCTACTTGCTATAGGCTTCTTCAGGATTAGCAAGCCCAAATTTAAGTTCTAGTAAAATAATTTATAACTTGTTCATATGATCCTTTTACATCATGAATTGGTTCTTGAACTTTTTTGCCTTACTATCAATTCTGCTTCTCCTTTGCAGCTTCAAAAAGGGTGGATACTACTTCAATGAGGGTTTGTAGATTTTCTTTTTGATGTCAAAACTGACACTATTTATGTTATTTTTTAGACTCATTCGTTTCAAAATCTTAGGTTAAAACCTTGCCAGCTTCCAGAAGGCCAAAAACTACGGCAGATGGAGTGGGGAAGACATTAAAAGAAGTTACCAATCCTACAAAAGCACAGGTAATTTTCAGTTCAAGATACTGCTACAGACTTCATGGTTATGTTACTCAGACTTAGGGGTAAGTTTTGGACGGATAATGTGTCTGATATTTCCATGTATTTGAAGTGTCCTTGGAGGGACATTATCCCATACCCATATATGAGTATGTGTCAAACATGAATGTCGGACATGGATGCCTTGGGTAAATGATGAGGTGGGATTAACATAGCTTCATGGTATTACACATGTGCGCCTCATCCATGTTTCATTTGAGAGCTCAGATATAAGCTGACCTTTAGAGATAAGCAATTTCCTATATTTCCTTTCACATATGGTAGGTTCAAATTCCACGTACTCGTATTGTGCTCATGTTATTTTTTCATATAGTGTATTGTGTCATGTTTTAGTTATGTTTTTCGTATAGTATTCGTGTAATTTTCATGCATGATTGAGTTGTTACGAACTAACCTTTGGATCTCACTGACTTGACTTCATTACTTATGGTTAAACAAACAGCATGGCACTCGAAGTGGAGAACTTGATTCATCATCTTCCCTTAGGCTGTCCAAGGCATCTAACCAGGCAAACCCTTTCTCACCTGGTGCAACCAAAAGAGCTTCATTGGGTGCAAACCAGATGAAAATTAACAATAAAGTCAGAAAAGCTGTATCTGGTAAACATTGCCGTTAACTTTGATTTACTCGTACAATGTTTATATATCTTTTTTGCTTAAATATATATCTTTTGGATTCTGTTTGATTAATGATTATAGGACAGAATATGTCAAAGAAACCTTGTATTGGTGACCGTGGTACACCACCTCCCGAATCAACTTCACGTGTGCATATCGTCTCTAAAGATCTTTCAGGATCTGTTTGTGGTCACAATGCTTCTACCCTTAAGTCTCCGAGCTCTCTTAGAAGAAAGAATGATTTGATTGCTTTGGTTTCAGATGCTCGGACTCCTTCAAAATCCTTAACAGGGCACAAAAGCAAACAGATAGATTCTTCTCAGCCAACTGGTTTGCAATCCACACCAAAATCTACGAGCACATCTCTTTGTAATTCCATGGATTGTTGGTCTTCTGAAACCTCAGCTTCTTTGAATCATGTCAACAATGATGCTTCTCAAGGTTTAGACACTCAGAACTGTTCTAATGATCAACTTGTTCCAAGTGGAAGTAAAGAAACAAGGTTGCCAGATCAAGATGTTGGTAGATTCTCAAAGGGTAGTTGTCATCCACCATCGACTGTTTCAAGAGAAACAAAGCCTTCTGGCCTTCGACTGCCATCCCCAAAGATCGGATTCTTTGAAGTGGTGTGTTTCTTTATTCATTTGCTTTGCTTTATCTTGAGTTCTAACATCACATTCTAGCTGTTGAATGATTTTTTTTTTCTCGATTGACAGGGAAATTCCAGGGAATTTACTCCAAATGGTGTGAAGTTCCATTCTGGTTTACAAAATAATTGTAAAACCAGAACAAGTGTGAATCATATCAATGGCACACCAAATAGATCAAGGTCTGGAAAGCTTCAATCACCAAGAACATCATCAAGAACTTCAAATCTAAAGGAGAAAAAGCTGGGTTCCTTTCAAAATGGAACCCGAAGTTCCATGGATATCAAGCGTAATTGTGCTGCAAAGCTTGAAGTAGAAAAAGCATCACCTGGGACTCTTGAAAGCTCTCCAGCTGCAACTTTAATGGCTGAGACTGAATTATCTTGTGAGTCAAGCAATGGATATCGCTTGAAAATATACGGTTTTGGATCATATGTAAAAGGAGATTACAAGGGTAGAATTCAACCTGAAAGCAAAGAACATGCCACTCAATTGGTTGAAAAGTCATCACAGGATCAAAAAGAAGAGTTTATAGCACCTAAACGCGATGAAAACGAAAACTTATTTAGTTTCAAGAGTCAAGTGGATGTCTTAACTAAGCAGATCGAAGCCATTGATGTCAATGGGGGGATTCGTTGATAGATTTGTAAGGTGAAAAAGAGCGAGATAATCATTCAAAATGTGTTTAGCTTTGATGTTAATCTTGTAAAACATGGTTCATTAGTCCATCTTCATCTTTCTCAGATGAACTTGGATTGTATTTTTTCCAAGTGTAGCGTGTAAAGGCTGTGTGTACTTCAAGCATTAGAATCAAGCTTGTCAATTTTGCCCAAGTAACCTAAAATGACTTTAATCCAATGCGACCCAAAACTGAAAGTGAATTTTTAAAACCTAATTTGACTTGAGGTTGACTTGACGTCCAATTGACAAGAACTTAAAATGAAAAAATGTGAAGCTTGTGCTATTTGTTTTTAGATTTTGAAATAAGTATTGAAATACAATATTGAAAGAACTTACAAAAAGGAATAAGTATACTTGAATCAAATGCATATCCATATACCTTTAACACTCATCCTCAAGTCCAAATAAACATAGGCTATGAATGTAACAAAGGAAAGGTTTTGGGATGGTAAGAAAGAATTACCAGTTTTCTTGGTTTAAGGATAAAAATCACACTCCCAATCAAATGGGAAACATATTACAAAAGTATATTAAACAATTTTGGCATAAAAAGGAATTTGCCATCAAACCTAAGACATAATGAAAATCAGCAGTTCAGGTCTGCCAAGACACTGACAAATTCCAATAAATTCAGGTTGCTGCCATGTTTTTCCTCATCACATCTGCACGATAAGTTAAAATGCATAAAGTACGAATCATGTCCATGTAAGTTGATCTAGTTTCCATTTCAAATAAGAATATGTAGCAGGGAAGTTGTAACTGAAAACAAGTTGCATTGCACAAGGTGTCCCAGACTATGCTTTTGGTTTTCGGAGATGATTCTATATAATATTGTTTTTTTTATGCCAGGAATTTCTTATGACAGAAAACAATAGATGTACGGATATGTCGATGATAACCTTGAATAAGTCGCCAAACATCCCTTGAAGCGGATTTCTACGCTGTACACCATAGAACTTTTCTGCAATTTCATCTAGCAACTGAACCATCATGTTTGTGTTAGAATCTTATACGTGTAAGCTTTAACTATAAGCCAAAGAGATGATAAAAATGAAACATAACGGCAAGAACAGTTACATGCCCATTGGGAACTGAAAATAAAGTCGAAAACATGTCTTAAATGAGAGGAAATAACAATTGGAATAATAAGAGTATTTCTGATCTGCAAAATCGATTGCCCACCTCATTGAATGCCGGTTCTCTGTCTATGCTAGACTTGTAATTCACTCTCAACATGTTAAAAAGAGGCAAGGCATCTCTTTCCAACCTGCATGCAAAAGAGTCTTCAGAACAATGTATTGGACGATGTTAAAATTACCAAATATGGAAAGAATACGCTCTTAGCCAAAAACCAAATACGATGGTTTTAACTAAAAGTTGGTTTTTTTCATGGATTAAAAAGTAAAATACAAGCATTACTTAATCATCATTATTGCAATTTTATGGGTTTTATCCATGTTACTTGGATTGAGGTGTAAGCAGATATGAGAAAGCGCCTGACATGAGTATGTTCACTTTTTTCTAATTTTTTCCATGTACTCAAATGGTTCTCGGAAGATCATATCCCCATATGCGTGTCCAAAAATGTGTTGGAAATAGTGCTTCAAGAAAAATGAAGATGAAGAGTTGTAGTAACACAGGTTTTTTATAGCTTCCCAAACCAAAACCAAAAAGAGTTGTGATATGTTTTGGAGATGAGAGCAGGTTTGTTTATTATACTTTCTTCATCAGTAATTATCTTAAGGCCAAGGAAGTTCAATCCAGTCCAAGCACATAAACCTCGAAAATCTGACCACTTAACTGAGGATAAAAACTAGGTCGGAAGGTGAAGTATATGCACCAATATCATCCTTAAACTAAATTGTAAAGAATGCCGACTTCTAACAAAGAAGGCAGTATTGTCAACATTACATGATACTCAACAACATTGCATCCACACCTATTCGCATCGAGAATAGTCGGACCATCCCCTATACACATGGAGCATGAAGTGATGAAAGAGCAAAAGAAAAATAACTTACGTTAGCAACAGAAAGGTGATAAACTGAACCAAATCTGATTCAGGGAAATCAAGCTCCTGGGATTCCACTTGTCTCTTCAATTCATCCATAAGGCAATTAGCATCCCGAAGATTACCCATGGACAAGTACCTATAATGTAAAAGTCAAATTTTCTTCAATAGCTCACAATTTATAACTACATTAAAAATAGAAGAAACAGTCTCCATTTTATCAAGTTTGGACCACGTAAAGATTGAAGGGGGGGGGGGGGGGGAAGGAACCTAAAATCCTGATCACAGATGGAAATCTATAAGTCACGTATGAAAGTTCAACTGATTTAAGTGACATAAGAAACACAAAAGGCAATGACATATCATTGTAATTCAGTTGTTTTCAATCCATGGATTTTGTTTAGCCTACTCAAATGAATCAATGTATGCTGAAAGATCAAGCAATAGCTAAGTTCTAATTCTGCAATCCAGTTTACTTTTGAAATCAACAGAAAATTTTCAGTCAATGAATATTTTTGAATTAAAAAATAAAATTAATATATAGGTTGAAAGGGAAAACCAGCATGTTAATAATCAATTTATATAAACGTACAAAGGACCACTTTGAAAGGGGGGAAATGGAACATGTAATCTATTATGAATCATAGAATTTTGAATTTGAGAATAGACATTTATGATGTAATGACAAGATTACAGCACATAGCGACTATAGGTTTCAACGGTAGTTACAACAGGAACAGTAAATTACAGGCCAATTGAGCAGGTTTTCAGCAGGCTTACATAAGAACTGCGCGTGCAATTGCTATATCATCTTCATCAGGATAACACTGCATGGTTGAAAAGCATATCAGTTGATCGCATTGAATAAGTATTAAAGGAAAAGTAATCCCTACAGTTGATCATAGAGATGAATCAAAACCCAAGTTCATCAATTGAGTTATGCCATCTTCCATGCATTCTAACTCAAAACTCTTAATTATTTAGAACTCAAAATCCAAGTACATCGACTGAGCTATGCCATCTTCCATGCATTTTTTATGGCAAATATTCTAATTCCTTAAAACAAGCATAGATTCTTAACCCAAAACTTTAAATTATTTATATACCTTAATTCTTTTGAACACTAATAAGAAATAGGCTTAGATGTAGGATCACCCTAGCAGAAGTAGCAATACATGCAATCGAATTTGAAGACTGAAACTTCCCAAAAAGTATTTATGTCCATCTTTGATACACTAGCATTGGAACTTTTTAACTCCACAAGCAGGTAAAGAGTTTGTTGTATGCCACACTTTCTAATTTTAAATAGCTTTTTTTAAAAAAACTTTTTATTATACCTAAGGGTATGTTTCACCCTGTTAAGGTCTCACTGTTCATCTATTATATACTGTATTGCTGCGCGGGGAATATGACTTTGAACTGTGTGCCTCCAACCATATTCATAACAAGGAGAGAGAAAATAAAAAGAAAATTAACCTTGCTCATGAAATTTACTAAAGTAGAAGCAAACTTCTTTGGGTTGTTTCCTCTAACAAAATGATATGACACTTTAGCCATGTTCTGCAAAAGAAAAAAAATCATATAATTGTTGGCATCCACAATCCACATGCATGTTAAATAATGAATGGACAATGAAAATCAATGTACAACGAGGAGCGAGAAATAAGGACACTTTTCAAAGGCTTGCATGGATTAAAAAGGAAGCATCTAATTTATTTGACCAAGCATATTTTAACAGAGACAAAGGACCTCAAGAAAGACACCACAATGAAAATGATGATTTTGCCATAATAATAACTACAATGAACGTAATAGGCTTACTAAAGTTTTAAATGCAAAATCCCAAAATCTCGATACATGACTAAAGCTGCGAAGGTTTCAATAGGTGTAAATAAACTAGTTCAAGCCAACCAATCAACCAACAAATATGGAGATATCATTTTCGAGTACATAACGAACAATGTATGGTTACTAGAACAGTGTACATGTTCTTTCACTCATTTTGAAGTGAATATAGGTTTCAGATTGGGATCATCTCTGCATGAAGTGCTCATACATACCATGCCAAGAGCCTGCTTCCTTTTTATCATGAAGGATGCATGCATTTACTGAAGTTATTCACATTTAGAAATTATATAGAATCTACACATCTTAATTACAAATGTAAACGAAATGAATGTATCAAATAATGTTAGTGCATTATCTGCAAAATATTAAGTTTTTCATTAGCATACAGTAAATTATTAAAACCTTGTAAATCAAGACAAAAGAAAAATGTGGTTGAAGCAAAAGCAAAGTCAATTTTACTTCAAAACCTACCAACTCGGTAGACTCGGAATATATGTATTCAGCCAGCATAGCATGCAGTTGCGGATCACCATTTCTGGAAGCACCAAACTCTGCAGACCACCTAAAACCGAAAATAATAAAAACAGTTCAGGGAAAATAAGTAGTGTTACCATTAAACACAAATAAAAAAAGTCTTTTATTCTCTCTTCTGTTTTCATGTCTTTCATTTTCGTATTACTCGTGAACGTAAACAGTATAATCTTATGCCCCCACACATATTGCAAATGTTGAGAGGCTGTCATTCATCTATCAAATAAGAATATAACTGGAGAGGCTGTTCCATAATAACTTCAATCGACATGCCAATACTAGGTATAATAGCAATTGGATAATCTGCCTAATATAATTTATCTCATTAATACATAGCACAGAAATCATAAAAAGAAAGAAAACAGCTAATCAACAAAATAATATGGGAGTGATGCCTCACTTTATTGCAGCTCTTAAGAATGATGAGCAGCCCTCTAGACGTGCTTTTGCTGCCCCAAGAGCTTCAGTAAATTCTCGAACATCTTCATCATCTGACATGTTACTAGGCAAGGGCACCTTAGGAAACACCTCATAGATTTTCCTGACACGGTCTAACATACACATTTTGTTATAATCACAAGAGAAGAAACGGCAGAACTAAATAAACTGAACAGCTATATTTAAAATAGCATAATGAACTTTATGGTATCTTTTTTCCACACTGATAAGCAAATCAAACTACAAGCATGTACTGACCAAGGATGTCTTCGTTATATGGAATTTTCCCTTTGACAAGTGTATCAACAAACAAGACAGCGAGCTCTGCCCCACAAGTAACCTGAAAATTCATTCCTGTGACTTCAATACAATGGCCTATGAAGGACAACAATGAAGAATACCAGCACAATGATTTCTTCATGCAAATTTCACATACAACAGCACAACCGTTTTTAAGTGATTATCAAGTAAAATCCAATATACTGGGCTGCAGTAGATAGCTTATCCTAGCCTTTGCAATGCTAATTTGCATCATTCTTACATATGAAGTTATATTTTGAATAGGAGGAAGGTCAACCATGTATGTAAAGCTTATTAACCATGAAATAATGGCAATTACTATAATGATGTCATCTTATATTAGTTTCAATTTAAGCTTTACACTAGCCTTTCCAATATGAAAACCCGCACTCTAACCTGAAGAGTCCTAAGGAGATGAACGAAAATAGACTGATACCAATCATCTTCACTACATTCTGAAGCCAAATTTGAAATAACCGATGTAAACTACATTATGCTTTAGCACAAAACATTGAGTAAAAACTTTACTAACAATCTCTGGACCAATGTAATTGAAGGAGGAAAAAGAAAACCTGGCCATGCTTCAACTGGAGACATGCACCCGACTCAAGCAGATCCAAGGCCTCAGAATATCTTTCAGCAGATACATATCTGAAATAAAAAATGCATGTTTTAAAATCAAAGATAAGTCTTCCAAAGTAAACTAAGGCATCAAACGTGGTACGCACCATTGTTAAATTTGTCCCAACTGCATAATTAGTAACATAAAATAAAGAATAAAAGGGGAAAACTCAAATTACTTGCTCCCTTACTTAACTACTAAAATAGAATCCTAAAGCAAAATGGAAACAAAGAATAATGCAAGCAGAACATGCTAACCTACTCAATCTTACAAGCCTTTTATCCAACCATAAGGGGATTTACCCCATTAAGCCCCATCCAAGACTAAGTACAGTTATTCCTATGATGCTCAGGCTCTTTTCTTTTACTTTATTTGTGAAGTCCCTCTGTTTGACATGTACAATGGGCATGGCAATCCAACCCGACATACACCCGAGAAACATAGTACAATAACAGTTCTAGAAATTTTTTAACTCTTAAAAATATAAAATAAAACTGGTGATGGCAAGCAGTCATAGTGTCATACCGTGCACTTATTGATTTGTACATCTGCTGAGCTCCATAGAAATTACCCTCATTTATAGCTTTCTCTAATTTATCAATATTCTGCATTTCATATCAAAAGCAAAAACCAAAGCAATTAGAAATCATTCTTCACCAAAAAAATAAACTCATACTTCGATATAAAACTACACTATTAATTGGTCTAATTAGAAACCATTCCTCAGCATAAAAATAAAGTAAAATCATACTTAAATCTAAAGCTACACTCTTTATTGGTTTTCTCTTGAATTAAAAAAAAAAGAACTTGTTTTTTCAAAGAACAGAACTTTCCACATGCAAATACTACAAACCCAAGATTAAAATAACAAAAAGGTTTAAAATCTCCTCCTTTTGAATGAAACTTTCCATCCTTCCAACCTCCTACACTTCTATTTTCTTACCAACCAAACAAAAGCTTAGGGAACAAGTACATAAATGTAAAACATACAAAATTATCATTTTGTTTCTTTTTTTTTCCAGTTTTCCACGAAACAAATGATGGGTTATTTCCAATTTTTTTTCTTTCACAGAAAATAATCTAAAAATATATATATACTGAAAGCAATAGAAATAAAAAAGAACACCTCTTGAACAGGAGGAAGTGCCGCTCTTCTTAGTTTTTCTCTTGACATTTTCCCTTGATATCCTCTTTCACTTCTACTTCTTCAATGGAAAGAAAGTACTGATTTTTCTTCTTCTTATTCAGAAAGATCTGATTTCTTTTTCCTTCTATTGATTTTTTCAGTTCACTTCGATCATCTTTCAATTCAATCGGAGAGAATTCATACAAGTCGAAAATGGGCTGGGCCTTTTTCAACAAATGGTTTGGCCTTTCACTTTTTTTTCTTTCATCACTAAAAAAGGTTAATATATAATTTATTTTGAATTTGTGCGAAAGTACTTACTTTAATTCTTAAAATTCTTTTAAATTTGGTTAATATTTAAAATTGTATTTCGTCACTCACTTTCACACTATCAAATTTAATTTGTACTGATGTGATATCGATAATTAATTTAATGATGACACATGACAGTCTTTTAATATTACATATAACGAATATAAATTAAAAAAAATTAAATATATATAAATTAATAAAACAATATTTTCTTCACATAAAAAATAAATCTAAACAAATAGTTATTCAGATACATTCGAATCTTGATACTTATTTATCTAAATTCATTCTAAAATATCAAGTTATTATTATTTTAAAATTAAAAAATATATAAAATTATAAAATTATATAAAAAAAAATAACTTAAACAAATGATTATCCAAATTTAAATGTATTTTTAAGGTTTAGAACCCACCATCCCCATCAGACGGGTCCTCCTTAAACTGCACTTTCTTCGTAGCCCGTCCAACATCCCGCAGCCCCACGCCGTGGCTGCCGCCACCATCACTCACTCCCACATCCATTATATATAATATATTTTCAAGGTGTTCGTTAACAAAATTTAAATTTAACAGTCCATCACCAATGTATTAGTCCCTCCTTTTTTAACTCTATTGCCTTTGTTTAATGATTCATTTTCTCAACTATTAATTTTATATTAAATAAAATAACATTTTTTATCTGTATAATTATAAATTCAATCATTCAATCCATTAAAATATTATAAAATTATGTAAAATTAATTGTGATTGGGTTATTACGGAGTTCTTTTTTGGTATATTTCATGTTTATTTTACGATTTATGTTCGAGGTTCGTGACTGCTCATTCTAATAATGTTGTCTTCAAGGTTTGAATCTGAGTCCTCTCCTTGAGAGTGTAATGTGCATTGCTATTAGACCCAAGAAATTCCAACAATGTCGTCTCCAAGATTTGAATCTGAATTCTCTCCTTGAGAGTGCAATGTGCCTTACTATTAGACTCTAGAAGCAAACAAGCAACAAATCATGTAAATTTAAGGATAATGTAAATCCTGACATTGGTAACCTCCATACTCAGCTTTCAATTCATCAAAACAGATTTGGCAATCTCCAAGTTTTCCTTGTTTAAGGAGTGGAGAAGAAGATGATGATGTCGCGAGACTTTTGATTTTGAGAGGCAATGAAGTGCAATTTGTCTGGACTTGGAGGTGGCATGGAAGACATAAATAAGAAACAAACTTGCCAATGGTGCCACATGCATTACAATTGAAGGAATCATTTCTGAAAAGCAAGCTGAATGGATGCTCATGATACCTATTATCTTCAGTGACAGGTCTTGGCCAAATGCATTATCATCGTCTTCCTTTTGACATACATCGCAAAAGAATTTGGTTTTATCAAACTGAAGATGAAGGGATTATCATCCCTATTATTTTCGAGGAAGATGAAGGGATGTTGGTGGCCATCATCCTTGAACACATGGCTTTCTTTATCAAACATAAAGCACATTTGATGTTAAGACAAAAGGAGCACTCGCCGCATGTATAAAACAACATTTTACATTGTTCCTTGCAGAATGCACAAGCAGCCTTTGAATTCCACTCTTTGGAGTATAAGCCAGTGATTGGAAAGGGTGCCACTTTATGTAAGAGGGAGCATGGGCACATTCCCTATGAAGGTGATAGTTGCAGTGTACACAACTGAAGCTTGAAGCCGACACCACTTCCCCACATCCCGAGCAGCAAGCTTTTTCCCAACACCAGCAGATGCTCATGAAATTCATGTAAACTATATGTGCACAATCTTGTATTCATATAAAAATTCTTAATTTTATTCAACAAAAATATAACGTATAATAATGTGTTGAGTTGGATATATACATATGGTGTGTGGATCTATAAAGTTGCTTCCTTTTGGGTTTTTTCTTGAAAGAGTAAGAACAAGAATGACTTTTTGGTTTTGGTGTTTCTTGTCGGATGACGAGGTTAACCAAGATTTTCTTTTTCCTTTTTTGGAATAATTCTTAATGTTTTTGCAATTAATTTTCTATTTAATCAAGTTTGTTGGATTCACATATCATATATATTAGTAAAACTACCTTATTTTAAGAGTCAGATTAATTTTGTTGTTATTATCCAAAAAATGAATAAATTAGTCCTTACACACTATAAAAAGTGTAAAATGGTCATTCTATTAAAATTTACATTCATTTGTATTGTCCAGTGATGATTTGACTTTTTCAAATTTTTTTTATGTAAGTGACATGGAATTAAAAGATTAGTAGGATTAAGCAAAAGTGTCATTGAGGTCCTTGTACTAAGAGTCAACAAATTAGTCGTTATACGTTACATCATAGACCAAATCGGTCCTTCTATTAAAAAATTCATCAATTTCAACCGTTGAGTGATGACGTGGCTGATGAAGCAATTAGGTGGTGACACGTAGTGTGTTGTGTGTATCTCATATTGATGTGACCTTTTTCCATGTAAGCAACTATTTTAAAAAATTGAAAGTCCCAAAAATAAATAATTGTTAATAATTGTTTAAAAACCATGTCCAAAATGAACATGGACAACCATGTCCGTTAATCTTGTTAAAGAAATTCAAGCCAAGAACAAAGTCGTAATTCAAGTGAATTACATCAAAGTTTTCCCTGCCTTTCCATTGACCGATCTGTAGCTCAACTCCTTGTGCAACCCCTACAGTTGTAGCCTCTTTGGAATTTATTGTTTTGTTATTCTTAGTCGATTTGCTAATTGAGAGACCAAATTTACCCACAACTTTTTCCGATATGAACAAGTTTGATGCCCTCGTATCAATAAGAGCACCCCTTCTTTGACCTGCAATGTTGATGTCCACAAACATCAACCTTTTCTGCTTACAATCCCTCTTCGCTTTTGCAAAATTGAATATCATTGATCCAAGCTTTAAAGTCTCACTCTTTGGCTCCGCTTTCTCTTCTTTATTGATCGCGAATATCTTAGATCGCTTTGGATAGTCACATATCTTATGCGGACTACAACATAAGAAGCACTTCACTGACTTCTTTTCATTCTCTCTGACCCTCTTGGCTTCGATGGGACCCAAGATCAAACCAAGCTTCAATGGTACTTTTTCTGGCTCATCATCCCCTTTGATGGTAGAAAAGACATATCGTTTCGAACAATCCCTTACAATATGCAGACTTTCACAAAGGAAGCATCTCACTAACACATTTGGTTTGTTGTTGGACTTCCACTTCCCATTATATGGTGCCCCGTTACCACCATTGTCGTTGTTATTCTCAACCTCCCCTTCTTCATCTCCCCTACCATTTCCCTTCTCTTTGGGCTTGGAAGACTCAAACTTGTCTTTCCTCGAAATAAGCTCAATTAAGGACTTGCTACGATCATGGCTTTGGAAAGTTTTTTTACCTCTCGACATTGCAACTCTTACTTCGCCCAAGGCTTTAGCCCATCCATAAAGGAGAAAAACATCTCATTCTCACCCAATTCGGAAATTTGGAGCATGAGCTCTCTGAACTCCCGCACATACTCCCTAATTGTTCATTGTTGCTTAAGCCAATGCAACTTAGCTCTAGCCTCATCCTTAACATACTCTAGGTAAAATTGCCCTTTGAATTCACTTTGTAACTTCTCCTAAGTCCCAATGGTAGCTCCATCTCATTTTTCATCTGTGGACCTACGATGTCACCATAACAAAGCGATACTAGTAAAATATATAGAAGTAATATTTACCTTAGTAGCATCATCCATGATGTCTTTGGCACGGAAGTATTGCTCTATTCCCACAAGAAGTTGTCTACATCCTTTGCAAACCTCGGCTCATTGAACTCTTTTAGCTTCGAGACATCTACCTTAGGCTCAGGTGCCACAACCAACACCTCATTACCCAAGTTGCTTTGCAGATAATGAGCTTTGCAGATAACGGAAGTATTACTCTTCAATTTGTTCCTTCAAGGCTGACATCAAGGTCTCGAGAGCATCATTCTTCTCAATCAACTCACCCACAGCGGTATTGAGGACCCATTGCATCGCATCCACATTAGTATTGAGGGCCTCTGCCACTTGTTCCTTAGTTGATCTTTCCTCGATTTTAGCTATGTGGTATGCCCATCAACTTCCTTAAGGGTCTCCCTCACATCACCCATGGAGCCCTCAAGTTTGGCAACTCCGCCTTCCAAAGCTGACAGCATATCCCTCGAGCAGCAAGCTTTCTTACCCCCACCACGAGTCTTTATAGGTTCAACATGCTCGTCTACTTCTTTTGTCATCTTAATTGGCGCCTTCGAACCTTAGCTCGGATACCAACTGTCACAAGGCTAAAACTTTAGTTTAGCAAATCGTGTGGCCTTAGGCAATTTCTTTGTTTCAAATTCGCTCAAATTAGCCTAATTCTCGAAAATAAAAATTCACAAAGGAATTTCTTTAAGGCACCGAAATAAAGCAAAAGCAACCTGAAAAGATAAAGAGACTTGAATCGAACAGAAAAGCCACAAGAGAATAATGACACGCCAAGTGTTTGACTAAATGCTTTAAAAAAATTCTTTAACTCGAGAATGAAGTGATTACAAATGAAGATGAGGGCTCTATTTATAGTTGAGCTCTCCCAGATCCAACAATATACATCGAATTACATCAATGACTGAGATTAGTTCCCATATACAATTAGAGGGTCCTAAGGGTTTAAGCTTTGTACAATCTTATCTTTTAAGATTTACATTAACCATGGTAGCTCCAGTTTTACTGGAGTGTTTCACTAGGCCACCAAGGCTTTAAGTAGATGAGTTTCTCCATTGTTTTCACGAATCGAGACAATTCAAGTGAACTAAATGAACCCATTTAATCAATTGACCTCCATGGGATGATCTATGTACATTCGTAGCGGTTTTTGATCCACAGCTCGTAACATTCTAAAAACGGTCTATTAATCACATTAGATAATAAATATTAAATATATTTAGAAAATTTACAAGTAAATAATCTTAAATATATGATAGTAAATTGTTTGATTTTTTTGCCATGCATAATATTTTTTTCTCTTTGAAACAATTCCAAATTCATCAATTCTCTTAAAAAAGGCACATAGATAAAGTAATCTAGTTTAAAATAGTTTCAACTTAACTCGACTCCAAATTTATTGGGATTCAATATAAAACAAACGTAAGCACTAGAACAAGATGTGGCTGAACATAGATTCAACTTCTGAAATGGCTTTATGTGCATTCATTCATGTCAATACTCTGCAACTTTACACTGCTTGACATGGATCTCTTGATCTGCTCCTTTCAAACATCTGTTTTCAAAGTATTCTTATGCCCAGATGGATTAAATCAATTCCTACAACTGTTTGTCATTTGTCCAAATTTGCTCAAATCATGATACTTCACGAAAACTCCATAAATGGTTGCCATGATGCAATAATTTAGCAAAGCAATGACGTCAAAAGTTTTTCTTTTTGTTTATTTGGTGGTAGATACGTTAAATTGTAATTTTATCACTTAAACAATAACAAAAAAAATATTACATCTAGCTTATTGATGATGAATTCGATCAACATAGATATTATAGGAGAATGTAAGTTTGAGTATGTTGAAGTATATTATCCTCTTAAGATTGGAAATGGATTATGAATAGTTTTAGACATTTTATCAAAAAAAACAAATAATTAACCGAACACTTAGTTATTTAAGTTCCGAATTAAATTGATCTTACAAGTCAACCGAACACCAACTTAATTATGTAAATTACGAAAATAGTTTTCTGTAATTAAAATAAGCTATATATACTTATTACTTAAGCTATTGATTAATGACACTAACTCGAGATTGATCATAATATTATGATAAACAATTATATTTCATTCAATATTCTTAATATGATGTATTTACATATTTAAATGTCATATTACAGTATAATATCGTATATATTTAATGATATATAAAATTTTTATAAATAAATGTATAAAAAAGAATGTTTGACACAAGTCAACCTAGAAGCTCATCTATACTAAAACACTCATCCTCGTTAAAAAGCCATCCATCATCACACACACTAATATTATTATTCCCTCCACAATTCAATGCAATGTCATCCTTCAACTCCAATCCATTAAGCCAACTATCATTCAACTCCAATCCATTAAGCCAACTATAATCCATCTCTTTCATGCTCTCATCTTCTTCTGCTACTACTTTCGCCTCCTCCCTCTCCTCAGCTTTTACATCACTTGCCGTAGCCGTAGTAGACTCCGAACAAGCTGATGTGGTAGTAGTGGGATCGGAACCCTGGGGCATGTTTAAGATAGCATTTTCACCATACATGGCCTTAGCAGCTTCATCATAAGCTAAAGCAGCTTGGAAAGCAGTGGGGAAAGTACCGAGCCAGAGTCGTTTTCCTTTATTAGGAACTCGAATTTCAGCTACCCATTTACCCCAAGTCCTTTGTCGAACACCTCTGTAAATACAATTTTGATTTTGAGGACCTCCTTTGCCTTTCATACAACCCTTTTTTGAACCCTTTGCAGGGGGTTTAAGGGCTTTTTTGGTATCAGAATTTTCACTCCATTGTTTCAATGTGTCAGCTACTGATAAACCATTTCGCCTCTTCCTTTTTCTAGAAGAATCCAAGAACAGAGGAATACCCACATTCGGATTTTGATTCTCGGAAAAACCCATGGTTTATTTCTCAAAATCTATGAAAATCTGCAGGTATTTTGAAGTTAGAAAAGGACCCCAAATAACCCAGAAAAGGGAGGAAAAAAAAAAGAAGAAAAGGAAAACGAACCTGTGTAAAGAACAGAAGCAGAAGTAAGAAGAAGACCAACAACCTTATTTATTGAGTCTGTGTTTTTTTTTTTTTTTTTTTTTTTCTAGTACTCTTCGAAACTGTGTTTTGTCGAAGAAACTGTGAATTATTGTGAAGAACTCTGGTTATTTTTTTTTCTTTCGAGAAACAGAGAAAATCCGTAGAGAGGGAAATACTGCTAGCCGAAAGAGTCTGGAATCGACTCTCAGATATTTAAATATTTCCGTTGTAAGATATTTTCCCTTTTTTAAAATATTTTATAGTGTTTGTAAATGACGTGCAGATTTTCGGTAGCTCCTCTTGCACGTGTTACTCGAATCTTCCGAATTTATCTAGGATTTTCTCGTTTCCTTCTCTTTTGACTCCAAGTTTTTTCATTAATTTCAGATTTGCCACTGGACTGTCCAATTAAAGGCCCAAACTGAAATTATGTACCGTAAACTTTAATTTGAAGCCCCAAGCACCCAAATTTAGTGACGAGGGTTGAGACTGAATATTGCTAAATTTAATATTACGTTCTATTTCATTATCTGTTCGGTTTCATGATAAATATATAATCTTAAAAATTATTATTAACTCCGTAAATGTTAGATGTATCCATTTTCATTCTGTTTTAATTTAATTCTTGCTATTTATCTTTAATTTTTTAATATTTTTAAAGTAAAATAAATATTTAAATATATTTTTTAAAAAATATTTAAATAACAAATATATGTTTTTTTTCTTTATATTGCGTTATTATATTTTTATCTTTTTAATAGTTTATATATACAATGATAAAATGATAATTTTATATAGTGGAGCAGGTTGGGGCGGGACAAGCGATTATCGTTATGTTCCATACTCATTATCCAAAAGAATAAATCAACCCTGCCCCATCCGCATCCATCAAGATTGATTCGAAATTCATCGGGCGGTTCGAGTTTTACCATCTCTATCCAAATTTAATCTGGGTGGGATGAGATTGGTTCGGTCCGACCAATTTTTTTTATTTTTTTGGATTTTTGGGACCATCAATTATAATTTGATTTTGTTTGATTTTCTTTTTTTATATTAATTTTTAGATTTATTTTGACAAAATAAATTTTGTTTTGTGGCTTTTAGATATTATTTGGTAAAGTTTCAAAGAGTTTTTTTTTTATATATTTCTAAATATTTTAATAAAAAATAATCAATAACTTTTATATGATATTTTTAAAAAAAATATTTTCTATAAAACTTTTTATAAATTAAATGAAAAATAAAATGCGATTTAATTGGGGCAACTGTAATTTTTTAACTTGTATTCAATAAATTGTTCAAATACTTCAACTCAAATCGAATTTATCAATTTTTCTTACTCCACCTTAATTATGAGTTTCATTAAATATGATAGATATCACACATTTATATTTATTTTGATAAATAAATAATCTTTCTATAATTTTAAAAATGCATAATAACTTATTTGGCCCTCCAACATTATAAAAAAATCATTTTAACATTTCATTTTTCACCTTTTTTAACCCTTAAACTTGTGTTTTTTTTGTCAAATTACCCCAAAATGTAGGAGTGTGCAAAATTCGGGCAAAACCGAAAAAATTAATAAATAAAATTATAATATATAAATAGGCCCACTATTCACCTAAACCCAATCTCTAAACCCAATTCAAACTCAAATATTCAACCCAACCCAATTACTCAATCCAACTCAATCATAAAAATTACAAGTAATTTAATAAATAAAAATAAAATTCTAAAACTAAAACTAAAAATTATGTAATCTTTTTAATTATGTAGTGATTCATTTCGGGTAATTCGGGTAATTCGGTTAATTCGGGTAATTCGGTTAATTTTTAACCAAAAATAAAAAACATATAATTTTCGGTTAATTCGGTTAACCGACTGAATTAACCGAAAAAATTTCGGTTCGGTTACTTTTTTTGAAAAAATTTCGGTTTAGTTAACGGTTAAAAATTTTGAAAGGTCGGTTAATTCGGATAATGTTATTTCGGGTCGGTTAACCGACTGAACACCCCTACCAAAATGGATGAAAAAGTTAACGTTTTTTAAATTTTGCTGATGTGATAAACACATGGATTGCCACATGAATGGTGCCGTCAACATTTATTAATTTTTTAAAAAATATTAAAAATTCAAAAAATTATTAAATTATAAAAATATTTTTAATATTTTTAAAAAATTAAAAAAATAATTAAATGTTGACATGTCATCGAGCATGGTAGCAAAGTTAACAATTCCATCTATTTTGGGGTAATTTGACAAAAAAATGCAATTTCAATGGCTAAAAGCGGCAAAAATTTATATGGGATGCCAAAATGACTTCTTTTTTTTTTTATAAAGTTGGAGGGTCAAAAAAGTCATTATACCTTTTAAAAATTAGTAATGAGAAAGTATTTGTAACACATTTTACTGTTTATATATCATTAAACAAATTTTCCTAGACACTCCTTATTAGGGATGGCAAAACCCGAACCGCCCGATGGATTTCGAATTGGTTCAATCATTATTAGGGATGAGTAAAATTCGATTCGATTCGAAAAATTCGATACAAAAATTAATTTTTTAATTAAATAGTTCGAATTAATCGAGTTATTTGGATCAACTCGAATAAAAAAATCAAATGTTTCGGTTTTTAACTCAAATATGAATTATAAAATTTGAGTTATCTGATAATCCGAATAAGAAAAGACAAAACTATAACATTTTGATAAATGATTATTTTTTTTAAAGTTAAAAGTCAAAATCATTAAGTTAAAAGATAAAATTACATTGTTTTGATTAATGTTTACCTATTAAGTTAAAAATAAAACCATTGTAACATCCTGAAATAGGGCCTAAACGGAACTGTGGTTGCGAAACCATGAATCTGAGATAGAAAAGGTTATTTTAAGTAATTATTGTGATTTATTGAGTGATTAGATGCATGTGTTAGAGTATTGATAAGAAATTTTATTGATTTCATGTCTAATTTGCCTATTAGGACTTAATTGCAAAAGTTGATAAATATGAGTTTTAGATGGTAAAGGATTTAATTGAAGAGCATAATTGAAGTAGAGGTCCTTAAATGGTAATTATACCATTAGGCTTTCATGGACAAAAATGGACATATATAGGTAGAAAGAACCAAAGTTTTTAATGAAGGGTAATTTAGTCATTTGGTAATAAAAAGAAATTAAAAGGAAAAAAGATGGCAAAATATGCTCATCTTCTTCATTAGGACGAAATTTCAAGGGTTTTCCATAGCTAGGGTCTGTTTCAAGCTTCCAAGTTCCATAGTAAGTGATTCCAAGCCCGTTTTTAATGTTCTTTACGTTTTTGGAGTCCCTGTAACTTGATTTAGCTTAATCTAGCAATAATTTAACCTAGGGTCCATATTTGGAAAAATACCCATAGGTGAAATGTGTTTATTTTGATGTTTTATGATAGAATATGAAGTCTGAAATTATGTTAAACAACTTTTGCTAAGCGATTTTAAGTGAAAACTGGTAAAGCGGCTTAATCGGTAAAAATACCTAATGTTCATAAGTACATGTTAGAGTGAGAATTTGATGTTGTCATAGAAGGGAAAAATGATCAGCATGTCATAAAACATAAGAATAAGGGATAAAGTTTAATTTCCGAGCTTTGGGGCAAATGTGTAAATATGTAAAAGTTTAGGGGCAAAATCGTAATTTTGCCAAAGTTAGAGTTAAGGACTGTTTTGATAAATGTGAGTATTAAATAAGCTAAATTTGCTATTATAGATCAAGAAGAACGAAATCCGAGTTAGATCGGGAAAGAAAAAGATAGAGGACTAAATCGATATAGTTGATCGTATTTTGTTTCGAGGTAAGTTTGCGGTAAATAAATGCAATATTCTATTATTTTACATTTAATACTATTAAATTCCAGCATTTATATATTTATTTTATAAATTTATCATTCAAAGACTCAAGTATGAATTGACGGAAAAGCTATCTCGAGAAAGTTCCGTTGAACCTTAGGAATGTGTGTAGGATACAAATGTCATGACATTAGGGTTTAAGGAAATCATGTAAGACCATGTCAAGACATGGCATTGATAAGTTTCTATAAGGCAAAGGTCCCATGTAAGACCATGCCAAGGCATGGCATTGGTGAGTTCATAAGGCAAGGATACCACGTAAGACCATGTCAAGACATGGCAATGGTTAAGTTTCATAAGGAAAGGTACCCCCGTATCCTTAGTATTCCAAGTGGTTCAACAGGAAAATTCAAAGAGTATACCAAAGTAAAGGTAAGACAAGTTCAAGATAAAAAGGTAAGGTAAGACAAATTCATGTTAAAAGGTACAGGTAAGAATACAAGTTTAAGTATATTGAGTTAAAAGTCTAAGTGATCTTGATAAGAAAAGGATAAAATAATTCATTAAGAATGTTGTTATCTATTTACTTGTAAACTTACTAAGCTTTATGCTTACGCCCGTTCTTTATTTTTTTTATATAGTATTACAAGCCAATTCGGGGATCGAAAGGACGTCGGAGATCGTTACACACTATCAAAGGATTATATTGGTATTTTGTGACTCGACGTTTTAAGTTATGGCATGTATAGGGACTTAGCCATTATGTTTGTATAACCTTATTATATGGCTTAAGATTGGCTTGTAAATGTTTAGTAGTGATTAGCTATTAAAATGGCTAATTAAGAGCATGTTTTGGATATCATGTAATGCCTAGTTGGTAGTTATTAGAAAGAAATTATGTAAGTATATGCAGGGGAACAGTTTGGACAGCAACTGTGACGTGATTTTGAAAAATCACTAAAAATAGTATAAATGGAATTATGGTGTGAATGAGATATATAATTAAAGCTTATTGAGTCTATTTTTATATGAAAGAAACGGTGTAGGCAAAAGAGTTGTATATTATGAGATAATTGATCTTTTGTGCAGAGGGGTCAGAACTGTCGAACTGTGTAACAGGGGAAACTTTAACTAATAAACTGTACTAATTGGCCATACCAAAAATTCTGTAAAAATTATAGTAGGAAGATATATGAGTCTAGTTTCAGGGAAAATTTACGGATCTAAATTTCGATTTTCGTAACTCGAGTTATAGTCAATTTAGTGAACATGACGCAGATGGACAGTTTCAATTTTTATGCCCTGATTTAGTAAGTTAAGTCTAGTAATGCCTCGTGCTCGACTTCGACTTGAACAGTCTCTCGGTAAGGGTGTTACATTTATTGGTATCAGAGCGAGAGTTTAGTCGATTCTCAGAATATTCAGTATGAGAAAGAGTCTATCTATACATGCCATACTTATATTTTGATAGTGTGACGACTCTTGACGATTTAAAAATGTTTTTCTTTTATAGTTATGGATCCCGAACGAGCTAGTGCAGATGATGTAGAGAGTAATCGCCCACTCCCGCTGAAGGGACGGTGCCACAAGATAGTCGTGAAAGGCCCGTTACAGTTAGTCAGGGAGGAGGGGCTCGAGAAGCCTTCTTCCAAGCTATGAATGAATGGTTTGCTGAGTTCGTTCGTACGAACCCGGCTGTTAGACCTCCACCCCCTCATGATCCTCAGACTACTCATGTAGCTTCTCCGATTCTGAATCTGATCGAGAGAGAAAGCCACCCGTTGAAAAATCAGAAAACAAGGGGCTGAAGAGTTTCGGGCTACTAAAGACGATGATGCAGAGAAAGCTGAATTTTGGCTCGAGAACACTATCAGAGTTTTTGATGAGTTGTCCTGCACACCGGAAGAGTGTATTAAATGTGTAGTGTCACTTCTTAGAGATTCGGCCTATCAGTGGTGGAAGACACTTGTGTCAATAGTACCGAAAGAAAGAGTTACTTGGGATTTCTTTCAGGAGGAGTTCCGTAAGAAGTACATCATCGAGAGGTTTATTGACCGAGAAAAGAAAAGAGTTCATTGAGTTAAAACAGGGTAAGATGACAGTGACCGATTATGAACGTGAATTTGTTCGACTTAGCAATTATGCTCGAGAGTGTGTGTCTACAGAGGCTATCATGTGTAAAAGATTTGAGGATGGGCTAAATGATGATATCCATTGTATCGGTTGGTGTATTAGAGATAAAAGAGTTTGTTATTTTAGTTGAGCGAGCACATGTAGCGAGAAGAGTTATTAAAAAGAAAAGGTAAAGCTGAAATTGAGATGCAAGACACAAAGAAAAGACAGATGAGCAAGTCGTTTGAGTCTACATCCAAGAGGCCTAGGAGTTTTCTACTAGATCTAATTTTTCACCGGGTATTCTAGCCAAAAGCAGGTAGAAGATTTATGGATCCGAAAGCTCAAACCACTTCCGATTGCGAGTGTTGGCGATATTCACTGATAGACCCGAGTGTCCTCAATGTGGTCGGCGTCATCCAGTCAATGTCGAGCAACCGAGATTGGCTGCTTTCGATGTGGTGCACCGGATCATTTCATTCGAGTGTTCAAATGGTTAAAAGAGAAGTAATATCGAGTGCAAGATCAGGCAATGCCCCCGTTAGAGGCAGATCTCAGAGAAATCCCAAAGTAGGGGCAGGTAGAGGTACATTTAGAGATACAACAATGAAATCAGATGTTAGAGCACCCGCAAGGACTTATGCTATACGTGCTCGTGAAGAGGCATCCTTCCCCGACGTAATTACGGGTACATTTTCTCTTCATGATGTTAATGTTATTGCTTTGATTGATCCGGTTCAACCCATTCCTATGTTTGCATGAAATTAATGCCTAGTATGAACATGCCCATAGAGTTTACGGAATTTGTGATTAAAGTATCGAATCCATTAGGTCAGCATGTGTTAGTAAACAAAGTATGTAAAAAATGCCCTTTGATGATTAGAGGTTACTGTTTTTCGACCGATCTCATGCTATTGCCGTTTGATGAGTTTGATGTGATTCTTGGTATGGATTGGTTAATCGCACATGATGTGATAGTGAATTGTGGAAAGAAATTCATTGAGTTGAAACGTGAAAATGGTGAGATCCTTCGGGTTAATTCGGATGAGTCGTAGTTCAATTTCCATGATTTACATTATGTCCGCTCGAAATGTTTGAGGAAAGGATGTGAAGCTTATCTTGCTTTTGTATTGAATACTAAAGATCCAGAGTTGAAAATTGAATCGATCTTGGTGGTAAATGAGTTTCCCGATGTGTTCCCTAAGAACTATCGGGTTTGCCTCCCATCGAGAGAAGTTGAGTTTGGTATTGAATTGATTCCGTGTACCACACCTATTTCTATTGCTCCTTATAGAATGGCTTCAATAGAATTGAAAGAATTGAAAGCTCATTCTCACAGAATTAAGCGATAAAGGTTTTGTAAGACCTAGTTATTCACCATGGGGAGCACCAGTTTTATTTGTGAAAAAGAAGGACGGTTCTATGAGATTGTGCATAGACTATCGATGACTTAACAAGGTAACCATCAAGAACAAATATCCACTTGCCTAGAATAGATGATTTGTTTGATCAATTGAAAGGAGCCACTTGTGTTCTCTAAGATAGATTTGAGATCCGGATACTATCGATTCTGCGAGTTAAAGAGTCGATGTTCAAAATTGCTTTTCGAACTAGGTATGGTCACTATGAGTTTCTTGTGATGCCATTTGGCTTAACCAATGCTCCTGCCATTTTTATGGATTTAATGAACCGAATTTTTAGACCTTATTTGGACAAGTTTGTAGTTGTGTTTATTGATGACATCTTGATTTATTCCAATGATGAGACCGAGCATGCAGAGCATTTGAGAACGATTTCTGATTTTTTGAAAGATAATCGACTTTATGCCAAGTTTAGTAAAAGTGAGTTCAGTTACGGGAAGTTTGTTTTCTTGGACATATTGTTTCAGTGAAGGTATTAAAGTTGATCCGAGTAAGATTTCACCCATTGTTGGTTGGAAGCCTCCGAGGAATGTATCGTCGTCGAAAGTTTTCTTGGTCTTGCCGGTTATTATAGACGATTTGTAGAGGATTTTCCATGATAGCTACTCCATTGACAAGATTGCTACAGAAAGATGTCAAGTTTGAATGGACCGAGAAGTGTCGTGAGTTTCGACAAGTTAAAGGCATTGTTGATCAAAGCTCTGTCTTAGTACAACGAGCAGGGTAAAGAGTTTGTAATTTACAATGATGCATCCTTAAATGGACTAGGCCGTGTACATATGCAGGGAAGGAAGGGTAATTGCTTATTCCTCTGACAGATTAAAACCACATGAGAAAAATTATCCGACACATGATTTAGAGCTAGTCTGCTATTGTATTTGCATTAAAAATTTGGAGACATCACTTGTATGGTGAGAAATGCCGAATATTCACCGATCATAAAAGTTTGAAATACTTGATGACTCAGAAAGATCTGAACTTGAGACAAAGAAGATGGCTAGAGTTGATTAAAGATTATGAGTTAGTGATCGATTATCACCCGGGTAAGGCAAACGTTGTTGCTGATGCTTTGAGTAGAAAATCATTATTTGCATTGAGAGCTTTGCACACTAGTTTGGCCTTATCGGATGATGGTTATATTTTAGCTGAGTTGGGAGCTAAACCGACGCGTTTCTTGAAGAAATTTGTGAAGCTCAGAAGGATGACAGTGAGTTGCAAGCCAAAAGGGTTCAGTGCGAGTCAGGTGTAGAGTCTGATTTTCAGATCAGATCTGACGGTTGTTTGATGTTTAGAGACAGGGTATGTGTACCAAAGAATGATGATCTTATTCGAAGGTTTCTACAGAAGCACATAGCGATTCTTTGTCTATTCACCCGTAGTACAAAGATGTATAATGATTTGAAGAAAATGTATTGGTGGGCGGGAATGAAAAGAGATATTTGAAATTTGTTTCTAGATGCTTGATCATCACAACAGTAAAAAAAGTGAACATCGTGTACCTTCAGGTTTATTGCGGCTGTATTAGTTCCCAGTGGAAATGGGACCGAGTTACTATGGATTTTGTGACAGATTTCCTTTGACACAGAAAGAAAGATGCAGTATGGGTTGTGATTGATAAGTTAACGAAGTCACTCATTTTATTCCGGTTCGTATGGATTATTCACTTGACAAGTTGGCGAGTTGTATATTTCGAGAGATTGTGAGACTACATGGAGTACCGTTATCGATCATCTCAGATAGAGATCCGAGATTTACTTCACGGTTTTGGAAGAAATTGCAGGAAGCTTTAGGTACAAAGTTGAGTTTTAGTACAGCTTTCCATCCTCGGTGATGGTGGTCGAGAAAAGAGTTATTCAGGTACTTGAAGATATGCTTAGATGTTGTGTATTGGAGTTTCAAGGTAGTTGGGAGAAATATTTGCCGTTAATAGAGTTTGCTTATAATAATAGTTATCAATCGAGTCTGAAGATGGCACCTTATGAAGCTTTGTATGGACGTAAATGTCGCACACCTTTGTATTGTACAGAGCTTAAGGAAAATCAGATTTACGGGGTTGATCTAGTCAAAGAAACAGAAGAGAGTAAAGGTCATCGAGAGATTGCTTGAAAGCGACCTCGGATAGAGCGAGAAATCCTATGCAGATTTGAAAAGAAAAGAAATTGAATTTCAAGTTGGTGATAGGGTATTCTTAAAAGTATCCCCTTGGAAGAAAGTTCTCGATTTGGCGGAAAGGCAAATTAAGTCCCGTTTTATTGGACCGTTTGAGGTGATCGAGAGAGTTGGGCCATTGGCATATCGGTTAGCTTTGCCGACTGAATTAGAGAAGATTCATAATGTGTTTCATGTGTCTATGCTACGTCGTTATCGTTCAGATCCATCGCATGTAATTTTGCAGACAGAGGTTGAGATTCAACGGATATGACTTACGGTGAGGAACCGGTAAAAATTCTAGCTCGGGAGGTTAAGCAATTAAGGAACAAAAGTATTGCACTTGTGAAAGTATTATGGGATAGGCATGGGATAGAAGAAGCTACATGGGAGCCGAAGAGGCTATGCGAAAACAATATCCAAATCTCTTCACGGTAAGATTTTCTGGGACGAAAATCCTAAAGGGGAGAAATGTAACATCACGAAATAGGGCCTAAACGGAACTGTGGTTGCGAAACCATGAATCTGAGATAGAAAAGGTTATTTTAAGTAATTATTGTGATTTATTGAGTGATTAGATGCATGTGTTAGAGTATTGATAAGAAATTTTATTGATTTCATGTCTAATTTGCCTATTAGGACTTAATTGCAAAAGTTGATAAATATGAGTTTTAGATGGTAAAGGATTTAATTGAAGAGCATAATTGAAGTAGAGGTCCTTAAATGGTAATTATACCATTAGGCTTTCATGGACAAAAATGGACATATATAGGTAGAAAGAACCAAAGTTTTTAATGAAGGGTAATTTAGTCATTTGGTAATAAAAAGAAATTAAAAGGAAAAAGATGGCAAAATATGCTCATCTTCTTCATTAGGACGAAATTTCAAGGGTTTTCCATAGCTAGGGTCTGTTTCAAGCTTCCAAGTTCCATAGTAAGTGATTCCAAGCCCGTTTTTAATGTTCTTTACGTTTTTGGAGTCCCTGTAACTTGATTTAGCTTAATCTAGCAATAATTTAACCTAGGGTTCATATTTGGAAAAATATCCATAGGTGAAATGTGTTTATTTTGATGTTTTATGATAGAATATGAAGTCTGAAATTATGTTAAACAACTTTTGCTAAGCGATTTTAAGTGAAAACGGGTAAAAGCGGCTTAATCGGTAAAAATACCTAATGTTCATAAGTACATGTTAGAGTGAGAATTTGATGTTGTCATAGAAGGAAAAATGATCAGCATGTCATAAAACATAAGAATAAGGGATAAAGTTTAATTTCCGAGCTTTGGGGCAAATGTGTAAATATGTAAAAGTTTAGGGGCAAAATCGTAATTTTGCCAAAGTTAGAGTTAAGGACTGTTTTGATAAATGTGAGTATTAAATAAGCTAAATTTGCTATTATAGATCAAGAAGAACAAAATCCAGTTAGATCGGGGAAAGAAAAGATAGAGGACTAAATCGATATAGTTGATCGTATTTTGTTTTGAGGTAAGTTTGCGGTAAATAAATGCAATATTCTATTATTTTACATTTAATACTATTAAATTCCAGCATTTATATATTTATTTTATAAATTTATCATTCAAAGACTCAAGTATGAATTGACGGAAAAGCTATCTCAGAAAGTTCCGGTTGAACCTTAGGAATGTGTAGGATACAAATGTCATGACATTAGGGTTTAAGGAAATCATGTAAGACCATGTCAAGACATGGCATTGATAAGTTTCTATAAGGCAAAGGTCCCATGTAAGACCATGCCAAGGCATGGCATTGGTGAGTTCATAAGGCAAGGATACCACGTAAGACCATGTCAAGACATGGCAATGGTTAAGTTTCATAAGGAAAGGTACCCCGTATCCTTAGTATTCCAAGTGGTTCAACGGGAAAATTCAAAGAGTATACCAAAGTAAAGGTAAGACAAGTTCAAGATAAAAAGGTAAGGTAAGACAAATTCATGTTAAAAGGTGCAGTAAGAATACAAGTTTAAGTATATTGAGTTAAAAGTCTAAGTGATCTTGATAAGAAAAGGATAAAATAATTCATTAAGAATGTTGTTATCTATTTACTTGTAAACTTACTAAGCTTTATGCTTACGCCCGTTCTTTATTTTTTTTATATAGTATTACAAGCCAATTCGGGGATCGAAAGGACGTCGGAGATCGTTACACACTATCAAAGGATTATATTGGTATTTTGTGACTCGACGTTTTAAGTTATGGCATGTATAGGGACTTAGCCATTATGTGTGTATAACCTTATTATATGGCTTAAGATTGGCTTGTAAATGTTTAGTAGTGATTAGCTATTAAAATGGCTAATTAAGAGCATGTTTTGGATATCATGTAATGCCTAGTTGGTAGTTATTAGAAAGAAATTATGTAAGTATATGCAGGGGAACAGTTTGGACAGCAACTGTGACGTGATTTTGAAAAATCACTAAAAATAGTATAAATGGAATTATGGTGTGAATGAGATATATAATTAAAGCTTATTGAGTCTATTTTTATATGAAAGAAACGCGGTGTAGGCAAAAGAGTTGTATATTATGAGATAATTGATCTTTTGTGCAGAGGGTCAGAACTGTCGAACTGTGTAACAGGGGAAACTTTAACTAATAAACTGTACTAATTGGCCATACCAAAAATTCTTTAAAAATTATAGTAGGAAGATATATGAGTCTAGTTTCAGGGAAAATTTACGGATCTAAATTTCGATTTTCGTAACTCGAGTTATAGTCAATTTAGTGAACATGACGCAGATGGACAGTTTCAATTTTTATGCCCTGATTTAGTAAGTTAAGTCTAGTAATGCCTCGTGCTCGACTTCGGCAACGGTCTCGGGTAAGGGGTGTTACAACCATTATATTGTTTATATAGTTAAATAATCTTATATGTCGTCTACTAGTTAAATAATCTGTCCATGTAAACGCAACATTGAGGATAAATAATATGATTCGTTTACTCGACTTGATTCCAAAGTTTTTGACTCGATTCGAAAAAAATCTCAAATTGAATTCGGTTCCTAAAATAAGATTTGTCAACGCGACTAACTCGAAATTTTTTTATTTAATTCGACTCGACTTGATTCCGTACTAACCCCTAACTGGTAATAATATTACGAGAGGACACGAGAGTAAAGCAAAGTAACAAACTCTAGTAAAATAATAATAGGAAGATATAAAAGGAATCTTGAGTTTTTGTTTCTATTTTTTAAAAATTATATATATATATATATTGAATTTTATGTATTTTTTTTAAATTCTGAAAAAAAAATAAAACTTTTTATTTTTTTTTAAATTGAGATTTTTTTACTTTTTCTTTATTTTATTTCATATAGTAAACATTTTGTGTGATTTTGCATTTTCCAACGCATCATATAAGTCTTTCCAAAGGGCAAAAAAAAATTGGACTAATGGATATAGCGATTTGCAATTTAAGAAATAAATTAAATAATAAGTTTTTTCAAATATCAAAATGATGATATAGAAGTGTTTTTAGGTCGGGTTAGGCTCATATAAGTTATTTAAGCCAATTTTTTAAGTCTGGACTTGATCCAACTCGAAAAATAGACTTTTTTTTTTTATCTAAATTCGACCCAATTTAAGAAATATAAAATTGAACCCGACTCGACCTATTTATATTTGATTTTTTTAGATTAGTTTTTGTAAGAGGCCCATTTTGCCCGGGCTTTGAAATAAACCAAAAATAATAAAAATAAATAAAAAAACTAGTGTTTTTAAACAGTCCAGTTACAACATTAAACCCAGTAGCCCATTTACAGATTTAACTCACTAACCCAGTTACCCGGTTACAACCTTAGCCCAATACCTAAACTAACTCAGACCCAAAACGAACCTAAACTAACCCAACCCTTGACCCAAGTTCGCACGGCCCAAAAGGCCCAAAACTTAAGCAAACTCAGAGACCTAGGGTTTCTGGGAAACTCTAGGCGCCGCAAGCCTCGTACCCAGGCCACCAGTCGCGCCGCAATCCACGCAGGCCACGCCGCCTTCAATGCATGATAGCCCCGCACCATCGCCGAGATCCTCGTCGATTACTGCAAAAAGGAAAAAGACAGAGTAAAATACGACAAAACATGGCAACATTTTTATTTCCTTTTTATTTTGTTTATTTTGAAGGCTATAAAAGCCTTACAAAGATCTGTAACACGGGACGGACACACAAATACATACAAAGAATACATTGAAATAAACAGAGAAAAACCACAGCCAAGGTTTTGTTTTATTTTTTTTTTCATTTTCGAATACTGTTATTTTATTTTTTATTATTTTTTTTGAAACGATATATATATATATAATATAATATAATACATTTTTTATATATATATTTCGGCGGCAGACGGTGGCGCGTCACCGGAGTCCTCACCGGAGCATTCGCCGGAAATCGCAGAGGGCTGGGGCTCTCTAAGGCTCTCTCTCTCTTTTTTTAGAACTGAAAAAATGAATTTTTTTTAAGGAAATGTGGCTTTTATAAGTGATCCATACGGCGCCGTTTTGAGGACCGCCCTTAAAACCAAAAACGACGTCGTTTTCCCCTTAAGATCTGCGCGTCGACCCGACCCGGGGAGGATCCGCGTGTTTTTTTGTAAAATGGATTATTTACGCATTAAGCCCTTCCGCATTATTGTAGTTTTACAATTGCATCTAATTTGCATTTTCTTCATTTTTAAATTGGCCCAGAACTATGGCATTTGTTTCAATTTAGTCCTTTAGGCCTTCTTAAGGCCAGAGATAGAACGACGTCGTTTTAAAAATTTGGCATAATTGCCATATTAACCCCTACAATGTGACACGCGTTTCGATTTAATCCTTTTATATTTATTTTATTGCTATTTAATCCTTATTTTTTTATTTATTTTTTTAAAAAAACCTTTTTATTTTATTTTATTTTTAAATTATTCCAATACTATATTGAATTATTTTATTATATTAAAATGTTATATTATTCTTATTATTTATATATTAATTTTGTAAATAGTATAAAATTCATATATATTTTACATGTATTATCCTTGTATATTTAATTATGATTATATATTATTTACTTGGTTTAATATAATTTATATATTATTTATTATATTATATATTTTTTAATTTGTATATTATATAGTATTATATTATATCATATTATTTTTAAAATTTTATTTTGTATAAAATCTATTTATGTCATATAACATATTTTATTTATATTGTTTATTACATATGTAATTTTATGATTAGTACATTATGTATATATGTTTTTATATAAAAATATTATATATTATTTACTAATTATTCTTATTATATGTAATCATTTATATGTATTAAATTATTAAATTATATACATTTATTATAAGTACTTTTTTACTTTTAATTTTTATATATATATATATTAAATCATTTTAGAAAGAAATCGTCATATTCTTTTTTTTATTCAATGTTTAAATATATTATTCTTTTTTTTTTCATTTGACTTTGTTATTTCGTGAAAGTCTTACTGATTGCTATTTATTTTATATCACATGTTTATTTATTTATGTTCTTTTAATTGTTTATTATTGCTTAACATAGTGCTTTATTTATTCATGTTATATTATTCTTTTATTATTTATTGTTAATATAATTTGTAGTTATGTAGAATTGCTATTGAATATTTATGTCGAAATATCTTACTCGAACCACTGTTTTATAAAAACACCTTTTGAATTAATGCATTTTATTCAAAAAGTTTTAAAAAATATGGTGATATCTTATATTTGAAAACTTCAAGAAAAATTGTGCCCTAACTTACTAGGTTTCGATTTTTATCGTTGAACTTAAAATATTAAGTATCCCTTTTATTTTAAAATTGAAATTCATAAATTTCCAAATCAAAACCTATTCTCGGAAATTCAAAACGTTGTATCCTAACTTACTGAATATGATGTTTTGTGTTTCGAGATAAGAATTTTCTACAAATAAAGGCGAGCCTAACTTCGAAGTCATGAGATGTTATATCCTAACTTACTGGATATAACATTTTATTTCTTTGAAATAGGTAAGTCTTGGTTTTCTTTCTAAAGTATCATTTTCTAAAATTTTTCAAATTTTCCACATTCGGACATGATTTTATTGATTAGGTACCAATTTTTTGGCGTTATGAGGGTGCTAACCCTTCCTCATACGTAACCGACTCCCGAACCCGTTTTCTTGTATTTCGTGGACCAAAATCAATGTTTTGAAATAAAATATTTTACAAGGTGATCTAATCACACCAAAGTAAAAAGAGATTGGTGGCGACTCCATTTCCGTTTTTTAAAGTCGATCCCCGTTTTTCCAAAATTTAAAAATGGTTTCGACAGTTTTTATTTAAAAATATCTTTTAAAAAATACAATACACTAAAGGCACCAAAAAACACTAAAATAAAAGTTTTCTAACATATAAACAATACATTAAAAATATTAATATTAAAAAACATTGCCATGAATTTAATAAGTGTTTTATTATATTAAAAAATAAATATAATAAATATTTTATTGTATTAAATATAATTTTTAAAATTTTATATTTTGGGTTGGGTTATTTAGTTGGGTAAGTTATTATATTAGATTTTGAGTAATGAGTTTATTTGTTATTGGGTTAGTGATTTAATATAAATATATATAATTAATATATTTTTTTATAATATGATATATTCGGACTGGGTCAGGCCGAAAAATATTGCCTAAGGCCCAACCCATATAGAAAATAGGCCTTAAATTTTAACCAAGCCATTTTTCAGGCCTCGTATTTTATCCAAACCTTCTCATTTTTCGGACAGACCTTCAAGCCTAAGCGAGTGGCTCAGCTCATGAGCAGGTGTAATACGATACAACTTTAAGGGATAAATCAATTTTTAATCCTATAATTTATTTTAAAAAACACCCCATCTGAGATAGGGGTATTCAAAAGGTTAATCGAACCGAACTAGTATTAATCGAATTAACTGAACTTTTTAATCCTTTAACAGTTACCCAAACCAAATTTTTTCAAAAAAAATTAATCGAACCGAATATTCCGGTTAATTCGGTCCTAAATTTATTTATTTATTTTTGTTAAAACAAGTATAAAACATATAAAAAATTTTGATAATGTTTATTTGACCGAATTAATCAAATTAGTAATAGCCTAATACATATTATATATAATATTATTTATTAATTTTGGTTAATTATCCAATTTCGAATTGAATTAACTGTTGACCAAAATTTCAAAAAACCTTTAACCGACTTCTAATCGAACTAAATCGATTGAATTCAGAATCACAAACACGAAAGAAAATCTAATATTTACTTATGTAATCATTCAAAAGCTTTTCAACTTTTACAGATGAATTGTAATTTTGCAAAATTAATTTCATTACTGAAAACCCTAATTGAAGGAGTTATTTGCGCTAACTTTCACATAATAATCTAGAGCTTCCTTTATGATGGGCTGTCATACATTAAAAAGTAAAAATAAATAATAATAATAATAATAAAAGATTAGACATTTGCATGCATTCACAACAAAGCATAAGCTGACAATGTAATGATAAAGCAGACATAGCAAATTTTGGAAGACATGATTTTACATTTAAGAATTGGACCCCATTAAATGCATGGATTAGGTTTGACTTATTGATGATCAAATGCATGTGACATCATTATTCATGATTATGCAAACCCTCAAGCCAGTTGTTTTCTTCTCTTTTCTCTTGGTGTTTTTTTATTTGTTTAAAAAATTAAAACCTTTAATCTTTTATTATAATAATGTTTAGGGCTTTTTAGTTATGTGGACGAGGCTAGGTAAAAATATAGTATTCAGGATTGAAGTAAGGGCGGTTTTTGAATGTCTACATTTAACATGGGGCAAGGGTTTCCAACAATTGAAGTTGGAATGTAATAATGCTCTATTGGTGGAAACGATTTTAACTGGTGGATATGTCGATAATAGTTTGATGAAATTATGCTTAATACATTATCTATTTAACCGGAGTTGAAGGGTACATATTCGTCATGTTTCAAGAACCCAGAACAAAGTTACAGACCATTTGGCCAAGTATTATGCTACAGGGTTCACAGGATTACATTTATTTGCAAAGCCACCTCCTTCAATGCAGGGTTTAGTGCTGGCTGATTATTTACGATGTTTCAATTTAGTTGTCATTGTGTAATCGCTTAATGTTATCTTTATCTAAAAAAAAAGAAGAAGCCATATTAATTGTGGTAACACAAGTCCCATAGATTTATATAAAAAACCATTATCACTCCATCAATAATCATTTATTAAAATATTTTTATAAATATATTTTTTATATAAAATATTTTCATTTCCTCACATTGTTTATGATTATTGATTCTGATTGAGAATATTAATAATAAATTAACTATAATTTAAAAAACTTAATTACACCAACATAATTCATATCTTAATTAAAGTTTCTAGAATAAAGTTTAATTTTTTAATTAAGCCAATTTTTTTATTGAAGAACAGAAAATTTATAAGAGAAGAGGGTCAAAACCCTTATATGTAGCTTGCATTGGTCTAAATTGAATTATGTTTAATTTATTATATCAAGAAAAGATGATGGATAATCAATGACCCTCATGGATTATATTGTTAATATAATCAAGAAAGATATGGTTAGTGTTAGTATCAATTTTTTTTTTATATGTGCAAGACAGTCCATATTCCATAGTTTTTTAATGGCTATACCTTAGTGGGGGGCACCATGAGAGTGGGAAAAACCCTTTGTAATTAGGTTTTTTTTTAAAAAAAAAAAAAGAAAAGAAAAGAAATTTCAGCTTTCTAGTTGACTTGCCCTAGAAAGTCTAACAAATTTAGAGGATGGTAAAAAGGAAAGGGGAATCCTATCCCCTTCACAAAGGTGGATTCTTTTTATGAAGGATTTTTTTAAATAAATATGAGCAAAACTCGAGTTAATTCAAAAAAATCGAAAAAGTTAAATTTAATTAAATTTTGAGTTAATCAAATCGAGTTGAGTTTTATAATTCGAATAACTCGAATAATAAATTGGTGTAACTATCTCTTTGGTCCCTGTCAATTTTGAAAATGAACAAAATGATCTATTTCAACAAAAATTACAAAAAAAAAATCAAAATAATTTTTAATTTATTTATAAAAATTTAAAAATATTCTAAAAATATATATAAGGAAAGTTAAAATTTTAAAACAAGTTTAAAATAATAATTTTTGGGACTTAAATAAGTTAATTAATAATTTAAGTTTATCGTACTTTTTTTTTTTGCTTTGAAAAATTTGAAAAAGTTTTCAAATATATATGGTTTCAAATTTATGTGCTCTAATATAAAATTAGTTATACTGTAACAAAATTTTAATTTGTCATGTTTAATTTAACTCGAACAATTTCACTCGATTTGACTCAACTCAAATTTCATTTTACTCTGCTCGATTCAAAAATATTTCAAATCGAGTTAGGATAATAAAATAGGACTCATTAACTCAAAAAAATTTTTCACTCAATTCAATCGAATGATTACCCTATTTTTAATAATGGATCTCCACTCATTGCAAGGAGCCTCCTAATTCATCAAATTTTATCTCATATTTTTTGGGTTTCTTTTTTGTTCATAAATTAGTAATAGGCATGGGTGGTCATAAAAAGAGGGGTAAAATTGAAAGAAGTCATTGTCTTGGTTGCATGTTGATGTTCTTTTGTGGGGGAGAGGAATAACTTTTTTTTTCCATTTTAAAAAGAAAAGAAAGGGCATTTTATTTTATTTATCCTTTTAAAAGGTTGTCTTTTGAAGGTTTAAAAGTAAGTGGGAATAGGAAACTCCACTCAAATTCCCTTATCATTTATAATCTTACTCTTTTTTTTTTTATGTATTTTCTTTTTACATTCCATGTAAAGTATATATTGAAAATGGCAGTAAGAATAATTATAAAGCAATAAGAAAGTAAATGAAATTTTATTTGACAAAAAAATTTGAGTTAATCGAGTTGACGAGTCTTATATTATCATCCTAACTCGATTTGAAATTTTTTTCCAATCGAGTTGAGTAAAATGAAACTCAAGTCGAGTCTAATGGAGTAAAATTGTTCGAGTTAAATTAAAATCTTATTACAATATAACTAATTTCATGTTAGAGCATGTAAATTTAAAACCATATATATTTAAAAAATAATAATCAAAGAAAAATAGGGAAAAAATTTAAGATAATTTAGTATGATAAACTTGAATCATTAATTAACTTATTTAAGTCCCAAAATTATTATTTTAGACAATTTTTAAATTTTTAACTTCCTTTATATATATTCTTTATAATTTTTTTTAAAATATAAAATTTGAAAATTTTATAAATATTTTGAACTTTAAAAATTATTTTGATTTTCCTTTTGTAATTTTTGTTGAGAGAGTGAGACCAATTTGCTCGTTTTCAAAATTGATAAGGAGCAAAAGGAGCAAATTATTCGAGTTATTCAAATTGTAAAATTCAACTTGAACTCGAAACTCGAATTACTTATTGAAGTTGACTTGAAAAGATTGAATAACTCAAAATTCGGTTTTTATTTTATTTTTTTTCGAATTAAGTTGAATTTTGCTCACCCCTAATTAATACGTCAAAAGCATACTGCACCCATTTATTTATTTATTTATTTATTCACCAAAAAGGTATTTAATATAGAATTTTAGGTATAAATTCCATACTTAAATTTAGAGAAGGCAATTATTGAAAATTAGCTCAATTAGAATAATTATTGTTATAACAATTTAACGGACGTGAGTTTAAGAACACTTAAGCACATATTATTTTTTAATTTAATAATTTAGAAGGTTATGAATAATTTAAAAATTGTATAGAAAATATTAGGGAAGACATGTAGCTTACCATACAAAGTTTAATAATTTGAAAAATTCAATAATTATTTAAAATTACATTTATTATTTTTCACCAGTTTTGAATATGAAGGAGAGTGGTTTTGAAAAATAATGCTTAAAATTAAATGTTTAAATTGAGCACAAGATTTTGAACACTTCCTTAGTTTTACACTTTCAACCAATCCACATTAATGGATGAAGATTTTTGGGCATAGACTTGCACAAATTTGAACACAATGATTTTATCAAACATATATGAAAAGGGTAAATTCTAAAAATAGTCATTTTTGTTTGTATCAGATTACATTTTAGTCACTTATGTTTGAAATATTACGTTTTAGTCATTTATGTTATCGTTTTGTTACGAAGTGGTCACTCTGTCGTTAAGCTCCATTACCTCCCTAACGGTAGTCCTACGTGGTAGTCCAAATGGATTTTAAATGCCAACTTGAATATTCAGTTGAGATGAAAATAAGTTTTTAATTAATTGAAAATTTTTAATTAATTACACATTGAACTGGAAAATAAAAATTGTTCGTTTCCTTTTCCATTTTGATTGAAAAAACTCATCCTAACTGGACATTCAAGTTGACATTTAAAATACATTTGGACTGCCACGTAGGACTACTGTTAGGGAGGTAACGGAGTTTAATAGCAGAGTGACCGCTTCATAACAAAACAATAACGTAAGTAACTGAAACGTAACATTTTAAACATAAGTAATTAAAATACAATCTAAGAGAAACAAAAATGACTATTTTCATAATTTACCCATATTAATTTTCTTTCCCAGTAAAAATTCTAGATTTCCCGCCGGAATTAATGAATATTTCTTTTTCTTAATCCAGAATATTGAGAATTTATCAAAGCTAATGTTATTTTTTATTTCTTAATATAAGCTGTACAAATTTCAAATAAAAAAAATTAAGGCAATGTTGAAATTTTCGTGCCAAAAGTTTTGACCATTGAATACCAATTTTTGAGGAGATTAGGGTTCACAGACCAAGGTTTTTGTAAGGAACAATAACGACAGTGCTATTAACAACTTCAAATTATTTTTCAATACTTTTAAAATAACGAGTAATGACTTATTTGAGTACCTAATTTCATAAATAAATAAAATTATTTTCGTCTAATTTTTTCGTTTTTTTTTAACTTTTAAATTTAGATTGTTTGTTAAATTACCTCAAAATGAATAAAAAAAATTAATGTTTGTTGACGTGATATCCATATAACAGTCCACATGTAGCCGCAACAACAATTAATTACTTTTTAAAATATTTAATAATATTAAACAAATTTATATATTTTTAATATTTTTTAAAAAATTTAAATAATAATTCACGTGCATGTCACGTCAACAAAATTAACAAGCATTAATTTTTCATCTATTTTGAGGATGCTTTGACAAATAACGCAAGTTTAAGAATTAAAATAATGTTATTTAAATATTTATTTAAAAATAAGAATATTATTTAATTATTATCTTAAGAAGTTTTAGGTTTGGTGGGCATTGGACCTAGAAAAGTTCAACATCATTATTATTTATTACGATTTATTGGCCTTTGCTAGGTATCTAACACAAATCAATGTGTATTTGTCTATTTGACAATTTATTTAAGGAACTTTGTGCCATAAGAATTCTAAAGAGAAAAAAATATCCTCTTTTACCTATAAAGATTAAAGCAAAAAATAATGCTGGCTAGTACACTACACGTAGCTTTCATTATATTAGATTTCTTTTATATATAATAAAAGAAGGTAATTTAGTGCCTTAAATCAACTTATTTATATATAATTCTTTAGGTATCTAGGAAATTAGTTTATAATTGTGAATAAAAGCATCTTAAAGACAGAATAATCATAGGAAATAAAGAAACTCGTTGAAACTTCAAAAGAAATTAAAAGAAGGTCTTCAATCTTGATGGAAATCTACTTTAAAGTTGGCTCCTATGGTTATCTTCGAGTTGTTTTATTCAATATTCTCTGATGGCTCCCTATTCTTTTCTTATATTTAGTATTTATAGACTTTAGAATGCCCAGAAAGCCTAAAAAATACGTTTTTCCGCGTGTTTGGGATGCGAGTCGCGAAATTGACACGGTTTGACAGATGGCCATGTGTCCGGCCCGTGTGGCTCCTGAAATCTGCTCTATTTGTCTGATTTTCGCTCATTTTTTTGCTCATTTTGCTCCCGAATGCTCTCTTAAGTATAGAAACATTAATTCAAAGGATTAGGAACATAAAATTCACCAATATGCATAAATAATCATCCAAAAAACACATTAAGAATGGGATTAAAACATGTTACTTTTATCACTTATCAGTTAGCTGACGAGTTATAAAGGGCTAAAATTGATTTTTTTTATATAATTTTTATAGTTAGGACTAAATTGACAGATTTTGTAAATGTTGAGATCCAAATTAGTTGAATCTTTTAGTATTAGAACTAAAATGAAAACTTTTATAAACATTGAGAGCTAAATTTGTTTATTTTTTTTTTATATTTAAGATCAAATTGATAAAATGTATAAATATTAGAGGACTAATTTTGTTATTAGACCAATAAAAATTTCACATCAGCTCAGAGTGAATAAAATATTTAATTTCATATAGTTTAATGATTAGAAAGCCATAATCCACCTCAACCCTTAAATAAAAAAATAAACATGCTTTAACATACTCAAACCCATATTTTCTTGTACTAACAACAACACCAATACCAACTGAGTTAAGACTTAATTAACATCAAATAATGCTTAAATATTAAGGAAAAAGATCAAATAGGGTTGACATGGGATGAGGGAGATCAAAGAAGAAAAAAAAGAAGAAAGCGGCTAAGTTTGGTTTGGTGTGATGATGTGCACGTGTGTGTGAGCACACATGTAATCATGTCATGCGGAAAATGCTACACCGTTTACCATTATTACATTGCCCACCTTATTAATTTTTTTTCTCCTTTTGACTGTATGCCTCCTCCATTGCCCTCTTTCTCCAAAACAATCATTCCTCACATACTTCCATCATCTACCGCCACGTGGACCAATATCATAAAAAATTACTCAAATTAATCCGTTCAATTAACAACACATAATTTATTTAATCAAATATATAATCTTCCCAACTAATTAAAAACTTAATAAAATTATTTAAATTATTTTTAATAAAATAATTATTATACATCCATTAAGTTTATATTAAAATTCACACCATTTAATAAAACATATATTTCTATTAAAATTATTTATTTATTTTTAAATTATTATTTTAATACAATCAATTTCATTAGTACCTCGCATGTTTGACCTTCACTTCAAAATTTTAAAACGTGTATGAACGAATAGAAAAATATAAGAAAATTAAGCATATAAAGTGTTTGAGTAAATATTTTTATTACTTTAAAGAATTACAATTGATGCCATGTTTGCTTCGATGGAATTAGAATACGGTTCGGGATCAATTCCGAGAAGGACACTCATTCCAATTTTAGCTTTTGAATAGTTGATCTTCATTCCCGTTCTATTCATCAAAAACACTGAATTGGAATTCAGCGCCTCCTCCATGTAATAGCTATTCGTAGGAGACAAGGAATAGCTCAAAATTATTATTCTTACCAACATACTCTTTAGAAGGTTTTATTATATATTAAATAATAGATTGTATGCATTAAAATATTATAAAATAATAATTTTTTTATATATATGTTATATGTTGAAATTTTTTATCTTTAAATATTGAGTTTGGAATATTTATTATTATATAGTTTTATTGTGAAATAATTATATATTTTAATATATTTTTTTTTAAAAATATTTTAGAATTATTAAATAAAGAAAATTCATATTTTATATAATTTATATTATACTTATAAAAAAAATATTTAATAAATTATATTGAATAATTTACAAATATTTTATCATAATAGTTCTTTTATTTTATTAACAAATATAATGTATTTAAAAGTTTATTGAAATATTATTAATAATATAAAAAATAATAATATTTGATGCACCATCAGTGCATAAATCTCATGCACCATCGTTGAATAATAACATGACACATCATTACATAAAACAAAAAATAGTGGAGGACTTAGAAATAAATACTAATAATTTTATTTAAACATGATTAAATAATGATTAATTATGAATAAATATTAATAACTCATGGATTTAGGATCTTGGGTTTAATAAAAAGGTAAAATTATCATTTTCAATCTATTCCATTCCTATTCAATAATATTATTTTACCAACCAAACGATGTAATACTATTATAGGTCTATTCCGTTACAACTCTATTCCATTCCAATGAGCTAAACATGCCGTGAGTGATTACAAATGAGAATGAATACCTCTATTAATAGTTGAGTTCCCCTAAATCTAACGGTACAGTTTAAATTATATCGACAGTTGAGATCAAAGCCTATCTACAAGATGAGAGTCTTAAGAGATTTAAACACTATACAATCTTATCTTTTAGGATTACAAAATATTCACCATGATAATTCTAGTTTTACTGAAGTGTTTCACTCGACTACTAAGGCTTCAAGTAGATTAAAAATTGACATGTATCTCTTTATTTAAAATATTTTTTTAATATTTTACTATACCCCTATAAGACACTTGTCAACCTTTGCACCCTGCTTATGGAGTCTAAGTGCACCAAATAATTTATCTTTCTTAAAATATTAGAAAATTGATATAATTTTTAAAATATTTTTATTATAGTATATGTACTATAACGTGAAGATATTACAAAATCTATATTATATTTGAAAAGCTCTTACTTGAGCGCATTAAAAAAGATTTAATTATTATTTGATTTTTATAAAAAAATAAATACAGTTTCATTTTCTCCGCTTCAATAAATAAATATTTTTTAATGCAAAAAAAATAAATAATTTGAATGAAAAAAATTATTAAATATATAAAAATAAATATATTTTTAACATAAACAAATAAATACCATCGTTTTGAAAAGAAAAGAAAAACTACAAATAAATATATATTATTAATCATACAAATAAATATTAAAATAAACTAAATGGGGTGTGAATAATATTATTTAAATAGCCAAAATAAGAGGCTGAAGTTGATAGGATTACACAATTGGTCATTCACAAAAAAAGGGTTGATGTTATCTTCCATATTGGTTTATTAATTTTATGAACTTGAAATTTCACACACGATACTAAAATAATATAATATAACATAATTAAATATGATTTTATATATATTCTGAACCATTTAATAATTAATGATTAATATAAAGTTAATTATAAATTAATTTTAAAAATATATAAAATACGAGATGAATTGGTAAGGGACAGTATAATTTGGCAAAGAGACATTGATTACTAGAAAGTATGATGGAATGTTTCTCCCATTTGCTAAAGTTGACTGACAAAAAGTTTTAGTTTGCCATTCGCAATAAGAATGTCAATTTCCAACTTTGATAATGAATTATTAAATTTATTTTCAAAAATAAAAATAAAACAATAAATTTTGTAGCATCCAATGATATTTATATATTTATATATATAAATATTTTATATTTTCATCAATCGAGTCTTAATTCGATCGGTATGTGTGTTGTTCTTAATATGGAAGGATGTGAGTTTGAGTGCGTTAAATGTATTATTCTCTTATTTATAGGTTCAATTTAATGGATAAATTATTTTATGGATCATTCTCACCACATCATTCATGTTTCATTTCCAATTATTTAATGACATTCAACAAAATTTTCCATGTTATTGATACATAATATTGGTAATTCTTTTACTTGAACATTAAATCTCGAATCTCAAACCCCAAAATATTAAATCTTGTATCATGAATCTTAAACCTCGAATCTTAAACACTAGATCATAAATCCCAAACTTAAAACCCTAAAACCCAAAACATGAACCATAAATAGGTTAAACATTTAACCTTAAGCTCGGAATTGTGTAGGGGTGTTCATTCGGTTAACCGACCGGTTAACCGACCCGAAATGTTATTAACCGAATTAACCGACCTCTCAAATTTTTTAACCGTTAACCGAACCGAAATTTTTTCAAAAAAATTTAACCGAACCGAATATTTTTCGGTTAATTCGGTCGGTTAACCGAATTAACCGAAAATTATTTTTTTAAAATTTCTTGGTTGAAAATTAACCGAATTAACCGAATTAACCGAAACCGACTTAACCGACTTAACCGACTTAACCGACTTAACCGACTTAACCGACTTAACCGAATTAACCGAATTAACCGATTTAACCGATTTAACACTACATAATTTGTTTAAAAACATTACATAAATCTTTAAATTAATACATAATTGAAATGTAAGTATTTAATATTGTTCATTTGTATCTATTTCTTCTCTCCAAAAAATCTTCATTTGCATTAAACCTACAAAAAGGAAAAAACAAGTGCAAAAGTTTAGCATATAATAGAAATATCCGCAATTAAAAAAATCAAATAATATAAACAAACAAATAGATTATAAGTTAACAAGAATAAGATAGTAAGTATACCCTTCAACTCACGAATGCTCATGAATTAAGGGTAGGCTGATGCATTCAAGAAAAGTCTAAACATTGAATCAATTAAATAAGTAGGAGTGATATGGTAAAAAATTTAAAACTATTAACATAAGACAATAAATATACCATTTTCAATCTTGTCAAGCTCTTGGATTTGTTCTTCAATCTTTTTGATGTCTTCTTGTGATGATGATTTTCAATCCAATCTTGAGTACACACAAGAGCTTGTACAATTTTAGGAGTTAAAGAACTCCTATATTGATCAAGAACACGTCCCCCGGTGCTAAATGCAGACTCTGAAGCAACCGTAGAAACCGGTATAGCTAACACATCTCTGGCCATTTTTGAAAGAGTGGGGAATCTAGGGCTGTTCACTTTCCACCACAATAAAATATCAAAATCTTCAACAAATTCCTCATTAGCCTCAAATTAGATATTTATCCAACTCGATGTTTTATCCTCACCACAAATTTCCAACTCACGCTTTTTATACAAAGCTTGCATTCGCCTTTTCATTTTTTGTTGTGGTTCACCAAGAGAAGCATGTGTTGGCACACTCGATTGGCTACAAGTACTATGAAGTGGAGGCTTATACTCATCAAACATTTCATACAAAGATTCCTTCAATTTTTGCATCATTTCACAAGCTTTTTCAGAACTAGACATTTCACTAAGTGCAAATTCAAGATACTTTAGTTTTTGTCTAGGATCTAAAACACAAGCAACAAACATAAGCATATTCATCTTATCAATATCACCCCAATACTTATCATACTTCTCTTTCATCTTGATGGCCATAACATTGAAATCAATATTACTATTTAACTGAGCATCTCGTAAAAGAATATCAATTTGACTCAGCTCATCAAAAAATTATTGGGCGTGACATATGAAGTGCAGGATATACGCAAAGTGACTTCATAAAAATGTTCCAAGAAATCCCTCAAGTTTCTAACATTATCCCAATCATCCACACTAGGCCAACCATCACCCCTTTCAAGTTCAAATTTCAAAATTTGTATCTTGCTCCTCAAATCTCTCAAAAGCTCTCTCAAAGTTCTGAGCGAAAGATCTAACATTAAGTAGGTTGAGTTCCACCTAGTACAAACATCAAGACACAACATCTTCTTGCACTCTATCTTTTCCACCACAACACACTCCTTAAACTTTTGTAATCTAGATGGAGATTGTCTCACATATCTAATGACCCCCTAACTCGTTCAACAGATTTATTCATTTCCTTTAAGCCTTCAACAACAATCAAATTCACAATGTGTGCCATGCATCTCATATGAAGATATTTACCATTTTGAACTAAACCCCTCGAGGTTAAATTTCTTTCTTAAATAACCAATAGCAACATCATTTGAACTTGCATTATCAACGATGCTTGATGAAACAACTTATCAATCCCCAATTCAACAAGCATTTCTCAATCACCATCCCAATGGACTCACCCTTATGACTAGAAATTGGACAAAAATTTAAAATCTTTTATTCAATTTCCAATCATTATCAATAAAGTGAGCAAATGATACACAAATAATTAACTCTTTGCAAAGAAGTCCATGTGTCAGAGTTAAACAAACTCTAGAACAAGAGCTTCTCAAAAGTTGTTTTATCTTGGCCCTTTCATCTAAATACAATTGATAAACATCCCTAGTCATAGTAGTTCGTGAAGGAATATGAAACCTAGGACATGCCATAAACATAAATTTCTTAAAACCTTCACTTTCAACAAACTTGAAAGGTAATTCATCAACCACAATCATTTGTGCTAATCCTTTCCTACATGCTTCTTGATCAAATCTCCAAGTTGAAAGATTTCCTTCCCCCCCTTCAACTCCCTTTCTAGGTAAAACTAGTTGTCCTTGACTATTTTCAACAACATTACTAGGATTTTTCTTACATGAACCAATATGATATTTTAATGACCCCGTACCATTTTTTTCATATCACAACAAAATTCCTTTTGACAATAATTACATTTAGCTTTACTTGCACCCTCACTATTAATAATCTTAGTGAAGTGAGACCAAACTTCTGACCTTGGAAGAGTGGCTTTTCTTTTCCCGGTAATCCCCTTTCCTTGGCTTGAAGCTCCAACTCCCGAATTTTCAGAATCTATCGAAGTAGGAGGTGTAACACTAGCCTCAATAGATGTTGGTTCAGTTGACATTCTGCAAGAAAAACATATATAATAAATTAAAATACATTTATGATATTAAACATATTTTGATGTTGAGTTTTAGAACAAACATAGTTTAGATATTTAACAAAGGTAACATCCATTGCAAAACGCAATTTAAAGTAGGGATGGTTGATTCAAAATGCTTTAATGCAACTAAATCAAGGTTTTATACCAAGAGAATCCTTTGACTATCCTATTTAAAGTAGTAATTTCTACTTAGAATAAGTTTTAAAAAGTCTCGCTAAATACACAATGTAATACAATCCTTTAGAACTTCATTCAAGTAAAATAGGAGCCAAATCCAGTCACACTAGTACCATCTTAGGATAAATTGATGTAAAAATACAATTTATTTTAGTCAATCAAATTCTACTAACACTGCCCTCGAAAAGAACACCGGTTTTCTTTGGATTAGATTTTTAGATCTACGTTACAACAATGCGTAAATATGAATAAGAGAAACTAATTTTCGTTCAAATAAAGATTGGAAGGTCGAAACATATTAGATTCAAAGACCATATCTAAATCATATTATATTTTAAAGATCAAACAAACACTGCGCCATAGCAAATTAATATAAATTAATTGCTTATTTCAATCTGGTCTTGGTACAATAAAGAATATCATTTACATTTACGAGAGATGATTTGTAACATACAACCGCCTGAAATATTCAACTCTAATGTCTCAAAGCAATGATGAATTATCAACTCATTCAAATTAATTACCAATGAAAGCACAAATATATTAAAATGAAGTTGCATTTTAGTTATTTGTTAAATTTTTAATTGATTATGATTTTGCCTTTATACCATTTCTATTTACTTGGTAATTTTTGAGAAAGTGAAAAATCAAGTTTGGAAGTCAACAAACAAAAGGAGCCTAAACAAATTAAGAGATTATTTAAATCGGAATTTGACCAGAATAAAATGATTTTTATACCATTCAAGCATTAATTGTTAAGAAACTATTATTTTTACACAATTTAGACATTCATTGATAAGAAACTATAACTTTAAATGCAATTTTCTTCCCCCCGGGTCCGGTATCAAGTCAAATATCTAAAAAATAAAAAAAGCTACATTAAAAGAAAAAAAAGAATGAATAAAATAAACAAAATCCACTACAGAAGCATCCTAGTGAATACCTTTTTGTGATACAAATTGCTAAATACACAACATAGGATGTCTTATTTACTTATTTTGTTTCCTTTCTCTATAATGGGTAGATAATTCCAGAGAGAACCACTCATTTAACACAGAAGAGAATTTCTCTTCTTTGTAAATAATGCTATATGTTCCTTTTTCTTTTAAATATTGTTTAACAATCCTGTTTTTCCCCCTCATAGATGAATATTAAAACAATCTAGAGAATTTTATAGCATGGAGAAGTCACATCGTCAAAGAGCAACTAAAAATAAAATACACATTAGTAAATGGGTGTAGTAGTAGTACAATAAATTATTTGCTTCAAGGCCTTCTACTAAATCCAATAATTGTTGCCTGCTTAGAACTTGACCCTTAAAAGTTGGGTACCACTCACAAATTTCAGATAGATTAAACTATGCTAGAAGATGTTGTATTTTGGTCGAACACCAAACCCAAACTTATACAAATTTACATAAATGACAAAGACTCCATATATCGTGCCTCGAGTGCTCTGAGACTTTCCCGATAGTATATAAGCGACTTGCCTGTATGATTCAAAATCAGATCAATTGATTGGATCCACATCATATCCTAATAGTTGAAGAGGAAAAAGCTCACGACTTGTTACCAACATATCCCTAAGGAGGAAAAAAAAAAAGAGAAGAAATTAAGTTAGAATAACAACAGAACTTAATAGCAAAAGAGTAATATAGAAATGCTTTTTTTTTTCCACGAGGAAATTAGGTGAAGGTAAAATCAATCATACAATTAGGGATTGAGAAATTAGGGATTTCAAGTTGAGGAAGCCAGGAAGGAGAAGAGATATCAGATTCAGGGGTGTATTTTTTTTTCTGTCGTGTGTCTAGCCTCTTAGTCTTAGGGTTAGGGGTAATTTTATTTTTTGTTTTAGTATTACTTTGAGAGTTGGGTTTAATTTTTATTATTGGGTTTGGGTTGGTGAATAGAGAATAGTTGTGGGCTTATTACTTATTGGGTATTTAAATATTATTATAAATTTATTTATTATTTTTTCGGTTAACCGAAAAAATATCGGTTAACCGACCGTTTGAACCGAATTAACCGTTAACCAAAATTAACAAAATGATTAACCGACTTCGATCGAAAAAAATTCGGTTAACCGACCGATTAACCGAATTAGGTCGGTTAACCGAAATTTTTCGGTTTTACCCGAATTTTGCACACCCCTAGAATTGTGACCCTAAATAGGGTTCAAGTTTCAGGTTCGAATTTAAAATTTTAAATTCATGATTTAATTTGAAATTTAAGACTTAAAATTTAGGGTAAAAGATTTATCAAAATTATATATTAATAACATGAAAAAATTATTAAAATATCATTAAATAATTAAAAACAAACCATAAATGATATGATAAAACAGGTTTATAAAATAATTTCTTTATTTAATAATATATTTTTATTTTTTAATTTATAAATCATTCCCACAACTTTGAAAATAGGGACGACAGAAAAATATTACATTCTAAAGGAATAAACATTAAAAAAAGGTACAGCGATAATAGATATGGTAGTATTAATTAATTAATGGAGCATTATAAATTATATAAAAAAAAGAAAGAAAAAGTAACAAAAAAAAAAAAAAAAAAGGTTTGCTTTCTACTATTAAAGCAAAACGTGGTTTTGGACCTGTCCCAACATCATCAACAACAAAGGTCAAACATTTCCCAAATCTCAATAAAAAAAAAAATCCCATACCTCTCAGCTCAACCCCTTTCTCCTTCCCTCTACAATGGCGGCCACTAACACCAACAAGAAACCGAGTATTGTATTTGTAATCCTTCTCTTCCAATAACACTGACTTAGTCCCTAGCTTTGACATTTTACCCACTACCAAAACAAAAACTACAGCTTTATCAATCATCTTTACGTTTAAAGTTTAAACCTCTATCTCTCTCTTCTCTTTATATATTTGTTTTCTCTTGGTTTTTGTGTTCCATTTTCACTTTTTTTTTTTAAAGACCCACCCTTTTTTTTCTCTCTCTGTCTTTCCCATTCTGAAGAACAATTCTGTAAAAAGATAGCAACTTGACATAAGAATCAACTTCAAGATCCAGTTTTTAACTTTGGGTTTTTGTTTTTAAGTTCTGAAGACTTTATTTTGATTCAAAATGGGTAGTAAATGGAGAAAAGCAAAGTTGGCTTTGGGCTTGAATCTTTGTGCTTATTTGCCTAGAACTTTAGATGATGACGATGATGGTTATTCTTCACTTCCTTCTACTGAGAGGTTATCTGATGCTGCTTTGTTATCTCCTTTAAGCTCGGTAAACATGGAAGCTTCTGGGCCAATGACTCCTTTGCCTTCTGCAAATGGTTTAAGGTTGTCTAAAAGTTTGTCTAGAAGTGCAAGCAAATCATCCAAGGTTTGGTTCTCTCCTTTCTTATAATGTTTTTTTGAGCTATGCTTTTGATAAATGAGATTTGTTGGAGGAGTTAAAACTTTAGTAATTTTTTTTTCCTTTGGATGGTTTCCAGTTTCTTGTTTTGGTTGGTGAGAATGGAGAAGAAAAACAGATAGTTAAAGGAATTTCTTTATACCAAGTTCTGTTTTGATTTTTTTTCTTTTTTACAATTTTCCTTTTTCTGTGTGTGTTTGTTTGCTTGTTGTAAATTGTGGGGATGAAGGGATGAAGGAGATAAAAAATTATTGATCTTGGTTTTGTTAGTTTTGTGTTTGAGGTATTTTGGATATTTTAGGCTTGTCTTATTTATTGCTTGGAAAAAGGAGGAAAATGAAGTTTTGGGGTTATTAGGCTTTCTATTGTTTAGCTACTAAATTCTAATGATAAATAAGGTTGAGGGGTTACAGTTGTAGTATCTGTTTGGTTCCTCAGAAAAAAAAATGGGCTGGAAAGAAAAGGTTACGAAGTTTTAGTAATTGCTTTTGTATTTATTTGAAAAAATAGAAAGCTAAAGGCAGCTAGCTATGTTACCATGAATGGTATGTGTTTGACATTGTTGTTAGTACTATTTGCTGAGCTTGTGGTTAACTTATTCAGGCTGGTGATGCTGATATTTCCAGTTGAATAATAAAGATCTCTACTTGGTTTATGCTTTGCAACGTAAATGATTGCTGTATCGGTTTAAAATATTTCTCTTTATCAGTTGCCAGAAGAAAAATCTATCTGTTTCTCTTGCAGCTCCAATTATGTTTATAGCTCATGTATTTTCCCTTCGAAAGTGATAGGTTGAAAGCCTCTGAAATTTCTCAATGTTCCGATGATCATGACTGCGACTTAGTTAAATCTTTTCTTGTTTGGTTGGCACAATCGAAAACATATTTTCTTGTTTATCCAGCTAGTGCATATTTTTCCATGTTTGTGTTAGGAAAATGTCTAATTGAATAAATTAAGGATGGTAGTGTGGTCTGATCATTCCGGTCTTATTTTAACATTTTTCGATGATTGAGTTGGTTTATTGATCTAAGTAGTTGAGCTTTGGATTTTTGCTTGGTTAATGCACAAATCCCTTTCAGGACCACTTTTAATTGCATTACTAGTAAAAGATGGCCAAAAAGATCTACCTTTCCCTTGTGAGAAAGAAAACAAAGTAGCTTTGCTTGATGGCCTTGTATTTCAACTGTTAAAATTGCTACCTTTCTACCATATAATTTCCATCAAATAATTGTAAAATAAAAACAAGAAAAAAGAAAAGAAATACCTAAAAGCATAAATTGATATCCTTTTTTTGTCGTTAATGCGCCTTTCGAATTTTAAAGCAGTTGTTGTAAAGATTTGGTTCATTTATATTAGTGAATAGTTTCTTGATAATTTCTCAAAAGTTCTTTGATTCTTAGCTTTATTTCCCTAATATTCCCTTTATTTGTTGGATACCTAACATTGACTTCTTTTTTAACTTTGCTAGGCTGATTAGTTACAGCCTAATCTATTTTTGTCCCTTTTTGTTTTGTGCTACTTTTAGCTCTGGCCCAAAGTAAAATTCATTCACACCTAAACCAGATTATTCTCTGCAATTTTCACTGTTTCCTTTTATCCTATGTTGCTCCAAGTCTTCATTTTTCTTGAAGTACTTGTGTCAAACACTTGCATCCAACACATATCCAGATACGGGAAATGGGTTAATCACCCTCCAAGGACTCTTCAAATACATGAAAATCTTGGAAAAGGAATTGAACATAGTTGTGCCCGGGCACCTACTCGTGTCCGAAACTAACAACCGAGTCCAAGTGATGTATTTTTTAGGCTCGAGAAATTGTTTTTGATGATTTATCTTTCTTACAGAAAATGAAAAAAAAAGGTGCAGCATAAAACAATAAAAACTGCTACTTTTTGGATCATACCTAATTCCTAGTGTTTGTATAGTGGCATAGTCATAGATGTTGCTGTCCTAGTATTTGTATCCTTCGTTAATTTTGTTATGGAAAATTGTATTTAAATTTGAACAACCGTCTTTGATCATTAGCGCTTATGCTTTTCCTGGATGATTAAGAATATAATACATAGCAACAGAAGAAACCGGTTATGTTTGATATTATATGTGCCTTGCTTCTTTTTCTTTGGCTGATTGTTCTCCAAAGATTTCCTTTTTTTAACGAAAATGAAATCTATTGCAGTTGATGCTAATTTTGTTTGTTATATGCGTTTCAGCAAACATGTTCAATATGTTTGACGAAGATGAAACAAGGAGGTGGCCATGCAATTTTCACGGCCGAGTGCTCTCATTCTTTTCACTTCCATTGCATTGCTTCAAATGTGAAGCATGGTAATCAAATTTGTCCGGTTTGTAGAGCAAAATGGAAAGAAATCCCCATGCAGAGTCCTAGTTTGGATCCTCCCCTTGGCAGGGCAGCTGTCAATCCTGTTGGTTGGCCACAAAATGATGCTTTGATGACCGTAGTCCGTCGATTACCTCCACCTCGTAGAGATTTAAGTCGGCGACATGTTGTACCGTTATTTCAGGCTCCTGAACCAGGCGTTTTCAATGATGATGAATCATTGGATCACCTACCTGTGGTTGCTGAGAGTACGAATGCCTCAGATAACTCATCCCTTAGAACAATAGAGATCAAAACATACCCAGAGGTTTTGGAGGCACCAAGGTCCAGTTCATACGATAATTTCACGATTCTTGTTCATCTTAAAGCTGCTGCCACAGTTGCAAATCAAAGTTCCAGCCGAAATCATGCTAGCTTGCCACAACTGTATCAAAACCCTCGTGCTCCTGTTGACCTAGTCACTGTGCTTGATATCAGTGGTAGCATGGCTGGCACCAAGCTTGCATTGTTAAAGCGGGCAATGGGGTTTGTAATACAAAACCTTGGCTCCAATGACAGACTTTCAGTCATTGCCTTCTCTTCAACAGCTCGTCGCCTCTTCACCCTTCGTCGAATGTCTGACGTGGGGCGGCAGCAGGCACTCCATGCTGTTAACTCTCTGGTTGCAAATGGTGGTACCAACATAGCTGAAGGCCTGAAGAAAGGTGCCAAGGTAATGGAAGACAGGAGGGAAAAGAATCCAGTTGCCAGCATAATACTTTTGTCGGATGGGCAAGATACTTATACTGTCACTGGTGCCGGTGCAAACAAGTCTCAACCAAATTACCAGTTGCTTGTCCCTCTGTCTATGCATGGGAGTGACAACACAGGATTCCAGATTCCAGTACATGCTTTTGGTTTTGGTGCAGATCATGATGCTTCATCAATGCATTCAATTTCAGAGATCTCGGGAGGGACATTTTCTTTTATTGAAACTGAAGCTGTACTCCAGGATGCATTTGCGCAATGCATTGGTGGTCTTTTAAGTGTTGTAGTTCAAGAGCTGCAAGTGGGTGTGGAGTGCATGAATCCAAGTCTTTGCCTTGGCCCGCTTAAAGCAGGCAGTTATCCAAGCCGAGTAGCAGCTGATGGAAAAACTGGAGTTATCGAGGTTGGAGATCTCTATGCTGATGAAGAGAGGGATTTTTTGGTGTCGGTTAAAGTACCAGCTGAGTCTTCTGAATGCGAAACCTCGTTGCTAAAGGTGAAATGTGTTTATAGGGATCCCTTAACTAAAGAAATGACCACTTTGGAGAGTGACGATGTTAGGATTCGAAGGCCTGAAGTAGTTGGGCAGGAAGTAGTGTCAATTGAAGTAGACAGGCAACGCAACAGGTTTCAAGCAGCTGAGGCAATGGCAGAGGCGAGAACGACAGCTGAACTAGGAGATCTACCAGGTGCTGTTTCAATCCTTGAAAATTGTAGAAGGGTGCTGTCCGAGACTGTTTCAGCCAAATCTCATGACCGACTTTGTATTGTGTTGGATGCTGAACTCAAGGAGATGCAAGAGAGGATGGCAAGCAGACATGTGTATGAGGCATCTGGGAGAGCATATATCCTCTCAGGACTGAGCTCACACTCGTGGCAAAGAGCAACCGCAAGAGGTGACTCCACTGACGGTTCAAGTCTGGTTCAAGCTTATCAAACTCCATCAATGGTTGAGATGCTTACTCGATCTCAAGCAATGTTACTAGGTAGTCCATCAACTCAAAGGCTTGTCCAACCAGTATGGTCACTTGGATCACAACCAAAGCCAAGGTAATAGTTTCCCGTAGCTGTTTTCCCTGTATTTTGCGAAATTTTGTTTGGGGAGGTGATTTTGTGGAAGGATTAAGAGTATTACATGTGTAAATGAATAAAAAATATATGGGAAGAAGGCAAAAGAACATATTTTGGGAGTAAAAAAGGAGAATAGGTAGGGTTTACACCATTTTGTATTTTTGTTTGTGTTGTTGGGGGGGTGTATATAAAGAGAAATGGCGTTTTCTCTCTGGGAAAATTTGGGGTTATGTGTTTGTTTTTTGTTGAAACGATTGTGGTGAGCTTTCACCTAATATATAATTACCTGCATCAGTTTATTTTAGCAAAGCTCTATTGCCATCTCTTTTGCTAATATCGACTACATGAGCTCTTCCTCTGACTTGGACACTTTTTTTGTACGTATATTTATGATTTAGTGCAAGAATCAGCCCATGGAACTGCAGTTTAATGCATATGATTTGTACCGTTGATGTAATCACCGGCTACTCATTGGTTGCTTGGTAGACGAACACCTCATATTTTCTTTGTTAAATGAAGACCTTAGCAGTATAATCTTTGTCTCATATTTGTGGTTGAAATTTGGAAACTCACGGAAAGAAAGTTAAGCGCAGAGTTGAAAACAACCTACACTGCTAAATCCATTCTACAAGCATCTGTGATATGGAAAACGACAGTTTCAAAAGGAATATAAAGAGGGTTCAATGGCAATGGCAAAATTAATGGCAGAGTTATTATTTTTATTTTTGAAACATAGCATAAATTCATGGTCCTTGTAACATCTTTGGGTACACAAATGGAATTACATGCAGCAGACCTTGATTATTATATAAATTCTCAAATGGAATGCATGCGTCAATCTAAAAAGTTCAACATGAGTGACAGATTCTCAGCAAACTAGATTGCACCAAGAATCTTTCAGGATGTAGCAAAAAAAAAAAAAAAACCAAAAAATCTGAGATTTTTCCACCAAAATATTAATGTTTTCACTAGCTAGTAGCTATTCAACACGACTTAAATACTTTGATGCACAATAACCTAAAGCGTTTTGAAGCAGTAAGCGATTAAGTCTGTAAATCGAGTATGGTTTAGTTTTGCTTATAGATACCGAATCATAGGTCCTACCAGAGTTAAGGCATCCGCAAGTCATGTAAAAGTGACTTAAGTTATTTATTGAGTGGATGATTATTTTAGACTTTAAATAAGATACCGTTTTACTTAAAAATTGATTTAACTCAAATTAAGTGATAAATATATTATTATTTAAATTTGATTATATAAATTAGATTATGACATATTTACTTGCTAGATGAAAAAAAGTTTATATAATATAAAAACAAATAAGATTTTGATTGAAATGATAAAATTGAGATATTAAAAATTATGGTATTTTAGGTTCAAAACTTATCAAGTGAATATATTTTTCTAAATTTTATATAATAATTTAAATGGACTAATAAAAAAAAATTATACTCTTAGTAATTCCACAACTGAATTGGAATTTGGTTGATGAGTGACACTAACTCAAACACTTAAATGTATTGATATGTAAATATTAAGATAACAATATAAGAAGAGATCCACTTCCATTGGTATAAAACTAATATAATTTCACACACTTCCATAGATTTTTCCTACCATTGAAATTTTAACAATCCAATTATTATATTTCTTACTTTATTTATGTAAATCATGCATGATATGTTTGGAGTAAAAGAAAATTTTTATTTTGACTTTTTGTTTTATGTAAAAAAAGTTACAATTATTATATATATTAAGAGAAATATTTGATACATAGAGTTTTTATAAGATATATTTAAAAAAAAAAAAATTATACATGACAATTTGTAAGGCTTCGTATGGAATAAAAAGAAGCACACTTCTTATATACCAAATACTCATCCACATATTAATATACAATTTTTTAGATAGATATGATGGAAGTATCATATTGGTTCGAAATTTTATACACATAACAAGTATAGCTACATATATATTGATAAATTTACTAGATAGATTGTTAAAATATCAACCATAAACATTATAAAAAAAATTAGATAAAAAATTTTAAAATTTTGTTACACTCCAAATTTTTCTTTAAAATATTTTATAACATTATAAACATTAAAAATGAGGTATCAGATCGAGCAAGAGCACATTCAAACTTGGGTATAAAAATTTTTTGAAACCGAACTGCAATCCAATATGAGCAGACCCATGGAGAAGTTTTAGTATATTTGATATCATCTTTGTTTCTTCTCTCCAAATAGAAGATTTAACTTGTACTACAAGTATACAATAGAATATAGAAAATAAATGTTAGGGTGTTTTGTTTGTGTAGATCGGTGGTAGTGGGACTAATGTACAACTTTTTTCCAGTACCAAAAATGCTAACAAAGAGTTCGAAACCTTATCTAGAAATCAATAGGAAGACTACTCAAAAATGATAAAGTGTGAGGAGATGTGGACTTCCCAAATAATGAATACCATGGTGGAAGCTTCTCAAGGACTGTTTCAACCTTCGGTGTCACCACTCCAGGAAGATCAGTCCTGATCCTCAAGAGTGGTCGCTGCTCCGACTGCACCATCTTGTCTGAACGGCGTGTTGAATTTTGCAGCCAGAAGAGTGTGAGCTCAAACTTTGTTGGTGCATTCTTCCCTCCTGAAGCTTGAATAGTATGCCATCCGTCTATGCTACGCTTACCATCTGCTGCAACTAACTCCTCCAAACCCACTGCATGTGAGGTTGAAACTAAGATTATTAGACTGATGAACAAAAGACCAAGTAGAGCAACCAATAATATCAACCTAATAGTGTAATTCAAAGTTACCTAAAATATTTCTGTTAAACACGTGTTCAAAATATATTTGAACATAGATATGAAGGTAATATCATCCAAATATAGAAAAATCTTTCTATTGTTAGATAATCCAATCAGTTCTAGAGTCATTCCATTAACAAATACTTCACCAAACACTTGCCTCAACTATCACCATTTCAAAAACTGAAATTATCTTATATTCATTCATTTGCTTCCACAAATGCCAAAAAAGATTGAATATCTTTTTGGTACAACATTGAGAATGGAGAATTGGGATTCGAATCCCAAACTTGCAGCATGCTAACTCTTAAAATGACTACATGAACCGAGTCAAACTTCAGGCTAAAAAATAATGAATATATCCACTGAATCAACCTTACAAGTTGATCCTCCACTGCCCCATCATGGTCCACTATAACATGGCAAAGTCCGTTCAGATATACCTACATGTAAGAACAGCATTCCCAGAAAACACACTACTCAAGAGAAGCCTATAAAAAGCATGTTTCAAATTTGAATGCAAGCAACAATATTAAGAATGATTCAAATGGGCCAATACTTCCCATCTGGCACCTAAATGACATGAGTTAGACATGACTTCAAACCCTGTCATCCTCCACCCCGATATTGTATTGATAATAAAAGAAAGAATGAATGAATAATTCAAATGGATTCTTGAACAAAAACTACCAACATGAAACCATAATCAATGCCATCATTACTTCATAGCAAGGGCAACCAGATGAGAAAACTGGTGTTTTAGCTTATTAGTGCAATAGGAATCAAAAGAAGAGAATCCAAAACCAAAGGGCAAAACATTCTAAATGTTGTGGCATATAAAGTTTTGGATATTTCCTAATTTTCCACAATGAGACGGTCCATGTGGGACATTAATCCCAGACACTAACTTGTTCTCACACAATTTTCTCAGTTTATAAAAGTAGAATTTCTGGAACTTTACAGTTAGAAATCCGTCCTATCCTTCATAGCGTGGCAATTGTTGTAATTTACCCTCTTGTAGATTTGCCAAAACTAGCTCAAACCCGAAAACCCAACTGACAATACACGAACCAACTTGATTTGAACAAGAAAAGTAAACAAACAAAACCCATCCAACTCAAACCTTTAACAACCCGAACCCAAATTAACCCAAATCCAAAATGAGCCAAATCAGAATAAGATGACATGATCTGAAATTAAATTAATTTGACATTAAAACTCAATAATTTGACTTAAATGATCTCAACACCAACAATCCAAATGTGAAACCCAAAATGAACAAATGCAAGTATGCCAATGGGAATATAAAATGAATGACAGACATAAACAATCTTCATCATACCATTAAACGTGAAATCTTCTATTTCCTCAGTATTGATTGCAAGAAACCAGCGTATGGACCTCTTTGTATCGATTTTCACTTGTGTGATTCTCTTATCTCCATTTATATCTTTAACAACATCTAGTGTGGGAATATTGGACTCATCCCATCCCTCTTCGGTTCCATCATAGGTCAAACAGCCATATTTGACTGAAAAAGTAACATAATCAATAGCGTTGTGTCTGCCACATACAAACCCCTCTTTGATTTCCTCAACTTCCTTAGTGAACTTTCCCGGAGTAAAGGAAAATAGAGATATGTATGAGTTGGGCTTTTCACCAAATCCTCCTGTTGTATCCACGACATGCACCACCTGGAACCATAAAAAACTTTTGTTACCTCAAGATGATATAGAAACATATTTAATCACATGCTAGAACTATGCTAACACTATTCAACAATCCCATTAATATTCAATATATTCAATAACTGACAACTAAATTTATTAATAAAAAACAAAGACAGTTCAATCTAACATGAGTGTAAAAATAAGTTGGGAGCATCCCTAATCTGTTAAAGTAACCTGAAATTTACCAATAAAAGAAGAAATGGAACTTGTTAATATCAAGTACTAAAGCACAGTATTCCGCAAGTGGTTCTTTAAATGGTAGCAGAATATCAGGATGAAACCATATTGATTAAAAAAATAAATAAATTACAGAGAAAAATATCTCAACTTTTCTGACTTTTTTTTTTGAGTGTGGGGGTGAGGTTGCTAAGGTTTGAACCTAATCTTTCATGCCTCACAAGCCTGTTTCCACTTTTTTCTTAGCTTATGTGAAAATGATACAGGAATATATGTTCCCTTCTAAATAAAAAGCAAGGATACTACTTCAAGCTCTGCTGGAAGTGATTTCAGACTTCATGTAATCGTTGTAAATCATCACAAGTATAAATATCAAAAGGAAAAAACCTCATATAAATCTTGTTAATTTAGTTCCATTCCTGACCCTTTTCTTTATGGAAAATAAAGTACAAGATAAACATAGCTGTTAGAATTAAAAACTGTCTTTTAGACTTTCTTATTAGCTTAAACTTAGAGGATTGGTGCTTCTCTATTAAATTAAAATTCCCACTCTAGCTCTTTGAAGCTAAGCAAGCAAGCAGCTACAAGAATCTAGAACAAATCAAATACGTTAAACATTTCACTCATTGAAATTCTTGAATTCAAGAATCAAGACACTGAAGCACAAACAGGACATTTTCTCAAGTTATAATGTCAAGGGATGTCAACTATCAGTAATATACCGTAAGGTAATACCTTGATATGGTAGTTCAAGAATGCAATAGTTATACTATAGGTATGAAACTTACATTCACAGCTCTGGCAGTTTCCTCAGTGAATGGCGGAATTATACCAGAAAATACCACAGCAAGTGACAGAGCAAACAGAATACAAGTTGAAAGGACAATCGATGTTTTTGCACCTAGCAAAGCGGTCAGACAACATGAAGAGAATAAACAAGCATTTCAAATACGTAATGGAGTGACAACATAGGAAAATATTTTCAAAGAGATGGTTAATAACAATATGACAATAAGGAGGAAAAGTAATTGACTGTGGAAGTAAAAGTGACTGTCAATCTCACAAAATATTTCCAAGGACATAAATGAATACTCGAGAAGCCCTTAAAATCATTACTACACCGATGATGGCATGTTAATAGCTCACTTAAAAAATTCATTTTGGAAGCCAAACTCACTACTCGTTATTGCATTCATCATAACACCCGCATTTGATCTAGGAACCTAATAATAATAATAATCAGCAGTAGCATGATTAGATTGTCTTGCTCAGCCATAAGTTCTTTGCTCTTCAAGATCATCATGCCATCAGCTGATGGTCAAAAAACTTAATTATGTATCAATCATCTATACGTGAAGGGATCTGACCGTAAGGGCAGTTTAAACACACGATTTATTATCATCTTATTACTCAACAGCCACTGAAATTGGAATTTTTCAGCATGTTCCAGAAGTGGAAAGGTAATGAAGTCTTGCTCATGCTATTTCATACAACAGACTCTAAATTACATGTCATGGATCAAATTCACATTGGTTCAAACTTGAAAGTAATCCTCTTTCTGCCTGGAATAAAAATACTTTGACCTTTAAATTTGGGTAATGACTATCCTTAATGGAAAATATATTTGCAAATTTACAGTTTCGATATTCATTGAACAATACAAACCTAAGATTGATACCCTCATTGTTACTAACAAAAATGTCAATGCCAGGGGAAACCGTAGAAAGCATTTTGTAATAATTAAACACCTGCATTTATTATAAACATATACCTGAAAGATGAATATATGAAAGGAGATACACCAGAGTTAGGCATATAACAACTGCAATAAAAAGGGAAAGTCCCACACTTGGCAACCACTCAGGAGTACCACCTGGATGTCTAAATAAGCATATAAAGCAAGCAAGGTCAGTAGTGTTATAAAATGTCTAAAGCAAGTATAAAAACTACATTCCACAACTAAATTAAGAAGCTTTGTTGAGGGCAGAAACATCGAAAGTTTTTCTGCTTAAACAGACCATGCTATGCCAATCCAGCATATACCACAAAGGATGTCAACTGGCATACTGTCTAAGCACAAGAAAGATAGCCAAAACCTAGAAATCAGAATATCAGAACATGATCACTATACAACTCTAAATATCAGGTATTCCGGATTTTGGATCTTTCTGAATTCTGGTCATAAGGCCACATAACAGTAAGGTAAATTATTACAAACCACAAATCCCCAAAAATTTTCATAACTATGAAAAACTTGGATAAAATCAAAGAGTGCATCCAGAATCTTGTGTGACCAAAAAATACCAGTTAGGCTAAGGGAATTTTATAGTTCTACTGCAAAAACTTCGCAAACATGATCGAGTAGCCAAGCATAATTATGTATAGAGAAATTATAGCCAAATGATGATGTTAAAACAGATGACCCCTCCCTCAACTTTAGCAAAATCCTCATAAAGCTCAATTCAAATATGATAATCACTATAATGAAACAAAATGGCAAACTGATTTTTTGATACATTCATGCCCTCCAACTAATATCACATTATCTATATGCATGGAACTTGGGTTAGGATGATTTGTAAAAATGAATATCACTTGAGATCAGATGCATATATTCTGAATACAAACACAGAAACCCCAAAGTTTAAGATGATATTTTTTATTCTGATAAGCAAAAAAGCATATAACTACTCTCATCATCTACAGAAACTTACTCAAGCAGACAATTAATGACATGAGGAAGGGTTAGGATAGTATCTCAACCAAGGAGCAAACATTCAAACTAAGATGATCTCATAAATTTTACCTGATAAATCGCACACTAAGTCCAATGATTACAGTAGTTAATTTAATAAATTGGCCAGCTGAAACTAAAATCGGAATGGCCAAGCCCATCCACAGGGTTGCAAGTTTGAGAGGCTTTGGTAACCGACCTGGGGTTAAAGTTGCTTCCAACAAACCATCTGAGGAATACGGTAAAGAAAATTAGTCTAAAGCAAATACCATCAGGATACGAATTCCAAATATTGGTCAGGAATAAGAAAAGAAGAAGATAAAAGTAATTTCACATGTGTTATCAATATTAAGTATGCCAGGCATGCATCCAATCCACCGAGGCACAACTCAGCAATCAGAACAATGTACATTTTTCTTCTTAATATAAACAGACATCCTATTCATCCAAGTCATGAAAAGTGATGTACAGAAGGCAAACTAGTAAATGTTAGCTTACATGCAAATGCTGGTGGAACAAGCCAAACAAGAGCAAGGTAAGATGATCCAATTTTATAGTAAGTTCCTATAACCAAAAGAACAAGCCACTGCAGAGAACCAGCTTTAAAGAGCCATCTTTCAGTCTCTAACTTGATCAGATCAGCTTGGATAGCAGGCGACAGCTGTTTTCTCTTGGCATAAACATTTGATAAATATCTTTTCAAAACAAGATAGCCCAAATGCTGACCAGTTAAAGCACCAAGAAAAGCAGGCGCAGCAAATAACCCCAAGACCAACCATGGGATTGAAAGATATGGCAAAGGTGATGAAGATATCAGGGGTAGAATGAACGCAGCAAGAACAGAAAAACTTATTGAAAATATCCACATGAGGATATTGCTCAAACATGAAAAGGCCAATGAAACTGCAGCTGTAGAACCACCCATTAGCAAAGATGTAGTCCATATAAGAAGCGACTGAAGTATCACTGAACTATGTAGCATGTTTGCAAAACGTTGCCGGTATATAACCATATATTGCCCCTGAAATCAACAAAGTTTTAGCAATAGCATCCTGCAAATTTTTCATGGTAGCAGAAAGCCCCATGAATTTAACATGGCTAAAGAGGAAATAAAAATGTAAAAAGAAAGAAAGCAGATTTCAAAATAAAAAACTATGTGCAAGAGATTATGAAGGTACCAAAATGTCATAATACACAGCAGTATCATGGCTAGATTGTATGTCATCAACCGTAGCATTGGCTTTTGAAAGATGAGAGGATGTTGCAATCTGAAGCAGGAAAGCAAGCATGTTTTCTCCAAGATGTTGAAGAGATCCTGACTTTAATAGCTTCAATTTGTCATTCTGCAGAAAATATTCTTTTCAATTTAACTATTGTGAAATAAGAAAGAATTAGAGTTGTCAATGTTCTCTCCATTTCTTTTTTTTTGTTGTTTCTTAATTAGCATGGAAAATGATTCAATTTCCTTCATTTTAATTAATTATTTAGTTATACTAGGATTTCATTTACCGTCTCATAGACTATGAATAGCTTCCAAGACCAAGAATGCACAGAGGTAATATCAAGATTCAAAGGGAGCATTAAAAGCGAAAAATAATAATAACATGCACTCAGCTAACTGATAAATATAAGGATGTTAATTAGATTTCCTAATGAAAGTGCAGTTTGTAATACTAAATATCAAACAACTATTCTAGTTAGAGGGTTACTAGCCAATTTTATGTGCATTGCATCTATTAGCCCTAAAAAGAAAACCAGTTTCCAATCTTCGTAAATTACTAAAAGGGATAAATATCAAAACTATACATGAACTTTGATCCAATATGTAATCTCGTACATGAACTTTGATTTTGTGTGATTTTATAAATGAAATTTTGATTTAATTCAAATTTCACAAATCACTAACAACATTATCGAATTAGCACCACTTTATGTTGATATATTACATACACAAAAAATTATAGTAATTTAATATGAAAATAAATGTATGTATTCATTTCTTTAAATGTGTACAATTGAATCAAAATCAAAGTTTCATGAATACATATGAACCACAATTCAAATTTCATGTGTATGATTGCACCAAATCAAAGTTTATGTATCAAATTGCACATTGGATGAAAGTTCATGTATAAATTTGATATTTATCCCTTACTAAAACTATGAATCTTATAGAGTAAAATAATTTGTTTCTTTTTTTTATATTCCAGAAATATTTTTTTAAACAATTAGCTAGCCGTATGATTAATATAGGCCCTATTTCTCTTGATTAATTTTCAAGCTTGTTTATATATCTGTAATCACAAAAATCATCTAAAAAGGTGCCATATCCAATGAAAATGACAATAATTCTTAGAATTAGCAAGACAAAATATTTAAAGGATGATAAGTTAGTGAATTTAGTTAGAGAGGGATACATTAAGGAGAGCCTTGATCTTGGAAGATGCCAGTTTTTCCATATGGCACCTCTCACTTCCATTGGTTACTCCTTTGTCTTGTGAGAACCACAAGGATACCTTCTTCCTATTAGTTCAACCAAGCATAATGCTTCTTCCGACTGGCTGATCATAATGGCTTTCGATTGATATCAGCCCATCTAAATGTTTTAAATCTCCCTTATACAACAGGTGCTTCCAATAGATGACAGACTTCTTCCTCCACAAATTAATAACTCTCTCGTTTATCCTTAGAGCTTTAATCCAAAGAAGGGAATAAAGTGTTATTTGTAACCTTAGCATTAATAAGCACTAAAATAGATTTACATTATTATTATGCATAGACTTCATAATAAACTTGAGGGTTATCTAACCTATAGTCTCCAAGAGTTGCAACTTCTATCTTACTCATTTTTCAGCCTTATTCTATCAATTTGTTGTTGCTTTTCTCCCTAAACCACACCATTCATTGTCCATTATTTGATAGTCTGAACCACCATAATGTACTCTACATATTTCAAAACTACATATTCAGAGAATATTATATTTACTAACTCTTATGCATTAGAAATGTATTCAATCCATCCTGCGGTTACATCAATTTACATCCTGCTCCCCAAAGTTTACAGCGACTTAATGCTTCTCTTGCAAGCGTCCCACTTGTCTGTGACAAGAACAGTTAATATTGGGATTCTATCCTTGCCTATCAGCAAGGCTATCAAATTTTGGACATATACGGCTCAAGATTAGCATCTAAATTAAGGAGCTTGTCTTATCTAGGGAAAAGAAGACCTAGTAACTCCACTCTTTTCATCAGAGTAATAAAAGATTGCAGATCATCAATAATTTAATACCAAAATGTAAGTTCCCAATTAAATAGTGAAAAGAGGCAAAGAAAGAGAAGAAACCTTGGTGTGATATACTGCACCATGGTCTGCGTACACAAAGTCAAGCCCTGAAAGACCAGCAACCTCTCTGTACACTTGGAAATCTGTTGCAGATTTTATAACTCCAGAAGAAAAAATGTCCTACAGCATTGTATCATTTAGATTTTAAGGTTTCCTTCTGACTTTAGTAAATTTAACTACTAAAGCATGGCATGAAATAAAAAAGCATACAAAAACATGCACGTGCATTTGAATATGTGTGTACACACACCCAAAAGGAGAAGCAGGAAAAAACAGACCTGAAATATGATATTACCAGATGGGTATTTTGCAACTGAAGCAAAAGTCTCAACAGCCAATGGATGAGGACCAGCCTATCAAGTAAAGAACAGGACATAAGATGACAGGAAATATGGTTAAATATAAGCAAACTAGGTAAGCTAAGGAAATAGCAAGTAATCTTGATTTTGATTATTTTGAGGTTCAGAACATATATGAAGAAGTACTGAAATTTTCACATGGTAAATCACAAGAACATCATTATTAACATCAAATCAATACACAACAATGATCTTACAACATCTCATACAAGCCGATGGTAGATTCAATCATATGCTTGATGTCACAACGGCAAAAGCACTTCAAACAATACAAAGCATCAACTTTAAATAAGGGAAAATGAGCATTTTGGTATGGTTGTCCAACAATCAATGTTGGTGACTGTCTATGTGTGAGAGGAAGAAGTTCCCGGTTAGTTCCTTCCAGTATTATCACAGTTGTCCAAAGTTAGATTGGAGAAAACTATTTGCCTTATCCACCAAGGCTACAAATCTTTGTTAAAAGCTAACACATATACAATATTTGACAACATAACTGAAAAAGATGCAATAAAATTGAAGATTGGGTAAATCAGACAAGCAGGTATACACCCAAAATATTATTCGGTAAATCTGCTTAAATCTGTTTTTAAGGAATTACCCTAATCTGATTAAGTGGATTTACCAGTCTCTTCCAACAAGTCAATGGGGGGACCAAAACTTCTCCCAGAGATATACCTGAAAAATGGCGGACTTTCCTCCAATACCCATGGCCTCCAAATCAATAGCCATACGAATAGTTGTACTCCAAGGGTGCTGCAATGGCAAACTAAAACGTTAATCCTTTAACTCAAAAGATTTTGCTATTTGTTGCTTTCTGTACTTGATCTGATAGTAACCCTACACATTCACTATTGGAGTAATACTGCAGAAGAATAATCACTCATTCATGTGTCTAATACTGACAGAAACACAATTTAGAAAAATACAGAGATGGAAAGTATCCAAGATTGAATGTTTCAGTGTAAATTACCCACTAAAGTTTCATCATCTAACCGATTGTAAAAATCTACCAATAGATACTAATATTTCACTGAACTTGAGCTATGCTAGTTGTCTACTAAATCAATTTAGACAGTTTATCTGCTATGCTCCTTATCAAATACAAAAATAGTAAATAACAGAACTTGCAGCATTCTAAATGAATCCCTCCACATTCCCTTTTTAAGATTTTCAGATCTATGTATGCCTCCACCAATCTTGTTCCTCACCAAACTTCCTTCTCTAGTTTAGCTGTTTATATTCTCTCTCTGTGGCACTACTAGATCTCAACTCCATGAAGAAAATATATATCTTTCACTTACATGCTTAACTAGAAATTATGCAACTATCCAACTTCACTATTGGAAATTTGTTTCATCAACCATTAAACTAAAGTAAGAAACCAACCATATGTTTCATACAAGTTAATCCAAGCACTATACATGTTGGACACATTCTACATTCCTGTGCCTATGATATGTGCAGAATAGAAAATGGATAAGACTTCTATCTTTGATTAAATCATACTATTTTTCTTATAAATCTTCCAGTCATTACCCAGTAGAAAACACATAAATGTATCATCATCAAGGAAAAAGGAAAACATAAACAACTAAATCCACCAAAACAAAACCATTCACCTTTAAGAGGCTAATCTTCATGAAAATCATAGATAATACAGTTCAAGTTTCAAGTGAAGGCCTTGAAAACACTTCTAACCTGTGTTATAAAGCTATGAGCACCACTTAGACCCTCCTCCTCTCCAGTGTTAAACAAAAATATCACAGCATTCTTAAATCCATGAGCCCACTGAGAAATCCCCCGAGCAAGTTCCAACATAACAGAAACACATGAGCTACAATCACCAGCTCCTTCCCTGAAGCAGCACAGAGATGTTTTCCGAAGGGAAAAATCATCAGAATAACCAGAGCTGATGAAAGATAGACAACGATGTCACACAAAAATGGGCAGTGTTGTAAATATCTGGTGTTCCCATATGAAAAGATTGCAACCACACCTTTTTGAAATTTTCAAGAAATGAGCTGAAAACTGTTGCAGCACATTTTTCCCAACCACAATCTTTTGAAACCGGATCTCAAAACATTTTGTTTTGAATTTTGAACCAATAAAAAGAAGTTTGTATTTTTTCAGGAAACTAATTAATTTGAAGTCTTTCTATTTCTTGCCTTATTTGAAATGCAAATGATATCATTCACTGCATGTTACCATGTATCTAACCTATAAATTTTTTTAACAATTGAACATTATACTGGTTCATTAGCAGCATACATATCACAATACAGGCTGTCAGAAGAAATTATGATTAAGAGCACTAGCTGAATTCAAATGGAAGCAACATAAAGGACGCATACACTAAATATTGCACATTTTGGACAAAAACAAAACTTATTTGAACCAACATAAAGTAGAAGAACGGAGAAGGAAGAAACATACGTTGAGAACACAGTATCAATATGGGAAGAAACCAAAATAGCATTTTCTCTTGCTTCAGGTGCATATTTTGGCAGCATTCTTAATACGATGTGATCCAGATCAGAATAAATAATTGTTCTGTCCACAAACATGCCACTGTCCAGGCGAGTTGCACCAACATTAACATGGAAAAGGTCCACTTCAACATCAACCTCCCAGTGAGCTGTTTTTTTAATATTTTCTAATTCTGCCAAAACATACTGTCGTTGAAAGCAGATTAAGTTAAATCTACAACATGATTGCACAAGAAATGGATCGCAAGAATAGCCACTGTAATTTAATATATATATCAATCAAGATGCTTGACCGATGCAAGAACAGCCCTTATAAAATAAGGGATAAATCAAATCATAAAAATGCAAGGTAATCCCTGTAAAACAGCAAAATAAGAACATTTTTAAGGCACAACACAATATACCAACAACAACATAATGTCATCCAGTTGTTAAATTTTTCTCAAAATGACAATAAAGAAAAGGAGCTATATTAAGATCCTTTCCTATTTTTGTAGCCATAGCAAAGAATCCAATAACAATGCAAAGCGAATAGAATGTAATCAAGATTTGGGACAATAATCCTATTATCAGTAGGCAAAAAACTAATGGTTTAATTGACCCAACCTGCAGAGCAAGTTCAATAGCATCAGAACCAATGGTATGCGGACCCAATTCAGTCAGTGCCTTAACATGCTTCATTGCAGCCACCTCTGAGAAACCCCTTTTACCTGCTTGCTCAACAGTAAGTGGCACAGGCAAATTCTCATACTGGTATTGGTAAACAGCCCAAGAAGAGTATACAATCACCGCAAACAATGTCAGCCATGTGAAGCCTGACCTCCGTGCAGTTCTTATCTGAATACCATGATTCAGTTTGGCTTCCTCATCAGTTTTAGAGGTACCACTTGATTTCTTGGCTGATGTATCAGGTGCAGTTGATGAACTTTCAGGTCGCCTTCGCATTTTCTTAACCAATAAATCTGCTCAAAATATGATCAAAAGGTTAGTTTAAAGAGATTCTCTTTGGATGAGTCAAGGTAATATCTTTTAGCATTCACCCTTACTTCCAAAGGCCACTAACTAATTCATGAGGTAATATCTTTTAGCATTCAACCTTACTTCCTACCTTATTCTTGTCTACAATTATTATTATTTGATGAGGGGATAGTTAAGGGTGTCTAGAGATCGAACCCAAAACCTGATATCAACTTGGAGTTTATTTCAACATTAGTCCTTTGCCATTACACCATGGACTTGGTTGACTATAATTTTTATTAATAAGAGGACTAATTTGATACTAAACTTAGAGTAAAAGAATCTAAGCTGAACCAGAGGTGGTTGGCAAAGAACTTGTATTCAAATTCAGTTGACACTAGTCCTGAGTTCAATCTTTGGACTATCCCTATCCCTTATAAAAAAAAAAAAACTCCAAGTAATTTAACCTCATAATATATATTCTTATTCATCCAGCGCAAAATTTGAAATTCTCCATCAATTCAAATCCATGGGATCATTGCTCTCAATCCAAAAACCATAAACAAACAGAAACACAACATAAAACAGAAACGGGTATTTACAGAAAACTAAAACTATTTTTTTTTTCAAATTACATATCAATCCAAGTCAATGAAACTACACGATTACATGAATACATGGCCAATTCGAAAGCTAAAGAACAGGAACATTATTAAAAAAGAAAAAAGGTAAATTGAAGAGGGATACGATCAACAAAAACTAACAAAGAAATTTTATTCAGAGAAGAAGGATAGACTTACGATGGAAATTTGATGCAAAAAGACAAAAGCTTCGGTTTTATTCTGAGAGTCAAAAGAGAAGCATTTAAGTTCAGCGAAAGCAGGAGACGCGGATTGGGTGCTACTTAGGAGCGTACAATTTATAACATCGTTGAAATAAAGGTTTTCACATGGGCTCAGAATAACCGGTTGAATTGTTTTTAGGTGTAATTAAATAAATTATTAAAAATTGTAAAAATTAAAAAAAAATTAATTCGACTTTTAATTTGCACGAATCAATGGCCCAGATTTAATAAACGGACTTAAAATTTTGATTGTATCCGACCCATGAGTACCTCTAAATACAAAGATATCAAAACCATATTATTTTTTGGAAACATGTTGAATAACACTTTAGATTTAATTAATTATTAAAAACAAAATAGTCCATTGAATCTTAACTTGATTGACATGGTCATTGTTGTCAATACTTTCTAGTCATTGTGTCAAAAATAACAAATTTAATCAAAATCTGTAATAAAATTGTTAAAACAAATATTATTGAAAACGAAAAAACATTTTTTTAATGATTAAATTAATAATACAACAGCAAAATATTAAATGCTAAGTGATTTATGTTTGGAAAATGATGCACATGAAATAATTAAGTGCAAATAATTGGCAGTAGGTTTCAGCTATTCAGCCTAGTTCAATGATTTACCAAATGGCATTGTATTTAACTTGCATATGATTAGGTACAAAAAGGATTTAGAGAAAAAGCTTTTATTTATGACTAAACTTCACTGGTTTTTGTTTTTGTCACTTAATTAAAAAAAAGTTATAATTAAGTTACTTAGTTTCCATAAGCAAGCTTCAAGCGATGATATGACGATCCGTATGGTATATCAGTATCCATCGACAAGTAAAAGAACATACCTTAGATCCAAGTCGATCTAATGATCAATGTCAGAGATCGGAGAAAAAAATTGTTTGAATTTTGGTTTGCAGATTCATGACGTCCAAAGTTGTTTCATGAAAAAAAACTGAATTGTAGAAGAAAAGAGAAAAAAAGAGCTTTTGATTGATGCAAGTGGTGCAAACAGAGAAAGCTATATACCATCGATTTTAATAGCCCAGTGACTTAAATGAAAACTTTTGAATAATATACTGACCAAATTGTAACTTTTTTTAGTTAAGTAACCAAAATAAAAATTTACCTATAATTTAGTAACTAATGGTTTGATTTATTTATGGTTTAGGTTTCATACTTTGTTTGTTGTTAAAAAACAACAAATAATAAAATATTATTTTTGTTAATATTTATGTATCTTATAATTTTTTTAAAGTCATATATAATCTTATAAGTAAACTATTCCTATGATGCATGTATATTTAATTACTGTGATAATATATTCATTTTTTATTTAATTAAATATTAAAAAATATTTCCTAATTTAATCAAAGATAAATATAAGAAAATAACCACTTTTAAATATAATGAAGAATTATTAATTCTTTAAAAAAAAGGAATTATTAATTACAATAAAAACAATTTGAAAAAATAAAACACATATTTAATATCAATATCAATGCAATTAAAAGGGTTAGTAAATGTAATTGAATTGATTAGAACCAAATCAATTAAGAATCAAAATTTAAAAAAATCATTCCAAAAAAAAATTAAAATAATTTTAATTGATATCTATTTAGGGAGTAAAATAATTTATGAAAGATAAATTAATTGCCATTACTCAAATTAGATAATTATATGATGTAATAATTATTGAAGAAAAAGTGTTGAAACATGATTGGTTAAATATTTTATTATTATTTTATTATAAGATATTTATTAATATTTTATTTAATTAAAGTTAGCGTAAAAAGAAATCTTCATCTTTCACAAAAGCCTACTTCCATGGAGAGGAAATGAAGAAAATTTTGTTTTCTTTACAATTTAGTCATTTTCCATCAAAATTGAAACATCCCAAAAACTAGGCTAGGAGAAATTGAGTTGTGAAACCAATAGTGGTCATCTCTCGATTTGTGAATTAAGATTTCAGAAATTTTAACAAGTAAGTTAATCTTATTCAGTGGTTTAGTGTTGTGTTTGTGTGCGTGAGGTTCTGAATTCAAATACTTTTTTTAAAATTTTTGCTACTTTTGTCTAAATTCCTATTTTTGAGCATCTGGCATAAATATTATTTTCCCTCAGTTGATAGCAAGAATGAGCCTGCTGATTCAATAGTTAAGCTTCTGTATACCTTGTGGTCTTGTGTGTGAGTCCATGCGAAAGCAATGAGAAGTTATTTTCTTGCGAGTTAGTTTCTATTTTCTGAAATTAATTAAGTTTCTTTCAAAGAAAAACTTCCTCTCCTTTTTATGATTTTTTTTTTTTTTTTTTGCTTTCCTTCCATTTTTCTCTATACCGTTTCCTTTTCTTTTCTTCTTGGTTGGGATTTTCTCCCACCCTTAGTTTACTGTCTGATGGGCGTCGAAACCAAAAAAAATAATTCCTACAAAATAACTCTAAATAGTAGTAAAGAGTGGTAGTAGGGTCGAGCCCACAGGGATTGGTGTTATAATCAACTTTCGTGTTTAACTTGTGATCAGAATTTCTGTCGTGTCGATAGTCGTGGCTATAGTCGTGCCCATGACTCCAAACGAACCTGCAAAAAAATAAACAAATAAATCAGGGGGTTTTGAAAATATTTAGAAAATAAATAATCGAATTAGCGTAAATAAACAATTAATTAATATTGGAAATAAATTTAAATTGGGAAATAAATTCGGATTTTTGTGAATAGAGATAATAAGCCTTAGTCCTAGACTCGGTAGATTCCGGATTAAGAATCGATCCTCAAAAATTAATCTTCTCCTCCAAACGATAAGCTGGTTATAGCAGTTAAGAACGTCCTAACCACCAATTCTTTCTCTCGTAGCTGGTCCCGGTACGACTTGCAAACTAACCCTTACCGATTATCTAACCGAGATACACGTGTTCCCGATTCAAGATTCTGGCAGCCTTACGCTCTGAAGAACCCAACTCAAATTATCGGCCTCAACCGCGTGAGTCGTTTAAACCTGATCACTTCTTCCTTGATTTGTTCTCGGATATCCGAATACAACATGGCCGACTCGTTTCTCCAACTGTCAGCAAACACGACTCCAACCAACGTGCAATTTTTGACTTGAAATCGAGTTAACTTTAAGGGATGAGTTGTCAATCCCGATACTTAGGAAAAATGTGAATACCGATTGGAAAATTTTTTAGCACGAATATGTATCTCACGATTCCCGACCGGAAAAAAACACTGGCCTAAAGCTAAGATGGAATTTAGTGAAGCATGAAATTATTCATGCTTTGTAGATTTTGAAAGGTGATTTTATGATGATGGTGAAAAATGGGAAATAAAGATACTTGGAAAGCAATTAGACCAATTTTGAAAGAACAAAAAAATGTAAATGGAAACAACAGAATACTCACGCCCAAATTGGAAGAAAAAGAAAATAATTCTATTCAATTCCAAATTGAAATCAGAATGTAAAATTAAGTGTCTTTCCTAAGTACATTAAGGCCCTATTTATATACATAGAATTTACTAATTTTGGCCTTAACCACTTTAACATATAATTAAAATTAAATAAAAATTAAAATAAGATTTTTTTCTATTTTTGGCTTTTACAAAGTCAAAAGAATCTTATGAGTCCTTGGCTTCTTCCACATTTTTTATTCGGCCTCATTTTATTGATTGTGTTTCGATTTGGTCCTTTTCTGCTTGTTTTTGACTCTTAGCGTCACAATTGCATCATTGACAAGATTAAAACATAAAAGCACTAATTCAGTAAGGATCAATTCAAAAATTAACCAAATTAAACACAAAATGTCATGCATATTAGCATGTTATCACTGCCCGAATCCTTTTGTATCTAATATTTGAAGTTCTGTTGTGATGTAATTCTCCAGTCGGATTGTGTAAGTGTTCTTTGTCAAGTTTTTTTGTGTATGAGTTTTGATGAACCAAGTTATATTTTTCTGTATGGAGTAGATTTTTTATTTGCACAAGTTTGTTAGGCGAAGATCTTAAGAGTAATGCATTTCCTGTAACACCCTTAACCCGTATCTATCGCCGGATTAGGGTTACAAGGCATTACCGAACATAGCACAGGTCACAACAATTATTTTCTGTTCATACAGTCATATCTGAATGCATTATGATTAATACACTTTCATAGTATGTTTAAACAATATCATACATATCTTAAATCCATTATCCAAGTTCACATATAAGCAATTTACAACAAATAACAAAGGTTACTATTCATGTGGTCACTAAGTCACATTGACCGAATATGCACTTATTCTTTATTAATCTACTAAGCAAATTATCAATTACCAAAACTAAACATACATATATGTTTTTGCATAAACTTTGTTTAGTCTAATTCAAAATAGGCCAATCACAAACATCCAAACAAAATATAGATCAATTCATTTATAAGATCAAAATCGAATCAACAAGACCAAGTAAACTTCCATAATTCAAAACACATAAATATAAAACTTTATACACATGTACATACTAAACTACTAATTCGGGGCATAAAAATTGAAACTGTCCATCTGCGTCATGTTGACTAAATTGACTATAACTCGAGTTACGAAACTCGAAATTTAGATCCGTAAATTTTCCTTGAAACTAGACTCATATATTTTCTTACTATAATTTTTCCAGAATTTTTCATGTGGCCAATTAGTACAGTTTAATCATTAAAGTTTCCCCTATTTCACTGTTTGGTGGTTCTGACCTATCTTTACAAAAACTCAGTTATCTCATTGTACAGAATTCAAATAATGTTCTCGTTTATTCTAATAAAAAATAGACTCATTAAGGATTCTAAGAATATAAACTATGCTCCATGATCATTTTTTTACAATTTTTAATAATTTTTCCAAGACAGAACAGGGGATCACGAAGTCATTCAGAACCAGTCTCACTAAGATTTAAATATCTCATAATTTAAAATTCCTTTGCCTACTCTGTTTCTTTCATATAAAAATAGACACAATAAGCTTTAATTATATATCTTATTCACTTTCTAATTCCAATTTCTCCTATTTTTGGTGATTTTTCAAAATCACGTCACTGCTACTAACTAAAAACTGTTTCATTGCAAAATATGGTTAACTAGTTTATAACATCTTTACTCCATTTCATTTAAACTCTATACATTAACCATACTTATATATATACTAAAACCAAATCAACCAAAACCACAACCAAACATAATCATCAAGCCAAAATATAAATTCCAAGATTAACAAGATGGACAAGCCATTTTTGCATGGCTTATATTTACAACATCAAAACATCATCCAAGTATTAGGCTAGCCTATACATGCCTTAAGTTCTACGTCAAAACTTTAAAAGTACCAAAATGAGTCGATAGTGTAGATGACTTCGAAAGCGATTCCCGAGCTCGTAGCTAACAACCGAAAATCTATAAACAGAAAAACAGAACACACAAAGTAAGCTATCTTAGCTTAGTAAGTCTTAAGCATATGTAATAAATCAATTGAACAATCAAATAATTTTATCGATCACTTTTATTATAGAAGTAATAACATAGCACATATAAACAATTATAGCCAAATGCTAATATCCTTGCTTGGCATTACATTTATCACTTGTCAACCTCAAAATATCACTATCTTACCTTAATTATATATACTTACCGAACACATATAATTTAATATGTTTTCACATACAACCGAATTAAGTAGGTATTATATACATATTAACCACTTATAACCGATTATGCATATATATATATATAAATGTATTCCTTAAACATCACATATGCACTTCCCCGTTGGGCCGAATCTAAAAGACACATCTAAGCGCACATCCAAAGATCAAATTCTAATATGACATACTCATCATTTATAAGGCCGAATACACATACTAGAACTTTGCAAATATACATCATCTATAACACATACCACTAGTATCAAATAGTAATATACCAACTTACCTTATCTCTTACAGCCATTAGGCTTATATGTACCTGAACATTTAGCTCATTAGCTATTTTTAAATTCCACATCGTTAATGATCCATCGAAGCATATACTTATAGTAAATCACCGGCATAAAGCCTGCTAGGCATAAAGCCTGAAACACACACCGGCACTAGGCCTGCTAGACCCGAGGTCTGATATTCAACACACACCGGCACTAGGCCTGCTAGACCCGAGGTCTGATATTCAATCACCGGCATTAAGCCTGCTAGGCACAGAGCCCGATTAAGTTCACCAGCCCAAGGCTTGCTAGGCTCACAGCCTGAATATCGATACTTTTAAGCTGTCTCACACATATATTTCATATATCAAATCACTCACATACTTCGTATACTTTGTACGAGCACTCAAATATCATATCACAATCGAACAACTTAAACATATTAAATCTTAACTTTAATCACTTTCGGCTCTTCAATAATATAGATACAAAATATCCAAATCAACATATACTATGTTACTTACACAATTTACAATGTTTTATTGCTTAAAGACTTACCTCGGATATCGTCAGACGACAAAAACCGGCTATTCAATTATTTTCGCTTTTCCCCGATCCAAATCTGTTTTCTTTTGTTCTTGATCTAAACATGTTAAAATTAAGCTCATTCAAACACATTTCTATTCAATTTAGTCCAAAAACACATAAATGGGCAAAATGGTCCTAATATTTCACACTTTTTACAATTTAGTCCTATTTGCACAAAACACAAAATACACAAAATTTGAATTAACACCTTAAGGGCCGAATGTACCTAGTACTTAAACAAGTCCATCCAATTCATTTATTTCACATTTTAGTCCCTCTAAAATTTATTTTTGCAATTTAGTCCAACATACTCAATTTCTTCAAAAATTCAAAGACAAAACTTATAAATCTAACACATAATTATCATAATTCATCCTTAAACAACATAAATAACAAGCTATCAACAATGGCTCAACTCAAAATATTCATCAAACTCAAAAATTAAAACATGGGTCTTGAAGGATTCGAAGCAACGATTTAAAAAACGTAGAAATTATCAAAAACCGAACAAAACACATACCTAAATTCAAGCTCCAAAGTGCCGAATATGCTAAGCTTTTCTTTATTTTCCTTCTTCAACTTTCGGCCAAGCAAAAACATAAAGATGACAACTTGTTTTAATATGTTTTATTTAACTTATATTAGTTTATTACTTTTTTTTTACTTTATTAACCTTTAATAATAATATTATATAACATAATTTCCAAGGTCATTTAAGACCATGTACCATCCACTATCTTTAAAGTGGGATAATTGCCCTTTAAGGACACCACATTAAAAAGCCACTATCAAATTAGCACTTTACACTTTAACTTGTAACTTTTACACTTTACGCGATTAAGTTCTTTTTCTTAATTAAGCTCACAAACAATTAAATTTTTATACGAAACTTTTACACATACTAATTCACATATAATTAACATAGAAAATAATATTAAATATTTTTCGAACTTGGATTCGTGGTCCCGAAACTACTGTTCCGATTAGGGTCAAAATCAGACTGTTACATTTCCTCAACGATTTGAGTTGCGTGTTTCGGTTTACAAGCAAGGGTAAGCGTTTAAATCCGTTTAAGATTTGGTGTCAAAGTCCTTCGACGCACTTCACTTTGGATGTTAATTCAAGCGTTTTGTTTCGGTTTATTTGTCTGATTTAGTCATTGTAATGTCATTTTTTTAGGTTTCAGGATCGCCTCTATTGCTTCTACATCAAAACCGTATCAGGTGAGTACCAAAAACCCGAATTTCTGCAATTTGTGAACGTCGAAAAACATGACCTTTGACGCCACATGGCTGTATGGTAGACTGTGTGAGGCACTGTTTAAGGTCACACGGGCTAAGAACACGAGTAGAGGTGCTCATGGGCTGGGCTCAACTAAAAATTTAGGCCCATTTACTAGGCCCAGCCCAAAAAATGGGCCTAAAATTCTGCCCAAGCCCGACCTGGATAAAAATGCTAAAACTCAGGCCCAACTCGGCCCGCTCATATTAATTTTTATATTATTTATATATATATAATACATCAAAAATACTAAAAACATCAAAATAAATATTTCCCAACAAATTGAAAATAAATTTTAAAAAATATGTAGACACTATAAGATAAATGCAACTTAACAAGTAAATTCCTCTAAAATAATAACAAAATTAACAAATGCCTTTAAAATAATAACAAAATTAACAATAAAATAAGTTTTATACAATATCTAAACAATAATAACAAAATAGTAGCAACATAATAGTAAAATGATAGCAAAATAGGGAGAAAACAACAAGAAAATAACATTCAAAAACAAAAAAAAAGAGCAGATTTTTTTGTCATTTAGTGAATTCGGGCCGGGCTGGGTCGGGCTTGGGCCAAAAATGCCTTACCCGAGGCTCAGCCCGTTTTTTAAACGGGCCTTATTTTTTTGTCCAAGCCTATTTTTCGGGCCTATATTTTTGCCCAAACCTTTCTACATTTCGGGTGGGCCTTCGGGCCGGGTAACCTAACCAATGATTAGGTCTAGACACGAGCGTGTGTCCAAGCCGTGTAACTCACTGTTTGGGATCATACGGCCGTGTGTGAGATCGTGTGACAGGTCGTGTGAGTCACTAAGAGGGCCACACAGGCGTGTGCTAGGCCATGTGGGTCACATGGGCCAAACACCCAGGCCGTGTGGGTCACACGGGCCAAACACCCAGGCCGTGTGTATCCACATGGGCGTGGGGGTCAAAATTCTAAATTTTTTGCTAGGGCCGTGAACGTCTTCTGGATCGAATGTAGGCCTTCCGTAGGGCATGTATGATCTGTATTAAGCTATAAAACTCAGGAAGCGCATTGATCTGTTAGTGTATAATATGCTATCTGTACGTACATAACATCCCGGTGCTTTGGTCCGATGTCTGGGTCGGGTATGGGGGTGTTACAAGATATATCATAATCGCACTAAAACGACAATAAGATAAGCTAGATACAATGTAATAACAACAAGCAAAGTAAACATGGACTCTTTGCAACTAAGAATGCAGAGATTCAATCCAGTCCAGTATCCACGATCCAAATGATTAAACAAGGTGACCTGATTCGATCCAATCTTCAAAATATGTTTCCTCAAGTTATATGAACTTCATTGATAGACTAGATATCATCTATATACTCAGCACAACCCATAAATACCGTTTAATAAATTGTCAACATATCAAATATGAAAATTGTCTTAAACAATTCCAGTGGCCACTCCCTTGGCATTAATATCCCAATTCCATATTTTTCAATAATTTAAAAGTTGAAAGAGTTGTGATAAAAATTTGAAAGGATTAGAAACGTTGTAGTGTGAAATGAAGATGTTTGAAAATGATTTGGATTGTTTTTAAATTTGATCAATTTTTAGTTCCTGCACCCAAGTCTCGAGACTTGCAAAGTCAATAGCTAAATTGCTATAGTAAACAACCAAGTCTCAAGATTTAAGGTACAAGTCTCGATACTTTTAGCCTGAAATGCTTAACAATGTGCTTTTATGCCTTAACTCGATGCTGGATAATTTCTATACGTAATTGCTTCATAATAGGACTTGGGTAATGGCTTAAAATGTTGAATGGGACCTTGATAATGTCAGGTTAGCTAATGAAACTTTATAAGTCATTTAATTGTAATATCGCTTACTCGAGTAAATCTTTGGATTCTGATAATCCCGTTTTTGATTTTTTTGGGGTCCTAGGCAAAATAATAAAATAAAAGTTTTAGGTTCATTAAAGGTTAGAGAAGACGTTTTTTAAGTCCCTTAAAAGTTGGTAAAAAATTTTTTTGGCTCTTAAAAGTTAAATTTTTTTTTTGGGCTTCTTAAAAACTAAAAAATAATATTTTGAACCCCTTTCAGCCTTGGGCCCTAGGCGGCCGCACCTCCCTACGACTTCCAGGGCCGAGCCTGGATTTAGATAAAAAATGTTACATTTAATAAGAATGATGAACTTCGTGTAATTGTAATTGCGAACATTATTTTACATTGTTGAATAGAACAATCCACTAAAAAATTTTAATTCAAATATATATAATCTAGTAAAATTTATGATTTCAACTAATTATGGATTTGTATTATTTTTATACTTGTAAAGCTTAAGGGTGCGTTTTCCATTACGGGGAAAAACACTTTAAAACCAAAAGTAAAGTGTTTTTCCACCACAGAAGTTATGAAGAACACTTGACTTTTGGAGTCAAAAGTGCGACAAAAAATGTTTTTCCACTCAAATGCAAAAGCTAGAATTAAAGAACTTTTGGTTTTTGACTTTTGGATGTGAAAAATATTAAAATATCTTTATTTATATTAACTATTTATATTTTAAAGGGTATATAAAAAATTATTTGAATATCATTTATATTTTATATATCATTATATTAAATTATTTGAATATAATTTATTTTTATATTAAATTATTCAAATATTATTTATTATTATATTTAATTATTAAAATATTTTTGTAAATTTTACAAATAATTTATATTTCATGTATTATAATATTAATTATTTAAATATCATATAATTTAACCAATTTTTTACTTTTGACTATCATATTTAAAAAGAATATTTAAACCATCAAGCATAATTTTTTTGCAGCAATAGAGAACACTAAAAATTAACAAATCACACTTTTTCATACTACTTTCCTATCAAACTTTTCAAAACTATTTTGGTTTTATTTCCCATTGCTTTTCAAAAGTATCTTTTATGATCATAAATAATGCTTAACAGATAAAAATTAACACACTTTAACCAACTAAACGATAAGTTGGGTTTGCAAGTAAATGATTAGCCCTTGGCACCGAGAGCCCAAACTTCTCAGTCATATCGAGTTCATTAGGCAACATCCCATCAGGCAACTCCCAATCAAAGCAATGAACTAATTGAGCTATAATTAGACGCATGGTGGTCAACCCTAACTGCATTCCAGGACATCCTCTACGGCCACTCCCGAAAGGGATGAGTTGGAAATCATGTCCTCGAACGTCTATGTTGCTATCCTTGAATCTTTCTGGAAAGAACTCTTCAGCATTGTTTGACCATACTTTGTGGTCTCGCCCGATGGACCAAACATTCACTAAAATTCGCGACTTCTTTGGAATGAAATATCCATCAATGGTGATATCTTCAGTCGACTCACGTGGAATTAGTAAGGGCGCCACTGGATGCAACCTTAAACTCTCTTTGATGACCATATCTAAGTAAGCAAGCTTTGGCAGATCCGACTCTTCTACCATTCTATGCCTTCCAACAGTTCTTTCTAGTTCTTGTTGGAGAGCAGCCATGACTGGAGGATGCCTTAGAAGCTCTGCAAGTGTCCACTCAATGGCTGTAGTTGTGGTGTCAAATGAAGCTGCCACCATGTCCACCATTATGCCCTTGATGTTTTCTCTACCAATGATGTACCGCTGCTCTTCATCGTTAGGGTTCATGGGTGTATCCAACAATGAAACCATTACATGAAAGAAATCTGTGTAAGGTTTTTGTTCCTTGGCGTTAGTCCCTTGTTGATGTTCATCAATCATTTTGTCAAAAATTGCGTGAAGCCCATTGCTTGTCCTCTTAAGCCTTCTTCTATATCCCTGCAATGAAACGATAGATGGAATCTGTAATATATTATTTTATTCTTCGTTACTGTCAAGTCTTTGTGAAAATACTAGATTTATTTGGTGAATCAAGTATTTTAATTTTTTTTATTCGAACCAGATAATTTCTAAAGAAGGTAAAGATAAGACGAATATGTCACTTGATAAGTATTTTAATCTTTTAAAAACCTATAAAATCAAATTATTCAAACATAATTAAATTCTTATAACTCTTCTTTATAACTAATCTAGACCGAATTGGTATATATGTTAGTTCAAGATTGTGGATTGTATGAAATTGTGATTCAACATTATTCATATCCCTTTTCAATAAGTGAATGACAAATAAAATTTTCCTCCTGATTTTTAACATTTTCAATTGAATTTAAATTTTTTTCAAGAAAAAAAAAACTAAAAATCAAGAGAAAAAATATAATTTATCATTCTTCTATTGAAAAAAGATATAGATGACATAGACTCACAATTTCGTATAATCCTTTCTCGTTAGTTCAACTGTTATTTAAACTATTAAACCTATTTTTTTTTTAAAAAAGATAATAATTAAAGATTGACATGTATCAAAAAAGGCAAAAAATATTTTCTCTTGTACATATATATTTTTACTTTTGTTCTTTAAAACCGGACTGATGGTCGAACCGGTTAAGTGACTAGTTCTCAATTTAATCATTTTTTTGGTTCGATTAAATATTATTGGTGATAGGCTTTTTTTTTTTTTTTTTAATTCAGCTCTTGTTTTCATGATAGACTTTTTTTTTTTGCTTGATACATTGGCAACATCCACTTAAAAAAATATATATATTTCATTTTTCTCTCATCATGTATACCAGTAAAAATATGAATATTTTAACAAGATATACACTGATTCCGCTAGATACAGTGACGACACTAATAAAAAAAATTATTTTTAAAAAAAAGTAATTATTGGCTTATGATTGGTCGAAAAAGTTGTGACGTTGCCGATATGTCAAATGACACCGGTTTGCACGGTAACAAATAACTCATTTTCGTAAATAAATTTTCTCAACCTATTTTTGTAATTAATTAAAATTTTTATATTATTTTTATAAAAAAATCTACATCTTATACAATTTTCCTAATTTATTAATTTTTATATTATTTAGATAAAAAACCCAAGATGGAGCAAGTAATAACAAAATAAATTGTGAAAAGGAAAATCATATAAAATAGGATAAAATGAGAAAAAGAAAAGGATATTTACCTGAAGGTCAAGTGGAGCAAGAAAAGGTAGATAATCTGATAGATTGAAAACCCCAGCCAAGAGCATGGTCTCGTCAACTAGCGGTTTAAATTGGAATTTATCATCCATGGACTGCCCGAAAATCACTTTACACATCATAACTTCAATAACCTTACCTAACTTCCGGCTAAGGTCCACCGTCTCACCCGCCGTCGCTGCCTTCCTCACCGATTCAACCAATGACACCACCTCTTCCTTCCTAACTGGGGCAAAACATTCGATTTTTGAAGCACTAAGGAAGTGCAAAGTGCACCATTTCCGTACAGTTCGCCAATAGGAACCGTAGTGGGCAAAAGCCAAGCCCTTGCCACTGTAGGTCAAGTACTCGGTAGATTGGAGGTTAGGCCTGGAAGCAAAAACAAGGTCATGGACCTTGAGGAACAGTTCAGCGGCTTCAGGTGATGATACCACAATAGTCGGTACATAGCCTAGCTTTATTGACATTATGGGTCCATATTTTTTGCCAAGATGGTGAAGGGTTTGGTGAGGAAGGTCCCCTAGCATATGGAGGTTACCAATAATGGGAAGAGGAGCAGGACCGGGTGGAGGTTTCCGGCCATTTTTGTGGTGGTTTCGTGGGCGGAAGAAGTAGATAAAGGAACAAAGAGGTACAAGGAGTACCAAGAGTATGGCTAACGTTGAACAATACATTTGGGATGGGAAAGGAGAGCAGCCGATTGACAATTAATAGTGGCACCTTAAATAAGAAAGGAACACGTAAGAGTTCCAACTTGTCCGACAAGTAATACTGTAATTACAAATAAATAACCAAAATATGAACCATATTTTTCTCAATCAAAAGAAAAAAAACATGAACCATTTTTATCGAGAACTACAAAAACAGTAAAAAGTAGATTTTTACATTAGATTTATTTTCAATGATGGGTTCATCCCTTAACTTATATATTTTTTGATACAATATATAGAGTTATTTATAATTTCTTTTCAACCGATAAATAAAAGGATAATACGTTTCAGTACGCTCAAACTTACGTACTCCTACATTGACAAAAATACTCATCAATCAAGCTAAGACTCAATCGACTGCATTAACTTATATATTGATTGAGATTGATGCTTAATCTATTTAAAAAACTTATAGAAATATATTTTTAAGATTATGAAAGTAGATTATTAAAATATCGATTTGACATTCAAATGATAGCTTAATATTTATACTTATGATTTTTTTTATAACGGACTCAAATAAATTGATTATTTATGAAAATGATCTAGGTGTAAAATCTTATACGAAAATGATCTTTTTTTTACAGTATATGTTGGTGTCGGCCATCCATCATCCCTTAATGATTGCCCGGTCTATAAAAAATAATTTTTTCGATGTTCATTGGCATCGATATGTATTTTTTTCAAATACACTTAAAAAATACGGGCATTCCAGGATTTAAAAAAAATATTTTAATAGGTGTGGACGTTCTCGTTGCTGGCATCGGTTTAAATTTAAAAAAATTAATTTTTTTGCTTTTTTAGTGTCGACATTCTCTTTGCCAACGTGGTTTTTGAATTTTTTTTTTTGCCGGCATGCTCTGGTTGCCGAGATAGGTGAAAAGAAGGGAGGAAGAGAAGAAGACAAGGCAAATGCTTGAGCAAGAACAATATAGATATGGAAAATATAACAATTAATGATAACAGTAACAAAATTAATTAATTGTAAAATAAATAAGAAGCTGTGGAGTTATGCATCGTATTTTTTGACTTTTCTTCTCCCAGTCAAACTCTTATTTTTTAATTTTTCACTTAAAACTCTGATTAGTGTATATTATTGTAATATTATTTGACTTATGAATTTAGCTATAAATATGTCCTTTTCCACCTTAAAAAATAACCCATTACACATTTAAGTATTAACTTTTACAAGTTTTTAGAGAATTTTGTGTTTACGTTTTGAGGATTTTTATTTTGGGTTTTAGGATTTAGTTTTATCTCCATCTTTTGTACTCTTCATTTTTGCTGTTTTAGTGAAATTATCTTTACTCATGATTTTTTATCCTCTTCGGAAGGATTTTTTCACGTAAAATATTTGTATTAATTCGACCTTTTCAAGTTCCTTATTATTTTATTTGTTTGTTGATTAATCCGGTTTATCCCCAACAAAAGCCAACATGGTCAAATGAAAGGACAAATAGGTAACAAAAAGAGATAATAAAATAATTATTTGTTCGTTGCACTATAGAATTAAACATGTCATTTTGGTACAAGATTTTGCACTCGGGACATTTTCATACATAAACAATTTATTTAGGTCAATTACTGAAAAACCCCTAATACTCATCCTTGCTGAAGAATTTTTTTAAATAAATTTATATTACCTAACAATTCAAGAAAAGAAGTTTAAAAACAAAAATTGTCCTTACTATTGGATTAAAAATTGTTAGCGATATCAACAGACCTGAGCTGGGCTTGTTTATTTGGATTACTTATGTGGCGAATTTTCCGTAGAAACTTCTTTATTTTCCGAGATATTTCTATGAATCTGAATGATACTATTAAGATTTCATACAATTGAGCTAATCAATTTATCTCAGTACATAGAGCTGTGTCGAAAATGGGATCTAAATCTCTTTGTGCGCCGTTAGTCCCAAGTATGTGGTTTTATCTCAATACGGATGGTGCTATTCAAACAAACATTGGGTTATCTATTGTAGGAGGTGTGATTCAGGATGAAATTGGGAAGTGAATATTAGGATATAATAGGTTCTTGGGAAAGTATTATGTCTTTGTTATCGAATTGTAGGGAATCTTGAATAGTTTGCTCTTCCTTTATCTCATGAAGACAAGTGGTTCATACGGCACACTCCTATAGAGAATAACCAGGTAGCAAATACATTAATTAAAATGGCTTTTGTAAATGAAGAAGAGTTATGCTTATTTAACGTTCGTCTTTAGAGATTCAAGAATTTTTAGAAGATGATAGAATAAGTGGTATTTTAACCCCGAGTACTCCTATGTAAATCTTTTGGTATTTTTGTCTGTTTCCTACGCACAAAAAAATGTTAGCGATATAAATATATTTATAAAATTCACATTTATAATACGTAAAATATGAATAAATAATTATCATAAATTTAAATTTTATGTTTTTAGTAACACTCAATTTAAAATTATTTATTGTTAATTAATTAAAATAATAGAAAATAGAAAGCCCCAGAAAAGTGTGGACAAATTTTAGTTGATAATGATTTCCCTCCTAGCTTTCCCTATAGGGAAAAAATCAACTCTCACCGCCCAATAAAGACTCCAACCACCAAACCTAACCACAAAGGAAGTAATGACTATCTCAAAGTACAGCTCAGGCAATAGTATATAGATATTAAATCGTCAAGGACCACATGATTCATGGACCAGTACGGGAAGCCTCAAATTATCATTTTATTTTTGAAATATTGAAAATATTTTATTGGCTTTTTTATAAAAATTAACTCAAAATTTTTAATTAATTAAGTAAATAATTAATTTTTTTGATTAAACTCATAAATAACTTAAAATTCATAGTAAAAGTTGGTGGAGCTAAAGAGTTTGACACCAACAACATGTCACGTCAGCATCCAGGATATAAAAATAATTTTTTGGTAGAGTCATGTAGAATGACACTATCTATATAAATACCAGAAAAATACTAAAATTTTTGAAAAAATGAGAGTTTAAAAAAAATTTCTTTTTCTGGTGGAGGCAAATAAATTGGCACCACCAGTTTCCAAAGCTGCCTGTGTCATCCTTTTTTATTTTTTTAAGTTTTTTAAAATTTTAAATATATTAAAAAATGTTAGATATAACCATTTTTAAAATTTTAATATATTTAATATATTTTTAAAAATATATTAAAATTTTAAATATATTAACATTTTAATATACTTAATATATATTTTTAATAGGTAAAGACAAAAAAAAAGATTTTTTTAATATATTTAAAATTTTAAATATATTAAAAAATGTTAAGTATAACCAATTTTAAAATTTTAATATATTCAATATATTTTTTAATAGTTAAAGAAAAAAAAAAAGATTTTTAATATATTTAAAGTTTTTAAAAACTTAAAAAAATTTAAATATATTAAAAATTTAAATATATTAAAAAATGTTAAGTATAACCAATTTTAAAATATTTAAATATATTAAAATTTTAAACATATTAGAAAAATGTTAAGTATACCAATTTTAAAATTTTAATATATTTTTTAATAGGTAAAGGCAAAAAAGATTTTTTTTAATATATTTAAAATTTTAAAAGACTTTAAAGAAAAAAAAAAACCTCATTGCAAAAAGGATGACGCAGACAACTTTGAAAACTGGTGGCGCCAATTTATTTGGCTCCACCAAAAAAAAAAATTTAAACCCCCATTTTTTTAGAAATTATAGCATTTTCCTGATATTTATACAGGTGGTGCCATTCTACATGGCTCCACAAAAAAATAATTTTTTTATCTCGATTGCTGACATTGGTGGCGCCAAACTCATTGGCTCCACCAATTTTCACTTTCACTGTAGATTTTAGGTCATTTACATGTTTAATAAAAAAATGGATCATTTACATAATTAATTAAATTTTTTGGGTTAATTTTATAAAAAACCTATTTTATTCAACATTAAAATAATTTTAATAATTTGATCACTATTTATATGATCCAACGATTGATATGATATCATAAGTTCATTATGATTCTAGGAGTTTAAATGACTACTTTTATATATTTTTAGCTTTTTTTATGTTTTTTAATATTTTTAATATTATTTATAAATTTTTATAAGTTTTTATAACAATTCAAATATATTTTATTACTTTTATAATTTTATAATTTTTTATAATATTTATAAGTTTTTTTTTATGATTTTTTATAATTATTATAAGTTTATATCCATTTCACTATTTTTTTAATTGTTAATGATTTTTTCTTATTTTTAATGATTTTTATAATTTTTATATATTTTTATAAACTTTTAAATATTTTAAATATGTTTTATTCATTTTATAATTTTTTTATAATTTTTAGATTTTTAATTATTTTTTAAATATTTAAGTTATTTTTTATAATATTTATAAGTTTCTATCAATTTTAATATATTTTTATTATTTAATAATTTAATAATTTTAATGATTTTTTAATAATTTTTTTATGATTTTTAATAGTTTTTATGAGAAAATATTAGATTAAATAAAAAATTGACACATGTTATTATCTGATTGATCCGTCATGTCACATCTCAAAAACTGGGTTAGTAAAAATTTGGTTAATGAACTGAGTGTGGTCACGCTCGAATTTTTTTTAGATAACCTTGGCACCTTTGCCAATATATAAGTATCAAGTATAGTGATTGACTAGTTATGGATGTGTAATTGATGATCTGAGTTTGAATCCCTTCTCTCTCATTAATTTCCATTTGATGCAAATTTGCTTCAAACCTTAGTAAAAGTCACACCATATTTTTAAAACAATTGTTGTAGGAATGTGAATAAAGAAATAAGTTGATTTAGTGGTCAGGAGCTTAGATAAATTCCTAAATGTCTTAGGTTTAAGTATTCACAGTCTCAAATTTCTCCTTATTTGATCCCTTTTTGCTCTTTTGTCTCCTTAACATGCCTATTTTCTTCACCCTTACCTTGTGTGATGTACATTGAACTTTGACAAGGTGAATTACACCTTTTGTTTTTCATCTTTTATTTTTTCTCTCCATATTGCTGCCGCTCTCTCTTGTTCCTTCCTTCTCTTCATTTTTTTCTTTTGTTTTAGCCACCAACCACCACCTTTACTTTATTTCTTCTCCTTTCATTCACCACACTTTGTCAACGGAACCCTACCATCACCACCACCAGACCTCTTCTTTGCCGCTACTCCACCTATTCATTTTGCTCCAACGTCACCCCTTGCACCACCACTCACCACTGTGGCCACCACCTTGCATCACCAGGGGATAAAACCTTCTTTTTCTCTCAATTTCTCTATTTTCCCTTTTGATTTTCTCTTTCTCCTCTCTAGTGCCGCAACACTCTTCTTCCCCTCCTCCCCAGTCGAGTTCTCATCGGACTGCCACCACCATCGTTATCGTCGCCACGCCTCCACCGGCTTTGGTGATTCTTTCTCTTTTCTTCATCATTTTTCGATCTCCATCGCTCTTATAGTAATAAAAAAAAAATCCTATATCCCTATTTTAATTAGTTTATTTTTTTAAATATTATACTTAATGACTCACTTTTACAAGTGACTATTTTTCTCTAGACTTGGGCTTAGTTTGGATGAGCGGTGTGTTTACCTCCGGTGAGATTAAAAACAGCGGTGGTGGTGAGATTAGTTACTGTAGCAGTGAGATTGGATGCTGTAGCAGTGAGATTAAAAACAATGATAGAGTGTGTGTTTAGATTCAAACACAGCTGTAGCGGTGAGGTGAGAATATAAAATGGCTATTAAGGACATCATATTAGAATTGATATATAAACTTTTACAAAATTATTAAAAATATGTTAATTTATAAATTCATTTAATAAAATATTAAAATGTATCTTATGATATTTTATTATAAATATTTTAATTAATTATATAATTAAATTTTATAAAAATCCAATTAAAAATAGTATTTAATATCATGAAAATACAAACAATATTATTATAATGAAACATTGTTTTTAAATTTAATAAAACTAATTTTTTTTTTTAAAAATTACTGACTGATTTTATTATTAAAAGGATAATAGCCACCAGATTACATTCTTGGAAATGAATTTTGAAAATAGATTCCTAATTCTATTGGCCACCTCATACGGTGCCATAATAACTGAAAAATAAAGTAAACATTAAATTAAAAAAACAATTAATTAAACATTAATTTTAAAGAAAACAACTATCTAAAAGAAAACAAAACGACACTACTGCTTATCTGGGCTATCATTTCTTCCTTTTTTTTAATCTGTAGCAAATCCCTATCAGTCAATCAAGAGACCGATTTTTTTCTATTGTTTCTTCTTGTTATCTCCGTCTCTTGAAAACAGTGAGTTCTTCGGACCTAGTTCTTCCCTTCTCGTCCGGACTCCCAAATCCTTACCTCCTCCTCATCTTATGTCTTGGATTACCAGTCTTTCCACCGGTGCCGGAGCTTCCTCAACCCAATATCTGGGTTCATCGTATTTGTCCCTTCTCTAGCCATTTCATGCGCTGCTCTATTTGCTTCTCTAGGTATGTGTTTGAAAGAGATTGGGATAAAAGATAAAATGAGATATATTTTATCAAAAGTATAAAAAAAGCACATGACAAAGACAAAAGGGTAAAAGCATACCTGCGTTGAATCCACTGTCAAGTTTCTCACCAGTGAAAAATTCCATTTCTACTGGTGTTGTATAGCATTCAACGCACTGATGCTGTGCAATCCAAACAACTTTCACCGTCATGATTGCATTGAAATAACACTTAATCACACCACACTGGAGGAAAACGGGCATCCAAAGGAGCCCTTGGTTTCCTCTCCGATTCGAAACCCCAGTGATCCATCAACCCTTCCAATCCAACCAATATAGAGTAAGTACAGTGGTTGAATGAAAACCACTATTCCTTCCCTAATTTTTACCTTAGGCCGAATGTGTATAAAAGATCATGGTGTATTTTCCTTCAAGTATTAACATCGTGTTCTACTTTTGATCTAGGGCCGATTGATACCATCCCGAGAAACCCCTAACGTTGGAAATGAGATCAAAATTTTTGATTGATTAATTATAAGAATAACCTATCGATTAGACCTAAGTGTGGGCGCTCTGAGAGTGGTGATTGGCTTTGGGTCTACTCTCAGGCGTGGGTCTAATCTAAATAAAATTAGATATACATTAACTCTAGTATTTAAATAAAATATTGTTATTTGTATTGTGTTTTATGTGAATACTTAAAGTATTCCAAAAAGGGAGATTAAACCCATCGATGTGTATTATACAAAGTAAATGACCCCAACCAACTAGTTTATGAAAAGTATGTTGTGTGGTTATGATTTCCACTGTTTGAAAAGTATGTTATTCTCATTCCTATGTTATGTGATATATTGGCACAATTGATTTTACATGACAAGTAAATTGTGACATTTTGAGATCTTGGAACAATATGTGAATCACATGTTAAACATGCCCTACATGATATTATGTGTTACAGAAATTCGATTTGTATGTTTCAACATGCCCAATGAGATAAGTGAAAGCTTGAAACCAGAAAAATATGTATATATATGTTCATTGTGGCCATATCACATGTATTGGGTAGAACATTGTAAGGAGGAAGAATTGGTGGCTTCGCCTACAACCTACATGGCAGCTTGTCTACAAAATTGGTGGTTTATCCACAACCTACATGATAGCTTGTGTGTGAATATTGGTAGCTTCGTCCACAACTTACATGATAGCTTGCCTGCGAATTTGGTGGTTTATCCGCAACCTACATGGTAGCTTGTCTACAAATGTTGGTGGCTTCGACCACATATATTGGAGTGATTGGATGGATGAGTTCTAAGGAACTCTTTTTGGAGTGTAGCGGTGATGGGTAGGATGTTTCATAAAAATTTGCATAATTGTTTTATAAAAATTGCATTGCCATGATCATGTGCATAAAATTGATTATGTTGTATGATAAGTGTAATGACCCAAAATTCACGGGCATCGGAAAAAGTACATTATCGGGCCTCCGTCTTAGTAAATCGAGTTCATAAATATTTATTAGGAATATTTGTGAGTCTAGTTGTGTGTTTAATTAGGCTTTAATTAAGTGAATTTAGCATAATTAAGAGTAATTAAGAAAAAGGACTAAATTGAATAAGGGGTAAAAATTGAATTATAGATTAAAATAAAATATAAAGGACCAAAATGGCAATTATGTCATTTGTCCTAATTGAGGTGGCAAATGAATTGAAAAATCTAAGATTTTTCTTAGATTTCATACATTAATTAATTAATTATTATTATTATTATTGTTATTATTATTATAAATTAAAATAAAGACAAATGTATGGTAATAAAAATATAAATGTGTAATAATTATATTTGTACAATTTTAATATATTTATTTAATTACTTTTTATTTAAGTAAATAGATTTTTATTATGTTAAAATATAAAATTATATAAAATAAATAAAATAAGGACAATTGGATGGTGATGATGATAGACAAGTGTAAAATATATGTGTGTACAAATGTAATATAAATATTTGTTATTAAATGGATATTTATTATAGTAATTATTATTATTATTATTATTAAATTAATAAAGTAAATAAACATAAAAGAATAAAGAAACAAAAAGAATAAAAGAAAGATATGAAGGAGAAAAGAAACAGAGAAGCATTCGAATAGGGAGAAAGAAAAAGGGGAAAAAAAAAAGGGAAACTAAGGTTTTGAAGCTTTAAGCTTTAATTGGTAAGTCAATTAAGTCATTTTCTCTTAATTTTGATGTTTTAGAAGCTTTAGAACAAGGTTTTGTTGAATTTAAGTTGAATTTTTGAAAGTTCTTAGGTTTTTGAATATAGTTCATGTTGAACAAAATGATGAATTAGGGGTTTAATTGATAGAATTTCTAGTTAGAATTGATTAAGGGATTAAATTGTAAAAGAAGCTATAAGTTTTAAGTTAGAGGGATTAAATTGAAAGAAATTTGAAATTAGGGTTTGAATATGAACATTGAGTAGTTAAGTTGAATTTGGTAGGAAATTAAGTAAAAATAAGGTATGAATTAAGATAGGAAAGTAAGTGAATTTAGTTAGGACTAAATTGAAATTAAGATACAAATTGAATAGAAATTCAATTATTTAATATAAATTGGTGCTGTATTAATAATGAAAAATTATTATTATTTTTGTAGCTAATAAAGAACCTGAGGCATCGGCACACAAAGGAAAGAAGAAGGCTATCGAGGACTAAAACGAGAAATTCACGGTTTATATTACTATAATTCAAACTACTATTTATTAAATGTTATATTTAAATTTATGTGTATGGTAAGTAAAATTATAAGGTAAGTATCAATATTGAATTGAATGAAATTGAGATGAAGTATGATTATGTATGAATATTTGATAGTATATTGTTGGAAAGTGGAAAATTATATCGAATTGAATTGTACATTGAAAGTGAAATTGAAATTGAGAAATGATTTGAATACCCAATTAAGTAGTCGGGCTGAGTCGGATATAGTTGGCATGCCATAGGATTGGAAGAGTACAGGAATTTATCTCGCTGGCCGATCGACACCGTGTATGTGTCGTGCTCGTGCACCACGTGTGTCGTTTCGTGCACTTTATGTGTCGATATATCTTCGATATATTGATCGTGCATCGAGTACCGCTTTTAGGCACAATGTGCCGTCTTGGTGTGTTTGGTTGGAATCCGTGTATCCGCCAAGGTCCGGTTTGTTAATAGGTTGAATATTCGAAATGAGAGAATTGAATAAATTTGATTGATCGTATGATTAAAAGTATGAGAAAGAAATTGTTAGTCGATTTGTGAATTGAAATTGTATGTGAGATTTGGAAACATAAACCTAAGGTTTATGAATTGATGAAGCTCAAGTTATTAAGATATGATATTGTTGATGAATTATTATATATGAAATATGAAATTGAATGTAAATTAGTTCTTATGATTTATAAATTTTACTTGTTTAATGTTATATGATTAATATTTATAATTCATTAAAGATATATAGTTTGAATTATGGTAATACCACTGAGTACGAAATACTCAAATACAATCATTTCAATCATGCAGTCGATAGAAGTCAAAAGTCCCTGCTCAAATCCGCATCAATCCCGACTTCAAGACAACTTTGGTGATGTATTTTCTTTTCCTTTTGGTAAACGTGGCATGTACCTAGGTCATATATATAGGTCATATGATTTTGGTTATAAAGTATGGATGGTTTGTAATGTTTTGAACTTAGTTTTAAGTGATATGGTAAAGAGTATATTATAAAATTTGGCATTAAACTTGAATAGAAAAATAAATGAAGTTATTAGTCAATTTGAATGATATTATAAATGTTTAATTATTAGATTACTATGTTAATGAATTAGTTATGATATAAGTGTATTTGAGTACAAATTGTTTTTGGTTGAGTCATTGGTTTTGGATTGGTTGCGGTTTGAAAATTGCAGGGAAGGTTAGATGTTTATAAAGGGGTTATATTGAGTTTCAAAAAAAAAATTTATGAAAAATATCTGGAGTACTCGAACAAGTCCTGTTCCATTTCTAATACATATTTTTGGCCTCGAAGGTCCATCAAAGGGACTTAATCGTTAATTTATAATATGTGTGTTATTTATTTGTGAATTAATCGTAAATTGTCCGATATATTCGGTAATGTCTCGTAACCTTGTTCCGGCGACAATTTAAGGTTAAGGGGTGTTACAATAAGTATGTGCTTATGGTTATTCAACTTGTTATAAGACTCACATTGGGCTTTAAAAGCTTACCCATTTAGTTTCATAATCTTTCAGGTGATTCATGGACTTAGGGTTTGGATTCAATATTCGGAGGAGCTTATCGGATGGAACTTTAATAAATGGATTATAAACTATTTGAGATGTTATTTTAGACTGTGGACATAGAACTTTTTATTGGGTTGTTCCTTTACTTTATAACTCTAAATTGCCATGCATGCATGCTTGATGGATTTACAAGTATTTTGAATTATTGAGCTTATTTAAATTAATTATGATTTTTACTTGATTTTAAATAAACTTTGTGATTTTTCTAAATATTTTTAAAAGTCCGCTGCGAAAGATTTTTACCAAAATCAATTTTAAGAAATAATTAAAAAATATTACAAATTCTTAATTTAATGATTTAAGATGAGACTTCGATATAAAAATGATACTTTTCAAATACTTGGTATTTAAATTTCGATAAGTGTTTTTCAAATACTAAATTACTCGGTATTTATATTTTAAAGTTTTAGTAAAAACAACTGAAAACTAATTATTTTCAACAAGTAAATGTTTTCAATGGTTGTAATGTGACTTCCGAGATTCGGCCATAACGTCTAGGCCGAGTTTGAGGTGTTATACTTCAATTTATTTTAAACTATTAATGATCATCCACTGGTTCCATTAATAGAGAGACTTAATTAATTATTTTTGTTAACAATAAAAACTCAATTAGGTGTGAATTTAATATAAAACTTAATTGATTTTTCATTTTTTTTTAATTTTTTCTTCGCATAAAAACCTTATTTAAGAGTATATGTAATAAAAGCGCCATCTATCCCATCAAAATGAACAAAAGTAAAAGAAGTCCAATTCCAAAGCTTGAACGTTGCAGTATCCAACTTTAAAAATGTTCTTTTTAAAAGAAAAAATCGTCAAAAAAAGCCTTTAGAAAATACAAAAAATTAATTAATTGTTTTTTGGGCCAGTATTTTTTGTTATTTTTTTTTGTCTTCTAATAAAATATCTAGTCCATTATTATCAACAAAAAAAATAATAATTAAGCTTTTGTCGTTAGTTAAAATAATTAATTAAACCCCTTCGTTAACAGAATTTATGGTTGACTATGTTGACTGTAAAAAATAAATTGATAAACGAATCAAACGACGACCACATATGACAACTTATGATTTAATATGATATTTTCTTATAAAGTAAAAGAAATTATAAAAAAAATATAAAATTATTAAAAATATAAAAAATTATAATTAAATTGATAGAAAGTTATAAAAATTATAATAAATAATAAATATTATAAAAATCAAATTAATTCTAATAAATTATAAAAAAATTATAAATTTAACAAAACATATTTAAAATCTTATAAAAACGTATAAAAATTCTTTAAAAACTTATAAAAAGTTCATTAAAAAATATTAAAATTGATATAAACTTATAGAAATAATCATAAAACTTGAATTGAATCAAATTAGTAAGTTGGACTGGTTAAACAAAATTGACAACGGTACTAGTCCGGAGAAAGCCATTACACCAATTGACTTGAAAACTTGACGTTTGAATCGTTTTTACTTTTTTTTTTAATGTTTATTTAATTGAAATGGACGGATTGAATGAACTAGTCAAACCAAAAAACAAGTGGACTAACTGGTTCGTCTAGTAGTCTTCTTCTGAAAACTTTGGTTAGAGTATTCATACTAATGGCCCCTTTGGATGGGTGTTTACCTCCAATGCAGTGCGTTTAGCTTTTTTTTTTTTGTGTCACGCTATAGTATTGCTACAATATCTAATCTCATCGCGACCGTTGTTTTTACACTAACTGTAACACCCCTAACCCGTATTCGTCACCGAAACAGGGTTACGAAACATTACCAGAAGTTACAGATCAATTAAACAGATATTTCACCTCATACAATATTCATATCAGAAATCAATTAATAAGTCCCTTATATGAACCCTCGAGGTCCAAAATACACATTAGAAACAAATCGGGACTAAACCGGGTACTCAGAGAATTTTTCGCAAAATTTCAAAATTTTTCCAAGGTGCAGGGGACACACGCCCGTGTGGTCAGGCCGTGTGGCTCACACGGCCAAGAGACACGCCCGTATGGTCAGGCCGTGTGGCTCACACGGCCAAGAGACACGCCCGTGTCTTAGGCCGTGTGGGCATTCGAAATAGGGCACACGGAAGTGTCCCAGCCCGTGTCCGTACCCTTGTAACTCTCTGACTTGGGTCACACGCCCGTGTGTAGGTGCAGGAGTCACACGGCCAAGCACACGCTCGTGTGCCAAGCTGTGTGAAAAATATTGAGCATTTTGTTTTGAATTTTTAAGATGCAGGGGACACATGGCCAGACCACACGCTCATGCGCTAGGCCGTGTGTCACACACGACTGAGACACACACTCGTGTCTTTGCCCGTGTGGACGAAAATAGGCCATTTTCAAGGCCACTTTTCTCACCCAAATTGTCTTCCACCTATATCAACACTTTAACACATTTATCAAGCAATACCAATCATTCAAATCAAGCTAAAACCAAGTTTAATACATGTTATAACATCCCATATGTCTAAGTATTCAATTTCCCTTAATTGATCCAATTCAGATACATGCATATCTTACCAATTATACTAACTCAAATCAATTAATTATGAACCTATATAATCTTCATCATAAAACCAATTCAAAGACTCATCAAACACATTATGACCATATATAAACACATCAAAATATGTCCATCACAAGCCATTCCAATGGCTAGTTACAACCAAACATTTACATTGCCATCATTGGTCATGTTTAGCCTATACATGTCATTATAACTAAAATTTGTTTATCATATATACCGAAAAGTCTGAGGGATAGTGTGATATGGATCTGACTATCTTCCAACCTTTACAAGCTTCCGAGTATTATAAAATAGAGGAAATAAAACAGAGTAAGCATTTATGCTTAGTAAGTTCATATAACGGAAAATTAACTTACCATTCATTTACATTTAAAGTAAACATGCAAAATTCATCCAAATAAATTTGGCAATTTGCCAAAACACATATAACCTCAAGAAACATGTTATCCATGTATTTCATATGAATATCAAGAACCAAGGATGAGCTCATCATGTAACAATTTTCATATACATATGTTTTACACATCATATGACATATACAATTCCATAATAATTCATCTCAAGTTCAGATTATCCCATGTCAAAACTTTGCCCGTTGAATTTATTTGAAATATCGATGGATACATAGGTAGCACACTTGAAGTGTACAAAATTGTAATCCGTCAATTCATATTCGAGAACACTCATACAAACACATAAACGGGAAGCTCTCTCTCGAGCCACATAACAGGAAGCTCACGTGATCCATATAACGGGAAGCTTATCCGGGCTGTATAACGGGAAGCTCATAAGAGCCATATTCAGGAAGCTCATGCGAGCCAATAACGGGTAACTCCGAAGAGCCATTAATCAGGAAGCTCCGGAGAGCCATTAATCAGGAAGCTCACAAAGAGCCTTTAATCGGGAAGCTCACAAAAAGCCATATATCGGGACGCTCATAAGAGCTGCGGTGTGTCCACAACACATGCAAGATCACAACCGATCAGGATGCTCCGAAGAGCTACTAACGGGAAGCTCGCCAGAACCATGTAACGAGAAGCTCGAGAGGGCTAATAATGGGATGCTCTTTTGAGCTGTGGTGTGTCTGCAACATATGCAGGACCACGACCAATTCGGGAACCCTGTATCAATCGAATCTTATATTTCCAAACGGGACTTAATATTAATCGGATATTGTCAGATATGTGATCAATTTTATATGTATGGAAATTTCACAATTCACATATACAACATTCAATTCAAACATATAAATATACACAATTTTGTTACATGAACTTACCTTGATAAGTATTCGTATACGCAAAATTTACTAACCCGACACTTTTTCTTTTCCACGATCTAACTTCATATTTGAGTTATCCGGATCTATACGAATGAATTTAAAATCAGTTTAATACAATTCATATTAAATTCAATCCAATTCACATTTTTGGAAAAATTACCATTTTGCCCCTATACTTTTAATTAATTCTGATTTCGTCCCTAGGCTCAGAAAATGAAATTCATGCAATTTAATCCTTATTCCAAGCCTAGCCAATTTTTACATGTAACAATAACAGCCCATATATTTCAAAAAATTCAAAATTTTTCCATAAATTTTACATCTTTACAATTTAGTCCCTAAATCACAATTTCATAAAAATTCACTTTACAAAAGTTGTTTATCTATCAACAACCTTTCATTTTCTACCATAAAACTTCATAATTCATGCATATTCATCCATGGAAAAACCTTAGTACTTTGATAACTTTATAAATTAATCCCTGAGATAGCTAAATTAGGCTATTACGATCTCGGAAACATAAAAATCATTAAAAACAGAACTTGAATACTCACCTAATTGAGCCAAATAAGCTTGCTACCTTCAATCTCTTCTAACTAGGGTTTCCATGTAAAATAATTTGGGAAAGATGATAATATGATGATATTTTCATTATTTTATTACTTATCATCTTTAATTATTTTTAGTTTCCAATTAAATCCTTTTCTTTATTTAATTTTCCATGGATGAATCATCATACTTATCTACTAACTCCTCTTAATGGTCTATTTTCCATATAAGGACCTCAAATTTTAAATTCCATAGCTATTTGATACTTATAGCTACTAGAACTTAACTTTTGCATTTTATGCAATTTGGTCCTTTCCATTTAATTAGACATGTAATCGGTAAAATTTTCTTAAACAAAATTTACTTACTACATTCCTATCATACGGTAAATCATAAAATAATATTAAAATAAAATTTCTTTCGGGCTCGGATTTGTGGTCCCGAAATCACTGTTCCGATTTCATTGAAAACAGCCTATTACACTAACCGTAGGTAAACACACCCATCCATCTAAAGGGGCCCTAAGATATGCTAATGATTGGATAATGCAATTTTAGTTTGATAATATCTAATTATACCAAAAATACTTTATATCATACAATACTTAGCAAAAAAAAATAAAAAAAAATCAACTTTCAATATCCAAACTACTGTACTGTACTTAAAAAATTGGAGATAAAAGTTTTAAAAATAAAAACAATAATTTATCAATAAAAAGGAGAGGATCCCACAATTATCGTCTTAGTTTTGAAATATTGAGAACATTTTATTTAACATGAAAATGACCCTAACGATCTCATGACTACTCCCATTATCCGATGATTGGTGTGATGTCATGTGCTCATTATGATTTTAGGGGTTTAAATGACTTTTTTTATTTTTATTTTTAATGTTTTTATGATTTTTATAAATTTTTTAGTAATTTGGATAATATCTTATAATTTTTTAGAATTTTTTATATGTTTTTATGAATTTTTATAAGTTTTTATAAATTTTTAAATATTTTTTAATATTTTTTAATTTTCAATAGTTTTAATGATTTATTAGATTTTTATAATTTTTTACAATACTTAATAAATTTTTATGATTTTTTTATAATTTTTATAAGTTTATATCAGTTCCAATAATTTTTTTAATTATTTTTTAATTTTCAATAGTTTTAATGATTTTTAATAATTTTTTTATAAGTTATTAAGAATTTGTATATGTTTTTATAAAATTTTAAACATGTTTTATTAATTTTATAAATTTATTAGATTTTTATATTTTTATAATATTTATGAGTTATTACTTTTTTATAATTTTAATATTTAATAATTTGTTTATATTTTTTCTGACTTTTTATAATTTTCAATTATTTTTATAATTTTTTATGATTTTTAATGTAAAAATATTAGATTAAACCTAAAGCTATCACATGTCACAATCTGATTAGTTCATTAATTTAATTTAATGGTCAACGAGATCAGCAACGAATTTCGTTAATTGAGGGACTTAATTGATAATTTTTGTTAATAATAAAAACTCAATTGAATGAAAATTTAATATAAGAGTTTAAGTAATTTTATTCGCATTTTGTTAAAGGCTTTTTCTATATATAATCCTTATTTAAAAATATATGTAATAATTGTACTATCTATCCCATCAGTTATATGTAATAATTGTATTATCTATCCCATCAGAATTCCAATACCAAAGCTTGAGTGTCTCACTATCTAACTTAAAAAACGTTTTAAAAAAAGCTTATATACGAAAAAGGCAAAAAAAAAAAAGCGAAAAAATTAAGTCTATATATTAAATTTGCACTAAATTCATCTCTTACCGTGAATTAAAATAATTAATTAAACCCCTCTATAAATAGAATTTATGGTTGATCATGTTGATCGTTAAAATAAATTAACAGGCTAATTAGATGGTGACACGTGATAATTTCTGTTTTAATATAATATTTACTCATAAAAATATTAAAAAAATATTAAAATTATATAAACTTATAAATTTTTAAAAAGTTACAAAAAACCTTGATCAGCATATTTCATACTGACATATGCTAATAATTGGATAATGAAATTTTGGTTTGATAATATCTAATTGTACTAAAAATATTTTATATCATCCAATACTTAGCAAAAAAAAATTCACAACTTGATTCTAGCAACGTTTATGATCTCCACTAGCTACTTTAAGTGGTAGACTCTTATATCAATTGAAGATTTAAAACCGTTGCTGCAATATAAGATAGGTGCTTGGAAGGAGCGACAGGGTAGTGGGCACTTATCTGGCACCAAATTGTAAATAGTAAACAAATAGAACACACACGTAATTCGGTTTTTCTATGTATGTGGAGCCTAGTTCAGTGAGAAATATCAACTCTCTTCAACAATTACAATAAGTAATTCTAACCTATCACACATCCCGTGACAATTTTCCTCACATTTGTACCTTGAAGATCAATACTATCACCATTAAGTCCACCTTTGTGAACTCAACAAGTAAAATCACAACACAAATGGTTTTACTATCAAATAACACCCTAAGCAAAGTTCCTTACTTGAACAAATTTAATGCTCTCAATTCTTAGATAAAGTGGAAATATGGAAATTTAGGGATAGGGTACAAGCACATAATATTTGAGTTACCTATAACGGAAACTCGACTCAGCACTTGATATAATGTCAAGTTTTGATCGATTTAATGAGATAAAATACATCATTAGCATGCGACTGCTAAAACTATAAAATAATAAATGGTATATTGTGCTAAGAAAAAAGTGCTAGATACCGGTAATGGTAAGGGGAAAGATGAGTAATATACTCTTAGTAGACCCATAACATAAATGTGTTAGAGCATTATAATTATGGGAACACTCTTAGGATCTACCTATGTGAGTGTGAAGCGTGGTCGCTTCTAAGATCTTAAGGGCTTGACCTTAATAACACTCATGAAAAGAGGTTACAAACACATGACCATAATAATGTCCATGAATACTCTGCATTGACTGGTGTTGTAATCATTGTGTGAGATGTGTTCGGTTAATCAAATGGAATAGTTGGTTCTAAATATAATCTACTATGAAATTTTGATTAACTTTAACATGTCTTCACTAAGTAAATGTTCAAATGTATAACACTTTCACTTATGCAATTGATTCCCAATATTATCAAAATCTAAAATATTTTAAAAATGGGAGGAGATTGTTGAAATATATTCAAAATACTTATAATGTTTCAATAATTATAATTGAAAAGTAACTCATTAATTCCTATAAATAGGAGTGGAAACACATGTAACTCATGCGTTTTTAAGTTTTTAATACTTTATATTATGTTATTTTTATATATTATGTAATTTAGAACACATTAAAAAAATAAACCTATACTAAATATATAATACTACTCTAATGTAAACATTAAAATAATGTTAAGATGACTATATAAAAACTTTCAAAAAAATATAAAATATTAAAATAAAATAAAATAAATATTTAAAAAAATTAAAAAATAGTATGAGCGGAACTAAAATGGGTTTGAGTTATTCTTTTGCAAATATGAATGGGTTTGGAAAAAATTTTAGACCCAATATTTTAAATCGAGCCAGACTTGAATAAATATAAAAAATATTAATAACATGTTTAGACCCGTCCGGACCCAAACCTTCAATACCTCTATATGCATCAAGCCTCCTAAACACATCTCCACAATGATCATAACCGTCACAACCAACTCCCCTCATTTATTCATTAGCTCTTTTAAAATGTATCTAACAAACCCTCCGTTTCTTTAAATATGACCCATAAAACTCAAAATACATACTTGAAGCTTGCATGATCTTGCTTTAATCTTTGCCTTTTTTTTTTTGGGAGAAAGAGACTGGTTGGCATCTAAAAGTCCAATTCAGAATTTGACACAATTAAACAGTTTGATATTACATTCCCAATATTTGAATCAAGCCAATCTTCAGTTTATATATATACCCTTTAAAGAGAAGCTTAATTTTTGTAGCTGTGGGTCTGTTTTTGCTTGTAGAACAGTTGCTTCCATGGGGTTTTCCTCCTTGTTCCTCCATGACCTGTTTCTTCATTAAAATTTAAAAGGATATTGCATGAGATCTAACTTTGAAATGACTGCTTGATGTAAACTCTGAAATTTGCTTTACTACTAATATATGGTAGGTAAATGTCATTGTCATGTTTGGGGCTAATGATATATGATACTATCAAATGTTACAGAATTGCTTCGTTGGTTCCAAGTTTCACCCATGAAGATAATGTGGGTTTTGTACTATTAACATAGAAATAAGCTCAGAATCACGTCCATTATGGGACATAGAATAGCATTCATGTAGTATAGATTTCATTGTTTAAATATAAAGCTTTGACTTATCTTTGACACCACTCTAAAGTTGCTCTAACAACTGGGTCTGCATCATACTGAAGTCTAAAATGAAGCTATGGGTTTCTTTATATATATATATATATATATATATTAAACTGAGATAGTTTCCATCATCTAATTAAAAAAAAAGTACACACCAAACACCCCTTTGCCTTTCACTATATATACACTCTTTTGTATTCTTCAATGAATACATAATCAAGGAGTAGTTCATAAGTTCACTCAAACGGAAGAGAAATCAGACCAAGAAAAAAGAAATGGGAGTTTTTCTTCTTTCATCACCAGCATTTCTGGTTTTCTTCTCATTTTTCACATTCTGTCTACTTGTTGACCCCGTACTTGGGATCACCAGGCACTACAAGTTTGATGTATGTATTAATTTGATAGGATTATCAACCAAATATCTGTTTGATTGTGACTTGGTGTAGCTTACCCATTTTGTAGGTCAAGTTGCATAATGTGACACGTTTGTGCCATACAAGGAGCATTGTTTTGGTGAATGGACAATTTCCAGGGCCTCGCATTGTAGCAAGGGAGGGTGATCAGCTTCTCATAAAAGTGGTCAACCATGTGCCTAACAATGTTTCTATCCACTGGTATTGAAGTTTACTTTGAAAATGACATTATGCAGATATTACATTTACATGCTGAATAAATTATGTATGCTTAATGAGGGAAGGTCTAAAGTTACATGCTATATATGGTGATGTCTTTTCGAAACAGGCATGGCATTCGACAGCTTCGAAGCGGTTGGGCAGATGGGCCAGCATATGTGACTCAGTGTCCCATACAAACCGGCCAAAGCTACGTTTACAACTTCACCATTATAGGCCAAAGAGGGACTCTCTTCTAGCATGCCCATATATCATGGCTAAGAGCCACTCTTTATGGTCCCATTATCATTCTTCCCAAGCGTGGCATACCTTACCCTTTTGCTAAGCCTTACAAGGAAGTTCCCATTGTCTTCGGTATTGAAATCATCAATGAACCGATCCATTAAGATTCTACATTTATTTTGCTAACTCAAATTGACATGAACCCCTTTATGATAAAATTGCAGGAGAGTGGTTCAATGCAGATCCTGAGGCTGTTATTAGCCAGGCACTCCAGACTGGTGGGGGTCCAAATGTCTCTGATGCTTATACCATCAATGGTCTCCCTGGACCACTTTATAACTGCTCAGCCAAAGGTAATAAATAGCTAAAATTTTGTCTTAAGCTTTAGACATACACAGACATGCACACATACATTATAGAGCTATGGGATTCACTTGTGGACTAACAACTTTGACAGATACATTCAAGCTGAAGGTGAAGCCTGGCAAAACTTACCTTCTTCGTTTAGTCAATGCGGCACTCAATGATGAGCTCTTCTTCAGCATAGCACATCACACACTAACTGTTGTTGATGTTGATGCCGTTTATGTTAAACCATTTGAGACTGAAACACTTCTCATCACCCCTGGTCAAACCACAAATGTGATCCTTAAGACTAAACCAAGCTATCCAAATGCCACTTTCTTCATGACTGCTAGACCATATGTGACAGGCCAAGGAACATTCGATAATTCAACTGTTGCCGGTATTTTAGAATACGAGTCACCACCCAATAGCCTTCATTCGAGCATAATCTTGCCCTTGTTTAAACCAATTCTACCTGCTTTGAATGACACTTCCTTTGCTACAAAATTCGCAAGTAAACTCCGTAGCTTGGCCAGTGCACAATATCCTGCCAATGTGCCTCACAAGGTTGATAAGCATTTTTTCTTCACTGTTGGTCTCGGAACCAGCCCATGCCAGCATAACCAAACCTGCCAAGGACCTAATGGAACCAAGTTCACAGCTTCAGTGAATAATGTATCGTTTGCAATGCCGACTACAGCATTACTCCAGGCTCATTTCTTCGGCCAATCTAACGGAGTTTACACCCCTGATTTTCCTAGCACTCCTATAACTCCATTTAACTATACAGGCTCACCACCTAACAATACTATGGTAAGCAACGGAACAAAGGTAGTAGTGCTTCCTTTTAACACTTCCGTGGAGCTAGTTATGCAGGACACGAACATTCTTGGAGCTGAAAGCCACCCTCTTCATCTACATGGCTTCAATTTCTTCATCGTCGGCCAAGGTTTTGGCAACTTTGATCCAAATAAGGACCCTGCAAAATTCAATCTGATTGATCCCGTTGAAAGGAACACTGTTGGTGTGCCATCAGGAGGTTGGGTTGCAATTCGTTTTCTAGCTGACAATCCTGGTAAGTGACATGTTAAACACCAATTAGATTCATCAAATGCTTGCTTTGGTTGATGATGACCATTGACAACAAGAACCACATGCATGCAGGGGTATGGTTCATGCATTGCCATCTAGAAGTGCACACCAGCTGGGGCTTGAAGATGGCTTGGATTGTCTTGGATGGTGAACTTCCTACTCAGAAATTGTTGCCTCCACCAGCAGATCTTCCTAAATGTTGATCGATATGACACTTCTTGTGTTCATTTTGGCCTAAAATCTGCCTGAATTTTTTTTTTTTTTAATTTCAGCCATTTTGATTTGTTGACTTTTTTTTTCCTTTTTTTGTGTTTTTGTTTTTGTTTTTGGCATTGACCTATCAATGGTCCAAATTTGTTTTCTTGATTCTTGCGAAGTTAGGACAGTCAGCAAGCAATTTATTTTGTAACAAGATCTGCAAATTGTCAATACAAAGAAATCTCAATAATATATTGGCATCCTTTTGTTCATTCAATCCTAGCCTCTGAAGCATATCTGTACAATTTGCAACTCCTCCACACTAAATTTATTCCTTTATTTTCATTAAAATACCATTTCCCTCACTGATCAGTTCAACCTGAATCATACCAACTTAAATCTGTTTTTGAGGAATTGAATTGTAGTCTAGTAAAAATTTAGATTTTAAAGAGTAAATCATAAAAAAAATATAAAATTAGAATATAAGAGACTGTTTTCTTCAACACTGAATAGAGCTTCCTCTTAGTTACTCTGAAAGCTTCTTCTTTTTGTTTTTTTCGAAAGTGAAGCTAGAGAATAAAGCCTTGTCAGTTTAGAAAATGTCTTATTGAAGAAAAAAAATTAGTAAAAGACATTTTCCTTAAAAAAGTCTTGGTTTTACCTTTTTTTTTAAGGAAAATGATTTTTTTTGGTAATTCATTTTCCACCAAACAAACACCATAAAACAAAGTATGGAAAATATTTTACATGCAAATAAACAGACCCTAAGTTTATAATACTTTATATCATGTTATTTTTATATATTATGTAATTTAGAACACTTTAAAAAATAAATCTATACTAAATATATAATACTACTCTAATGTAAACATTAAAATAATGTTAAGATGACTATATAAATAATTCAATAAATAAAAAATACATAAAATTATTAAATATTAAAATAATGCAATATAAATATTTTAAAAAAATTGAAAATAATATGGGTGGACCTAAAATGAATTTAGGTTAGTCTTTTGCAAATATGGGCAGATTTGGGCAAAATTTTAAGCCCATATTTCGAGTTGGACAGGACTTGGGAAAACATAAAGTATGTTAATATCATGCTTAGGCCTGATCCGATCCAACCCATGAACACTTCTAATCAGAACTCGGTAATTCTTTTAATTTTCTAATTATAAAAACAATTTTTTTATAAATATTATTTACTCTTTTAATAACTTTTCACTTTTTAAATATAATGTTATTTTACTAAAATATTATGAAAGTTATTATTATTTATCAAAATATAATAAGGATCTTAACTTATTAAAAAAAATATTTCATGGATATTTTATAATCCCCAACCAATTATATAAGGTTTAATTCACAAATTGATATTTAAACTATAATATTTTTTTAATCTTGGTACCCAAACTTTTTTTAGTCACATGTGATGCATAAACTACTTTTCTTTCCCAAATTGGTACTTCCGTTAAGTAAATCGTTAGTCAAGCCGTTAAATTTATTTTAAAAAATAAGCTTAACCCATAAATTGGTACCTAGACTACGCATTTTTTCTATTTTGGTACCTAAATATTTTTTTAGTTACAAGTGGTACCTAAACTACTTTTTTTCTTAAGTTGATATATATGCTAGTTCAATTGTTAATTAAACCGTTAAGCCTATTTTTGGAAAAAGATAATAATTAAAAATTGACATGTGGCAAAAAAAGGCAAAAAATATTATTTTCTCTAATATATATATTTCTTTCTTTAGAATCAGACTAATGGTCGAACCGGTTAAGCCACCAAATTTTAGTTTGATAAGTTTCTTTGGTTCGATTAAATATTATTAAAAATTTATAATATAAATATTAAAAATAGATAAAACGTGTTCAATTGTTTATTTTTAGCTTAATTCAACTGGCTTGTATCGATTTCCGAGTCAACCGGTTCAATCCCTATCTCGATTTAGTTTTGAAAATACTAGTTATGATCAATGAATTAATTGCCAACATCTCGACCTCAAGAGGGCGAATTTTAAGCCTCACTAGCATTGTCATACATTATAAAACGAAAAGGAAAGAAAAAGAAATGAAAATAGAAAAAAATAAAAGAATTAAAAAATATTTTTTAAGTTTATATGACGTGGCAAATTATTATTGGTTGGATTTGTTTTTAATAGACATAATATTTTTGTATAAAATGTGTAACAGAAGAATAGTTTAGGTACCAAAATAGGAAAAAAAAATAGTTTTACTAACGGAGATAACAACTTGAGAAAAAAATAATTTAGATACCAAAATTAGAAAATTGGTATAATTTAAGTACGAATTTATGAACTAAGCCATTATCCAGTCACATATAACTTTAAAAAAAAATTATTCGTTGACACCACTTTAAAAAAAAAACATTTTTTATAAGCGTAAAAGATTAAGCCATTAATGAGTCGGTTGACACCACTTTAAAAAAAATATTTTTTTGTATTCGTATTGCAACACCCGAAACCCGGCCTAGACGCTATGATCGGATCTCGCGATGTCATATGATAGGGTATTTGAAAACCGTGCTGTCGCGATAAAACCATTTCCTTTGAATTACTTATCTTAATATCTTATTAGTTCCAAAATCGTGTTACTCATTTAGTCGATAGTTTCAAAACGTCATTCGATGCGGAAGCTTTTTAAACAGTTAAAACAATTGTGCGTTTTCAAAAATCATTTGTTTCTTTTGAAAATCGAGGTTTCCTACTACTAGTAGTTGTAATATATGAAGTAAAGATATTTAAAACCCAAAACCAAACCAAAGTCCGAAAGTCCAATTACAACCCAAAAAGTTAACCAGTAAAAATAGAATAAAAATAAAACCAATAATCATAAATTAAAACCATGGCAGTCCAGAACCATGGTCACCATCGAGTCCTCCGCCGCACCGATCCATCTAGGTCTGGGGATTACCTGTGCACATTAAACAAAGAGGGGTGAGTTTTCGTAAACTCAGTGTGTAATCCCGCAGAACAAAACAAGCAACAATCGCGATTACACATCAATAGCGATCTTGGGCATAAGCCCATTTCATGATCGAGAATCGCCAGGCCTTAGCCCAATACGATGCTCGTAATCAATATGCACAAGGGCTAGACGTTATGGCCGGATCTAACGATGTCATATGATAATGTGTTAGAAAATCGTACCGTCGCGATAAAACTATTTCCATTGAATTACTTATCTTGATATCTTATTTGTTCAAAAAACGTGTTACTCATTTAATCGATAGTTTCAAAACATTATTCGTTGCGGAAGCTTTTAAAACAGTTTAAACAATCGGGCGTTTCTGAAAATCATTTGTTTTTTTTTGAAAAATCGAGGTTTACTACTACTAGCAGTTGTAACTCATAAGGTAAAGATAATTAAAACCCAAAATAAAACTAAAGTCCGAAAATCCAATTACAACCTAAAAATTCAACCAGTAAAAACAGACTAAAAATAAAACCAATAATCATAAATTAAAACCATGATAGTCCAGAACTGTGGTCACCATCGAGTCTTCCGCCGCACCGATCCATCTAGGTCTGGGGATTACCTGTGCACATTAAACAGAGAGGGGTGAGTTTACGTAAACTCAGTGTGTAATCCCACAGAAAACAAACAATAGTAGACACAGTGCACAGTCAAATACAGTTTTGAGCCTAAGCCCCTTTCAGTATCAGTAAAGGTTTGGGCCTTAGCCCATCTCAGTGCAGTATCAAATATACAGTAGGGCCTTAGCCCATCAAAGTATCAGTATGCATTAGGGCCTTAGCCCATCACAATATTAGTAGCAGTCATGCAGTATTCAGTAACAAGGTCCTACCCAACCAGCCTCTACACACCATCTCCGTCCAACCCTACACTCTATGTGGGGATTAAATCAACCCACCCATCCCTACACTCCGGGTAGTACCGAATGCAGCACAAAATAGTAATTTGCAAAAGAGTCAAGATATATTAGGCTTAAGAGCCTTTCAGTACACTTCCTCCAAATATAATCAACCCAACCCCATGCAATGCAACATACAAATCATGACATGCTATCTCATGATATCAATACTTATAACCAGTTCAGTATACATGCTTACTATCATCATGCTCAATATATATAAATCAAATAAACAGTTCACACAATTAGGGGTCTAAGTGATGCTTACCGACCCTACAGTAGGTTCATAGTCGACTTGGGCGACCCGTGCAACCTTAGCAATCAATTCAGTGAAAATGGGCTCACACGCCCATGTGGCCTGCCCGTATGGGCCAACACGGCCCAAATTGGCCTTGGCCCGTGTGGATCACACGACCTGGCCCAAATTCCCACATGCTCATGTGGACTACTCGTGTGGGCCCACACGGCCCAAATCAGTCTAGCCCGTGTGTCGCACATGGCCTACCTGGCCATCACACGGCCGTGTCTTGTGCGCACGGCCTGGCCTCGTCGATCACACGCCCGTGTTAGGGCACACGACCTACCACATGGGTGACCACACACCCGTGTGGCGTCAACAGTGGGGTTTTAGCTTTCGCTGAAACCCCTTTTTTTTGCATTTTTGGGTACACTCACTTGTATCGTTTTCGATGTAGAAGCAACTCCAAGCAATCCCCAACCTAAAATTGATCAATATTCCACTCCATTAATCACTTAAACAATCGAATTAAACTAAACCTGAAACGGGGTATTCATTTATCGAACGAAAAACCATTACCTTAGATTGAAAAATGAAGTCTCTTCACCACCACGGTACCGATTGAATAACTTCAGCCCTTTAACCTTTTCCAAACACAAAATGAATCCTATTAACCACTATCCATAACCCAAAACGAAAAATGATACTTACTACACTTACCGATAACACACGAAAAAGTGTCTAAGAACGAGACGTGAAACAACGATAGTAGGGAAAACAAAACAAAAACGAAAACAACCGTAAGAATGGGGAAAGAATTCGACAGGGAATAAAGAAGAAGATAAAGAAAGAAGAATAAGAAAAAAAATGAAAAAGAAGAAGTGGAGGAGAAGATGATCAGTTTTTTTTCTACAGAGAGAATTTTTGGGAAACTGTTTTACTCAAATCCCACTACCTACCCTATCTCAATCCCTTAATTTTCTCTCTCAACTCCCACTACACATTCACCACTCAGAATCCCAGTTCAGCACAACTCTGGTCGAACTTTAAGTAAAAATACTACTCCTTGCCATCGTAGAGAATCAAACACAAGCCCTCCAACACACCAATACTCCACTTAACCACTAGACCAGCTGGCCCATTCTGAGATGGTTTTGCAAACAATTAAATAAAAGCTTACTGAATAAGAGCGAGGTTTAACTTAGAAAAATTTCAAAATTTGCCAAAGGCATGGCTTGAACTTGGGACCTCCTACATACCCCCAGAACACTTAGCCACTAAAGAAGACATATATTCGTGTTACACATTCACAAAAACGAACATAAAAATTTTGGGGCGTTACAATTCTACCCCCCTTAAAGAAAATTTTGTCCTCGAAATTTACCTGATCAGAATAGATGAGGATACTGCTGATGCATCGCATCTTTAGGCTCCCACGTGGCCTCCTCAGTGCTATGATTTTGCCACAGGACCTTTACCAGTGGAATAGACTTCTTCTTCAGAACCTTTTTATCACGATCTAGAATCTAAACCGTCTCCTCCTCAAAGGTCAAGTTTGGCCTAACCTCAATCTCCTCAATAGGGACAATATGTGTAGGATCAGAACGGTTGCGCCTCAATATAGAGACGTGGAACACGTCACGAATACGATCCAAATTCGAAGGTAGCTTCAACTGATAAGCAACTGGTCCTACTCACTTCAGAATACGGTAAGGTCCAATAAATCTAGGGCTCAACTTTTCCTTACGACCAAACCTCAAAACTTTCTTCCATGGCGAGACCTTGAGAAATACGGAGTCCCTCCCACAGAATACTCAATCTCGCGTCTCTTCAAGTCCGCATAAGACTTCTGCCTGTCAGAAGCCACTTTCAAACGATCCCAAATCAATCTAACCTTATCCTCTGTCTCGAAAACCAATTTAGGACCCAGAACACGTTGCTCACCCAACTAAGTCTAACATAAGGGAGTGCGACACTTACGACCGTATAATGCCTCGTAAGGTGCCATCTGGATGCTGGATTGGTAACTATTATTATAGGCAAACTCCGCTAACAGTAGATAATCCTCCCATCTGCCTCAGAAATCAATAACACAGCTTCTCAACATGTCCTTCAATATCTGAATCACCCTCTCAGACTGACCATCAGTCTGAGGATGGAGCGTAGTACTGAAAATACTTTAGTTAGTGTATACTGAAAACTGTAGTAAAATTACGATACACGAAAATAAACTCTGAATTACCAATAATGTTCTATATAAAACGTCTGTTAATAAATATTGAACTGTAACTGATTCATAAAATTTCTAAATATAGATAATTCGATTAGATATGAGCATACGAGGTATCCATGGATGGGGTACTAGAGGCCGTGGTAGAGGCCGTAGAGGGGCTCGAGCTGGGTCCTTATCTTCTTGCAACCTGCCTAACTTGGATTCTAGTGAGACGCCGGTTTCACCTGTGACTGATACTGGGTCTCAAGACTGCATGGCTGGGGACGACACACTGTCCCAGGCTATGCTCATAATTTTGGAGAGGGTCATTTGGGCCCAATCATCGGATCTCGAGGTAGAGGGTCGATTCTGAAACGACTCTAGTCCAATAGGGCTGAGTTGTTCAGGGGTGTCACTGGAGTTGCCCCTAATGTGGCCGAGTACTAGATTGAGGCCACGGAGTGGATCATGGACGATCTAGATTGCACCATAGAGCAGAAATTAAAAGGTATAGTCTCGCTGCTGCGTGATGAGGCATACCAGTGGTGGCTTACTATTAAGGAGGGCACTCAGCCGGAACGATTGACTTGGGAGTTCTTTAAGACTGCCTTCCAGGGAAAATTTGTGGGAGCCAGTTACGTAAATGCTCGTAGAAGGGAGTTTCTGAATTTAATTTAGGAAGATCGATCAGTGGCCGAGTATGAGGCCAAGTTTCTGAGACTAATCCGTTATGCGTGAGGTATGGTGGCGTCTGAGTACGAGCAATGTGTCCTCTTTGAGGATGGCCTCAGAGATAACTTGCGGGTTTTGATAGCTCCGCAGAGGGAGTGGAATTTTTTTATCCTAGTTGAGATGGCGAAGATCACCGAGGAGGTTAAGCGCACTGAGCGCCAAAACTGAGATAGAGAGAGAGGTAGGAATAAGAGGGATTCGGAGCCCTCGGGTACAGAGTAGAGGCCTAGAAAAAAGGTCAGAGTTGATGGGCCAGTTAGAGTTGGGCCCCCTGTTGCTGCTACTGGACTACAGCCATGTACTGATTATGGTAGACGCTATCAGGACGAGTGTTAGAAGAGGACTGGGGCATGCTTGAGATGTGAGTCGTTGGAACATCGCATTAAAGAGTGTCCGTTGAGGGCTGATCAGAGGTAAGCTCTGGGTACTGGTACTGTACAGCCACTGAAGATAGTTTAGTAGCCACTGAGGGGCCGTGGTCAGGTCAGAGGTGGTAATGGTATCGGCTGTGGGCAAAGAGCACCGGACAGAGGTGCCGGACAGATTAAGGTAAGGTAGCCGACTCTAGTTTATGCTGCTCATCGCCGAGAGGATGGAGATGCTCCGGAAGTCATCATGGGTACGTTTCTTATTTTTGATATACCATATACTGCATTGATAGATATAGGATCCACTCACTCCTATATAGCTTGTACTATGTCTGGAAATTTGGGGATCTTGGTTGAGAGTACTACGAGTGAGGTTACTGTACTGAGTCCGTTGGGGGCAATCTATAAGGGTTAACAAGCTGTTTAGAGACGTTCTTTTAGAGGTTCAAGGAGAAATCTTTCTGGCTGATCTGATGGAGTTTCCCTTTGAGGAGTTCGATTTAATTCTGGAGATGGATTGGTTGGTCAAGCATCGTGTTAACTTGGACTGCGCGACTAAGAGGGTCATATTGAGGACTGACGAGGATGATGAGGTAGTCATGATTGGAGAGTGCCGGAATTATTTAACTAATGTGATTTCTGCACTGGTGGGGGGAAATTTGGTACGTAAAGGATGTGAGGCGTTCTTGGGTTACGTAAGTGTTTTAAATTCTGGGGATTCCTCTATTAAAGACATTAGAACGGTAAAGAATTTTTTGGACGTCTTTCCTGATGAGCTACCTGGTTTACCTCCGGATCGTGAAGTGGAGTTTGGTATTGAGCTCCTACCTGGTACAGCTCCGGTGTCCATCGCTCCCTATCGAATGGCACCGAAGGAGCTTGTGGAGCTAAAGGCTCAGATTCAGGAGTTATTGGATCGTGGGTTCATCTGCCCTAGTGTGTCTCCGTGGGGAGCACCAGTACTGTTTGTAAAGAAGAAAGATGGATCCATGCGGATGTGTATCGACTACCGGAAACTGAACAAGTTGACCATTAAGAATAAGTACCCCCTACCGAGGATAGATGATCTGTTTGACCAGTTTCGAGGAGCTTCGGTGTTCTCTAAGATTGACCTCCAATCTGGGTATCATCAGTTGAGGGTCAATGAGGCTGACGTACATAAGACGGCATTTAGGACTCGTTATGGTCACTACGAGTTCCTAATAATGCCATTTGGACTGACTAATGCACCGGTAGTTTTCATGGATTTGATGAACCGAGTATTTCAGCCTTATCTGGATCGATTTGTGGTGGTGTTCATCGATGATATACTGGTTTACTCGAGGACTGATGATAAGCATGACGAGCACCTTAGGGTTGTTTTGCAGACTTTGAGGGAGAAGCAGCTCTATGCTAAGTTTAGCAAGTGCGAATTCTGTCTACGTGAAGTGACATTTCTGGGTCATATGGTTTCTGCTGAGGGGATTCGAGTTGATTCTTGAAAGGTTGAGGTTGTGTTAGAGTGGGAGCAGCCTAGGAACGTGTCTGAAATCCGCAGTTTTCTGGGACTAGCGGGTTATTATCGATGATTTGTAGAGGGCTTCTCATTGATTGTAGCACCCTTGACTAAGCTGCTACGTAAGGGTATGCCGTTTAACTAGACTGATGCGCAACAAGAGATCTTTAAGAAACTCAAGACTGTACTGATTGATGCCCCTATTCTGATACAGCTGGAGTCTGGAAAGGAGTTTACAGTTTATAGTGATGCGTCACACGTCGGTTTGGGATGTGTGTTGATGCAGGATGGTAAGGTGGTTGCATATGCGTCTCGTCAGCTTAAGGCTCATGAGGCGAATTATCCGACACATGACTTGGAGTTGGCTACGGTAGTTTTCGCACTGAAAATCTGGAGGCATTATTTGTATGGTGAGAAGTGTATTATGTACATTGATCAGAAGAGCCTCAAGTATCTCCTTACTCAGAAGGAGCTGAATCTTAGGCAGCGTAGATGGATTGAGCTGCTCAAGGACTATGACTGCACCATTGAGTATCACTCTGGCAAGGCCAATGTGGTGGCCGATGCACTGAGCCGTTGAGTTATGACCGATTTAAGGGTGATGTTTGCTCGCCTCAGTTTATTTGATGATGGTAGTCTATTGTTTGAGCTTCAAGTTAAACTGACTTGGATAGGTCAGATTAAGGGTAAAAAGTTACAGGACTAGTCTTTGGGTCATCGGTTCTGACAGATTGAGAGTGATAGCACTACATATTTTAGGTTGAACTCTGAGGGTGTGTTATGTTTCCGTGGACGAATTTGTATACATAATGACACCGATTTGAGGCAGTCCATATTGAGGGAGGCCCATAGTAGCCCTTATGCTATGCATCCTGGTGGGACTAAGATGTACCGAGACCTCCGTAAGTTATACTGGTGGCTAGGACTGAAACGAAAAGTTACTGACTTTGTGGCTAAATGTTTGATGTGCTAGCAAGTTAAGACTGAGTATCAGTTACCTTCGAGTTTGCTACAGCCTGTTAAGATTCTTCTTTAGAAGTGGGAGTATGTAACTATGGACTTCGTAAGTGGGTTGCCCCTAACACCCACTAAGAAGGATTCAGTATGGGTTATCGTGGATCGATTAACTAAGTCTACCCACTTCATACTGGTTTGTACTGATTATTCACTACAGAAACTGGCAAAGCTTTATATTTCTGAGATAGTGAGACTACATGAGGTACCGGTTTCGATTATCTCTGATAGGGATCCTCGTTTCACGTCTCGATTTTGGAGGAAGTTACATGAGGCTCTGGGTTCAAGGTTGGATTTCAGTACTGTGTTCCATCCTCAGACCGATGGTCAGTTTGAGAGGGTGATTCAGATACTGGAGGACATGTTGAGGAGCTGTGTTATTGATTTCTGAGGTAGTTGGGAGGATTATCTGCCGTTAACGGAGTTTGCCTATAATAATAGTTACAAGTCCAGCATCCAGATGGCACCTTACGAGGCACTATATGGTCGTAAGTGTCGCACTTCCTTATGTTGGACTGAGTTGGGTGAGCGACGTGTTCTGGGTCTTGGATTGGTTTCCGAGACAGAAGATAAGGTTAGATTGATTCGGGATCGTTTGAAAGCGGCTTCTGGCAGGCATAAGTCTTATGCGGACCTGAAGAGACGCGAGATTGAGTATTCTGTGGGGTACTCCGTATTTTTCAAGGTCTTGCCATGGAAGAAGGTTTTGAGGTTTAGTCTTAAGGACAAGTTGAGCCCTAGATTTATTGGACCTTACCGTATTCTGAAGCGAGTGGGACCAGTTGCTTATCAGTTGGAGCTACTTTTAGAGTTGGATCGGATTCACGACGTGTTCCATGTTTCTATGTTGAGGCGCTACCGCTCTGATTCTACGCACATTGTTCCTGTTAAGGAGATTGAGGTTAGGCCAGACTTGACCTTTGAGGAGGAGCCGGTTCAGATTCTAGATTGTGACGTAAAGGTTCTGAGGAGGAAATCTATTCCACTGGTTAAGGTTCTATAGCGTAATCATAGCACTGAGGAGGCTACGTGGGTGCTTGAGGATGCGATTCGTTAGCAGTATCCTTATTTGTTTAGATCAGGTAAATTTTGGAGGCCGAAATTTCTTTTAGGGGGTAGAGTTGTAACGCCCCAAATTTTATGTTTCTGCTTTTGCAATTAATTGACACAATTGTGTATCTGCTTCAGTGGTTAAGTGTTCTGGGTGTGTGTGAGAGGTCCCAAGTTCAAGCCTTGCATTTGGCAAATTTTGATATTTTTCTGATTGAAGCCTTTAGCTTGCACTGTGGGCTTATAATAAATTAGTTGTAAATAATTAACAGAATGGGCCTGCTGGTCTGGTGGTTAAGTGGAGTGTTAATGGGTTGGAGGTCTTGAGTTCGAATCTCTTTATGGGCAAGGGAGATTATTTTTGCTCGGTTTGGTGGCGGAGAGTTTGAGTTGTATTTGATAACTAAGTAGTGGGAGGTTGAGATAATTGTATTTGATAACTAAGTAGTGGGTGGTTGAGATAATCTGGGTAATGGATTGAGTGAATCAGTTTTCCCAAAAAATCCTCTCTGTAATCGACGCCTATTCCCCCCTCTGTCGGTTTTCTTTTCTTTTTCATCTATCTTTTGCTCTATTGCCGAAAATTCTCTTCTCGCTTCCTTACTCTTTTTGTTTCTGTATTTTTGTAAATCATCATTGTGGGAGCCACCTTCGAGTTCATCTACTTCGGTAAGTTGGGGTAAGCATGTTTTAATTTCAGAATTCTTGAATCAGGTGATTAATGGAGTGGTTTCGTGTTTAGGAGACTCTTAGGCGGCTGTGGGGTTTCAATCGGTATTTAGGAGGTGTGATTTCGTTATTGTGCGTTCAAGATTTTGGAGTACTCGGGAGTGTTTTTACAGTGAATCGATACCAGGTGTGTACCAGAAAATGCAAAAAATAGGGTTTCGGTAAAAGCTAAAAACCCTACTGTCGACGCTACACGAGCGTGTGGTAGGCCGTGTGCCCCTACACGGCCGTGTGATTGACGAGGCCAGGCCGTGTGCGAAGGACACGGTCGTATGATGGCCAGGTAGGCCGTGTGCGACACACGGGTTGGACTGAATTGGGCTGTGTGGGCTACACGGGCGTGTGGGTCTACACGGGCATGTGAGATTTTGGGCCAGGCCGTGCGATCCACACGCCCAAGGCCAATTTGGGCCGTGTGGGCCACATGGGCATGTGGGCCCATACGAGCAGACCGCATGGGCGTGTGAGCCTATTTTTACTGAAATGTTTACTAAGGTTGCACGGGTCGCCCAAGTCGACTGTGAACCTTCCATAGGGTCGGTAAGCACTTCTTAGACCCTTAACTGTTTGTTATTGATTATGTGAATTACGTACTGAGTATGTTATATACCGGAATGTATACTGAACTGTATGTGTATCTGATAGACTCGTTATAGCATGACATATTATTGTATGTTGCATTGTATTGGGTTAGGGTTGATATTATTCGGAAGAAGTGTACTGAAAGGCTTTTAAGCCTAATATACTGGTAGCTTAGCTGCAAATTACTGTTTTGTGCCGCATTCGATACTACATGGAGTATAGGGATGGGTGGGTTGATTAAATCCCCACATGAAGTGTAGGGTTGGACGGAGACAGTGTGTAGAGGCTGGTTGGGTAGGACTTTGCTACTGTCTATCTGCTACTGTTATTGATGGGCTTAGACCCTTGTGCATATTGATTCTGATACTGTATTGGACTAAAGCCTAACTGATTCTGATACTGAAATGGGCTTAGGCCCAAGACTGCTATTGACTGTGCACTGCGATTGTTGCTTGTTTTGTTCTGCGGGATTACACACTGAGTTTACAAAATCTCACCCCTCTTTGTTTAATGTGCACAGGTAATCCCCAGACCTAGATGGATCGGTGTGGCAGAGGACTCGATGGTGACCACGGTTCTGGACTGTCATGGTTTTAATTTATGATTGTTGGTTTTATTTTTATTCTATTTTTATTGGTTAAATTTTTGGGTTGTAATTGGACTTTCGGACTTTGGTTTGGTTTTGGGTTTTAAATATCTTTACTTTATAGATTACAAATGCTAGTAGTAGGAAACCTCGGTTTTCAAAAGAAACAAATGGTTTTCGAAAATGCACGATTGTTTTAACTGTTTAAAAAGCTTCCGCATCGAATGACGTTTTGAAACTATCGACTAAATGAGTAACACGATTTTGGAACTAATAAGATATTAAGATAAGTAATTCAAAGGAAATGGTTTTATCGCGACAACACGGTTTTCAAACACCCTATCATGTGACATCGCGAGATCCGACCAAAGAGTCTAGGCCGGGTTTGGGGTGTTACACGTATAGTATTTGTTTAGTATTAAAAAATATTCGTATTCTTTTGGGTGTTATTTGACTAGTGGACAACACCACTTAAAAAAATATTTTTTACTTCACCAGAATGAAGAAGCTTGGGGGAATTCTAGGGTGGTGTTACCTGATACATTGGCGATACCTAAAAATATTGTAAACAATGACCCATTTTTATAATTAATCTACATCTTATGGATTTTTTAAAAAAAAATAATATTAAAAATAATTGATTACAAAATGGGTTGGAGACAAATTATTTAAGAAAATGGGTTGTTTGTTACTGTGTAAATCGGTGCCGCTTGACACATCGGCGGCACCAACCAACATTTCGGCCAATCATTACATTTTTTTAAAAAAAGATTTTTTATTGGTGCCGTTGTGTCAAGCGGCACTAGTGTTTATTTTATAAAAAAAAATATTTGTATTTTCAAGGGTATACACATTGAGAGAAAAATGAAAAATAAAATTTACCACTTAAATTTTTTTTTTTTTTTACTTCACCAGAATGATCGGTAGAAGTTGGGGGAAATGCTAGGGTGGTGTTGACTAACACATTGGCGGCACACACATAATTTTTTTTTCTCTCATCGTGTATATCCATGAAAATATGGGTGCTTTTAAAAAATATACATTAGTGCCGCTTGACACCGTGACAATATCAATAATTAAAAAAAACGTAATTATTAGCTAATGATTGACTGAATAAATTGGGTGATATCGCCGGTGTGTCAGGCGGCACTGATTTGCACTGTAGCAAACAACCAATTTTCGTAGACGGATCACATTGTATGCAAAAAAGGCATGAGATGCATCATTGGTAGGAAACATGTGAAAAGATCCATAGCTTGAATTATGTCCAAAGTAAAAATCTCGGTCAAACTAAAAAAAAGTTTTTTAGCTTACATGAAACATGATCTAGATTTGTCTACTTTTAGCAAATTATATTTATACATTTTATGAGTTTTATTTAATTTTCAAGAATAAGAAACCTAATCATTTTTTTGCTTTATTGTATATTATTAGGGGAACTTAGTTTTCAAGTCTCTCACAATGTCTACAAGTTTCATGCATACTGCTAATGATTCTTTCTGGTTCTTACTTTAAAATTCTCAAGATTCAATGTTGTTTTCATTTTGATTCTCTTATCCTTTTGACCCATAGACAAGTATCTTTGGCCATTGATTATCTTGGTGGTTGCCTACTATAGTTATCCCGTTATAGCCTAAACATTGAAAAACTCTAACATTAGTTTATAGAAGCTTTAAATTTGATTATTAGATGTAATTAAGTTTGCAATTAAGCAAACAAAGCTCTAAACGACTTGTTGCGGTGTTGATGCGGTGTTGCTCCGCTTTTTAATAATTGTTGCGACGTTACATAATGGATTTTAACTGCAACGATCGTGATGCGATTTCTTTGATGTGTTGTGCTGATATTGTGTCGCGGTAATTTCTATTTCCATTACGATGCGGCCGTTATGTTGCGTTGCGGCCGCAATTTAATACTATGGAACCGCAGTGGGTAAAAGCTAAACCCTTGCCACCGTACGTGCTCGGTAGATTGGAGGATAGGCCTGGAAGCAAAAACGAGGTCATGGACCTTGAGGAACAGTTCAGCAGCTTCAGGTGATGATACCACAATGTCTAAATCAATATGAAGTCTCTAATGCCATTAAGTCAATAAATATAATTTCTAAATAATTATATGCAATATTTGTTTAAGGGAATATGTCAAAATCTTCAAATGTAGGGCATTTGGTCTAGTGGTATGATTTTCGCTTCGGATGCAAGAAGTCCCGAATTCGATTCAAAATACTTTTAAAACCCTTTTAACAAGAGTTTTGCATAATCAGTTAACTACCAAGAATAATTGCCTAGGTCATGTATAGAAACAAGCATATACTAAATATATCAATAAACGTCGCATCTCAAACATAAAAAAAATGACATAACGAAAAACTAGCAATTTTTTTATAACCATAATCATAAACATGTATGAAATTTAATTCAGAATCCAACCATTCAAGCTCATAGAACTTTTCATTTACAATTGCTCATGTCATTTCTCTAAATAATTAACAGATGGAATAATATAAAACGTATGAACAACTACCTTTAACAATTTTTTAAACTAAATCAAATCCGAATAACCATAAAATTCATTGGTTTATTAACACAAATTTGCATACTAGATATGTTTTAATCAAATATATTATTTAATTATAAAACCTACAATAGCGACATAAATAAATAAGTTAATATTCATTTTCATGAACAAATGAAATGCTTAAAACAATATGTAATCTATGTAATCAAAACTTAAAAAGAAGACCATCTCAAAATATTTAAATCATATATCAAGTTGATTTAATATTTAAAAACGTACCTTTTTTTTTTCTTTTTCTTTTTGTTCTATGTTGAGTCTTGACGATAAGAAGTAAGCAAATTAAACTTCAGTAGTAGACTTTGAATCCAACCAAAATCTATTAATAGCAAACTTTGAGTGTGGATCTTATTTTTCAAGTGTACAATAGGTACATAACCAATGATTCTTCATAAATAAATTGTCTCTCTTCTTAAGAAGTTCTTGAAAATTCTTGTTCTTTTCTTGCTTTCTTCATTTTGCCACTTCTGGTGGTGAGAAAATTTATTACGACAATCCCCCATGACTATTATTATAGTCCAATTTACTACATCCACGTTAAAGATTATGTCTTTCGAATTTATTACATATTGTTACATTCTCTTCAGTGAATTATTAGGTTTCATGGTTTAAAATTTTTGTTCAATTATAAGTAAATTATTTTCATGATATTGCTACCATAGGAGCACATTTGAATCATGAAAAGTTGAATAAGTTCTCTCTTGTAAGGCTTTCATCAGTAATATTTTTTCATGTAATTTTAGCAGAGAACTTATTCTAAATATTGTAGATTTATACTCACAGTTTTAAAAAACTTGCAACTTTAAGTGCATCCAACCAAAACGAGCTTTAGGTAGATTTACCATATTCTATTACTCATAAGTAGATCTTTTACAGTCAAATATTTTGCTTTCAACCCCTTAATGAGGATGATGACAAAAGAAAATTACAAAGATAGTCACAATCAAATCAATTTAATAACAAGGGTAATCAATAACTTAATCCTCCCTTTTTTTCGGGTAAATTACCCAAATATACCAAAAAAATTAAAAATTTACGGAATTGGGCTGATTTTTAGAAAATTTACGGAAAAAGGGCCATTTTCCTTCAAAACGCGTCCACGTCAGCGCGTTTTGAGGGGAAATGCCTGAGGACGCGCTTTGCCTCCAACGGTCAAAAGGCCCAACGGTCAAAATTTTCCCTATAAAAAACCCCCAACCCTTTTATTTTTTTCACACTTTAATCCTTCTCTCAATTTTCTCTCAAAGTCCTTGAAATTTACTCTCAAATTTTAAAATAGTCCTTTACTATTTACAAAAAAGCCCTTTTTAATTTTTTTAATATATATTTTTTGGAAAATTTTAAAATTTTCGATCATATTACAATGCCCGGGGGATTACTTCGTCTAGACAACAAGGACAACAAGCACATCTCCGTCGAGCAAATGCAAAAGGTAAGTTTTAATTTTAATTTTTTAATATTATTTAATATTTTTTAGGTCTATGCAATTTTAATTAATTTTTATTTTATAATTTTTAAATAATGCAGAGATCGGGTGTTGCAATATTATATTCGTAATATGCATGGTCCCCCATCACCGTTGATCGAGAATTACCTGCGGGAAGTGGGTTTTTGGCACGTTGCCACGATAGGCCGGGGGTTCAAGTTGGAGCCGCCTTTGATCAGTGCGTTGATAGAGAGGTGGAGACCCGAGACGCACACTTTCCATCTTCCATGCGGAGAGTGTACCATCACTCTGGAAGATGTGCAGTTACAGTTGGGATTGCCGGTGGACGGGTCGGTAGTCATCGGGTCTGCAACTTCTGGTGATTGGATGGCCGTATGCTACGAGCTTCTGGGTGCCATTCCGGATAAAATTCAGGGAGGTCGATCGAGATGGCCTGGTTACGAGACACATTCCCGGAGCCGAATAAGGGTTCGACCGAAATAGAGCGAATACGGCATGCTCGGGCATACATTCTTCAGATAATTGGAGGCTATCTGATGCCGGACCTTTCTAGAAACCTCGTACACTTGAGATGGCTACTGAAACTTGTTGATTTTAGAGCAGCCGGTGAATTGAGTTGGGGGTCTGCCGTGCTATCGAGGTTGTATCGGGAGATGTGCGGGACGCGCGGCCGCGGTAAAGTTTAAAATCGGAGGTTGCCTATCACTACTGCAGTCATGGGCATGGTTTCGATTTCTATTTTTACGTCATCGACTCGATCACTCATATTCATTCCCACTGATAACGAGGTAAATTTAATGTTATATTTTACAATTATTACGTAGATTTATAGTATAATTTTATGCTAAAAATTTATTTAATTAGGTGGAACCATTCGGCGAGTCATGCTGGAATACCTACCTCGCTTGAAGATATACGGCTTCTATTGGACCAACGGTCGAAATCACAAGTAAGTTTCGAATTTCGTATTTATAATTTAGTATTTCGTATTTAGTGTCTAGTATTATGTATATAACTAATATTTTGGTAATGTTAATATAGTTTCAATAGACTCCGTACGAGGATCCGGAAATTCGGGCAGTAATTCCGGAGGAGTTCTTGCAAAATCTGAACAGTTGGCACGTGAAGGTCCCATTGATCACCTATGCGACCGTGGAGATGCACCAGTCAGATCGGGTTCTGTAACAATTTGGATTCCGGCAACGATTCGTATGCCACCCGGTGTGCTCGATGATGAGCACAAAGTGGATTTACGAGCTTGCAGCACATGGATTGACCAAGATTTTGGTCAGCATATATCGAGACGTGGGAGAACCGGTATGACTATTTACCCGACCGAGAATCGATCCTCGTTCCGAGTTAGCGCGTGCGTCTTTAATACATGCCATGGTTTAGGATCCATGGTAAGTCGTATTTGTTGTCGGAAAAAGAGAGCGACGGCAACTTCGTTAACAAAGGAACGTCGGCGCCCCTAAATCCAAGGAGAAGGGGTGATGAGATCGGGGCCATCAACAAAGACCGACACAATCACCGGCCCATCAACGCGGCTCCCACAATCACCGGGCCCATCGATTCAGTTCACCGACGACACCATCATCACAGCCTTTACCCTTTATGCCAGTCGTACCACTCTACCCTTATATGTATCCTAACCCATATATGTTTCCTTTTCCCAGTCCCAACCCAGGTTGGAATGCATGGCCGGGTTCGAGTCCGTTCCCGACTACTCCGGTTGGCCAGCCGATCTTGAGGCCGTCGTCGTGTGAGGGATCACAAGAGGCGCCGTCGGGGAGCACTTCTTTCTACCAGTCTCCTTCGCCATACGGGATTCAGACATCCCCACCGTGGTTTATGCAAACACCTCCGGGGTCGTTATTTTATCAAGGTGGGTCATCCTCGTAACACCCACAACCAGACCCAGTGCCGGAGGAACCGAAATCCCCGCCTGAGGTTCCACGACCCCGCCGAAGCTAGAAGAAGGAGGAATCCAGCACAGAATCACCGACCGCCCCGTGTGTGACTCGATTCCGACCGGCATCAACATTGATTCGGATCGGTTTTTTTATTTTTTAAATTGTAATAAATTTTTTTTATTTTTTTAATAAAAAAAGTTATTTTTTATTTGTGTTTATAATTTAATTTTAATATCTTCACTAAAATAGAAGTTGTTTATTTTTTTTTGTATATAATTTAATTTGAATTTTTTAATAAAATAAAAAGTTATTTTTATTTTTGTAATTTGATTTTAATATATTTAATAAAATAATAGTTGTTTAATTTTTTTATTGTAATTTAATTTTAATATATTTAATAAAATAGAAATTGTTTAATTTTTATTGTAATTTAATTTTAATATATGTAATAAAATAAGAAGTTGTTTTTTATTTTTATTTTATTGTAATTTAGTTTTAATATATTAAATAAATAAGAAGTTTTCTTTATTTTTTATTTTTTTGTAATTTAGTTGTAATATTCTAATATCTTTTGTAAAATAGAATTTGTAATATTCTAATGATTATTTACAAGTAAAAACAAAGAATGATTATTTACAAGGAAAAGAAAAATTTAATTTGACAATGAAAAGCAAAGATTATTTACAAAGAAAATGAAAATTTAATTTGACAAGGAAAAGCAAAGAATGATTATTTACAAGGAAAAGCAAAGAATGATTATTTACAAGCAAAGAAGTTTTCTTTTTCTTTTTTATTTTTTTTGTAATTTAGTTTTAATATATTAAATAAATAAGACGTTTTCTTTATTTTTTATTTTATTGTAATTTAATTTTAATATATGTAATAAAATAAGAAGTTATTTTTTTATTTTTTATTTTTTTGCAATTTAGTTTTAATATATTTAATAAAATACGAAGTTTTTTATTTTTAATTTTTTTTGTAATTTAGTTTTAATATATTTAATAAATAAGAATTTTTTATTTTTTAATAAAATAATATTTGCTTATATGTTTTTGTAATTTAATTTTAATATCTTTTATAAAATAGAATTTGTTTAATTTTTTTAAAATTTAATTTTAAAAATAAATATCCAATATTTGAGGTGCCAGCAAAGCGCGCCCCATTTCCCCTCAAAACGCACTGACGTGGACGCGTTTTGAGGGGAAATGGCACTTTTCCGTAAATTTTCTAGAAATCAGCCCAATTCGGTAAATTTTTAATTTTTTTGGTATATTTGGGTATTTTACCCTTTTTTTCATCCTTTCAAAATAGATATTTATAGAAATAGTGATTCATATGAAATATAATCTTTTCCTCATTTACAATCTCAATATGAGATCCATTATAATGAATATCTTTTAGATATTGATAAATTAGCTCTTCTGGAGCCTTCAACTAATTTTGTACTATTAAATATTGAAATAATATTTGTTTATTTCAGCACCAAATAAGATAATATTTTCTATTTGTAATGATAGAATTCATTACTACATTCTCATACCATTCCTCAAAAAATATTAACAGAAACAAAATATTTGAGCATATGTCACATATGTGGTCAATAATCTTTCATATCACATTGATAACATATGTTATCTTTAACCTTTGAAGAGTTATCTTGAGAACTCTCATTTTTCTCTTATTTATTATTATATTTCCACTTTTAGTGATCCATGATTATATCTTATATTTTCTTTATATTTGCATTCACTTTAGGGAATGCAACAAATCTGGTATGACAAACTTCTAAACCCCTCAATTGATTCTTTATTTCATTATCACCATCGCAAAACATGCGTGGATTTCAAATCAAAATCCATCTATTCATTTTGTTATGATTAGTCTCCAATTATAATAAATATGATATAATAAATAAATCATAGTAAAATATACCTAAGATTCTTTAACACCATTATTATCACCCTAGCTATTATCACGAGCACTATAATATGCAGGCCTCAATTGAAGACTGAAATAACAGTAGCTCTAGAAGGCAATCGACAACAGCTTGAGTAGTAAATTGAGTAACCGACTATTGCATTAGTTGTTGCTTGAAAGGGGTAAGGCTTGGTGAAAGGGAAAAAAATTTGCGACTTATGAAGAAAAACAATTAAAAGAGAATCGTGCTGATAACGTGTTATAAAATAAATAGTCAAAGAGTAAAGAACAAAGAAAATGATATAGCAAAAGAGAGCGTATTTTATTGATCAATCGGAACATTTACAAAATTTCTCCAAATTCTTTATTTATAAGCATAAGATATATAATTGAAGTAGAGATCTACTTTTAATGACTATTAGAATTTAAAATACATCAAAACTTATATTGATATTAATAGACATCCACTTAATAATATATTCATAACATGTATAAAAATATTAATTATTTAAAAATCGTATAATGTAACTTTTTTTTTTTTTTTACTTTTGACTATCATATTTAAAAAGATCATTTTAACCATCAATAGTCATTTTTTGAAGGTAATAGAGAACATTAAAAATTAATAAACCACACTTTTTTATAAGACTTTTTTACCACACTTTTCAAAACCACTTCGTTTTTATTTCCTATAACTGTTCAAAAGTACCTTTGTGGCCATAAATAATGCTAAACAGACAGATTCTAAAAACATTTTTAAAAAATACTTTTTAACCGCAACAATAAATAGAAAACTAACCCTAAGGTGATGAAAGGGCAACAGAGCCACCCATAACCAAGCCCAAATGAGAACCTTTAGCTGAGGAGCTCACTTAAAACAACGGGACTATGATAGTTACCTTTATTTTTTTCGATAATTGATATGTATCTTAATGTACCCTTAATTAACACACTTTAACCGACTAAACGATAAGTTGGGTTTGCAAGTAAATGACTAGCCCTTGGCAAAGTGATCCCAAACTTTTCAGTCATATCGAGTTCATCAGGTAACATTCCATCAGGCAACTCCCAATCAAAGCAATGAACTAATTCAGCTATAATTAGACGCATGGTGGTCAACCCCAACTGCATTCCAGGACATCCTCTACGGCCACTCCCGAACGGGATGAGTTGGAAATCATGTCCTCGAAGGTCTATGTTGCTATCCTTGAACCTTTCTGGAAAGAACTCTTCAGCGTTGTCTGACCATACTTTGTGGTCTCGCCCCATGGACCAAACATTCACTAAAATACGCGACTTCTTTGGTATGAAATATCCATCAATGGTGATATTTTTTGTCGACTCACGTGGAAGCAGTAAGGGCAGCACCGGATGCAACCTTAAACTCTCTTTGATGACCATATCTAAGTAAGTAAGCTTCGGTAGATCCGACTCTTCTACCATTCTATGCCTTCCAACAATTCTTTCTAGTTCTTGTTGGAGAGCAACCATGACTCGAGGATGCCTTAGAAGCTCTGCAAGTGTCCACTCAATGGCTGTAGTTGTGGTGTCAAATGAAGCTGCCACCATGTCCACCATTATGGCCTTGATGTTTTCTCTACCAATGATGTACCGCTGCTCTTCATCGTTAGGATTCATGGGCGTATTCAACAATGAAACCATTACATGAAAGATATCTGTGTAAGGTTTTTGTTCCTTGGCGTTAGTCCCTTGGTCATGTTCATCAATCATTTTGTCAAGAATTGCGTGAAGCCCATTGCTTACCCTCTTAAGCCTTCTTCTATATCCCTGCAGTGAAACGATAGATGGAATCTGTAATATATTATTTTATTCTTCATTACTGTCAAGTCTTTGTGAAAATACTAGATTTATTTGGTGAATCAAGTTTTAATTTTTTTTTTAATTCCAACTGGGGAGGGTGAAGACATAACCAACTTGATATTTTTATCTTTTAAAAATCTATAAAATCAAATTATTCAAATTTAATTAAACTTTTAAAGCACTTATTTATAACTGGATTAGATCGGTCGATTGAATCGATTGGGCTAAGAGTTAGTAGAGTTATCGATTTGGAATAAAAGGGTTAAATTAATTGATCCACGAATTAATACGAACTAATTGAACCAACAATTGAATAAGATTTCTCTATTTTTTAAATATATATATTTATGATTTTTAAATAATTTATTCAATTAAACGGATCCTTCAATGGTTTCTTTTGAAACTTAATTATTTGTTTTCAAACTCAAGATTTTTTTTATCAATTTTATTTTTGGTGAATTTTAAGAGAAGGGCAAAGCCCTAATAGTAACGCGAATACGTGAGTCGGACCCAGGCTACACCTAGAGCGGTGAATACCTAACCATCAAGCCAACACACAAAGTTCTTTATCAATTTTTTTTAACTTCAGCTCTTTATCATCTTGACAAACTTTTTTTTTAATTCAAAAGGGTGTGGCGTGACACATTGACAACACTCACATAAAAATATCTTATTTTTATTTTTTCCTTTCATCATGTATATTCGAGAAAATACGGGTATTTAAAAAAAATATAATACTACCTGACACAGTGACGACACTAATAAAAAATATTTTTTAAAAAAGTAATTATTGGCCAATGATTGAACAAAAAAGTAAGACGATGCCACCAGTGTGTCAAGTGGCACCGATTTACATTGTAACAAACAACCCAATTTCGTAAATAAATTTTCCTCAACCCATTTTTGTAATTAATTAAAATTTTTATATTATTTTTATAAAAAGCGACATCTTATACAAATTTCATAATTTATTTATTTTTATATTATTTTGATAAAAGAAAAAAACCCAATACGGAGCAAGTAATTACAAAATAAATTGTGAAAAGGAAAATAGTGCATATAAAATAGGATAAAATGAGAAAAAGAAAGGATATTCACCTGAAGGTCAAGTGGAGCAAGAAAAGGTAGATAATCGGATAGATTGAAAACCCCAGCCAAGTGCATGGTCTCGTCAATTAGCGGTTTAAATTGGAATTTATCATCCATGGACTGCCCGAAAATCACTTTACACATCATTACTTCAGTAACCTTACCTACCTTCCGGCTAAGGTCCACCGTCTCACCCGCCGCCACTGCCTTCCTCACCGATTCAACCAATGACACCACCTCTTCCTTCCTTACTGGGGCAAAACATTCGATTTTTGAAGCACCAAGGAAGTGCAAAGTGCACCATTTCCGTACAGTTCGCCAATAGGAACCGTAGTGGGTAAAAGCCAAGCCCTTGCCACCGTAGGTCAAGTACTCGGTAGATTGGAGGTTAGGCCTGGAAGCAAAAACGAGATCATGGACCTTGAGGAACAGTTCAGCGGCTTCAGGTGATGATACCACAATGGTTGGCAAATAGCCTAGCTTTATTGACATTATGGGTCCATATTTTTTGCCGAGATGGTGAAGGGTTTGGTGAGGAAGGTTCCCTAGCATATGGAGGTTACCAATAATGGGAAGAGGAGCAGGACCGGGTGGAAGTTTCCGACCATTTTTGTGGTGGTTTGGTGGGCGAAAGAAGTAGATAAAGGAACAAAGAGGTGCAAGGAGTACCAAGAGTATGGCTAACGTTGAATAATACATTTGGAATGAGAAAGGAGAGGCAGCCGATTGACAATTGCACCACCTGATACGCCAGTTTAAATAAGAAATGAACAAATATGAGTTCCAAGGTCATCCACTGTGGGTGAAAGTAGGGGTGAGTATTTAATAGAGTCGAGTGAGTTAAAATATTTTGAGTTAATTGACTTGATGAATTTTATCTTAGCAAACGAACTTAATTTGATTTTTTTTTTTCAAATTGAACCGAATCGAGTCAAAAAATTTCAAGTCAAGTCGAGTCGAGCTAACGAATCCTATTATTCATACTCAATGTTGTGTTTATATGGACCGATTATTTAACTAGTAGACGAAAAACAAGATTATTTAACTACGTAAACAAATATAATGGTTTTGTCTTCAACTTAATGAGTAAACATATATTAAAACGACATAGTTTTGCCTTTTAATTTAATGGTTTTGACTTTTAACTTTAGAAAATGTAAACATTTATCAAAACAACGTAGTTTTGTTTTTTCTTATTCGGATTTTTAGATAATTCGAATTGTATAATTCATATTCGAATTAAATCAAAAAACTTAATTAACTCAAATAACTCGAACTACTTAATTCAAAATTTGAATATTTTATCAAATTTTGCTCACCAAGTAAAAGTAGACTTTTACATTAGATTTATTTTAAATAATATATTTAAAATGTGGGTTTCACGCGTCAACTTATATATTGATCGGGATTGATGCTTAATCTGATTAAAAGAAATATAGAAATGGTGACTATTAGTTGGATTGGCATTTATATTCTTATCAGTATAGGAGATTGTGAGTTCAAGTGTATTGAAACGCATTATATTTCTATTTAAGAGTTGAGAAAGGGTTATAAATAGTTTTAAACATTGTATCAAAAACAGCAGAGATTATAAAAATCTATAATTAACTTAATATTTAAAAAAATTACAAAAATATATTTTTAAGATTCTGAAAGTTAACTATTAAGAGATCGATTTGAATATTTACTCACATGTCACCTTAAAATCTATACTCACCCTTGCTTGAAGAAATTTTTTTAAATAAATTTATTTATGTTAGAAATTAATATATATAATTTTTTTTATAATTAAGGAAGAGATAAAAATTGCTTGAAATCGAACTAAAACTTTTATATATAAGATATAATGTCCTTGCCATTGAATCAAAATATTATTAGTGATATAAATATATTTATAAACATTCACATTTATAATATGTAAATATGAATAAATAATTATCATAAAATTAAATTTTATAGAAAATCCTAGAAAAGTGTGGGCTAAATTTTTTTAAAGGAAAATTCATTAATTCATTTAATCAATGAGACTATATATTTGGGGCGGGGCGGGGGAAATAACAAACACCAATTGTATGCGCTGAAGGACAAGTTCCATCAACATAACAAAAGCTGAAGCTTTAGCTTCAGCATCAATAAAACATTATGTCACGTTGACAATTGGCTCTGTCACAACTCAAGCATAACATATCAAGAGCGATTGCAAGCACTTAATACAATAAGGAAATCAGCCCCAGATGGTCCAAAGTAGCGGGCATAAATCGGCAAAAGAACCGAGCATCCACAAAACTAGAGAAGACGGCGACAAAATCAACCCTAAAATCACTCACAAAAGCAAGACTACATGCATAACCAATTGTATGCGCTGAAGGACAAGCTCCATCAACACAACAAAAGCTAAAGCTTTAGCTTCAGCATTAATAAAACATTATGTCACGTTGACAATTGGCTCTGTCACAACTCAAGCACAACATATCAAGAGTGATTGCAAGCACTTAATACAATAAGGAAATCAGCCCCAGATGGTCCAAAACAGCGGGCATAAATCGGAAAAAGAACCGAGCATCCACAAAACTAGAGAAGACGGTGACAAAACCAACTCTAAAATCACTCACAAAAGCAAGACTACATGCATAACCAAGACTAAAAAGCTTACTACAAGAGTAGACAAAAACTTCTAAAAGTGGAGACTTATTAAACAATGGAAAAACAAACAAAAACATATAAACTTAAGATAAAACGAGCCCAGACCGACTCATGAAATCATTTATTATTCTAAAATACTCTCAAAATAGAAACAGATTAAGAAGTCAAAGAAGAGCTACCCACCTTCTAAAAGAAACTGTTAGTAGTCAGTGGTTTCAATGATGATAGACACCATCGTTTGTCCATCACAACTTATGAAGACAACAAAGATACCCACAAAATAGATCTGTAAATTGTTTTAGAGAGAAGACACATGAAGTAAACGAGAAGAAAAGGAAAATAAGATTGATGGGTAAGAGAAAAAGATAACGGTAGCTAACCAAAGGCTAATACCACCTTTAGGCAAAAACAAAAAAATAACAAGCAAAACTAATTGGAGAAAAAAAAGTTTTTAAGGTTGGGTTAATTTTAGTTGATAATGACTTCCTTGTTTTCAACCATCGGCAATAATGAATCTCTCACCTTTTGATAAGGGGGAAAGGATTGTATGAAATAGTGACGCCACGTCATCTGTATCCCTTTTCCAATAGTTTTATGCCACATCAGTATTTTCATCTTGAATTTCAGCATTTTCATCCTGAAAAAAATCAAATCCAAATTAAAATCCTGAAATTCAGGATAAGAATACTGATGTGGCATAAAACTATTGGAAAGGGATAATATCCCTGTTTCATACAATCCTTTCTCTTGATAAAGACTTCAACCAAACCAAACGAAAAGGTCATCATTATCTCAAATTATTGCTGAGGTAATAGTAGATATCAAATCCTTAAGGACCAGATGATGAACTGTATTTGGATTTTTTATAAATAAAATGAGTGAATTAATTTTTATATATTTTGAAATGTAAAAATTAGTTTTTCTATTAAATTTTATTTATTAAATGATAATGTCTATAAAAATGGTTATTTAATTATGTTTTTCGTTCTATTTTGATTACTCAATTATTAATTTTTTCAATTTAATCATTAAAATTTTTGAAATTAAATAGTTTAGTTACTCTAAGCTGATTGGGTTTATTTATTGGTCTAGTAAACAAAATTAGCCCTCTAATATTTAAACATTCTATCAGTTTGATCCTAAATATAAAAAAAATCAATAATTTTGGCCCTCAACATTTATAAAATCTATCAATTTAGTCACAACTCTAGGAATTTTAAAAATATTTTTAAAAAAAATATCATTTTTAGCCCTTTATAACTAATCGACTAACCTATGTAAGATATTAAAATAAGAAAAAAGAGTTTCCTCTTTCAAGTTAATTGCATCAATTTCTTAAACTATAATTTAGGCTTCACACTGGACCAAACCAATTAATTTGAAACTTATCTAGAATAATTAGTTGCATTACTACTCGAACAAATAACTTTTTAATGTCTTTATTTTCTTTTGGATCTTAATTTTTGTGTGTATTTTATCCTAACTTTTTAGAGTTCTTTTGCAAGTGACTTGGAAGAGAGTACACCTTTTCTTATTTTAATATCTTACATGGGTCATCTGATGGGTTATAAAGGGTTAAAAATGATTTTTTTAAAAATATTTTTTAATTTTTAAATTTAGGACTAAATTAATAGATTTTGTAAATGTTGATGACCATATTTATTGAATTTTATAGAATTAGAACTAAATTGACAAAATTTGAAAACATTAAGGGCTAAATTTGTTGATTTTTTTTATATTTAAGATCAAACTGATAGAAAGTGTAAACATTAGAGGGTTAATTTTGTTACTAGACCAAAAAATAGTCTAATCAACTCAGAGTGACTAAAATATTTAATTTCGAAAAGTTTAGTGACTAAATCGAAAAAAATTAATAGTTGGGTGATCATTTTTATAGTTTACTATTGCGAGATTTTCTATTGATGTGTAAGTGTACACAGTTGTCAACAAGTAATAAAATAGTGAGTATTAGAGTTATCGTCTCTACGGGGACTGATTTAAAACAATAATTGTAAAATCAACTAATAACCAATTTGGTAAGTAATGAAAATATGAGTAAATTGAGTTACTAAGTAATTAAATTAAATTAACCAAGTATGTGAAACAAATTAAAACAATAACACAAAATGTAATAGCAGTGAAAACAGTTACACAAGTTTCAATAACAATGATATGAAAGGCTAGAACAATTATTTCCCCCTAACATGCAATCATAGAAAGCAATGATGTAGAATGTTGTGTTGATGCTACGGCGTTATGGTAGTTTACTAATTCGGAATCCACTGATTGTAGGCCCAAGTCACTATCCTAAATATTCTAATCACCTTAACATGTCTATGCCAAGGTAACCTCAAGATAACATTTTTAGGCGTTATTCCTAAGGATTATGCGAGGTAACACTATATGTCTATACCGTTACAAATTTAATTACTAGAAGAATTAAACATGCACCTTTCGAGTTATATGTCTATTAATTACCATCTTCTCAGATGTAATAATTAACCCAATTGCTTACTAATATTACCTATGCTTTAGCAAGTGTTAAATGTGAAAACTATTCGAATGAACAAATAACCAATTGCACAAAACATTATTAGCAAAGCATCAATAATTTCATGCTAATGATCCATAAATATTCTAGCATAAAAAATATAAGTCATAATCATTAAAGTGAAAACCAACAAACAAGTTGCAGTTATGATTTAAAAACAACAGAAGAAAGAATAGATAAGAGAAAGAAAGGATGATTAGTCGAATATCGATGGTTCTCCACAGCTAGCTCACGTTTGCTTCCTCAAAAACTCTCTGCGTCATTCTCAGCCTCAATGCTCTCACTCTTGTGTTTTGATTTTCCTACTCTCAAATTCAATGTGTTGCGTTCAATTTTTTCTATTGTGTTCTCTGTTTGTTGAGTTCTGTCCCTGTTGCTGAAATTTACTCCTTATTTATACTGTTGAGCTCCCTTCATCTTTTCTATTTTTAGGCGTAGTGGTTCCTTGATTTCCTTTTCCGTTATAGTGGTTCCGTGATTTTCGCTTCCCACAACCTGGCAGTTGACTAAGTCCCTTGAGCACATGATGGAGTTTAACTAGCCATGCCAAATCTTGTAGATCTGCAAACTAGCAAAGTGCGAGATGGGAACTGTGACGTGAGATCTCCATGCATGCAAGCTGTGAACTACGAGCTCCATGTAGGTGAGCAGTGTATGCGACTTTAGGATTTTGGACTGTTTGCTACATATAGGCGAGCTGCAAGCTGTATACGGCAAGTAGTATTGTAGGTGAGCAGTGCATGTAAGCTGAGAACGCAAGCTATGTATTATGAGCTATATACTGAGAACTCCCTGTTAAAAAATGCTGCTTGCGAGTTATGAATGCGAACTAGCTAGTGTACAGGTATAGTGGGAATTGCCTTGTGAACAGGCAAAGTGCGAACAAACAAAATGTATGCTGCAAGCAGAGAGCTTGCGAATTGAGATGTATTAGGAGAAATGAATAACAAACAGAATGACCAGCTCAGCTCATCCAATCCTCAACAGATTCCAGCTCACCAGGCGTAACAAATTCACTGTCATTTGTCCTTTGTCCTTTACAAATCTGTTATATCTCTTGTATATAAGGAACACTGTAGCACCTAGTTTTCTTATGAATGAGAGAACAATTTCCTTCTTCATCATCATTCTAATATGGTATCAGAGTGAATTTTTTTTTCCATTTTCGCTCATGGATTCTGGTTCTGCAGACTCTGTGAGTGCTATTGCAAAGTTCTTTAATCCTGTTGTGTCTGCTTCTCAAAAGGTTGCCATTCTTGTCAATGACAGTAACTTCCTTGCCTGGAAGAAACATGTGCTTCTTGTAATCAAGACCCATCGGCTTTAATCTTACATTGATGGCTCGATTACTATCCCTCCTCGAATGTTGACTAGCGATGATGGTGTTTCTATGGAGAACCCAGCGTTCATTCAATATGAGCAGCAGGATTCTGCTCTTTCGGCTTGGCTTCTTTATACTATTAGTGCCACTTTGCACAATCAGTTAATTGGGAGTTCCTCGTCTGCTTTTAAACTCTGGCAAATGCTGACTCGAATCTTTGGTACACAATCTACTACCAAGGCTATGCGTTATCGCTCTCTCCTTAACAACTTCAAAAAGAATGAGCTTTCTATGTCTGTTTATCTAGCTGGTATTAAATATTTCTGTGACTCTTTAGCCAGTTGTAATCAACATGTCTCTTTGGCGGAACAACAGTCGACCATTGTTAATGGTCTTCTACCGAAGTTTGATCACATCGTCTCTATCATCACTACAAGTCAGGTTCCCTTTGATTTACAAGCTATTACTACAGCCTTGTTGGATGCTGAAGCTCGCCAACAAGCTCATCTTTCACAAGTTTAAATTTTTACGAATTTAGCTATGACTAACCGCTCTACCCCGCCTCTTCCTGCTTATAGCAGTCACCCACCACCAAAGTCGTTTTGCTCCATTCGAGCTCCTGAGTTCTCTCGTGGTCATGGTCGTGCTCGCTTTGGGAGGATGTCACGTCCGCAATGTCAGATTTGTGGCAAGATGGGTCACGTTGCTCGCAGGTGTTTTTACAGATATGATTCCACTTTTGACGATGAAGCAACTAATGGTTTGGTCTCTCCTTCTCCTGGATCCACAAATCATACAGGCACAGGGAATTTTTCTGCCTATCTCTATCATACGAACCATTTTATTCCTGAGTCTTATCCACCTGGAACTCAGTTTGTGCCCTCTACTGTTTATCAGCCCATTTTTCATCCACATGTTGTCTCGAATGCAGGAACTTCAACAGCTTTGCAAGCTTCTGTCATTTCGAGCACAACCACATCTAGTGTTGTTTCTGATCCACTATGGTATCCCGATAGTGGTGTTACTGCTCACATGACTAGTGATCCAGTCAAGCTCACCAACCGCAACTCCTACACCGGTCAAGGTAAATTTTTTGTGGGAAATGGTAGTTATGATTCTATTTCTCATGTTGGTGACTCCTCTATTTCTTCTGGTTCTCACAACTTATCCATTAACGACCTGCTCCTTATTCCTGACATTCACAAGAGTCTTTTGTCTGTTTCTAAGTTTGTAAAAGATAATCAGGTCTTCTTTGAATTTCATCCTTCGTGTTGCTATGTGAAGGATCTGGCGACTCACAGGGTTTTGCTCCATGGCATTGAATCTAATGGGTTGTACCAGTTGTTGCCTGAATCTCCTACCGAGTTTGCTTTTACTACCTCTAATAAATCAGCTCCTTTCATCAGTGTCTCCAGTTCGATTGCTACAGATCCAGTGGTTTAAAATAGTACAATTACAATTACTAGATGGCATCAATGCCTTGGTCACCCCTCTACTGATGTGTTGAATTATGTCTTGCGTGCTTGTAATATCAGTATTCCTCGTTCCACAGTTTCGTCCTTATGTAATGCATGTGCACTTGGGAAAAGTCATAAATTACCCTTCAGTCTACTTCAACTGTTTACTCTGTACTACTTGAACTGATTTTCACTGATCTCTGAGGGCCTGCTCCTTGTTTTTCTGCTGGTTATCAATACTATATTTCCTTTGTGGATGCCTTTTCACGACATACTTGGATATATTTCCTCAAATATAAGTCTGATACCTTACAGGCCTTCCTAAACTTTAAGCAACATGTTGAGTTACAACTTGAAACTAAAATCAAGTAACTTCAAAGTGATGGATGAGGGGAATTTTGTAGTTTCGATAATCCTCTAAAAAAATTTGTCATACAACATCGTTTCTCATGCACCCACACATCTGAACAAAATGGCGTAGTTGAACGTCGTCATTACCAGATAGTGGAAACTAGCCTTGTTTTACTAGCACAAGCATCGTTGCCTCTCTCCTATTGGGTTGATGCTTTTACGTCTATAGTCTATCTCATGAATATACTGCCTACTAAGTCACTTCAAGGATTATCTCCTATAGAGAAATTATTCAATAAAAAACCAGATTACAAGTCTCTTAAAGTGTTTGGCTGCCTCTGTTACCCCCTGCTTAGACCCTACAACAAGCACAAACTACAGTTTCATTCGTCTCCATGCACATTCTTGGGCTATGCTGTAAATTACAGAGGATATAAATGTGTTGACAAGGCTGGTCGTATTTACATTTCCAGGCATGTTCAGTTTGATGAAGGTAGTTTTCCTTATGCCAGACTCTCTTCGGCTCTTCCAATCCCCAACTCAAATGCTTCAGAATCCTTGTCTACTCTACCAGTTATCATAATGACAACATGGCTCATGGTTCTACTTTGACTCCCTCGGTTGCTATTCATACTGAGAGTTCTCAACCACCGGCATCTAAAAACTCAAATGATTTTGGTGACAATGATCAATCTCCAAATCCATCTATACCTGATACCCAGAACATGTCATCCGATCATGTTCCTCATATTTCTTCTAGCAACACTCATCACATGGTCACTAGGAGCAAGGCTGGTATTTTCAAACCAAAAGTTTATACTGCTTCTTTCAGCTCTGTCGAACCAACTACTATTTAGGAAGCTATGGTAATTCCCTTATGGAAAGATGCTATTCATGATGAATTACAAGCATTGATTCAAAATAACACTTGGGATTTAGTGCCTTTACCCCTTGATTGCTCTCTTATTAGATGTAAATGGTTGTTTAAGACTAAAAAGAACCCTTATGGGAGTTTTACTAGAAACACAGTCAGACTCGTCGCTCAAGGCTTCTCCTAGAATGCTGGCATAGATTATCATGAAACCTTCAGCCCTGTTGTTAAGGCTAACACGATAAGAACATTGTTTGCTTTAGTCGTGTCAAGCAAGTGGAAAATTAGGCAAGTGGACGTCAACAACGCCTTCTTAAATGGAGATTTGACAGATAAAGTTTTTATGAAACAACCACCAGGTTTCGAGGTAGTTGATGATCATGGTAATTAGTTACTTTGCAAGCTGAACAAGGCTCTTTATGGCTTGAAACAGGCCCCTTGAGCCTGGATTCAAAAACTTCACAATTTTTTAGTTCAACAACTGCAGTTTAAGTCCTCTAGAGCTGATTCCTCATTATTTTTCAAGAAGACTTCTTCTGGGGGAAATGTGTTTCTTCTTGTCTACGTTGATGATATCATCATCACTGGTGATTCTAATACTGAAATTGAAAAAGTTGTTAATTCTCTACATAGTCAATTTTCTTTGAAAGATTTGGGACCCCTTAGCTATTTTCTTGGACTGGAAGTCACTAAGCATGGTGACAGCATGTATATTTCTCAGCAAAAGTATGCCCGAGAATTATTAGATAAGGCAGATATGGGAAATGCAAAACCAATTTCTACACCTATGGTAAGCTCACCAACTCTATCCCCCCGTGTTGGTTCTCCCTTACATGATGGAACTAAATATATGAAGATTGTTGGAAGTCTCCAGTATCTCTGTATGACAAGGCCAGACATTACGTTTGCTGTTAATAAGGTAAGTCAATATATGCATTTGCCTTCTGATGTCCATTGGACTGCTGTTAAAAGAATTTTGAGGTACAATCGAGGCACTCTAGACTATGAACTACTGTTTCAACCTTCAGCAGTTAACTTAACAGGATTCGCTGATGCTGATTGGGCTAGTTCCCTTGAGGATCGTAAGTCTACATCTGGCTTTTGTATTTATCTTGGTGACAACCTGATTGGATGGTCTTCTAAAAAGAAAGGAGTGGTCTATCGATCCACATCAGAAGCTGAATATAGGAGCTTAGCAAATGCCACTGTAGAAATCACATGGTTTCAATCCTTACTCGATGAAATTAGCATGCCTTTACAACGAGCACCAGTGGTTTGGTGTGGCAATTCCAGCACAATGTCTCTAGCAGCCAATCTAGTGTTACGTGCTCGAGTCAAACATGTTGAGCTTGATATCCATTTTGTTTGAGACAAGGTCTTGGATGGCGGGTTACAAGTGAACTATGTTCCTGGACATGATCAAGTAGCTGATATCTTGACAAAACCTTTGACTGCTGAAAGTTTTTCCAAGCTTCGAGATAGGTTAAATGTTGTTGCTCTCAAAGATTTTCAACTGGGAAATGCAGGGGGAATATTAGGAGAAATGAATAACAAACAGAATGTGATAAACCGTAATATAAACATATTTTAATCCCACATTTAGCATACTTTTGGATGATTTGAACCTTGAATTGCGGAATTTGGTGCTCTTAATCCTTTGTTTTCATGTTTTATACTCAGGAGAGTACCGGAGGATGAAAAAAATAAGAAACGGGCCTAAAACAGAGTAAATGGGCCATATCACGAAATCGACATGGCCTGGGCCCAAGACCACACGCACCGTGCTCCTTCAAAGAGTTCGAACACGACTGCCACGATTCACACTGCGTGTGCCATGGGCGTGTCCCTGACGTGACAAAGAAGAATTTTATTCGGATTAGGGTACTTAGAGGCAAAGAAAGCCATTCCAAAAGCCTATATAAACACCCTAGAGGCTAACCTTTAAGGGGCGTCCAACTAGGCCAAGGAGCCGAGCCAGAGATGTCAGAATTGTGGGATTCACTCGAAGAAAGCCAGTTGATTCATCTCAAGAACCCGGAGTCATACTCAAGACGGAAGATCTTCTCTTCAATTCCTTTAGGGGGTTTTAGGGTTTTTCTTATGTTTTGTTTTATCTTTTCTTCTGAGGTGTATTCTTTTATTATTATGAACTAAACCCTCAGATACCTGAGGGAGATGAAACCTAAGATGAATCTTGTTATCATTTGCTGAACTATATGATAAATACTTGATTTGTTCTTAATTATGTGTTCTTAATTCTTGTTTTGATATTTCAGGATATTGATTCAAGTATTGATGTGCTTAGGTAGAGGAGGAATAGACCCTGCCTAAGAGTAGATCTAGCATAGTTAAGCGGAGTTGCTCGCGCGCCTAGAGATAGGGTGACGAAAATCTGTCGGATTAGGGTCAAACCTAATATGAGAGTCCATAGATCGAGTTAATGCAATCCTAGGGGTTTTAATTAGAAAGAGATCTCAATTAATCAACCTAGGGTTAGACGTTAGTAGCCTCGAGAGAGGTATTAATATAAATTAGGGAATCCTACGGATCAAGTCAAGTGAATAAATCGTCTGGTTCAGAGTTAGATAACAAGTGAAGTCTAGGTGGATTCTTCCTCGGGTATTGTCTTAATCAATTGGTTTTTCCCACAAGTATTTTCCCAAATTCATTCCCTTCGTCTTAGCGTCTTTAGCTTAGTAGTTAGTTAATTATAGTTTAAATAACAAATCCTTTAATTTTTAGGCTAAATAATAGAAAGAAAGTCTGTATTAGTACTTTTGGTTCCTTTGGGTTCGACAATCCGGTCTTGCCACTAAACTATACTACTGTTCGATAGGTGCGCTTGCCTCAATCGTTTTCATAGTTAGTTTCTAGGCTCGATCATTCTTTATATAAATTTTTAAGACTCTGACATCGTACATCAGAATGACCAGCTCAGCTTATCCAATCCTCAACAGATTCCAGCTCACCAGGCGTAACAAATTCACTGTCCTTTGTCCTTTACAAATATGTTATATCTCTTGTACATAAGGAACACTATAGCACCTGGTTTTCTTATGAATGAGAGAACAATTTCCTTCTTCATCATTATTCTAATAAGATGGAACTGTGAACTGGTGAAGTGCAAGCTGTCTCAAGCACTGCATGTGAGCTACAAATAGTCGAATTACGAGATGTCCATGAGCAATGCATACGAGTTGAGCTCTAACTGCAAGCTATCCATGAGCAATTTATGCAAGTTGAAGTCTCATCAGCGAAGTGATAGCTGTGAGCAATATGCGAGTAATACGTACTCTCTGCAGCTGAAGTTTTGATGCGTGCTGACTTCATTTTCTCTGTTGTCTTTTTACTTTATTTTGCCTAATAGCTGTCATGGTGCTCTTTGAGCGTGAGCTGCCTTGTTCCTATTGGTCTTGAGGCTTGTGATATTACTGCGGAATTGCTGTATTCATTGAGTAATAGCCACTTTCAAAGATAAAAGTGCGTATTTTAGCATGGAAATTTACCAAAAAATAATATTCAAGTAAAACGTTTCAATATCGAATATTCAATAGAAATATAACATAAATGGCTACTAAACATGTAACACCCCACATCCGGCCTAGAAGTTATGACCCGAGTGTAAAAGTGACATTCATAAATTTAAAACTTAAACCCTTTGTCCCCGTAACAAATCTTATTTTGGAAAATGAAGACTCAGAAAACGAATGGTCAAAAAACAATAATTTTAGTTAAACCTTTCGTGCATTCTTTAGAAAATCTCATGCTCGAAAACACTTATTTTATAGTAAAATTACTTAACCACTTTCTTAGTTTAGCAGTGAAAAATTTCCAAGGTTTTAGTTAAAAACAAAAATTCAATTTGTTAACTTGTGTGATTTTCCAGTTTTATGTTAAAAATACCCAAAAACCGATGAACAAAGTCTAAAAGAAACAAACAATAGTCCAAAAGTCTAGAAAAGTTAATTATATAAACCATCATATTTAATTAACCAAAAAAAAACAATCTGAGCTCTCGCACTCCGTCCAATCCTAAATTTGCTGATTACTTGAAAGGTCAAATACAAAAGGGTGAGCTAACAAGCTCAATGTGTAACTAAACCAAAACAAAAACATAAATAACATAATAACCAATCAAACATTGCCGAGAATCTTATCAAACTCGCATAGAAAAAACCTGCATGCATGATTATGTCAATGCAATATTTTCAGAAAACAAAATGCAGATTTTTCAGAAAACTTCCTACCCAACTCAGCTACACACCAAATTAGAGTTCCCAGAACTCGTCCATCCAAAAACACACCAGCAGATAATTGTGGACAAAGCCACCAAATTTGCAGTTAAAATTGTCATGTAACACCCTAAACCCGGCCTAGATGTTATGGCTGAATCCGGAAGGGTCACATGAAATGGGTTGAAAAACCATTATCGTTAAGCTAAAACCTTTCCCATTATTAGCCTTTTGAGTTATTACTAATTTCAAAGCTTTCTTTCATTTAATCATTTAGGGATAAACCGTGTTTGTAGCGGAAGCTTTAAAATAAATGTTGTGTTTAGAAATCCGTTCAAGATTTTAGAAAACCCTTGCTTTTGGTAAAATCTTAGTTATATCGCGGGTTGCAGTTATAAAATCATAAAATCACAGTCTAACCCAGATTTAAGTGAAAACAATTCGTAAAGCCTGAATTACATAAAAACCAGAATAAACCAAAATATAAAAATTTATTTGTAACTAAAACCAGTTCGAACATGTGGTCATCGAGGGCTCCGCAACACCGGTCCGCCTAAGACTGTGGATCACCTGTACAAAATAAACAGAAAGGAGTGAGTTTACATAAACTCAGTGTCTAATCCCACAGAATTTAAGCATGTACACAACCAGAACATCAGAATCAGTCAGATACAGATTCGGGCTGAAACCCATTACAGATACAGATACAGATTTGGGCCTAAGCCCATCTCAAATACAGATACAGATATGCATATCAAAATCAGAAATCAAATGTCCTACCCTCATCCTCTACACACCATCTCCGACCATCCCTACACACCATGTGGAGTATAAAACACCCACCCAACCCTACACACCACATTGTACCGATGCGGTACATAACAGATTAAGTGCAGCCAAGCTGCCAGAATATAGGCGATAACGCCTTTCAGAACAATTTCTCCATATATATATATCATCCCAACCCCAATATCAGTTACAGAATATTCAGTTTCAGACATACAGATTAACCATGCTTACATACTTACATAAAGATATAACATGCATATACTATCATGCTCAGTATAGAATATCAGTCAAACATGTCATACAGTTTAGGGTTTTGTTAGCCCTTACCGACCCTATAGTAGGCCTACAGTGTTTTTGGGTCGACCCGTGCAACCCTAAGAAAAATTTCAGATAAATGGGCTCACAAGCCCGTATGGGCCTACACATTCGTGTGGCCCACACTCCCAAATTGGCCTTGCCCGTGTGGATCACATGGTCTGGCCCAATATTCACACGCTCGTGTGACTCACCCGTGTGGATCCTTACGCCCGTGTGGCCCACATGCCCAATTCAGTCTAGCCTGTGTGGCCCACACGTCCATGCTCCAGCCATCACACGGCCATATCTTGCTCACGGCCTGGCCTTCGTCGATCACACGGCCGCGTCATCGCACACGACCTGCTACACGGCCTACCACACGGCCATGTGGCATCGACAGTGAGGTTTTTTGGCTTTCGCTGAACCTCATTTTTCTGTATTTTGGGTACACAAACCCGGTATTGGTTTGATGCAGAATCACTCCTAAGCCTTCCGAAACCTAAAATTAGTGTATCCTAATACCCAATTTTAGTTACACCCTCGGAATTCTAACGAAAAATTCCAAAAAATTTAACAATACCTTCGAAAACTTACTGGTAACGAAAAAGGATCCTCCCTAAAACTTAAATCGCTGCAGGAGCACAAGCAGAAACTTGTCCTTCCCCTAATCGAAAATCAAGCACAAACCCCCATCAAAACCCAACCATGAACAACAATATAGTGGCAGAACAGTACTTACCGACGAATGTAAACAACCGTTGGACAAAAGTAAACCGTTGAAAAACTGAAAATGAGGGAAAGCAAAGAGCAAAAAATCGGCACAAGAGTAAGGGATTCTAACGTCAAAAGATGAGAGGAAATTTTGGAAACAAAAGATAAAAATAAAATAAAAATGATAGGTTATTAGGAATCCCCTAAATTTCTCCCCACTCACCCACTAACAACCACTTCTCAGAAACTCACCTCCAATGAAACTCTAATAGAAAAATAAGCAAAAATTAATACCCACGCTCGCACCGGGAATCAAACACAGAACCTCCACACAGCACACAGACTCCCTTACCACTCGAACCAGTAGGCTCATTCTGATATGAAGTTGCAGGCAATTAAATATAAGCCCACTGAATAGAGATAAGGCTTAATTCCAAAAATAACAAAATTCGCCAAAAGTAAGCCTTGAACCCAAAACCTCTCACACACTCCCAAAACACTTAACCAATGAAGTAGATACACAGTTATGTCACATTTTCACAAAAGCAGAAATAAGAATGTTGGGGCGTTACATGTCATATTAGATATATGTGGTCAAGCCACTATATTGCAGCCAAGCTGCCAGAATAGAAGTGTGGTTAAACCACCAGATAGTGCAGATCATTAAACTACTAGAACTTCCTCATTACCATATTATCCCAACCCCATGCGATGTGTTATGGCATGTAAATACAGAAACAAAATGATAAGCATGTTGAACATGCATTCATATCTTTAACAAAAACCAGTAAGCATGTTATTTCATGCATTGTAGATAAAAATATATCAGATTACAAATCACTTTAACCAGAAAAGCCATAATGTCACATGCTATGGAATTTAAACAAAGCATAACTCATCATTAAACAGAGATACATTGCTAAACAGAAAACAAGCAACAGAACTCCCAAATTTACAAGTCAGACACGAATAACACACTATTGACACGCTTGCAGATATTACACATGCGATATCAATCTCACAAATATCAAATACAAGAGTAACACATACTATACACATCAAATTTTCAGATATTATACTAACAAAAGCAGAATATCAAATCTCACATTTTATAGTCTCATTTATATAGTACAAACCCTACGGAAGGCCTAAATTTGATTCGCACATCAAAAACGACCCTAGGGTAAAATTTCAGAACGGCCTAACTAGCTATCCCATGTGGACCACACAGCCCAATTGACCCAACCTGTGTGGCTCACACGGTCTGCCACACGGCCTGCCACATGATCGTGTGACATCGACAATGGGCTTTTTGGCATCGTGTGGTTCCCTATTTTTCGAGTTTTTTTTGTTACACAACCGATCGTTTTTGAAATACGATGTTATGACACACACCCAAACCCTAAAAAACAATTTAATCGGGTTAATTAGCAACACTATACGAAATATCCTAAACCATAAACCCTAAACCTAAAAATCAAGCCATTGAACCGATTTTTTAATATTTTTATTTTATAATGTTTTATTTAATTAAACTCAACAGACCGATTGAACAGGCCGAACCAACAAACCTGTGGCTTGACCAGTTCGATCACTAGCCTGGTTCTGAAAACCTTGGTCAGAATATTTCATACTGATATCTGCTAATAGTTGGAAAATGAAATTTTGGTTTGATAGTACCTAATTGTAACAAAAGTACTTTATATCACACAATACTTAGCAATTAAATTTCAAATTTTCAAGGTCCAAATTATTATATTGTAAAAATTAGTGATAAAATTTTAAAATTAATAATAATTTATCCATAAAAAGGATAGAGTCCCACAATTATCATTTTATTTTTGGAATATCAAGAAATGTCATGCCTTGAAATAAATGGGGTTAATTGAAATGATTAAATAAGAAATGAGCCTTAGGATTAATGGTTAACGGTTAGTTCCCCTTCATAGAGGTCTTAAGTTTGAGCCTTCTCCTTCCATTTCATTTTCTTATAATTTTTTGGCAAACATGGGTAAATTACTAGTGCCGCCCCTAAGGTTTACTAACCCCAGATATTTTGTCACATCCAAAAAATAGAGCTAGAAAAAATAGGGATAAAATTTAGATTTTTTAAAGCATAGGGTAAGAGAATTAAAATGCTTTAAAAATTACTTGTGTTAAGAATGAGTTTGTTGGTTCAGTGGTAAGGCCTTAGCTTATCCATAGGTCCTAAGTTTGAAACCCCTTGCGAGCATTCAACCAAAATATTTTATTTTCCTATTTTAAGTTATAAAAGTGCCAAATTTACAAAATAACCTAGCCAAAAACTTTTTTTTTTTTCAATTTAGTCCTTATTTCAAAATTGTTTTAATTCTACATAAATTAGGAAAACATATTTCAATTAAGGTAAAATATGTTCTATAAATATCCAAATTTGTTTAAACCCTAGAATTTTATCTAGCAAATTTTTTTAAGAAAAAGACTCTCAAGCTCTTTTCTCTTCAAATCAACATTCAAAGCAAAAAGGAGTCAAAGTTTTCAAAATCATTCCTCTCAAGTAGATCATCAAACTTTTCTCTGAAACTAAGGTTTTTAAGTCTTCAAAACAGATGTGGGGTCTAAACTTAAAACATTATGTATAATTAATTGTAGTGATTAGGAAGAATGAAAGTTGTTATGAGAACCCCCAAAATATGCGATCCCCTATGTAGTGCGAGCCCCTTACATATGCAAGTCTAGATAATATGTATAAACATACGAGCCTAGGAAATATATATATGTACATGCGAACTTAGGTAATTGTTTATGCGAACTATAATTATTTAATATGTGAACCAACGATGTTTAGTTAGGCGAACCCCCACTTATTTATTATGCGAACCCTTAAAGGTATGCGAACCCTAGTAATACTAGGCAAACCCATAAGAGGATTGTATGTGCGAACCCTAGGCGAGTGAATCCTTATGAGCGAACCAGTATGTGCAAACCATAGGTGAGCGAACCCCTATGGGCGAACCCTAAGTGAGCGAACCCCTATGTGTGAACCATATGTGTGCGAACTCTTAGGTGCAAACTTGTATGTGCGAACCTTAGGTTACGACATGCAAACTTATTACATGCGAACCCTAAGATTATGCTATGCGAACTCTATGGATTGTAGTATGCGAACCCTGTATGTGTCATAAGTGAGCCACGATATGTGAAATCTGTAGGTGTCATATGCGAACCATGTTAAGCAAACCCTATGAATTATAGTACTATGAGAACCACACATGCGTTAAATATGCGAACGCTAGATGCTATACATGTGAACCCTGAAGAAATATGATGCGAACCTATGAAAAATTTTATGCAAACCATATATGTTTGAACCTTAAATATGAACTGATTATGTATATGTTAGCCACACTAAGTGTAATACCCCAAACCCGGCCTAGACGTTACGGCCGAATCTGGCGGCGTCACATTATAGTGCTTTGGAAAACTTAACTACGTTAAAACCATTTGTGAATATCTTAGGCTTTCATCAAAACGTGTCATTTAATCATTTATTGACCATTCTCAAAACGTTATATGTTGCGGAAGCTTTTTAAAAGTAATTTGCGAATTCGTGTGTTTTTTGTAAAACATTTGTTTACTTTGAAAACTCGAGTCTTGTCCTACTGCTAGCAGTTCATAAAATAATAATCCCAAGTTTAAGTGAAAATTCGTAAAGGCCTTATTACATGAAATTTACCCAATTATAACCAAATCATAATTAAAAATAAATCGTAAATAAGTGTCCAGAACCGTGGCCACCGCCGAGTCCTTCGCTGCACCAATCCGTTTACTGTTGGGGATTACCTGAATAGATTAAACAGAAAGGGATGAGTTTTCGCAAACTCAGTGTGTAATCCCCACAGAAAACATACAAACAGAAATATCAGATAACAGACATGAGTTTCACAGTTCAGGTCTAACCCATTACAGAAACGGTGTGGACCTTAGCCCACTCAGATACAGAATCAGACATATTATAGGGCCTTAGCCCATTTTAGACAGAATATGCAGAAAATAGAATCCTACCCACCAGCCTCTACACACCAACTCCGTCCAACCCTACACACCATGTGGGGATAAATCAACCCACCCAGCCCTACACACCATGGTGTATCGACTACGGCACATAATCAGAAATTTGCAACTGAGCTGCCAGATAACAGGCTTAAGAGCCTTTCAGATACTTCATCCAATCACAATCCACCCACCCTGATGCAATGCAACATACAAGAATGACATGCTATTATACAAATAAAACTCATATATTCAAATCAGCATACATGCTTAGTAATGTAAATCGCATGACATGATCATTCGATAGGGTCTAAGTATTGCTTACCGACCCTACGGTAGGTCCACAGTCGACTTGGGTGACTCGTGTAACCTTATAGAGTTTTCAGAAATAATGGGCTCACATGCCCGTGTGGTCTGCCCGTGTGGGCCCACACGCCCGTGTGGCCCACACAGCCCAATTAGTCGAGCCCGTGTGTCGCACATGGCCTTGCTCGTCGATCACACGGCCGTGTGGTGACTTACAGTCCTGTACACGGCCTATCACACGGGCGACCACATGCCTATAATTGATATTCCAACGTTTTTTGGTTTTTCGGGTACACACTTGGTATCGAATCGAAACTAACGCAATCTCGGGCAATCTCGAACCTATAATTGATATTCCAACACCCAAAATCAGTATTTAAAACAGAACTAAATCAAGATGCTAAGCCTGATATCTTTCAAAAACCTCACCTTCGAGCAGGGAATAGTGCTTATGAAACACGAGAACCCGATTACAACCTTTGAGCAGTACCTAGTGTGAGTAAAACGAATCCTCCGTTAGTCGCTTAATCAAAATAACGCTAGAACTTAAAGTAAACCACTTACTGAACAAGGGCAGTGATAGCTGCAGAACAGAACCCAATTGAACGCGAAACAACAAACAAAAACAAAAGGAAATGTGGGTTTTCGATAGCCAATGAAGAGGGAAAAATGGCAAGAAGAGAAAAGAAGGAGAGAGGAAGAGAGCCAAAAATTTCCTAATTGAAACACTTATCAGATTCTGATAACTCCCCCTCCCAACTCATTACTTCTCTCCTTCAAACACTCCATCAGCAGCGTTTAACTAAAATTCAAACTCTCTGAATCATGACAGACAAAAAAATAATGCTCATGCCGCAACTCGAACACAAGACCTTTTTCATCCCAACACTCCTCTTAACCACCAGACCAGCAGGCCCATTCTGACATGTTCTTACACTTAAATACTTATAAGCCTGCTAACCAAAGTTTGGGCTTTATTCATAAAAATACCAAAATTTACCCAAGTTGAGACTTGAACTTAGGACCTCCCACACACACCCAGAACACTTATCCACTAAACCAGACACTCATCTATGTCAAAACTACCAAAAGCCGAATTTAAAGAAAAATGGGGCGTTACACTAAGTTTGTTAAATTGCATGAAGAAGTTGTATACGAAATATTGTTTTAATATGCACAAATTATGTGTATGTGTAATTGATGTGAATAAATGCATGAAAACATGCAATGAAATACTAGTATATGATAATAAATGTGCTTGTTAAGCATAGTATCAAATGTTGATAATGAGTATGATATAATGAGTATATATGCATAATACATGAACTCGGGACCGGAGGACAGAGGAGTTTCATAGGAGACAATGGCAATTTAAGTCTACATCAAAAGTCAATACTGCACGAAGTGCGCGGCAATTTCATCCATAATGGATAAACCGGGATGGTAGGTTAATAAACCACCAAATCGGGTCTACCGGGATGATAGTTATTGTAGTAAAAAGTCATCTAAATTGGACAAGGTGAGATGGTAGTTTAAAAACACCATCAAAACTGGACCAAAACGGGGTGGTAAGTTATTGTATTAAAAGTCATCGTCATTGATGACAAGTGAACGACCATCGTCACCGGGAATTAAACTCGAGATGGTCAATATTGTAGTGGGTTTTCATGTGTCGAGCAATGCTTGAGGGCTATTATGATGGACGAGTGGGAAATTAAAACATTAATTTGCATCTGTATTTGCGTTGCATCATATAAATAAATTCCGTATATGCATTGATTTATTATTTCTTTCATATATTATGCTTAAATTTTTATTATGCTATAAATTAATTGTTGTGCTGTTTGATGATTATATATAATGGTTTAAGATTAGTCTCACACTGCAATATTATAAGTTCATTCCCCTTTTTCCTTACCTCTCAGGTAGTGCAACAATCTAGGACTTGGAATGGCATCGGAAGAACCTCGGATTTACAGCTTGTTTTACTTAAAAGTTTCCACTAAATATTTCCTTAATCGTTTTGGGGTTGTATTTATAAATTATTTCTTGCTAGGAATTGTTTAGATTATTTGTTTTAAGCATGATATTTAGTTAGATATTTAGTTAAACTCTGATATTTGCATGCTTTTCGGTTTAGAAAACCTTTACTTTAAATGTTTTTTTACTACTTTACAAAATAATATTCACATTAATAATATCGTAATTGAATGGTTAAGTAAAGCCCGTTTAAGCGGATAAATGTTTTCCTAAAAACAAAAAGGTGATCTTGAGTGAAAAGAACGACTTTACAGGATCACTTCGGTGATCAATGTTATGCCTTCAACTTAGCTGAAACTCCTAGGCCGGGTTAGGGTGTTACGTATTTAATCAATCTTTTTCCTAACTAGATTTTCATATTGCCCCATTTTCAAATTCTAATATAATATGCTCCTCATCTTCTCTTTTTTTTTCTTTTTCCTCTTCTTTTCTCTCATTCTTGCCCCGTAATTCCATCTTTTGTCCTGCCAAATTTTTCCCTTAATGAATCACTCCCTGTTCGTTGATTTCTATCGAAATTTAGATTATTGTTAGTAGAAATTGCCAAGAATCAGTAAGTACACTTCATTTCAATAATTAGATCCCGTATATCCGTTGTGCCAATCCCTAATATTAATCTTTTCGATTCGTTTAATCGATTTCTTTCGAATTTCTTCGAAATCCCTACCGTTGAATTTAACATATGAATACTTGTATGGTTGTCATTTGAAGGATCGAATCTAGGTTAATCGGATCAAAATCGATCGCAAGGAACGTTAATCGGACCCGTGGTGAAAAGCGTGTGTTCTTTACCAAGTGAATCGGGGCAAACTGTGTGTAGGTTTAAAGCCACACGACCATGTGCACCTATAAATCATAGAGTACTTCGTGAACTGTACGGCTTCAACCTGTTACACAATCATGTCCTTACTGTAGGATATTTTATCATTTTCCACATAGCATTAGCCTGCTACACGAGATGGCCCCACAATCGTGTAACCCTTCCACACGGCTTCAAGACTTTCACACAGCCGTGTGACCTCTGTTTTACAATTTTACCTAGAAATTTGTGAATTGTTCAATTTACTCCATTGATTGTTTTTAGAAATTTTGTACACTTAATTGAGCCCCTGATATTATGTATATTCTGGAATCTGTGAACTGATTGATTAAATTATTACTGTAATATGCATGATATGTGAACGATACATGCCTACTGTCATTGTATTTTTGATAAACTATTACTGTCACTACTGCTTATGTCTTACTGATTGCATGTTAAGCATGCCTACTGCTATTGTTGAACCGAATACATGTCAAAGCATGTCTATTGTCTCTGCAATGTTCTTTTTCAAGCATGACATATTACATTGCATAGGGTGGGACAATATAAATGAATGAAGTACTAGCAGTTTAATAATCTGGAAACACTAGTGGTTCATCCACAACTTACTGGCAGCTTATTTGCAAACTTTTTACTTGAAAATAATGGTGGCTTACCCACAACTTTTACTGGCAGTTTATCTGCAAATTACTGGTGGTTTGTCCACAACTCGGAGTGTATGGACGGATGCGTTATGGGGAACTCTTATTGTAGAGTGTAAAGGTGTTGGGTAGGATCTTTTTTGATAAACTAAAATTGCATTGTCAATCATAAGCATGCATAAGCAAACTGAAAACTCTGAAATGCTATATTGATGTTGATTTGAAAAACTGATATTCTGTATTGCTATAATATCGTTTTTGTTCAAAGAACTGTTATTTGGTATGCTTTGTCTATTATTTCGCACTGATTTTCTTGTGATTGGACTCACAATGAACTCTTTAAGCTCACCCCCTTTAATTTTCATCTTTCCAGATAACCCACAAGGTTAGAACGCATACTCGACATTCAGAGGGCTTGTCTCGAAAATTTTCACTAAAAGTATTTAGACTTTATTTTTATAATTTTTGACATTTGGGACTGTAATGCTTTATATAAACCGTGGCATGGGATTTTAATTTGGGTTATTTGACATGCATAACGTTTAAATTGATTTTAGACCATTGAAGCTTGGATTTTGATTTAAATATGCGTGAAATTCTGGCTTTACATAAAAATTAAGTTGACTATTATTTAGTTTTTATTCAACATGAAAATGACCCTAACCATATGATGATTATTCCCATTATCCATTGATTGATGTGATATCATGTGTTCAATATGATTTTAAGAGTTTAAATGCCTTTTTTTTAATATTTTTTAATATTTTTATAATATTTTTTTATAATTCATTAAAATTCATTATATTATTTATAAGTTCTTTTTATAAAAATTAAAATATATTTTATTAATTTTATGATTTTTTTATAATTTTATAATTGTCAATGATTTTTTTCTTATTTTTTAATTCTTTTTATAAGTTTTTAATTCTTTTTATATGTTTTTATAGAATTTTAAATATTTTTATTCATTTTAAAAATATTTTTAATAATTTATTATATTTTTTAAAATTTTTATAATATTTAAGTTATTTTTTTATAATTTTTATAAGTTTCTATAGATTTTAATATTTTTATTATTTAATAATTTTTACAATTTCTTCTGATTTTTTTTATAATTTTAATGATATATTTTTTATAATTTTTTTATGATTTTTAGTAATTGTTTATGAGAAGATATCATATTAAACCAAAAGCTGTCAGTTACTATTAATGTGATCAACCACTGATTTTGTTAACAAAAGGGCTTAGTTAATTATTTTTTATTAATAGTAAAAGCTCAATTAAGTGTGAATTTAATACATGAACTTAATTGATTTTACTCATTTTCTTAAAAAATTAACATATAAGCCTTATTTAAAAGTATATCTAATAAAAGCACAATCCAACCCATCAAAATGAGCAAAAGTCAAAAGAAGACCAATTTCAAAGCTTGAGTGTCGCAGTATCAAACTTAAAAAATATTTTTTAAAAGAAAAAAATATAGTATTGAAAAAATCCCTTAAGAAAATGTAAAAAATGTTTTTTGTATTAAATTCACATCAATTAACCTCCAATTTCAAAGCTTAACTGTCATAGTATCCAATTTAAAAAATGTTTTTTAAAAAGAAAAAAATTTAATTGTGAAAAAAGCTCTTAAGCAAATGTAAAAAAAGTATTTATATTAAATTCACACCCAATTGAGCTCCAATTTCAAAGCTTAACTGTCACAGTATCCAACTTAAAAAAATGTTATTTTAAAAGAAAAAAATGTAATTTTGAAAAAAAACCCTTAAGAAAATGTCAAAAAAGTCTTTATATTAAATTCACACACAATTGAGCACTAATTTCAAAGCTTAAATATCGTAGTATCCAACTTAAAAAATATCTTTTTAAAAGAAAAATATTTAATTGTTAAAAGTCTTTACGAAAATGTAAAAAAAAAAATCTTTTGTATTAAATTCACACCTAATTGAGCTCTAATTTCAAAACTTGAGTGTTGCGGTATCCAACTTAAAAGATATTTTTTAAAAGAAAAAAATGTAATTGTGAAAAAAAGCCCTTAAAAAAATGTCAAAAAAGTCTTTGTAATAAATTCACATCTAATTGAGCTCCAATTCCAAAAGTTGAATGTCCCAATATCCAACTTAGAAAATATTTTTTTTAAAGAAAAAAAATTAATTGTGAAAAAAAGCCTTTAAGAAAATGTCAAAAAAAAAATCTTTGTATTAAATTTTCACCTAATTGAGCTCTTGTCGTTAACTAAAATAATCAATTAAGCCCCTTCGTTAATGGAAATCGTGATTGGCTACGTTGACTATAAAAATAAATTGATAGACTAATCAAACGATGACACGTGACAATTTATCGTTTGATATAATATTTTTCCCATAAAAATAAATAAAAATAAAAATCTAAATTTATTAAAATATAAAAAATATATTTAAATTGATAGAAACTTATAAATATTATAAAAATCAAATTAACTCTAATAAATTATAGAAAATTTTATAAAATTAATAAAACATATTTAAAAATTTATAAAATGCATAAAAATTCTTAAAAATTATAAAAATTCATAAAAAATTATTAAAAATCATAAAACTTGAATTGGATCAGAATAGTAGGTTGGATTGGTTTGTGATATCCACGAAACCAACTAAAAATCTGACTAAGGCAAGTGCACCTATCAATTAATAGTATAGCTACGGTGAGCAAAGATATCGTTCCCAAGAGGACTAAAAGTACTAGTAATTACCGTCTTTCTATTATTTAACCGAAAAATTGGGGTGATTGATTAAAACTAAAATTAACTAAATTAATTAACTAAAGAACGCGGCAAAGAACAAATCAGGAAAATAAACAATTAACAACCAAGAAGCGAGACAATACCTAGGAAAGAATCCACCTAGACTTCATTTGTCATTATCAATCTATATTGCGCAATTTTTTGACTTAGCATCTTGATCCGTAGAAATCCCTAAATTATGATAATATCTCTCTTCAAGACTAAGAGCAATTGACTCTAGGTTGATTAATTGAAATTTCTTTCTAATTAAAACTCCTATTGTCGTATTAACTTGATCTTGGATTCCCCTATTAGATTTTACTCTAATTCGATAGATTTATGTCGACCTGTTTTTAGGATTGCATGCAACTCTACTCAATTACGTTAGATATACTCTTAAACAGGGTCTATTCTTCATCTAATTTAAGCACATCGGACATGGATTAATAATCTAGAAATATCAAACCAAGAATTAAGCACACATAATTGAGAACAAAATCTAAGTATTTATTGCGTAAAAATATAAATCAAATAACAGAATCCATCCTAGGGTTCATCTCCTGATAAACCGTAATAGTAACATATTTTAAGCCCACATTTAGCATGCTTTTGGATGATTTATCCCTTATTTTATGTAATTTGGTGCTCTTAATCCGTTGCTTTCATGTTTTATACTCAGGAGAGCACCGGAGGATGAAAAGAACGGAAAACAGGCTTAAAACGGACCAAATGGGCCAGATCACAAAATCAGCACGGCCTGGGCCTAAGACCACACGGCCGTGCCTCATCAATAGACCCAACACGGCCTGGCCACGATTTACACGGGCGTGTGCCATGGCCGTGCCCCTGCCGTGACAAAGAGAAATTTCACTCGAATTAGGATACTTAGGGGCAAAGAAACACATTCCAAAGCTTATATAAACACCCTAAGTATGACCTAAAAGGGGGAGCCCAAGGCTTTTGTCAGGGGGCGTCTTGCTAGGCCAAAGAAGGCAGATTTGTGGGAATTTACTCGAAGATAGCCAGTTGATTCATCTCAAGAAGCCGGAATCATACTCAAGACGGAGGATCTCTCCTTCAATTCCTTCAGGGGGTTTTAGGGATTTCTTATGTTTTGTTTTATCTTTTCTTCTGAGATGTTTTCTTTTATCATTATGAACTAAACCCTCAGATACTTGAGGGGGATGAAACCTAAGATGAATCTTGTTATCGTTTGCTGAACTATATGATAAATATTTGACTTGTTCTTAATTATGTGTTCTTAATTCTTGTGTTGATATTTCCAGGATATTAATTCAAGTTTGATTTGCTTAGGTGGAGGAGCAAAAGTCCCTGCCTAAGAGTAGATCTAGCATAGTTAAGCGGAGTTGCTCGCGCGCCTAGAGAGTAACACCCCCTACCCATATTCGTCGCCAGAATAGGGTATGAGGCATTACCTAAGTTTAACGAGTTAATATATATTTTTTATTATGAATTCAATATAGTCCCTTTATAAATATCCAATCTTCCCTGAAATTTTAAAACTAACCAATCTAATCCAATTCAATCCAATTTGATACCAAATCATACTTCTATTATAATTATATTATTTAGCATATTCATCACTCTTTACTTTAATACATATTCATTAAACAAGTTTTAGTATTTATATAATCATTAAACCATATACATGCCATATAAATCAAAAAGGAAATTTACAAAAGCTACCGGAGATAATCTTGATAGTGTGATCCTCAGTGTTGATCCGATCCTCCGTATATTTTTACGTCAATCTACATGAGACATTAAATACACTCAAGTAAGTTTATAGAAACTTAGTAAGTTCATAGGCATAAAATATAAATCTTACCAAACATTCATATACATATGCATTATACACAATTACTAAGTTCACCTGTCAACCACAATTTGGTGAGTCCTCTTGTATAAACTCACTACCATTTATCCATTGACTTTAACTCTTTTGGGCCCTTTTGTCACTTACCATTCTTAATCAAATTAGGAACGGTTACGAAAAATTGAGTACTTCACTTCCACTTTGCCATAGTATAACTATGTTCTTGCGTATGATCACTTATCACTTTCCAAGCCATAGCCCCGCTACGGTCTTACACGGATCACATTTGTCACTTGTCACTTATCATCGATCGATAAGTGTAGCTAAAGCTACCACTTATCACTTGTCACTTGTCATCGATCGATAAGTGTCGCTAAAGCTATCACTTATCACTTGTCACTTGTCATCGATCGGATAAGTGTAGCTAAAGCTACCACTTATCACTTGTCATCGATCGTAAGTACTCAAATCCGATGTTCCACTCAATTTGATCATTTATTCGGTTTTCGCATTGTTGTTTTATTCTCAATTCATCAACAAATATATCTCATCATACATTATATAATTCATGAAATTAGCATTTAATCATTAAATTTTAGCCATGTGAACTTACTCCGAGTCGATTTGCGTAATTTGAGAAAATTCGGGGACTAATCGGCTACTTTTTCTTTTCCTCGACTTGCTTCGGTTCTCGATCTATCATTGTAAAATCATTCACTTATCAGTATTGATTTCACATTTACTCTATTTCACATCCTTAATGATTACAACCCACATATAAGTAACATTATCTATAATTTCACTATTTACTTATATAGATATTCAAGCTGTCCATCCGTGTCACAGTCACTAAATTATTTTTATATTGAGCTACAGAACTTCAATTTAAGATCCGATAATTTTCCCTGACACTAGACTCACATATCTTCTTACCATAAAATTTTCAGAATTTTTTGTTTAGCCAATAAGTACAGTTTATTCTTTAAAGTCACCCCTGTTCTGCTGTCTGACAGTTTCGACCCTTCTTCACTAAAAATAAATTATCTCCTTGTACAGGATTTGGATGATGTTACCGTTTGTTTATATTGAAAATAGACTCATTCAGGATTTTAATAATATAAATTTAAGACCCTAATTATTTTTATAAAATTTTTGATGATTTTTCAAAGTCAGAACAGGGGAACCCGAAATCATTCTGACCTTGTCTCATAAAACCTATTATATCTCATGATTTACAGTTCCATTGCTTAAACCGTTTCTTCTATAAGAAACTAGACTCAATAAGATTTAATTTCATATTTTATTCATTCTCTAATTAAATTTCTACAATTTTTGGTGATTTTTTTAAATTTAGACTACTGCTGTTGTCCAAAACTGTTTTAGTGCAAAGTGTTGATTTCTATTTTGCCCCAAATTTCCCAGTTCATACAATTCAGTCCTTGATCAATTAACCCCTCAATTAAGCTAATTTTTCTAATTTAATACTTTACCTAGTCATTATAAGTTATTTAAAATCTATTGGAATTCAGAATTTCCACATAAAAACCCTAACTTCAAATTCTTTTAAAATTAGGTCCCAAACATTCACTTCCTATTCAACTCTTTCAATAAAATCAGCATATAAACAATTTAAAGTTCTAATTCCATGCTAAATCATCATATACTTCCAGCACATATACATAGCAACTTCCAACTTCATTCATAAAACCTAAAACTAATGAATTCAACAAGTGGACCTAGTTGTAAAGGTCACAAAAACACAAAAAATTCAAGAAATAAACAAGAATTGAACTTACTTGCAGTAAAAATATGAAAAACCAGCTTAGGGAAACCCTTCTATGGTGTTTTTTCTGATTAGAATGCAGAAAAATAAAGAGAAATCTAGATAATTCCACTTTAGTCCTAGCTTTATTAAGTAAATTTTGCAATATTCCAATTTTGCCCTTAATTTTCCTTATTTTCTTTCTGATTTCATGCCCTTGCCGTCCAGCCCAAATAGCCCTTGGGTCTATTTTCCTTTTAAGCCCTCTTTCTTTTATCATTTAAGCTATTTAATCATTTCTCATAACTTTGCATTTGTTACAACTTAGTCCTTTTTGTTCAATTAACTATCGGAACTTTAAAATTTCTTGACGAAACTTTATTACTAACTTATTAACACTCCATAAATATTTATATAATATTTATGGCTAGATTAAAAATCTCCGAGGTCTCGATACCTCGTTTTCGATTCTAATTATTTTTTTCTAGTACACTATTTACTATTTCAATTTTTTTTCCTAACTTCACATTTAACTTATACTCACTAAATTAATAATATTTTCTACTCACTTGTCGGATTTAGTGACCTCGAATCACCGTTCCGACACCACTGAAAATTCAGGCTATTACAGATAGGGTGACGAAAATCTGCCGGATTAGGGTGAAACCTAATATGGGAGTCCATAGATCGAGTTAATACAATTCTAGGGGTTTTAATTAGAAAGATATTTCAATTAATCAACCTAGGGTTAGACGTTATTCGCCTCGAGAGAGGGTCTAATATACATTAGGGAATCTTACGGATCAAGTCAAGTGAATAAATCGTCTAGTTCAGAGTTAGATAACAAGTGAAGTCTAGATGGATTATTCCTCGGGTATTGTCTTAATCAATTGGTTTTTCTCACAAGTATTTTCCCCAAATTCATTCTTCTTTGTCTTAGAGTCTTTAGTTTAGTAGTTAATTAATTTAGATTAAACAACAAATTCCCTTTAATTTAGGCTAGATAATAAAAAGAAAGTTAGTATTAGTACTTTTAGTTCCTTTGGGTTCGACATTCCGGTCCTTGCCTTAACTATACTATTGTTCGATAGGTGCGCTTGCCTCAAATTGTTGTCATAGTTAGTTTCTGGTTCGATCATTCTCATTATAAATTTTAAGACTTTGACATCGCATAAAACAACGATCATCTCCCTAGGTATTTGGAAAATTAGTTCATGATAGCAAATAAAAACATCTCAAAGACAGTATAACCACAAGAAACAAAGAAACTCATAATAAACTTCAAAGAAATCAAAAGGAGATCTTCAATTTTGATGGAAATCTGCTTCAGAGTCGGCTTCAATGGTGTTTTTCGAGTTGTTTTCTTGAGTATTCTATGGCGGCTCTCTCCTATCTTATTATTATTGTCATATACAGGTCTCAGAATGCCCAAAAAAAAACCTAAAAATTGCATTTCTTCGCTGTTTGGAGTTCAAATTGCGATTTTGACACGGTCTCACACACGCCCATGTGACAGCCCGTGTGGCTCACACGACCGTGTGCCCAGCCTGTGTGGCCCCTATACCTTGCTCTGATTTTTGCTTCTTTTGCTTCCAAATGTTCTCCCAAGTATAAAATCATGAATTTAAAGAATTAAGAGCATAAAATTCACCATTTTACATCGAATAATCATCCAAAAATGCATTAAGAACGAGATTAAAACATTTTACTTTTAGCACTTATCAGTTAGATCGAAATCGACAAGGGTATCGATATGCTAATGATTGGATAATGAAATTTTGGTTTGATAGTATCTAACTGTATCAAAAATACTTTATATCATACAATACTTAGCAAAAAAAAAAAATCAACTTTTCAAGGTCCAAACTATTGTATTGTACTTAAAAAATTGAAGATAAAAATTTTAAAAATAAAAATAAAAATTTATCAATATTTGAGTTGATAACACTACCATGAAATTGGTGGAATATTCAGATCTGTCATCTTGATCATTAATCGATTTACTCTTCTGATATCACAATACAATCCACTTTTGTCTACAGTTTCTACCATATAGTAACATTTAACAAATCTATATCTAGAATAATATCAAATTTTAAGGAAATGTATCGATAATAACATCAGGAATAACAATCTCCTCATGAAATCGAATAACATAAGCCTTGATAGTAGCCTGAGCTTCATATCTGATAGTCATATCTTTAATCTCCACTTTGCTATCCCCCACGTTATCATTATATTTTGTTCGTCTAGTTTTCTGAGGAGTGGTCATAGACTTCATACTCTGATTCTCGTTTCAGTTCGTCCAGATCAGACAATCTCGTTCCCAATGTTCCTAATAACCACATAAATACAAGCCTCGTTATATTTAGTCAACACTCACCTCGATGAGTTTTCCACTATGAATACAAACCGATCTGTCCATTTTGCGAACACAGCCGACACTGGCTACTAACGTAATCAGATATCTCAATTTACTCGATTTTGACTTATTTTTTTCCCAAAAATCCTGACAAAGAAGTGAAACGAATATAAACATCATTTGATTTCTTCAATGGAGGAGTCGAAAACGATCTAATCTTACTCTGTTTACTGGAATCATAGAGTCTCAACTTGGTCTATTTCCTTTCACTGCATACGTATTCGATTTCTGTGATTGTTCAAATAAAATTACACTCTTTCAATTCCAAAGCTCTCACTAACATCTATATGTCTTCATTTAAACCCCATTTAAAAAGAGTACACATTTCAGCTTCTGTTGGTACAATATCTCTAGTATATTTATTGAGTTTGATAAATTCTCGTTCATTCTCTGATATAGACATAATTCTCTGTTTCAGCTCTAGAAATTCTCTGTGCTTCTTTTCTAGGTACGATCTACTGGTGTATTTCTTTTTGAACTTTGATTGAAAGAAATTACAATTTACTCGATCATTAGGAACAACTGTTGTCAAAGTTATTCATCTCCGATAAGCTTCAACTTTCAAAGTGACATAGTGCTTCAAATTGTCTTCAGAAGAACATACTATTTCATCAAAACTCATTAAGTATTTTTCCAACAATATTCAGTTCTAGTCGGATCATCATCAGTTTTATCCCTAAATTATTCAATCCCACATTTTCGAATCTTATCAATTAGAGGTCTGTGAACACTTACCGAATTTTGAGGAAAAAAGAGTGTCGAGGAAGGCACAATCGAGGGTGGAGTTTGCAGAGCCATAAGATTAGCTCACATAACTCTAAGAACCATCAGTTAATCTTTAAAAGAAAACACCTCTTATTTCACTATCTTGCCTTTGCGAAACGACACACTAAAACTAGCTCCCTGATTGGAACCAAAAACATTACCATTTATCTCATCCGATACTGCACGATTTAAACTCAATTGACATAATATATCTAAAAGAAAGCAAAGTAAGATTGGATCATATTGCATCACATTATCCTAGATTAATGTGGCATATATTTCTAGGCTCAACACACGCTACGTTTAGTTCTAGAATCGATTGAACCGTAGCTCTGATATCACTAAATGTAACACCCCTCACCTGGTCCAGTCACTGGACCCAAGCTTTAGAGTGCTACAATCAGAGCCGAAACAAAACACATTCAATTCACATTGATTAATTCAAATAAACATAGAATTACTTTATAAATACACAATTAACATTCAAATTAGACATGATTCACACAATGATAGTCAACTCAGTGCATAATAATCAAATATAACTTTGCTCGGGCCTTATACGAGGTTACGTATGCTCGCATATTAACCTAGAATTTAACTAAGACTAATTTGCAACATTTTCAAAATTGCAAATCAATTAAATCATAAATAAATTCTTCAAATAATCAATCATGTCATAAATATTCAAATATTATTATATACAATTAAATTTGAGTCATATTCAAGCTTACAAAAGCTCTTAAGTTGACCCGAACACAGATAATGATCAAATTGAAACATTTTCAAAAGATAAAGGTAATCATGCAAAATAAGGGTTACACGGCCGTATACCCAGGCCGTGTAACACACTGTGACCGTGTGATTCAAAATAACAATTTCACCAGAAGATACACGGTCGTGTAGCTAGGCCGTGTAACAAACAGGAACCGTGTGGCTCGAAAGACTCCTACATTACAATGGTCACACTGCTGTGTCACCAGCCCGTGAGTGACATATGGTCGTGTAGTGCAAAATGTGCCATTTAACTACCCAATTCTTATCAAGACAACCCAATGGCTCAAATGGTGCATATTTGGCCATTCAAACCTGCACAAAACCAACTAATACTTATACCAATACATGCATTTAGCCAACTACAAAACCATTCAACCATACCACATGAAATGATAACATTGTCAAGCTTAACAACTTAGGTATTCATCAACTACTCAAACAAGAAACTTTCATCATCTTAACATTTCAAACTTAACCAAAACATGTCATATATCAAATTCCTAACCACCTAGCCAATATGTCTTATTGGCACCATTACACAACAATGTTATAAGCATAACAAACCATTCAACTAATTTGGTACAAATCTATACCATTCCTATCACATTAATCCAACTCTTTTTCACCTTTCAAATTAACCATTAGAGAGTTTCAAATATAATATATCTGTAACATCCTGAATTTTTGGGCCTATGCGTTTAATGGGTGGATATGTTTAATGTGTTAATTTAAGTGTTAGGGGTCCAAATTGGGCTCAGGCTTAGGTAGAGGCCTTGATTAAAATTATCTGTTTGGGCATTATAGGGTTTAAAAGGTAGTATCTATGTTTAAAATACCAAAGTGGGCTTGTAGCCCAATCTTAGGAGGTGACGCCACACAAGGGAGTAAGGGGCCCAAATTTAAGTTTCATGGAGCCCAATTCTTTTAATTTAAGTTAGCTAAATTTTGGGCATTAGGATTAGGTGGAGTGGATGGAAACAAGGCTAAAATTTAGGGGTTTTAATTTTTAAAATATGTGGATAATAAGCAGATAAAGGCTATTATTTAGGAATTTATTTTATGTGGATAATAAGCAGATAAAGGCTAAAATTTAGGGATTTTAATGATTAAAATATGTGGATAATATGCTGATAAAGGAGGGAGGAGTTAGAGATAATTAAGTCTCTTTTAGATGAGCTAGTAGATTAAGATAAAGGAGAAAAGATAGGATTTATCTGCAAGGTTACGTAAGTGCCAAAATTTCTATAAATAGGGGGAATATCTCTTCAATTTCAGCATTTGGGTTTTTCTCTCATTCTTTTCTCTTCATTCTCTGCAAAAGCCGAAATCTCTAAGCCTATTCCCTCATCTTCACTTTGATTCAAAAGCCGAAACTCTTTCCATTCTTTTTCTTCCTAGCTGAAATATTCATGTCTCTTCCTTGTTTTCTTTTCTTCTTCTCTTTTCCTGTCAGAAACCGAAACTCTTCACTCAAGTATTTTAAAAGCCAAATACACATCAGCCTTCTCTTGTTCATACTTTTTCCGGATTTTCCTAAAAGTCAAATCCCTAGATCTCATATCCTGTGATTGCCGAATTACTTCGTGGTGCCTACTTGTGCCAAAATCAAGGGAACTTTAGTGGAGTCAATCGCATAGATCTCTAAGTTATAGAATCGTGTTACTTTCGGGATTTCAAGGTAAGGGATCTATTAGTTTTAACGTGTAATTTGGGATTTATTAACCTTGGCCGATTGTTGAAGGGGCTAAATCTTTGTGTGTGTTTTTCCGCTTTTGAGCAAGGCTTTACATTGAGGATAATAGATCCTGGATAGCAAGGACATTGACTAAGAATATTGGATTTCGCGATATCGTGTGTAATACTTCCCCACCATCTAGATCTGATTATTAATGTATGCTCATAAGTTTATATGTTGTGATAAATAATCGATATCTCGGTTTAATGTTGGAAAGGGTGAAGCAAATCACCGTGTCGTTGAATGTTTGACTTTATATGATAAAAGCATATTGATTTTATGATCGCATCGGGTTGGGTTGATGAAAGGAGGAAGTTATACGTTTTATGTGTAGCGGTTTATACCGTGATCTCGTTATATGTTGTAGCGGCTAATGCCATGATCATTATAAGGGCTTCGCCATAATATGTTGATGAGCAAAGATGATCGCCATCTTGGCGTGTAGCGGTGTGGGTCGATTGTAGAAATCCCCAATGGTGTGAATGGTCGGTACGTACGGGGCGTGTAGCGGATGGAAACCTAGGCAAATGGGTTGGGCCTTGCATATTATTTGTTATTTTTTTTATAAATGGAATTATTAATCTGTTTTATGGGCCTAAGGCCAAAATCTAGTGGTGCATGAGGGTTGCACACTGAGTCTCGCGACTCACCCTATTAATTAACCTTTCAGTGTGATACCTAGTGCTTCGACCGGCCGAGAGGAACGCAAGGTGGCCATGCAAAAGACCATCTGGATCTAGTAAAAAGTCTCAAGTTAATACTTTATATTTTTAATTAATGGATTTTAAATCTCGTTGTAATAAGGCTATGGGCCACTAGTTTATGTTTTGTTTTATTTTGGGCTTTAATTACTTTTAGTTATTTAAATTCTTATTAAACTAATGTATCTATTTAAATTTGGGTTTTTAATTTATAAAGGCATATTTTATTTAAACTATCAACTATTAAATTTCTCTCGAATAAGAAGATAAACTTTAGAAAAATATTTTTCTGAAAATACGACATGTTCTTCCAAAATTTTCTTAGTGACATACCAGATCCGGTCGTGGTGTTTGGGCCGGGTTTGGGGTGTTACAATATCACAATGCCAACAAACATATTTCAAACATCATAATAAATAATCCAAAATCGATCACACCCTTAGTTCAAACATATGAATACCTCTGTTACTTAACATATACAACTGAAGCTCTAAATACTTATCATATATATATATATATATCCAAAATATGCATATTATATAGACTATATCATCACAATTCAAAATAAACACATTTCACATCAAAACCTATACACATGCCACATAACTGGGTCTAGAACGAATTAAAAGTCTACCGAGACTGAAGCTAGATAGTTTGAGCCTTGGAGATGATCTGATAGACACATTTCGCAAAATGCCAACAACAGAAAACAGAAAATGAAACATGGTAAGCATTAAATATGCTTAGTAGGTTCACAGGTTCAAAATAATGTAACTTAACTTAATTCTCATATTACAAACAAAACTAATCTTTTTTCCTATTACCATAATTCATAGCGATAGATGAGATCATCGGAAGCAAGTCTCAAAGCAATTCAATTTATACAGTGTCATTCAACTCAATTCAATGTCATTTAATCAATATTGTCAAATATTTATATACTTCAGTTACATTATTCAATCATCATATAACATATCAATTTGGAACACATATCATCATTTCAATCATTTACCATTTTCAATTTTTACTATTCAATCCAAATCAATATTATTCTATCGAAACCTTTAAGTAGAAACAATACTTCCAACATTTCAATTTCAAATAACCAATTCCAATCACAATGTACAACATCAAACAACTAGTTTCTTTTAATTTTAACCATTTAGCCCAATGAACTATAATGAACAGATATGGATACGCAGGTAGCCACCCAAAACACACATGATTGCTCAAACGAGTTATATCATCCATATACACACCAAGGCACTAAGTGTCAAGCCCGTAGGCTACACATCTCTCTTAAAACACACCTAAATCTCCGTAGAGATAAACTCGGTAATCCGCAACAAATGTTGGATTCCTGTAACGTCGATGAATTTCCCGTACATCTATATCACATTTCATATAAATCTCATACAGCGCACGAATAACCCTATTGGCATGTCAATTTTATCATATCCAATCGTTCATCCAGGCACGATTTACACATCCATATCATTTATTATAATTCATGCCATTCCTCACATTTTGTACCGTTCCAACCACAATTCAAAATATAATCATATATCATCAATTTAATCCACTTGATATCAAAATAACATATATTCACTTTTTAACAATATAACATTCCATGTATATAACATACACTCGTGTAATAAATTTTACATTCATTCAACACTGTATATCTATCCGTATTTTTTTCACAAATCTCACATTTTCCGATATAGTCCTATTTATGCCATAAGTTATTGAAATTACATTTATATACATATAATCAATAAATACAATCACACAATTCAAGCATAAAAAGAAAATACAATAAGTTCCATATGAACTTACCTGGAAAACGACAACTACAAAGTGTCAGGGACTAATCTTCAATTTCTCCTATTTCTCAATTAACTTCCTATTGATAATTATCAGTGTCAATTACCTTATAACATCTTATTTAATGCATATGACTGAACCTGCCAAAAAAGTGAGAGGATTTGGGTAAAAATATAGGCCCGAAAAATAGGCTTGGGTAAAAAAAAAAAGGCCTATTTAGAAATCGGGTCGAGCCTTAGGTAAGGCTTTTTCGGCCCGGGCCCGGCTCGAATATGTAAAAAAAAACTGCACTTTTTTTGTTGTTGTTTTTTACCCTTTTTTTTATTTTCTTCTTGTTTTTTTTTATTACTATTTTGCTATCATTTCACCGATCTTAATGTTATTTAAGTATACATATTTTTTAAATTTATATTCAATTTGTTGGGAAACATTTATTTTAATGTTTTTAGTATTTTTTAAGTATTATATATTTTTTAAATTATATAAAAAATTTAATACGAGCCGGGTCGGGTCGAGCCCGAGTTTTAACATTTTTACCCAAGTCGGGCTTGGGCAAAAATTTAAGCCCATTTTTCAGGCCGGGCAGGGCACGGGCCTTGCAAACGGGCCTAAAATTTTGTTTGGGCCCGGCCCGGCCCATGATCACCTCTACATATGATAACTTAATTTTATTTTACACAATTTCCCTAAAATTTTATAATTTATTCAATTTAGTCTCTAAAATTGAAACTATAATAATTTTCACGTTTAAGACTCGTTTTTCATTCCGGTTTCAATTTCATCCCTGTTCAATCCTCTAAATTCAATAATTACAAAAATTTTGTGTCAATTCCAAAATATTTTCATTTTAGTCCCTAAGCTCAAAACTAACAATATTCACTTTACAAATTAGTCCTTAATCAATTCTAAGCTTACAATCAAACCATTTAATAAAAAGAAAACATCAAAAATCATCAATGACAATATTCCAAAACTTTAACAGTTTTACTATTTAATACTCGGGTTAACTAGATTAAGTTACAATGATATCAAAAACATAAAATTAATGAAAAACAGATTTAAAACTAATAACCATGAAAAGATAAGAGTTGACCGAATAAGGAAGCTTCAAAAATGGCTTCTTCAAGTTTGTTTTTGTGCAAAACGGTGGAAAAGAGAAACATTAATGAAGATGGCAACTTTGTTTTATATTTTAACATATTTTATTAATAAATTAACTTTTTTTTAATCAACCATTAAGCCACCCGTCCACTACATTCTTATAATGTCTAATTTTCCATTTAAAGTAAAAACAACACTCCAATTGCAATAAATTATTATATTCATATACTCAGAATTTTAGTCATAAATTTGTGCTAATCATTACAATACTATATTTTAATATTACCCAATTGGTCTGTCTTTTGACACGGTCTTTGTCTGTCTTTTGACACGGTCTTTGGTTTTCTCTTGTTCTTTTTCTGTTTGCCTTTTTCCGTGGTGGGGTCATTCTACTGTCAACTTGTTTAGATTAGAATGGAGAATGCGCTGCGCGCTTATTCTGATTCGATGATGAGGAGATTGCGCTCCAGGAGGTAGATGCAACGGTAGATCATTCCTTTCACCTTTGTCTGGTGGGATGCTGCTTGACGGAGAGTGTAGTTAATTTTCCCTCCCTTAGTAATACATTAGCAGATCTTTGGCATCCTATAAAGGGTATCTGCATCTCAGATCTGGGTGAAAAATGTTACCTTTTTAAATTCTTCCATGAGGTTGATTTACAAAGAGTTATTGGGGGGGCTCCCTGGTTTTTCAATAATCACTTACTCATGATTCATAGATTACAAGAGGGGGAATATCCTTTGTCAGTCCCGTTAAACTTTACTGCTTACTGGGTTCAAGTCCATGATCTCCCCCCAGGATTGATGTCTGAAAATATGGCTAAGCAGCTAGGTGGTTTTATTGGACAATTCCTCGAGTATGATACGTCTTTTTCATCGATGGGTATAAAGAATTTCATGTGTATTCGGGTTTGCCTAGATGTGTTGATTCCTTTAAAAAGGAAAAAGAAGATACTGCTTGGTACAAATCGAGTTGTCTATGCCAGGTTCCGGTATGAAAAACTTAGCTTGTTTTGCTTTATATGTGGGAAGCTTGGGCATGGTGAGAGTTTTTGTCTTCTACGTACTATACTAGAGCCTGCTAGTATAATTTTTGGTTGGGATATTTCCCTTCGGGCGGAGGGTCAACGCCGGAGTTCAACGACTAGCAAGTGGCTACAGGAAGCTGATGGTTCGATGTGCGGCGATTCGGTTTTGGCAAGTAATCAAAAAGGAGTTAATTTAGGAGGGAATGGGGATTTTGTGAGTAAACAGGGGAGTGATTTGGGCTTAGCTAATTATGTTCCTAATCCTTCTCATTTAAAGCTAAATCAAATGAAAGTGATTAAGGAAACTAATATCTGGCATAATAAGGAGTTAGGAGAGTCTTTTGGGGCCGGTGATGATTTTGGGCCTATGGTTTTGGGTATGGAGGACGAGAATGATCCAATTCACCCTATTGATGGGAAAAAATGACAACGTGTGGTGACCAACAGTGGTAACGTTCCTAACACTGTCTCTGTCAGGGATAGTGACGAGTTAACGGCTAGCTCTGCAGGGCAGAGCAGCCGGATGCAATGAAAATTATTAGTTGGAACGTCCGTGGTTTGGGGAGGTCACGGACGATTAAAAGGCTCAAAAACAAATTGAGGGCCATTAATCCCCAAATTTTGTTTCTTATTGAAACAAAACTTAAGGCGAAGGATATGGAGATTGTTAGAATGAAGCTTGGATTTTCATGTGGAATTGACGTTGATGTTGATGGTTCTAAAGGTAGATTATCTCTGGGCTGGAATGGTAATTCGTTAATTTCACTCAGAAGCTATTCCCCGTTTCATATAGATGCTGATATTAATGATAGTGATAATAGGGTCAAGTGGAGGTTCACGGGTTTTTATGGTAACCCTATAGAGCGTTTAAGATCGATGTCTTAGGATCTGCTTTGTCACTTCACAATACTAATTTAGGACCTTGTCTTGTGTTGGGCGATTTTAATGAAATCACTAGTTCTTTTGAGAAAAGAGGAGGACGTCTTAGATCGAAAAACCAAATGGCTAAATTTAGAAATGCTCTGGAGGACTGTGGTCTAGTTAATTTGGGTTTCAGTGGTAGATGGTACACGTGGGAGAGAGAAAGGTTTCAAGCAACAAATATTCGTGAAAGATTAGACAGGGGGGTTGCTAATGGTGAATGGATGGATCTTTTTTGCTCATACTCGGTTAAACACTTGAGTCATTCGATTTCGGATCATTGTCCGATTCTTATAGATACGGTAGGTAGGCTTCATGGTAGTGAGAATTGCAGAGGCCACCGATTCATGTTTGAAGCTAGTTGGTGCTTAGATCAATCTTTTGGTGGGGTCGTACAGCAAGCATGGTCTGGGCCCAGTAATAATGCAGTTGAAAAGCTAGCCAAAGCTGGTCAATTCTTCAAATTGTAGAGTTACTCACGTTCACGAGAGCAAAAAAGGCAACGTGCGAGGCTGGAGGAACGTTTGTCTTATCTCTATGAGCAGGATCCCACTGACGAAAACTTGGAAGAAATCATGGAGGTGCAACTAGGCCTAAATTTGGAGGCTGATAAGGATGAAATATTTTGGGAGCAGCGTGCAAGGGTTAACTGGTTGAAACATGGTGATAAGAATACCAGTTTTTTCTATCGATCAGCGATCTCTCGTCATACTCGAAACTGAATTTTGGGTTTTGAAAATGAGGAGGGACGATGGGTTTCTCAACCGGATGAGATGCTGAATGCAGCAGTAAAGTTTTTTTGTGAGCTTTATACGGCTTCGGATTCAACTGGTGAGTATCGTTTGCTTGATCTTGTTGAGAAAAAGATTACTTCAGATATGAATGATGAATTGTTAAAGCCATTTTCGGAGGTAGAAATTTGGCAAGTTGTTAAATCAATGGCACCCATCAAGGCTCCGGGCATTGATGGCTTCCCAGCTTTGTTCTTTCAAAAGTACTGGGATATTGTTGGGAGAGATATCTCTAGTTACTGCTTGGCAGTTTTAAAAGGGGAGATTGATATGGATGAGATTAATAAAACTCATATAGTGTTAATTCCAAAAGTTGATAGACCCAAAAATCTATCCCAATTTCGGCCGATAAGTTTGTGTAATGTGATATACAAAATAATCGCTAAAGTTGTGGTGAATCGGATGAGTCATGCTTTGGGTCATCGTATTGATGAAGCTCAAGGTGCTTTTATTGCTGGGAGACAAATTTCTGACAATACTTTAATAGCTTATGAGATTCTACATTCTCTTAAGACTAGAAAACATTGTAAGCAAGGGAATTTTACGCTAAAACTTGATATGAGCAAGGCGTATGACCATGTTGAATAGGATTTTTTGGCTGGGATGTTGGCTAGTCTGGGGTTCTGTCAAGAATGGATTATCCTTATCATGAGATGTGTTTGTTCGATTTCGTATACGGTGGGTATCAATGAAGGTATTATCGAGGTTTTCACTCCGTCACGTGGGCTGCGTCAAGGTGATCCCCTGAGCCCGTTTCTTTTTTTGATATGTGCTGAAGGACTTTCAACTTTGCTTAATGAAGCAAAACATAAGAGACTGATGATTGGTGCCCCGATAGGCAGAGAACGGTTTTGGATCAACCATCTCCTTTTTGCGGATGACTGCATCTTGTTTGGCGATGCTTCGAAAAGTGGGGCCTATACCGTCCATAGTATTCTCGAGGAGTATGAGATGGCCTCGGGTCAAAAGGTAATTTTTGAGAAATCCCTCATTTATTTCGGAGCAAGTGTGGATCAACAAGTGAGGGATCAAATTACAGATACCTTAGGTGTTCGCGTAGCTGTAAATCTGGAAAAATATTTGGGGCTACCGATGATGGTTGGTAGAAGGAAACATTGGGCGTTCACTAATTTTGTGGATAGGTTTCGTAAGCGGATCGAAAGTTGGAATTTTCGTTTCCTCTCGATGGGAGATAAGGAAGTTTTTGTCAAAGCAATCTTACAAGCTATTCCTATCTATGTTATGCAATGTTTTGAGCTTCAGAAATCGTTATGTAGCGCATTAGAAAACATTATGAATAAATATTGGTAGGCTAATGGTAAAACTGGTAAAGGTATCCATTGGTGCTCTTGGAAGGATCTTTGCTACCCCAAAATATCTGGAGGATTGGGCTTTCGTGATCTGTCTTTTTTCAATAAGGCGTTGTTAGCTAAACAAGCCTGGAGGTTATTCGCTCAACCTGATTGTCTGTTAGCAAAGGTACTTAAAGCTCGTTATTTTCCTTTTACCAATTTTTTATCTGCTAAAGTAGGGTCTTACCCTTCATTTACCTGGAGGAGCATATGTGGTGCTCGTGAGCTGATTGTCGATGGTCTACTTTGGCGGATTGGTAATGGGAGGATGGTGAACATTTGGAATGACCCCGCCGCTCGGACTGAAGAAGCGATCGCTTGTTAGTACAGAATATGTGTATTCAATGGTCTACAGTAAACCAATTAATTGATGAACACTCTTTTACCTGGAAGGATGATATCATTCACAAGCTAGTTGACCATGATCAAGCGAGACGTATTCTCAGTATTCCCTTGGCTCGGTCTGATGCAGAGGATGTTTTGGTTTAGCGTCACGACAACACGGGGTTTATACTGATTAAAAGTGGGTATAGGGTGCTTCTCTCTGGAGACCACAAATCACCGCCACAACATGGACAATGATGGCAAGTACACAAATTTTTACAAGCTACTTTGGGAGCTCCAAGTACCCTCTAAAATTAAGATACATTTGTGGAGACTGACTAGAAACTATGTGCCCCACCTATGTAACCTTAATAAACGAAAGCTAATACTGGAGGTAGCTTGCCCTTTGTGTAAGTCACCCTAAGATTCGAGAACACCTTTTATGGTCCCGTGAGGTACTACGACGAACATGGAATCTACTGGATCTTAATGTTGATCTGGACGGTGATACCTCAGATGGCAAAAATCAATTGGTTAGCATGTTTATTACTGCTATAGATGAGAAAAAAAAAATGTTGACCATTTCTTTCTGGGCTATTTGGTTTATGCGTAATAAGCTGATTCATGAAGGGAGTAATTTTTCTATACAGGAACTTTTATGTTTTATTCAGAGGTATGTTTATGAATTAAAGATGTGTTGTACGACTGATTCTCCTTCTTTTTCCACAAAATCAGTTTTTTGGAGACCACCAATACCGGGTATTATCAAATTAAATTTTGATGCTTCTTTCGATAGAGCGTCCAATTCAGCTATTGCAGCAGTGGTTACCCGTAATGATAAAGGCCTAGTTATAGGTGCTTATGCTTACCAGTATAAAGACGTCGCCGATGCTTTTGTGGCGGAAGCCAGAGCCTGTGAGAGGGCGCTTCTTTTTGCGATCGACATGGGATTTAGGAAGATAATTTTGGAGGGGGATTCGCTAACAGTTATAAAGAAGCTCTGCTCTGCGAAAAATGACAGATCGGTGATCCGTTCTATAACACGGAATATTTGCATGATGGCAAATTTTATAGAAGAAGTTTCTTACAATTTTTCTCCAAGAAGAGGGAATCGGGTAGCGCATACCTTGGCGGTGGAGGGATGTCGTTGGTCTTTACCTCGTTGTTGGGTCGAAGAGGTCCCTGATTGCGTTAATAACATCGTGGTTGAGGATTGGGAAGATTGGCTCCGGGCGTAAGGGTGAATGCTGCGTTTTTCTTGTACTTTGAAGGTTGGAGAAGGTTCTTAGAATCTCCTTAGGTATCAGTTTCTTCAAAGATGGTTTTCTTCTGATAGGCGATCATGGTTCTGATGACGGTTAGGAAGATTATTGCTGAGTTTCGTTTTGAGTTGATTGCAGGGAGGACTCTGGCATTTTGTTTTGATTTTGCTGGTTTTGTTTTAGTTTCTGTGTGCTAGTGTTTCGGTTTTGGTTTGTTTGATTTTCTGTCTTTTCATTTCTCATTTGCGTCTGTTTGTTTTTTTTTTTCTCTCATTTATTTTCCTTGGATTTTGTAATGCCAGTTTTATCTCCACTAATATTAATGAAATTCGGCTTTTGACAAAAAAAAAATTCCATTTAAAGTCTTGATTTATTTAAAGGAGTCATTTAACAATTAAAATTTATAGTGATTAATTTTTGTAATTTTTATGATTTAGTCATTAAACTTTAATTAATTACTAAATCGATAAAATTATCTATTTAAAATTCAATTCACCTATATAATAATTCTATAAATATTTAATAAAAATATTTATAAGTTCGATTAACAGAAATAATGTCCCGATATTTCATTTCTCATCATCACTGATTTTAGAGTTGTTACACTTGTACCTTAAATAACTATCTACTCAATAAAATTAATGGACTAAAAATCAATACAATACTATTATAGACTCGTAAATATTAATTAATAATATTTACTAACACGTTTATTGGAGAACGAATTTTTGAACCACTAGAAATCGAGTTGTTACAATTAATATTTAAAATATTTAAAAAATGAAAAGATTATTGGAACATACTTATAATATTTTAATAATTATAACTGAAAAATAACTCATGAATTCCTATAAATAGGAGCGGAAAGAAATGTAACTCAAAGTGTTTGCTTGAGGGAAAAGATAACATGATTCTTAGTCAACAAATTAGTAACTCCAGGACAGATACTAAGGTAGACCTTCTAATTGATTCATTGAACAAAACCAAAACAAGGCAGCCTCTACTGATCTCTCGTCCGTATGCTATATATGCATCAAACCTCCTAAACACATCTCCACAATAATCATAACAGCCACAAACCCTCCTTTTCTTTAAATATGACCCACAAAACTCAAAACACATACTTGAAGATTGCATGATCTTGCTTTAACCTTTGCTTTTTTGTTGTGGGAGAAAGAGAGTGGTTGGCATCTAAAAGTCCAATTAAACAGTTTGATATCACATTCCCAATATTTGAATCAAGCCAATCTTCAGTTTATATATATTCCCTTTAAAGAGAAGCTTAATTTTTGTAGCTGTTAGTCTGTTTTTGCTTGTAGAACAGTTGCTTCCATGGGGGTTTCCTCCTTGTTCCTCCATGACCTGTTTCTTCATTAAAATTTAAAAGGATATTGCATGAGATCTAACTCTGAAATGACTGTTTGATGTAAACTCTGAAATTTGCTTTACTACTAATATATGGTAGGTAAATGTCAGTGTCATGTTTGGGGCTAATGATATATGATACTATCAATTAAATGTTACAGAATTGCTTCGTTGGTTCCAAGTTTCACCCATGAAGATAATATGGGTTTTGTGCTATTAACATAGAAATAAGCTCAGAATCACGTCCATTATGGGACATAGAATAGCATTCATGTAGTATAGATTTCATTGTTTAAATATAAAGCTTTGACTTATCTTTGACACCACTCTAAAGTTGCTCTAACAACTGGGTCTGCATCATACTGAAGTCTAAAATGAAGCTATGGGTTTCTTTATATATATATATATATATAAATATATATATTTATTAAACTGAGATAGTTTCCATCATCTAATTTAAAAAAAAAAAAAGTACACACCAAACACCCCTTTGCCTTTCACTATATATACACTCTTTTGTATTCTTCAATGAATACATACTCAAGGAGTAGTTCATAAGTTCACTCAAACGGAAGAGAAATCAGACCAAGAAAAAAGAAATGGGAGTTTTTCTTCTTTCATCACCAGCACTTCTGGTTTTCTTCTCATTTTTCACATTCTGTCTACTTGTTGACCCCGTACTTGGGATCACCAGGCACTACAAGTTTGATGTATGTATTAATTTGATAGGATTATCAACCAAATATTTGTTTGATTGTGACTTGGTGTACCTTACCCATTTTGTAGGTCAAGTTGCATAATGTGACACGTTTGTGCCATACAAGGAGCATTGTTTTGGTGAATGGACAATTTCCAGGGCCTCGCATTGTAGCAAGGGAGGGTGATCAGCTTCTCATAAAAGTGGTCAACCATGTGCCTAACAATGTTTCTATCCACTGGTATTGAAGTTTACTTTGAAAATGACATTATGCAGATATTACATTTACTTGCTGAATAAATTATCTATGCTTAATGAGGGAAGGTCTAAAGTTACATGCTATATATGGTGATGTCTTTTCGAAACAGGCATGGCATTCGACAGCTTCGAAGCGGTTGGGCAGATGGGCCAGCATATGTGACTCAGTGTCCCATACAAACCGGCCAAAGCTACGTTTACAACTTCACCATTATAGGCCAAAGAGGGACTCTCTTCTGGCATGCCCATATATCATGGCTAAGAGCCACTCTTTATGGTCCCATTATCATTCTTCCCAAGCGTGGCGTACCTTACCCTTTTGCTAAGCCTTACAATGAAGTTCCCATTGTCTTCGGTAATGAAATCATCAATGAACTGATCCATTAAGATTCTACATTTACTTTGCAAACTCAAATTGACATGAAGCCCTTTATGATAAAATTGCAGGAGAGTGGTTCAATGCAGATCCTGAGGCTGTTATTAGCCAGGCACTCCAGACTGGTGGAGGTCCAAATGTCTCTGATGCTTATACCATCAATGGTCTCCCTGGACCACTTTATAACTGCTCAGCCAAAGGTAACAAATAGCTAAAATTTTGTCTTAAGCTTTAGACATACACACACATGCACACATACATTATAGAGCTATGGGATTCACTTGTGGACTAACAACTTTGACAGATACATTCAAGCTGAAGGTGAAGCCTGGCAAAACTTACCTTCTTCGTTTAGTCAATGCGGCACTCAATGATGAGCTCTTCTTCAGCATAGCAAATCACACACTAACTGTTGTTGATGTTGATGCCGTTTATGTTAAACCATTTGAGACTGAAACACTTCTCATCACGCCTGGTCAAACTACAAATGTGATCCTTAAGACTAAACCAAGCTACCCAAATGCCACTTTCTTCATGACTGCTAGACCATATGTGACAGGCCAAGGAACATTCGATAATTCAACTGTTGCCGGTATTTTAGAATACGAGTCACCACTCAATAGCCTTCATTCAAGCATAATGTTTCCCTTGTTTAAACCAATTCTACCTGCTTTGAACGACACTTCCTTTGCAACAAAATTCGGGAGTAAACTCCGTAGCTTGGCCAGTGCACAATATCCTGCCAATGTGCCTCAGAAGGTTGATAAGCATTTTTTCTTCACTGTTGGTCTCGGAACCAGCCCATGCCAGCATAACCAAACCTGCCAAGGACCTAATGGAACCAAGTTTGCAGCTTCAGTTAATAATGTATCGTTTGCAATGCCGACTACAGCATTACTCCAGGCTCATTTCTTCGGCCAATCTAACGGAGTTTACACCCCTGATTTGCCTAGCACTCCTATAACTCCATTTAACTATACAGGCTCACCACCTAACAATACTATGGTAAGCAACGGAACAAAGGTAGTAGTGCTTCCTTTTAACACTTCCGTTGAGCTAGTTATGCAGGACACGAGCATTCTTGGAGCTGAAAGCCACCCTCTTCATCTACATGGCTTCAATTTCTTTATTGTGGGCCAAGGTTTTGGTAACTTCGATCCAAATAAGGACCCTGCAAAGTTCAATCTGATTGACCCCGTTGAAAGGAACACTGTTGGTGTGCCATCAGGAGGTTGGGTTGCAATTCGTTTTCTAGCTGACAATCCAGGTAAGTGACATGTTAAACACCAATTAGATTCATCAAATGCTTGCTTTGAGTTGACGATGATTATCAATGACAACAAGAACCACATGTTTGCAGGGGTATGGTTCATGCATTGCCATCTAGAAGTGCACACCAGCTGGGGCTTGAAGATGGCTTGGATTGTCTTGGACGGTGAACTTCCTACTCAGAAATTGTTGCCTCCACCAACAGATCTTCCTAAATGTTGATCGATATGGTGTTTATTTTGACCAAAAAGCTGCCTCAACTTTTTGCTTTAATTTCTACCATTTTGATTTATTGACTTTTTTTTTCTTTTTGGCATTGGCCTATCAATGGTCCAAATTTGTTTTCTTGATTCTCGAGGACTTAAACCAGTAAGCGAGCAATTTATTTTGAAATAAGATCTGCAACTGTCAATACAAAGAAATCACAATAACATACTGGCAATCCTTTTGTTGATTCAGTCTTGGCCTATGAAGCATATCTGTACAATTTTCAACTCTTTCACAGTAAATTTATTGCTTTTTTTTTTTTCATTAAAAGACCATTGCCCTTATTAATCAGCTCAACCTGAATCATACCAACTTAGCTAGTTAACTATAATCATCTTTCAGAAGCTTCGTTAATAATAATATGATCTAGTCTCATATAAAGACCCACTTTACTATAGAATTTATTAGTGTTCATTAAAGCATTCAACTTGGCTGAAGTTGTATAACTCTTTCTCTTAACTTCGCATGAAAAATTCACATTGCAAGGACTTTAATGTCGGCTTTATCTTATCATGAAAGGTCAATATTGAAATTTTGAACTTCGTGGTGAGGTGTGCTGGAAGCTGTGAGTATACACAAACATGCAAATACAGAAAGAATGAAAATTCTGAAGATAGAAAGTTACAATTTTTAAATATAGAAAATTGTTAATGTAATTCCAAATTAACGTAGGATTTCTTTACAACATTTTAATCTAGTGAGTTAGGCAAGGTGTTTTTAGCTATAAGACTTTACTCTCCAAGAAAATTAGCAAATCGACGAGGTGTTTGTACAATTCCCATGTATCTATCATAGTGTTCTCCGCCTCTATCCGATCTCACAATTTTATTTGTTTTTCACGTTGTCTTATTTATAATCTTTAATTACTAAGACATGCAATCCAAGAAGATATGTGTTAGCATTATCCTTGTAACACCCCATACCCAATCCGATCGTCAGGTCCGAGCTACGAGATACTACAACTATTGATTGAGTAAATTCAAATCATTATGCAACATTCAATCATGAATATTTGTCACATAAAAGTCTTTATAAATCATTCTTCCAATTGCTCCAAAACTCTATTAAATAAATATGATATTTATCTCTAAAAAATAACATTTTAATCACCAAAAGGTAATAAGACTTTCATGCTTATCTAATTACTTTAAGCAATTCAGTAGGGAGTCTTAGTACCCTAGTCAACCAAGCTTCTAATTTTGTCAAATATGTCACATTCAAGTGAATTGAACTCAACATAAAAGAAACATATTCAAGGCTCAAGTGGAGAAACAATTTCGTTATAATAGCACATAGAATGAGCAAGAACAACTTTCCCAACAATTATTATTAAATAAAATGTTTTTTTCGTCATTTATAAATTTAAATTAATTAATCCAAAATATATAAAACCATAAAAAGTAAAACCTTTTTCAATAGATGAAGATGTTAATTGTCGTTATTTACATTATTTTCAATATATAAGACAATGCTTAGAACTATTTATAGCTCCTTTACAACCTTTAAATAAGAGAATAGTGACTTTCAGCGCACTCAAACTCAAGTTCTCCTACACTAGCAACAATATCCATGTCAATCGAGCTAAAACTCAATCGGCAGGTTTTTTAGAATTTTTAAATAAATTAGAAAAAATTTAAGTCAATTTAAATCAAAATCAAAAGGTTTTTTTTTTATATTTTTTGATATATATATATATATATATCAATCTTTTTTTGTAATTTTGCATTGTATTTCAATGATTTTTCTTCACTTATTAATTTTACTTTTGAATAAATAGATAAAATATATTTTTATTAAGTATTTATTATTTTTGGAATTTTCCATCAAGATTATATAATATAAGCCAAAATTGTATATTTTATGATAATAGAGAATGATAATTACATTTATAAGTTATAACTAAATGTAACACCCGCTACCCGGCCTAGAAGTTTAGACCGAATCCCGGATGCTACATTGATCACCGAAGTGATCGTAGGTAAATTTTTACAAAACAATTTTCATGTCGAATCGTAATACTTGATCGTTTAAAACCAGTTATTAAAATTTCAGTTAAGATAGTATATGTATATATATGTAAGCGGAAATAAAACGATTAAAAACTAACTCAAAATTTGTACCACATCTTTATAAAATCTTACAGTTCAAAAATCGATTAGCTAAATATAAATTGATAATCATTTATTTCCACTGAAACTGTCTGAGACCTCCGCATACCAAGTCCAGCATCAAAATTTTGAGATGTACCTGCAAAGGAAACACTAAGATGGGGTGAGCTACTCGAGCTCAGTGTGAGTCCGAAACAATACTAAAGGCAGAAACTCATAATTTAATTCAGCGGTGTAACAGACTTACAGTCATGAGCAAAAACAAATACCAAACACAATCGAGCAGAGCACACCAAATACACAGAACACTTACACACGGTTTTTCAGACAATAGAACACAGATAGATATTCGTACACCCAGAACACACAGAAAAATATGCATATGAAATGCAGTCAGAAAATATAACCCACCCATCCAGCCAACACACCTCTCCGTCCCCCGATCACACCTTATAAGAGCTGTTAAAGCTCATACAACCAATCACACCAAATAGGACCTCGGAAGGCCAATCCAACCCTACACACTACATATGTGGACTAAGCCACTCAGATAATAATAAGCAGCAGAGCTAGCGTATATGTTTATCTTGTGCAATGCAAATGAGACCGATTTATGACAGCAAGTCGCAGCTTTAAATCGTCCGGATCGATAACGGTATGCAAAGAAAGTCGACGACGTCTGATCTGATACAGATAATGCGGTAACCCGCTATACCGACATGTTGCAGTTAAACTACCAAATCAGATAGTAGTGCGCAGCAAAGCTGACGCATGTGCGGTAAAATGTGAAAAATTGATGTACGTATAAGTCGCAGTAGAACTACCAGATCAGATCAGAATCAGTCTCCCTTCTCTTCACAACCCAACCCAAAACAATTTATGCAAATGCATGTATGCATTCAATCTCACAGAACAGTGACACTATATCAAACATTCAGATAGAACAGATATGCACACGCACCCAACAGAACGGATATCAGTTTCAAACATCTCACATGACAGTCACAGATTCACTCAGGCCAAAGCCCAGATCATAATTCTTAGCCACCCTGACTAAAGATCAGCCAAGGCAAATCACACTGACAAATGCTCAGATCAAAACACACAGAATCGGAATAGGTGTCTTAGAGCCACACGCCCATGTACTCTGGCCGTGTGGACATGCCTAGGCAGTGTGGGAGGTCACAAGCCCATGTAAAAAGGGGCGCACGGCCGTGTGATTGTGGTACAAGCCCGTGTGAAGAGAGGCACACGGCCGTGTGACTGAAGCACACGCCCGTGTGGACTAAGGACATGGCCGTGGGAGCAGGCCATGTAACTCTCTGTTCATTTGTACTAAATTCGAGTACAGGGCTGACACGGCCATGTGAGGGTCTCACACGCCCATGTGCCCACCAGACACGGTCGTGTGTCTCAAAACACACGCCCGTGTGAAATCCCTAAATTCCCAAATTAGCCACACGGCCATATGGCCAGGCCGTGTGACACTAAATCACTCAAACTCTAATCCCCAAACTCACACGCCCGTGTGCCCGAGGGACACGGCCGTGTGAGAAACAATAAAATCCCCAAGTCGGCCACACGGCCGTGTGGCACCCAAATTTTGCCCGGAACCCTAATTCCCAAAGGCACACGGCCGTGTGAGTCGTCACACGCCCGTGTGGACACCTGTTTGGTCACGAAACCACCCTAAAATAGCCTCGAAAGACGTGCTTTCAGCGACAAAACACTTTTCGATCCTCATTAGATCAAAATTATACAAAACCATACACATTCCAAGCATAAGACAACGACATCACATCCATAGTCGACTTTTCGCAAAGTCGAATTAGAATTCGCAAATAAAATAGAAAAAGTTCGAAACCCACATCTGCTTCGTGATCGAAAACGCTCTGATATCGACTTGACGACGAGAAAGTGACCCTTCGATGAAAGAAAAACGAAGAATAAGCAAAAAGAGAAAAAGAAAACAGAAGAAGAACCCCCACAAAGCACGTCCAGAGAGAAAAAATAATAAGAAGAAGAATAAAAATTAATCCCATAAATAAATAAACAAATAAAATATATATACAAAATAACAACTAAAAAATATATAAATTAGTTAAAATGCACATCCCAAGACTCGAACCCCAAAATCTAAAGGTATATTAACACTCCCTCAATCATCAGACCAGCAGGCCCATTCTAACATCTAAACGCACAACTAAGCACATTAGCGTAACCTTCTCAATGACCCTAACCTCAAAATCCCAAAACTTCTAGCCCCAAAATTTGAGGCGTTACACTAAATCAAAAATAATATTATAATTTATAAGTGTTATGTTTATTAACTTTTCAAAAATGTTGTACTTAATTTAAGTTCAGGTCACTTCGAGTTATTTGTTTTGATTATTTCGAATTCAAGTTGGATGGGTTCAAGTTGTTGACTTCTCCTGATAAAATCGAGTTGATCGTATCAAATTTTCAAGTTTAAGTCAAAATTGACAGATTTATGTCTTTAGTATATTAATCTTATGTAAATAGTAATCCATTTGTAATTAGAAGAAATAATAAATTAAAATAATATTTAAAATTTTATTTGATGGGACAATTTTTTTTCACTTTTGGCAAATGGGTGGAAAAATATTGTTTTTGGATATAGCCACGGGGACTACGTTGGTGTGGATATGTTTAATCTTTGCCTTTTTGTGGGAGAAAGACAGAGTGGTTGGCATGTAAAAGTCCAATTCAATAATTGACACAATTAAGCAGTTTGTATGTTTGACTCAAGCTAATCTTCAGTTTCTATATATATCCCTTAAAAGAGAAGTTTAATTTTTGTAGCTATTAGTCTGCTCTTGCTTGAAGAACAGTTGCTTCCATGGGGGTTTCCTCCTTATCCCACCATGACCTGTTTCTTCATTAAAATTTAAAAGGATATTGCATGAGATCTAACTCTGAAATGACTGCTTGATGTAAACTCTGAAATCTGCTTTACAACTAATACATGGTAGGTAAACGTCAGCGTCATGTTTGGGGCTAATGATATACGATACTATCAAATATTACAGAATTGCTTAGTTGGTTCCAAGTTTCACCCATGAGGATTATGTGGGTTTTGTACTATTAACATAGAAATAAGCTCAGAATCACGTCCATTATGGGACATAGAATAGCATTCATGTAGTATAGATTTCATTGTTTAAATATAAAGCTTTGACTTATCTTTAACACCACTCTAAATTTGCTCTAACAACTGGGTCTGCATCATACTGAAGTCTAAAATGAAGCTATGGGTTTCTTTATATATATATATATATATATATATTAAACTGAGATAGTTTCCATCATCTAATTTAAAAAAAAAAATACACACCAAACACCCCTCTTTTGTATTCTTCAATGAATACATACTCAAGGAGTAGTTCATAAGTTCACTCAAATGGAAGAGAAATCAGACCAAGAAAAAAGAAATGGGAGATTTTCTTCTTTCATCACCAGCATTTCTGGTTTTCTTCTCATTTTTCACTTTCTGTCTACTTGTTGACCCTGTATTTGGGATCACAAGGCACTACAAGTTTGATGTATGTATTAATTTGATAGGATTATCAACCAAATATCTGTTTGATTGTGACTTGGTGTACCGTACCCATTTTGTAGGTCAAGTTGCATAATGTGACACGTTTGTGATAATACAAGGAGCATTGTTTCGGTGAATGGACAATTTCCAGGGCCTCGCATTGTAGCAAGGGAGGGTAATCAGCTTCTCATAAAAGTGGTCAACCATGTGCCTAACAATGTTTCTATCTACTGGTATTGAAGTTTACATTGAAAATGACATCATGCAGATATTACATTTACTGTTAGAACTTTGGACAACAAACAGCAATTATAGCTGAAGCTTGAGCAGCAAGGCTCGATGCTTTCAGCAGAAGAAAGAAAGAAAGAACAAGGAATTTGCTGAGAAAACTAGAAGAGCAAGAAAATGAGCATAAAATTTGAATGAAAACTAATGATTTTCATTACCAAACATCATTGATACACTGTCATTACATATACCTGCTATAGATAATACAAATCATAGCAAATCATCATCTAATACTTACCTAATCCCACTAAATTTTATGGAAACTAGAAAGTAATAACTTGTACACTTTGTATAGCTGATATAATCAGCTCAATCACCATCAAAATGACATAAAATAATAACCTAACATAGTTCAAAGTTAACCAAACTAAGTTACATTATCATGGGATTACAAAACAACAAAAATAAGCACTTAGTGCCCATAAAATAATGGTTCCAAAGATAGCAAGTCTACACGTGTCGCTTACGGACATTGCATGGGCTGCATGGGAGGCCATTCTTCAACACTCCTCCTTGGACTCCATGCGCATACTCCTAGCTTCTTCCTTAGTTCGATAAACCTTGTTGCATTGAGGGCCTTGGTAAAAATATCAACAATCGACTTTTAGAATTGCAATGAATCACTCAATCATTCCAAATGTTCCATCTCCCTTACCACATGAAGTTTAATGTTGAAATGTTTAGTTCGCCATGGAAGACAGGATTCTTTGCAATTGCAACAGCCGATTTGTTGTCACATAAAATCTCTGTTGTTCTCTTGTTGTAGGTTCAAATCGCTAAGTAATTTCCTTAGCCATATGGCTTGATTCACAAAGCAGCAAAGAATAGCAACATACTCACTTCTGCGCTTGATTGAGCCACCGTGTTTTGCTTCTTCGAGCACCAAAGAAAACATTGTCAACCAAGTGTGAAGGCATAGCCGAGGTACTCTTCATGTCATCCTTTGATCCCGCCCAATCACTGCCTCAGATAGCCTACAAGCTTCATGTTTTTAGCTTTGCTAAACTTTAAGCCATAACTAAGGGTCCCTTTGATGTACTGAGAGCACTCTCTTTCCAGCTTTGAAGATCTTGTCATTGCAAAGAATGCATGAATCTTGATAGCATACTCACAAAGAAACATAATGTCCGGCCCGCTGGCTGTGTTAAATAAAGTAGACATCCCACTAAGCTTCAGAGGCGCACTCATCTACAAGATCATAGTCACCTTGGCTTGACAGTTTCACTCCAACACCATAGGAGTGCTCGTTGGTTTGCTGTTCGCATAGAGAATTTATTTAGAATCTTTTTAGCAAATGCTTGCTGACTCGGGAAGATTTCTCCTTCAATTTGACTCACTTCCATTCCAAGGAAATAGGTCATGTGGCCCAAGTCTGACATCTCGAACACCTCCTTCATATTGATTTTGAAGTCATTCAAAGCATTATTTTCTCCTCCTGTCACCAAGAGATCATCAACATAAAGGGACACTATGAGCTGTGTTTCGCCTTTGTTCTTCATTACATACAATGTTGGTTCACTGGCACTTCTCTCAAATCCCAAATTCAGCAGATGACTGTCAATTCGAGCATACCATGCTCTAGGGGCTTGTTTTAGGCCATAAAGTGCCTTTTTGAACTTATAGACCATATGTTCCTTACCAGGAACAATGAAACCTTGAGGTTGATCTATGTAAATTTCTTCCTCAATAAGGCCATTTAAGAAGGCAGACTTCACATCTAATTGGTGAATCATCCACTGCTCACAAACAGCCTAAAGCTACCAAAGATTCTTTTGGCATTAAGCACAGCATCTGGAGCAAAGGTCTCCATGTAGTCTAGTCCATACTTTTGGCTGAAACCCTTGACAGCTAGCCTGGCTTTTAGCTTGTTTAGGCTTCTATCAGCATTCTGCTTGGCACGATAGACCCACTTCACACCTATTATCTTTCTGTTTGAAGGCTTTTCAACCAACTCTCAGGTTTGGTTCTTCTCGATCATGTAAATTTCATCAAGCATAGCTTGTTGCCAACCCTGGTGTGTTTGAGCTTCTTCAAAGCAGGTTGGCTCGACAATAGCTACTTGTGCCCTCTCATAGATTTCTGCCAAGGACCTTGTACCCCTGACTGGAGCATCATCAAAGTCTATTTCAGGTTCCACTTGATCAGGTTCTACTTGGTCAACTGTTTGCTCTTGAGAAGTTACCTCAGGTTTATTTTTCTTCCAGTCCCAGCTTTCCTTTTCATTGAACACCACATCCCTATTGACCAGAACTTTGTTTGTCGAGGGAATCAAAATTCTATAGCCCTTTTTGATTAAGCTATAGCCAACAAGTATGCCTGCTTGAGCTCCCTCATCAAGCTTGCTTCTCTTAGCAGCTGGAACCTGTGCATAACATAAGCAACCAAAGGTTCTAAGGTGAGCCAATGATGGCTTAAACCCGAACCAAGCTTCAAATGGTGTTTTTTGAGCCAGGGCCTTAGAAGGAAGTCTATTTTGTAGATACACAGCAGTGTTCACTGCTTCAGCCCACATGTTTTTGAGAACATTCTTCTCAAACAACAGACACCTGGCCATATTCACCAAGGTTCTATTCTTCCTTTCAGTAACTCCATCTTATTGAGGAGTATAAATATTTGTAAGTTGTTGTTTGATACCAGCTTCAATGCAATTAGCTGGCCGAAATGAAGTGTACTCGACTTTCATTATCTCGACTTATGGTCTTTATTTTACAACCTGCTTTACTGTCTCAACTTGAGTTTTGTATTTCAAGAACACTTGAGCTACCTCAGATTTGTGCTTCATAAAATAAATCCAACAATATCTTGTAAAGTCATCAATGAACAAGATAAAGTACCTGTTACCACTGAGTGATTCTGTCTTCATTGGTCCACACACATCAGTGTGCACAAGTTGAAGCTTGTCTGATGCTCTCGAGGCCTGATTCAAGGGGAATGGATGCCTGGCTTGTTTTCCTAATTGGCACACTTCACAAACACCTTCATTGATCACTGAGTTGGTGAAGTTGTCCACTAGACTTTCACTGATCATTTTGGACATCGATTTGAAACTTGCATGTCCAAGTCTTTGATGCCATAGTTTGGACTTATCAATCGAGGTTGTATAGGCTGAGCTTGAGACATATGACCAGTTTACTTCAAAACACTTGTCACCATAGTGATCGCCATGATCTTTGACCCACTTGGATCAACAACTGACATTTCTTGCCTTTAAACTCTACCGAGAAGCCCTTGTCCAAAGAGTTGTGTTATGCTAAGCAAGTTCTGTCAATTTCAGCACAAGGAGCACATTTGTAATGAGCTTGTTACTGTTGGAGTGGATATCAAGACATCCCTTTGCCTTCACCTTTATGAACTGTCCCATTTCAACCTTGACCTTGGTTTGAAAGCTCCTGTCCAAGGTCTTGAAGATGGTTGCATTAGGTGACATGTGGTTAGTGCAACCACTGTCTAGGAGCCATCCTTCTGAGCCTTTCTTTTGCCCACTTGAACATGACACAGCAAAGACTTGCTCCTCATGGTCACTGCCTTTTTCAGCCACTTGAGCCTCAGCTTTTGGCTGTTGTACTTGTGCTTGTCTTGGTTTGGCCTTGCTTTTGCAAACCTTTTCAACATGACCCTTCTTCTTGCAATGTTGGCATGTTGCATCTGGCCTGAACCAGCATCTTTCTTTTGGATGACCAGGCTTCTTGCAAAATTTGCAAAGCTGGTCATTTCTCCTTGAAGCAACAGGCTTAGGCCTGTTTTTCCATGTCCTCTTGCCTCTGTAGGTAGAAGTGCTCGAGAAAGTCCTGGCCTTGGCTTGGAAAGCACCTTCTTGGTGCTCCTCATTCCTACTTGCCCTCATTTGCTCTTGGGCATATAAAGCATTAATCAACTCAGTTAGGGAGATGCTGGAGAGGTCCCTTGAGTCCTCGAGGGAGGATATTTTTGCTTCATACCTTTCAGGTAAGGTAGATAGCACTTTCTCAACTATCCTTGCTTCATTGAACTGCTCACCTAGGAGCCTTATGCTGTTTACAACAGCCATTATTCTGTCTGAGTACTGTTTCACAGTCTCCTCTTCTTTCATCTTCAGCTTTTCGAAGTCCCTTCTCAAGTTCAAGAGCTGCTGATGTCTGGTTCTATCAGACCCTTGGAACTCTTCCTTCAACTTGTCCCAGGCTTGCTTAGGTGTCTCACAAGCCATTATCCTTGTGAAGATCACATCTGACACACAATTCTAGATGCATGACATAGCCCTGTGCCTCTTGGTCCTCTCATCAGAATGTTGCCTTATCTGAGCCACAGTTGGATTGGCTCGAAGGGGTGCTGGCTCAACGTCTGAAGTCACCACTTCCCACAAATCGAAGGCCTGCAGGTAAGTCCTCATCTTAACCTGCCATATGTGGAAACTGTCACCATTAAAGACTGGTGGTGCAGGTGGTGTATAACTAGGTGTAGCCATTCGATTTCAAGCTTTCAAATAATAGGTCCTCCAAGATAGAAGCTCTAGATACCAATTGTTGGAACTTTGGACAACAAATAAAGAATTATAAATTTGAAGCTTGAGCAGCAGAAGGCTCGATGCTTTCAAAGAAAGAAAGAAAGAAAGAACAAGGAATTTCTTGAGAAAACTAGAAGAGCAAGAAAATGAGCATAAAATTTGAATGAAAACTAATGATTTTCATTACCAAACATCATTGATACACTGCCATTACATATACCTACTATAGATAATACAAATCATAGCAAATCATCACCTAATACTTACCTAATCCCACTAAATTTTATGGAAACTAGAAAGTAATAACTTGTACACTTTGTATAGCTGATATAATCAGCTCAATCACCATCAAAATGACATAAAATAATAACCTAACATAGTTCAAAGTTAACCAAACTAAGTTACATTATCATGGGATTACAAAACAACAAAAATAAGCACTTAGTGCCCATAAAATAATGGTTCCAGCATAGCAAGTCTGCACGTGCTGCTTCTGGACATTGCATGGGCTGCATGGGAGGCCATTCTTCAACATTTACATGTTGAATAAATTATCTATGCTTAATGAAGGAAGGTCTAAAGTTACATGCTATATATGGTGATGTCTTTTCGAAACACGCATGGCATTCGACACCTTCTAAGCGGTTGGGCGGATGGGCCAAAGATATGACTCAAAGTGTCCCATACAAATCGCCAAAGCTACGTTTACAACTTCACCATTATAGGCCAAAGAGGGACTCTCTTCTGGCATGCCCATATATCATGGCTAAGAGCCACTCTTTATGGTCCCATTATCATTCTTCCCAAGCGTGGCGTACCTTACCCTTTGCTAAGCCTTACAAGGAAGTTCCCATTATCTTCTGATAATGAAATCATCAATGAACCGATCCATTAAGATTCTACATTTACTTTGCAAACTCAAATTGACATGAAGCCCTTTATGATAAAATTGCGGAGAGTGGTTCAATGCAGATCCCGAGGTCATATTAGCCGTGCACTCCGCACTAGTGGAGGTCCAAATGTCTCTGATGCTTATACCATCAATGGTCTCCCCGGACCACTTTATAACCCTTTCACCCAAGGTAACAAATAGCTAAAATTTTGTCTTAAGCTTTAGACATACACACACATGCACACATACATTATAGAGCTATGGGATTCACTTGTGGACTAACAACTTTGACAGATACATTCAAGTCAAGGTGAAGCCCGCAAAACTTACCTTCTTCGTTTAGTCAATGCGGAACTCAATGATGTGCTCTTCTTCAAAGATAGCAAATCATACACTAACAGCTTGTTGATGTTGATGCCGCTTATGTTAAACCATTTGAGATCAAACTCTTCTCATCACCCCGGGTCGACCACAAATGTGATCCTTAAGACTAAACCAAGCTATCCAAATGCCACTTTCTTCATGATTGCTAGACCATATGTGACGTGCCAAGGAACATTCGATAATTCAATCATGGCTTATATTTTAGAATACAAGTCACCACCCAATAGCCTTCATTCAAGCATAATGTTGCCCTTGTTTAAACCAATTCTACCGCTTTGAACGACACTTCCTTTGCTACAAAATTCGAGAGTAAACTCGTAGCTTGGCGATGCACAATATCCCGCCAATGTGCCTCGTAAGGTTTATAAGCATTTTTTCTTCACTCGTTGGTCTCGGAACCAAATTATGCCAAAGATAACCAAACTCCGCCAAGAACCTAATGGAACCAAGTTTGCGGCTTGATGAATAATGTATCGCTTGCAATGCCGACTTCAAAGATTACTCCGTGCTCATTTCTTCGGCCAATCTAACGAAGTTTACACCCCGATTTTCCTAGCACTCCTATAACTCCATTTAACTATACAGGCTCACCACCTAACAATACTATGGTAAGCAACGGAACAAAGGTAGTAGTGCTTCCTTTTAACACTTCCGTGGAGCTAGTTATGCAGGACACAGCGTTCTTGGAGCCGAAAGACACCCTCTTCATCTACATGGCTTCAATTTCTTTATTATCGGCCAAGGTTTTGGAAACTTTGATCCAAATAAGGACCCTGCAAAGTTCAATCCGATTGACCCTGTTGAAAGGAACACTATTGGTGTACCATCAGGAGGTTGGGTTGCAATTCATTTTCTAGCCGACAATCTAAGTAAGTGACATGTTAAACACCAATTAGATTCATCAAATGCTTGCTTTGAGTTGATGATGACCATTGACAACAAGAATCACATGTTTGCAGGGGTATGGTTCATGCATTGCCATCTAGAAGTGCACACCAGCTGGGGCTTGAAGATGGCTTGGATTGTCTTAGATGATGAACTTCCTACTCAGAAATTGTTGCCTCCACCAGCAGATCTTCCTAAATGTTGATCGATATGACACTTCTTGTGTTCATTTTGGCCAAAAACCTGCCTGAACTCTTTTTTTTTTTTTTAAATTTCAGCCATTTTGATTTGTTGACCTTTTTTTTCTTTTTTTTGGCATGGGCCTATCAATGGTCCAAATTTGTTTTCTTGATTCTTGCGAAGTTAGGACGGTAAGCAAGCAATTTATTTTGTAACAAGCCTCTGAAGCATATCTGTACAATTTGCAACTCCTCCATACTAAATTTATTGCTTTATTTTCATTAAAATACCATTTCCCTAACTGATCAGCTCAACCTGAATCATACCAACTTAGCTAGATAGCTATAATCATCTTTTAGAATTTTCGTTAATAACAATAATATGCTGTGGTCTCATAAAAAAACCACTTTATTATAGAATTTGTCCATGCATTTTTACAGGTTTCCAAGTAATCTCATGTATTGATTACATTAAAATTTAATATTGTTCAGTAAAGTATTCAACTTAGCTGAAGTTGTTAACACTTTTTCCAAGCTTTGCAAGAATTCTGAACATAGGAAGTTGTAATGAAGTTCAAATTTAATCTATCTCAGCGTAGCCTTACTTGAATTCCACTATTAAATCTCACAATATAATAATTTAAGTCTAATTTATTCTAATCCATGTGTAATTGCAGCATTTTTCAAGTGTTGGAGCATTTTCAAAATATATATAGGGTTTCAATAGTTGTAAATAAAAAGTTATATAACAAAAGTTGTCACTATTTTATAGTGATTAGTTATGTCTCTGAAATTCAAAAATTATGTCACTTTATTATTAACAAATAGTCATAATTATTCAAGTAAACATCTCGAAGTTCATTTGCAAGTAATTCTTTTGCACACCATAATAAAAGTGGAGGCGAATAGAACCCTAAAGAAAGTGACATTGATACACGCGTTAAAAGCTTCGTTAATTTCTCATAAGTTCATTTTATCTCTACACACCAACATTAAATACGCTTAGAACCAACTCTTCCCCAATATAAAAAACCAATTCCTACGAAAAGTTGAAAACAAATCACTCAAAGATGAAAGATAAAACACATAAAATGTTTTTTCACAAAATGAACTCAATTGTGTGCTCTAAGCGTTACACAAATCCCATGAATGGTAATTTATAAGCTTACAAGATTTAACTCTAACTAAGAGATAAGTAGGATAATAATATAATTTACTTATTGGTTTTTCACCATTTCAATTACCAACAAGATGACCTTCAATTATCATCAAAATAATCTATGATAATAATGAATAATCTTCACTAATCATAGCTGAAATATTCACTCTTAATCATCCATAATAATCTATGATAATAATGAATAATCTTCACTAATCTTAGCTGAAATATTCACTCTTAATCATCCATAATATATGCTTATCATAATCCATATGAAGAGACTTTATCAACAAGGACTTTGTGGTTTTTGTTTCCTTGCTTAACTTAAAGTTTAGTTTTGTCGTGGATTAATGGTTGAGAATTATCAAACAAATCAATGTAATTATGTTGTTAAGCATTCTTTTTTTTTTATCAAAAACATTTGTAAGTGTCACGAGATTCTTTATCTCAAGAATAAAGTACAATAGGATTATTACAAATGAGGGGGCCTCTATTTATGGTTGAGCTCCCCAAGATCCAACGGTACAAATTGAATTACATCAACAGCTGAGGCTAGTGCCTATCTACAATATAAGAGCTCTAAGGAATTTAAACTCTATATAATATTATCCTATAGAATTTACAATAATTACTCTGGTAATCCTAGTTTTTCTAGAGTGTTTCATAGGGCCACCCAAGCTTCAAATAAATGGGTTTCTCTTTGAGTTCCATGAATCGGGCCAATTCAAACAGGCCAAATGAGCCTCATTTAATTAGTTGACCTCCATTGGACGCTCTTTGTGCATTAGTCACAGGCTATTAGTCACAGGATTTGATTTGCGGCCCCTGACATTCTCCCCTAATCATTCTTACAACACCCTCGTCGCGTTCACAGGTTGACATTAGTTCCCAACTAGTCTTTCTGTCATATAGTCCCGTCCCTCGAAACATTTACCTCATCCATCGCCTAATTCAAACTGTTTCTCTTTTTGGTACATCTTGTTCACAAGAGCCCACCACTCTTACTTGCCCCAATTGTGACTTATTTCAATTGGGATCCTCTTGATCCTCACAAATAGGCTTAAGCTTGCCCATATTGAACATTGGGTTAACCTTAAGTATTCCCACCAACTCCAATTTGTAAGCCTCTCGGTTTACCCATTTTAGAACTCTGAAAGGGCCCCTATGTCTTTGCCAAACCGATGATAAATTATAACGTAAAACACTAGATAAGTGTTCAAGATTTACCTTACTCATAGAATTTACTTGATCTGACTTTCTAGTTTGCATCACTACTTTTTTCCCATAAAGTCTGATACACAACCCACTTCTCTCATAGATGGTAGCCCCACTAATAACTTAACAAGCTTCACATTGATTTTTCGCTCCTCTAGCATTTCCAAATGGGTCTCCTTAGCATTCCAATCTAAAAAGTCAATGTTCTTACCATAATGAACATCACCGCTAGTTGGATTGCCGACAATACATTGATTTCACCTTTCATGTCTCAACTCACCAGCACAACGCATTGTTGTTGTTGAGTATCCAAGATGCATAAACAACCGACAAAAGGAACCAACAGAGCATTAATCTTGTCAAGGAAACTCAAGCCAAGAACAAAGTCGTAATTATCCAAATGAATTACCTCAAAGTCTTCCTTGCATTTTCATTGATCGATCTGTAGTCAAACTCCTTGTACCACTTCAGTGAGGTTTGTAACGTGGCCATGGATGGGATCAAACTCAGTTCTAGGAGGATTAGTGCTACATGGATACGACATGCCCGTCCACACTCACTGCACCAATGGTTAACCAATTAGGTAAACAAGGGGAAGAAGATGGTGGTAGAACGGGGGAGAATGAAGTGAAGGTTGGGAATGGTTTCAAATTTTGAAAGAGTTAAGAGATCATAAAGGAGTGCCTACGTGAGTGTGTATGAGTTGTTTGCATGGCCCTTTTATAATGCCGGATAAGCTTGGATACATGTCTTAAGGTTACTGACGCGGAAGTCTGATTTGATGCTTTTGGCAGTGACAATGATGTTACGTCCTAAGATGAGACGTTTTAGGATGACTAGCAATCAATTACTTTGAGCCTCCACATGGCCCTCACATGGTTTTAGAAGAGTTGTCCCTTTCTAAAATTCGTTGAGTTGATATTCGCAAACTAACCCCAAAGTTTGCAATGTAGTTAATTCCATTAAGAGACACATGTTTAACTCACTATGAATGCAATTTGAGGTTCGCGAGGTACATTGTAAGGTCTACGAGACTCGCTACACAAGGTATAACAATATGCAATGCTTATGAATACATTTTCATAAAATAAAGATTTTTTATTTTCTTATTTTAAGTGATATCATAAAAATATATTAATTATTAATTCCTATTATGACTATTCAATTATAAATTTAGATTTTTCAGGGTTTAGGTCAGATTTATCTTGAGCTCGGGCTAGATCGGTCTCAGACTTGAGCTTGGGTTCTGTCGAGTTCGGATTTTCTCGAGCTTAAAATTTCTCAAGCTCAGATCGTTACGGGCTCGGATCGGCACAAGCGAGCTTTCAAACTCGGGCTTATTTTGCCCGCTATAGTGAAACTAAAAGAAGGATTTCAAAAATTGTAATGTATTTTTTTAATTCATTTTTATTTTTTGATATAATTTAGACAACTTTTAAAATTCGTTTATAAAGTTTTTTAATTCCAGAATAATTATTTTTTGTGGCTAAAACAAGCAAAATAGTTTGTAAACTAAGTGGTCCACTTCCAAGATATTTGGAAGATCCTTGCATTTATACTGTCCATTTATTTCACCACACTCCGTTCTTCCATGGATACCACCAAGTGCATGACTTCATCCTCTTCCCTCACACTCAAAGCCCACATAAAAAATGCAACCATAATCTCCAAGTCTCCAATTCTTCACCGAAAAAGAGATATATTTTGCCTCAATATCAAGATGTATGTATGACATTTACTTTCTTTTTGGTACCTTTTCATTTAAAGTTTCCTATATATATGATCATCTGTTTCCTTATCCATGTTTTGGGGGTTGGTTTTAGCAGCAAGAAACATCCATATGGTTGTCAATATCTGCAAAAGAAGAAAAACCCATGGAGGACTCACAAAATTTATGTGACAAAAGAGGGAGAAAGTGTTATCAATGGAGCTGGAAAAAAAGGAACCATAGCAGGAGCTGTTGCTCTTATTGTTGGCACTAGTATTGGTTCTGGGATTCTTGCACTCCCACAGAAGGCCTCTCCTGCTGTAAATTGCTTTCCATAGATATTGAGTTTTTTTTTTTTACCTTTTGGTGACTGGGTAATTAATGAAGTTTTAAACTTCTTTTTACACTGCAGGGTGTGGTTCCAAGTTCAATGTCCTTGGTAGTTTGCTGGGCGTTTTTGCTAATTGAAGCACTTCTACTCATTGAAATAAATGTTGGTTTACAAAGGAAGAGGAAGAAGGAGGAGGAGGAGGAAGAGGGTGAATTGGAGGTCATTTCCATAAGGACAATGGCACAAGAGACACTTGGTGATTGGGGTGGAAATTTGGCCACTGTTACCTATGTTTTCTTGGGTTACACTTCAATGATTGCCTATAGTTCCAAGTCTGGAGAGATCCTTCTCCATTTGATCAATCTTCCTGAACCAGCTTCCGGTTTCCTATTCATTGCACTTTTCACATTTCTCATCTCTGTTGGTGGAACACAAGTCACTGATCAAGTGAACCAATGGCTCACTGTTTCCATGATAGGTATAATTTTGGACAAGTTATTTACACCCGAGTCTGAGTATCATAGATAATTCTATCTCGATTAACCATAGGTGGTTGTATGTGAACAGGCTTATTAATGGCAATTGAAGTGGTAGCAGTTATGTTAGGAGGATGGTCAGGCCTGGAGGGAAATGGTGATTGGGGGAAAGTTCCAGCAACCATTCCTGTCATGATATTTTCATTGGTATACCATGATGTTGCACCGGGTAAAAGCAACACACTATTGCTTTCAATATGAAGCTTCATATTTTTCCAATCATGGGGTTATGATATCTCTTGGTTATTGCAGTCCTTTGTGCTTATTTAGGCAGTGACCTTACTCGATTAAGGGCTTCGGTTTTGCTTGGCAGCCTTGTTCCCTTGTTGGCATTGCTTGTTTGGGATGCTATTGCACTTGGCATTTCAACACAAACTGACCAAGTTGTTGATCCTGTTGAGCTGCTTATGGGGTATGTCAAATACATAGATTCTACATGTCATATTTGCAAAATCCCCTCGGTAGAAGAATATTATGTTAGGTACATTTTTTACATCTCGAAATGTGGCATCGTAACTCTGTAAATATAAGGAAAAACTTCAACACTAGAACCCAAGTTTTACCCATTTGTAGAGGCAGCTTCAATATCAGGTAGGCTTAGAAGGAAATGAGCATTACCCCCACGCATAACTTACATACCAAGGTTAGGGCAGTAAATAATAGCAGCCTAGGTATAATGAACGATCGAACGAGCATATAGTTATATTCAACACACACTCCAAAAAATGGAATTGGAGCTGAAACCAAAGCCTATGTGTTGTAAAAGCCTAAAACTTGAGCATAGATGTTGAACTTTCTCCAATGGGATTCATATAGGATTATTGGGGGATGATTCATACAGTCAGATAAGTTGAGTTGGTACCCTGAATTTAATGTTTTCCCCCCTTGTTTCAGGGTAAAATGGAGTGGAGTTTCATTTATGGTAGAAGCATTTTCACTTCTGGCCGTGGGAACATCAATGATTGGCACTCTCCTCAGTTTCTCAGAGTTCTTTAAGGAGCAGCTTAAGAACCTGTCATGGCATTCTTCTTCGGTACAGGTTGCCCCAACTCTTCATATTTCTGAAAGCAAATACCCTGTATCCGACACTCACGCTGTAAAGACTCTCCCTCTCCCTCTCCCTCCAAGAGATGAGCAGACGAGAGGTGAAGGGAGAGGTAAACCTCCCCCTCTTAGTTTACAACCTGTTTATCACATTCAACTTACTGTATAATTGTTAAAACCATGCAGATAAAGGCATTGGCATTGGATGACCTACAGCAGGAACCAGACAAACTGACAAATTGGTGGGGAAGAAATAAAACCGGGTTCACAGCAATGGCAATGGTGGTCACTCCAACACTAATAGTTTCAACAACAGTTCCAGAAGCATTCTCTGCTGCTACAGACATTGCAGTAAGTTAAAAGCGAAGCCATGAATGAATTAAAGGTGTTAAAGATGTAGAACTTGAAGCACTAAATTTTCATAACTTTGATGCAGGGGGGTTATTGCATGACAATGCTGTATGGAGTTCTTCCACCAGCGATGGCTTGGGCCATGGGGAACAGAGAAGGTGAGGGTTCTAACCAGAAGGGATTAACAATGGCTTGGCCTGCAATTTGTGGAGTTGGATTATTTGCCTGTGGCTTAGTGGTGGAGCAAATTTTACAGGATTTATTGGCATTGCAATTCTGAGAAAAAGGATAAACATGTCTGTATTTAACTATTATTCCAGAAACTAAATTAGCAAAAGTTGAGGTTGAGATTAGGAGAGAGACGAAATGAATCCATTAAACAATATTGAGCTGAGATCAAGACTCATCAAGAATTCAGATCAAGTTCCAAGAAATACTAAGAGAAACCATTTCTAGAAGGCACACATTGGAGTTTATTTCAGAACAGGAACATGGCACAAACAAAAATAACAACAAATGATAAAATAATGACATAAAATTGTTCCCAAGAATGAGCTCTGAGTTTTGGGAACTGATAGAATGTTGTAGAAAATTAAACCATCAGTCTTCATGGAAGACCCCCTAGTTCCTCACAGTTGTCACATTCTTCAAAAGCATCTGTACAACATCATGAGATATCCTTGCAGCTTCGTTCTTCAAGTGATTGATCTTTGCATCTGTTTCAGTCTCGAGCCGCTTCACATTAGCCCCCGAGTATCCGCTACTCTGATAATCCACAAACATGGTTAATGGTTTAGCTCATATTGTAATCAAGGATAACTGGGTCTCGAAGCAAGTCTATCGCCTAGAGTTCAATCACATGATAATATTTCAGATACCATGGAAATGGCAAAATAGCATCTCACTAAATAAGAATCAGATATTTAAAAACATGAATGAATTCCAGAAAACTTGCAGAAACTATTTAACCGTGTGAGAGATTCAGTAAATGGAAGCCAAGAAAGGGACAGTTGCTCATATCTAAGATTTTCAGCATACTGGAATTATTGTAACAGGAAAAAGAAATTATGAATTCATACCTCCGCCACCTTCTTCTTGAACTCATACTCTACTTGAGCACGATATTCAGCAATCTCTTTCTCTGCCTCTTCCTTGGCCTGTTTCAGTCTAGCCATTTTTGCTGAAAAAAAGAAACATATGTGAATTGACATCTAGTGTTTCCAAAAAAAAAAGGCAACAACTACCTATTAGAACAGCAACCATGAAAGTCAAATCAAGTTCTCTTCCATGTTTCCACAAGTCCACACATGCGCTTGCATGTTTACATAATTACATTGTTTAACCAAGTCTCCTTATCAAGTGAAATCAAGTACGCAAAAAATGTTCTATAAATCTTGAATATATCATCTAAACAAATAAAAGGAATCAACATAGAAACTAACATCATATTATTCTTGACCTACAATTGCATCAATGAAAATCGTTAAGAAAAATGAATAATTTTTTACAAGCCAAGTTGTGAGAAAAATAAAAATGAGACTAGTGCTAACCATTTCTTGCAGCATTGACAATGTGCTGAGCATCTTGTTCCGCAGCTAGCAGCTGTTGAATACCGTTCTGGCCCCTGTTGGCTTCCATATTTGCTGAATCTTGTTACAGTTACTCTGAAATTAAGATTCCTTTTCTTTAGTACTCTAGTAATTGTATAGATTGGAATAAAAACCAGTCACACAAAAAACAGAACAAAATCCATCGGAACAGTGGAAGGCCAAGCAATAACTTTAGTTCAATAGTGGTCAACCATGATACGATAATGTTAAGTTTAATTTGCATCAATTAACATATAGCATGTAGTAAGACTAACTCAAGATCAGTATATTTACTACAAACAAGATCAACAAGCATTCATTGAATCAATTTTACTACATTAACATTCACAAGGATTTTAAACCATGCCTCCCCAGTCCCCATTGATATCCCCAGCTCAAAAGTCATCAAAATTTCAATTTCCCCTTTCTAGATCCATAGTAAAATTAAAACTCAAAGAGACTACTAAGAATCCAAGGACCTCATTTTCATGTCTAGCATACATTTCAATCTAAGCTAAGTTCAACATCCAAATCCTTTGGTACATCAAACTTTTATGGCTAACATGATTTCATCACCAAGATAATTTACAACAATGCCACCAACTATGAAAGCCAACTCTATAACTCAATATCAGCAATCTCCTTCAAAAATTCTCAAAAACCCATTAAATCTAGGTCCATAAAAAGGCAGAAAACAATGTACCCACAAAAAAAAAAATCAAAATCTAAGTGAATTACAACTATCGATAAACAGAATAGTCAGATCAGAGCGGAAAAAATAAAGGTAGAGCATTTAGATTTATATAATTTTCAAATTAAATAAAGATCTTATTTTTAATAATACAATTAAATTGTTTGAGTTAAAAAAAGTAGTGATCTGGACAGTTAAACAATACCAATTATGGAAATAGAGAAAAAATTATTGAAAATATGAAGAAAATGTAAGGAAAAGTAAAGAGAAAGATTGAGAGATTAAGAGAAGACGTACCAAGAGAATGGGTGTTTTTGTGATTTGAGATTTAAGGAGAAAATTTAGGGACCAACAATTGCTGCTTATTTATAAGAGTTTCAAGGGAAAAAAAATGAAATAATTGAATTCCTCAAATGACCACTCTACCCTTATTTGTCTTTGTAAAAAATATATTTATCATTAAAATAATAAATATTATATTATATTTATTAAATTCATTTTTAGAATTTTAAGAATGGTATATCTATAATTCATCAAACATTGTATTTATAGATAGGCTGTAGTTTTCAGGTGATCACTTTTGAAGAGAAATCACTCGGGTGGCCTAATAGAGAGTCTAATCGGGTGGTTTAAGATAAACGATCCCTTCCATGGTGATATAAGGCATGTAGATAATCAATCATTGAACGATCATTCTAACAGTATAAGATAAAGAGTCATTCGTATGTGCTTCTCTAATTGTTTCTCATATTGTCACGTGTCTCAATCGAAGTAGAAGTATATCAGTGATAAACCATAAAAAATTTTGTATATCTATATGTCTGATCATATTTATATTTGTTTAGTTGTACCGTCCATTTTTAAACAAATTAAAATAATTAATTTTAAAAAAAAATTAAGCATCATAGAAAATAAAATTTTTATTGATAATATATCCAATCAATTTAAAACATTGCAAGCAGGAGGAGCGTTATTGAATAATTAAATCCAATAATTTGTATATTAAAACATCAATAACACTCAAACTTAGAGACATTTAAATGAAATAATTACTTATTTGACTCTTCAATTTTACAAAAAATATCATTTTAGTCCTATATTTATTTTTTTTCTCTTTTTACCTTTAAACTTGTTTTGTTTGTCAAACACCTCAAAATGAATAAAAAAATTAACGTATATTAACTTTGTTAATGTATACAAGAGTATTGACACATCATCAATTAATTAATTTTTTAAATTTAAAAATACCTATGGATGTCACGTCAATAAAATTAACAGGCATTAATTCTTCTATCTATTTTAGGGCGATTGGACAAATAATGTAAATTTAAAGACTAAAAAAATGAAAAATTAAATAAATAACTAAAATATTTCTTTTGTAAAATTGATGAACCAGATAAATTATTATACCTATTTAAATATAGATATATGATATGTGTACCATAGAACAAATTCGATGTCTTCTTGCACGGGACACCCGCAAGAAGTTTCATACTGCAAAAAGTTTAAATGACTATTTTGTCATTTTCTAAAATAAAATTTAAAAAAAAAAAAAAAAAAACAGGATGACAGGGACTATTGTGACTTTTGAACACATTCAAGATATAAAAAAAAATTAAGTGAAAATAATATTTATAAAAAATTGTATATAAATAAATGAAGTTTTGTTTGGAAAAAGAAATTCCTTTTTATTGATTTTAATAAATTTATATAAAAATATAAAAAATAATACAATTTTATTTTGTAAATTAAATAAACTTTTAATTATTTTTCAACTTAATTGAACCAACCAATTAAACCCGTTTTTTAATATAATAACTAATTTAATCCTCCAACTTTAAAAAAATTATTTTTTAGTCCCTTTCAATCCTTAAACCAAATGAAAAAAATTATCTTTTATTCACTTTGTTGACGTGGCATATCCATTTTGCCAATTCATTTTCTGGTTTTTTTTTGGTTTTTTACTGGTTCAAACCAATTCTTAAACAATTGAATGATTCCCAATTCAGACCAATTTCTGGTTCAACCGGTTGGTCCGGTCCAATTTTACAACGCCGTTTTTAACAATAAAACCCAGCAAGAAGCTTAGCTTCCACCAGCTATGGAAGGCATTCCTAATTGAATCAACAAAAGGTGACAGTTTCTACAAACATTAACATAAAATAAATTATACAACAAATCATTCACTACATCAATGACTTGATATGATGATCAACAACATCAATCCTATTCCTATAACAATCAAATATATAGTTTTTGCCACAATACAGTTATTGGAATTCGATTCTTGCAAAATATTATTCAATTTCACTTCTTTGTATTTCACTTTTGTACAATTCTGCAGTCAAGGTACACGGATTCGGCGCCTAAAACAAATGCCATCAGTAATCTTCTTCATCGACACAAGCTGAAGGGGGGTAATTCATATTAGGCGATGATAATAACGAATTACGCAATGCAAAAACAAGTATATAAAACAAACGGGTATAACGAGAGCTATGAATGTCTCAAAAGCAATTCCAGAAACCATTGAAGATTGAAAGAATAGCTGATATAGTAAGAATGTATAACAAAGGTCATCACTAGAAGTCGGTTATGCTTAAACGGAAGCAAAACTACGGTGTCTTTTGGGTTTCTTGTTTTTTAAGGCAAATATAAACGAAGTTAACGGCTTCACTTGTGTGTGCTCAGTTTGACAAGTGTACTGAAAGGAGAAACGGGTGGCTTTTTCCAGTATCTTTGCTTCTTGGCTAAGCTCACTAAACAAAAACACAAAGGAAAAACGAACATGGGAACTTGAAAAGTTCAATTCTTCAAAGTTCAAAAAGCTTATATTTGTTCTACATTCGCCTTTAAAAGGCAGGAATAAAAGGGTTTGCTGTGCATGCATATACGTCCATGGCAAGCATCAACTCCGGAAGAGGATTGGAAAGAAAAAAAAATTGAAAGCTTCACTAGAAATTCCATCCTCCAAAGGGTCAAAAGTCAAGTAGAACAACTCCCAAGAGAAACATCAAAAGAAAAATAAAGATAGTTGTTAAGAACATCACAAAAATAAGTGTTTTCCAATTCATATATTTTCAGAAAATGAAGAGAGCTACCGGATTACCATCATAGATAATTATCCTTTTGAACTTTTTATCATCAAATCTCATTATAAATATCACCAGTCAAGATTTCATCTAAATTTCAAAAACTGAAGTAGCATTTTGTCCTATACTAGATGTCAGATTGCATCCCCCCAAAACTAAAAAAATAGGCAAATTAATCGCTGTATATTAGATCAAAGAGCAAACTAATCCTTTCTGTTGAAAAGTTCATCTATTTCTACTGTTAAAATTTGGCATGGTGGACAGAATAACCAAACAGGGATAAATGGCGTGCCACCTGTACTTCATGCTAACGTACAGTAACCAATTTTTAACAGTAGAAATGAATGAAATTTTAACAAAAGGACCAATTTACTCTTTGATCAGCGTATAGGGACTACTTTGCTTTTTTTTTTGAGTAGGGAGGGCAAAATGCAATCTAACTCTTGTATAACGGCCTCCATGGTACTTTTACCACATTAAATTGTTTTCACTTTCCCCTAAACCTCTAGTATTAGACCAGTACATGTTACGGAGTAAGTGTTACAAAACGGATGGTCAACTCAGTGAGAGCTTCAAAGATGGCTTTTATCTTCTCGAATTAGAAGCAAAACATGGATAAAAATAAACAATTTCCACAAATTCCAAAAACCATTCTGAACTGTAACTAGTGCTATGACTACTCAAACTTTTCATCTCTAAACTTCATTATCCTTTGCAACTTTGTTTATCTGTATATCAAAGACATTAGAGCTCTTAGACTTCTAAATATTAACTTTATATCTCCGATTTTAGGATGAAAATAGGGGTCTCTTTGTCTGTTCAATTCAGTCATCTTTTTTAATCAATAATTCAAGGTTGATGTTTGAACCAAACACGACTCAAATTTCACCTGTTCGATCATACAAGGCTTGCACTATTATGATGCTAAATCAAACAACCAAAGCCATCTTGCTTTTGCAGAATCACTAAAACATGAACACAGATTATTTAACACACTCATCCAGGAATTAAGCTGACAAAATATGATCCATCAATCTATTTGAGTGACTGAGCGATTTAATCAAGTAATATGTCAAGAAATAGAGGCAAATTTGTTAAGCATTACTCAAATCAATTTGTGCTGAATTGCTAAGCTGGAATTATTTAATGAAGAACCTCATAAAGCACAACCTAACTTTTCAAAACCACTCAAGCAAAGCACAAAAATAAAAGCTTGACCATTCAACATATAAACTTTTAAAAAAAAATCAAGCAAAAAAGTGATGCTCTGAATTCAAAGACCCCATTTCCAATGAACTAAATAAAACACTAAAATTACATAAAATTAAAAATTCATGTAAAGAAACAAAAATAAACCACAAAATTGCAACAAGGAGATATCAAAATCGAGTGAACACAAAAACCCAAGTCTATAAACTATAAATCAACATAAAATCAAAAACTCATACCAAAAAACCTAATCTTTCAACAACTTTTTTCCTGGAAAAAGAAAGTCAAAAGGGGGAATTTAGAGTTACCTCCACAGCAGAAGCAACAGTAGCAGCAAGAAAGGACCATGAAAATCTCTCTACAGATCACAATGAAGCTACCACAACACTTGGAAGGAGCAGATTTCGAGTGGGCAGCTTCTTGATCGTCATTTAAGAGATTTTGTTGGTTGCTTGGAATCCTCGGGGAAGAAGAAGAAGATTGTTTCTCTGATTTCATTCGATGGAGGTTCCATTCTAGTTTTCTTAAATAAGCGATTTTGAATGAATCCCTCAGTCTAACTGATGGCCATAGATGCATCTCTCACTGCTTCTTTGTTCTTTTGATTGAAGTTTCTGACAATGAAACAAGAAGAGGAAGAGGAACGGCAAAAAGCGAGTTTGGCTTTTAGGTGAAAAATCGATAAGATATTTTTCATTTCATTTTGGGTAAACTAGACCTAATGCCACTAAATTATTAGTATATTTACGTTTTGATCACTCAACTTTAAAAAATTATAAAATTTTCACTAAACTAACGGTATGTTTGGTTGGGTGTAATGGCATAGCCATTACACCCCTATTCCATGGGCCCACTTTAATCTCCCGTTTGGTTCAATGGAATGCCTATTACAGGCTTATTCCATTACGTCTGTATGCGGAAAATTCACCGTTTATCAATACAGAGGTTGAGCGCTGAATACCTATTCAGCGTTTAGCCGTTTTCCTTTTTGGACGAAAATAGCCTGCCTCTTCATTCTCTCCAGATTTCTGCCTCCCCAAAAGCTTCCATTCGCCTTTCATCTTGAATCATTTCCCGAGAGCTGACCTTTCCTTACTGGTGTCCGGAAGGTGAGTTTTGGTGGTCTTCAGAAACCCTAACTTCAGCTATTGCCCTTCTTCTCCAATCTCTCAAAATGGTAAGCTTCCTAAACAAACAAATCCCCATTGTTTTTTCACTTTTATTATTGTTTCTTCATGGCATCTGAACACCGACTAGAAACATATCATCATTTTCGTGTTCATAGTTTATAATTAGATTTTTTTTTCCTGTGTAGCCTTTCAAGAGGTAAGTGGAGATTGGAAGAGTAGCTCTGGTTAACTACGGAAAGGACTACGGCAAGCTTGTTGTCATTGTCGATGTCGTTGATTAAAACAGGGTACACCATTAAATTGTGTTTGCAATTTTTTGGTGTTTGTTAATGGTTGTCATTTTTTTTTCAGTACACATCAATTTTTAACTAAATTTAGGTTCAATAAGGAAGTTTTTGCTTAAAATGATTGCTATTGTTATGGAATAAGCTGTGTGATAATGGCTTTGTTAATGTGATGTAGGCTCTTGTTGATGCACCTGATATGGTGAGAAGCCAAATGAACTTTAAAAGACTAACTCCCACTGATATCGAGATTGATATTAATAGGGTTCCTAAGAAGAAGACCTTGATTGATGCTATGGAAAAAGCTGGTTGGTGGTTGATCCTTAAGTTTTGAAAAGAGCAAGGGTAGTATTTTTTTTTTTCATCTGTTGCTTGAAAGTTGCTTTTATAATGGTGCAGATGTGAAGAACAAGTGGGAGAACAGTTCATGGGGCAGGAAGCTGATTGTCCAGAAAAGACGGACATCGCTTAATGATTTTGATAGGTTCAAGCTCATGTTGGCAAAGATTAAGGTGAGCAGATCATTTATTTATTTTTCCATATTGCATCATTTCCATGCTATGTTTTCCTAGTTTTCAATGCCATTTGAATTTTGTGTGGTCTTTAATTATCCAAGATTTACATAATGCTTGAAAGCCTCTTTTTCTTTTCCTCATTCTCCATTTCTACAAGTATTTCGTTCCATGTTTACTAAGCTAATAGAACTGCTGCTAATAGCCATAGACTGTAAACTGTTAAAAAGTGTTTTTCTTAGCATTGGTCTCCAGATAAGTTCAGCCCAATCTTTATGAATAAGAGCATTGGCTTTAAATTTGGATAGGGAGTTGAAGTTGATTTAGCATTGTTTTTCTACATTAATTGTATTTTCCTCCTTTAAAGTGCTGTATGTTTTGACATATATTCGGGCTTGAGTCTGAGGGTATAATCCTCTTAATAAATGAAAAACTTAGTACAAAAGAATTAGCATACTCCTAGTCAACAAATACCTGTATTAAACTCTCCTCTGAGCTTGGATAATATATGTTCACACTGTTGATGTGAAATGCACTTAGTCCATTTTTTAATGATTTAAAGAAGTTTGGGTGTTGAATTTCCAGAGACATGCTTACCCAACCTTTTAACTTTGACTAGTAATGGAATTTTCCCCTTTGTTTGTGGAATTCCCAGGTGCTAAAGGGAACTTTGTCTTCATAAAGGATTCTGTTTACAAGAAACCCGATGTTTCAATGCTTCCGTTCCTGACTTATTTTGCAGCAGAAGATGAGGATGGAACAAATATAGGGCCTCTGGTTGCTGATCCTTGGAGAGGTAGATCCATTTATGGTAGCCAATTGACGTTGGGTGGAGTTTGAGTTGGTTGTGGGATGGCAGATTAATTTACGGACCAGTTAACTTGCAGAATAGTAAGAAGTTGGTTTGTGTCCTAGTTATTTGGTTTTAGGAAGGAATGTAATATGAGATAATGGTTATAGAGTTGAAGGTTGATGTATGAATTTTTGAAGCAAATTGAGCATTGATTTTTCTGTAACATGAATGGAGTTATTTTAAATAAATGAGTTAATTTTTGAAGTTAATTAATTACTTCTAATATTTTTTTGTAAAGTAATTAAATTATTTGTTTCAATAATGATATTTTAGCACATATATGTATTGCAGTTTAAAAATAATAAAATAATATATATATATTTTTATAGTATTATATATTAAGATTTTTTAATTCATATAATAATAATTATATTAAGCATGTTATTAAATTATATTTTTTATTAAATTATATTTAATAATAATTATGTTAAAATATGATTAAATTATTTATTATTTTTATTAAATTATTTTCAATAATAACCTTATTAAAATTTAATAACAATAACAATAATCATCTACCTAACAAAAATTCTGCTAAGGGTATTCTGGTCATTTTAGTTCTTTTCCTTATGCTATTACAACATCATTCCATTCAACCAAACACAAGAATTCTATTACAGCTCTATTCCATTACATTCAACCAAACAGTTGAATTACTTATTACAGCTCTATTACATTACACCTCTATTCCATTACACCTCTATTCCATTACAGCTCTATTCCATTACAGCGAACCAAACGTGCCCTAAGTTTTTATTTAAGTCTCTCGACTTTTAAAATTATTGTTATATGATCTTCTTTGTTCGCATCACATGTACCAACCAAAAACTCTCATTCCCTTCTCTTTTGTAATTTTATTTTATAAAACAACTTTAAACGTCGTGAATCTATAAAATGCACCAACCGCAAGCACTCATTTCCCTTCTCTTTTGCAATTTTTTTTTTTTATAAAACAACTTGAATGTCATGAATTTACAAACCAAAGTCCAAATAATTTTATTCTCCAATCTCCGAAACTAATAATCAAATTGACGTGGATTTAAGGTATATTTTTTTACTTGTCGATAAGTACTAGTCCACCATACCAATCATTGAACCTTGCTTGGAACTCGTTAGACAGACTTTTCTTTAAAAAAAAAACTCTTAACAGCCTAATGACTTAAATGAAAACTTTTAAATAGTGAATGAAAACTTTTAAATAGTTCACTGATCATTTTGTAACTTATTGAAGTTGAATGATTAAAATGTAAACATACTAATAGTTTAATGATATGGGGTGTAGTTTATTTTTATTTTTTTTTTTTATTTGTTTCCGCTTTAATTTTGGTGCATTGAAAAATTTCTATTGAGAATTTTTATCTTGCGTGAGTTGAGTTAACTTAGGCAAATTTAAAATCAAAAAATTGCATAAGGTCGCATAACTTACCACCAAGCTTACCAAACTAAAGTTCTAGCCGTGTGACGTGGTTGATTCCATGGCAAAAGTAGGGGATGATCAAAATCAAATTTTTAAGGCTTGGTTGTAAGCTTCTTACAGTCGTGTTAAGCTTCTATATTCCTATGCTTGATGTAGTGTTCGATTCTTTTTTGACATTTGCTGGTGATTATGATTTTCTGTTTTTTGTCTGCAGATATTAGTTTAAATATATATTAAATTGCAACGGAAGTAAATGACTACTAGCGGAATAAATAAAAATGGACATCAGAAGTTTATGTACGTAATTTGGAAACTCTTTATGTAAGTAGAGTCTTACTCAAAGAGTAAAACATTATCCAAATCCGACTCACTCACCAAAATACAATCTCACTCCTCTATATATAATCTATATCACTCTTTCACTAAAACTTTTCCCCTTGAAAGCTTAATTACAAGCTGAACAACAAATCTGACTTATAACAAATTTGAACAGAAATAAGTTCCTAACTGAACAAAATAAGCACTCTCTTCATCTCAACTCAAAAAGTTGAAAATACAAGTATTCAAATAGGCATTGTAGTACGTTGTAGAAAAGCAAGTATGACCCAATGAATCTCTGCAGAATTCTTTGAAAACTTCTTTTTGCTTGATCTAATCTTTTCTCCGATCATAATCTTGTGATTTGCTGATCAAAATGTAAACAAATAAGTCAAATTATAATGTTTTGTCAATTTTTCTTATAATTAACATTAACAGATGTTCGAAGCAGAGGCAAAGCTAGGGGCTGGTAGGGGCCCGGCTCCGGCCCCCTAAAATGAAAATTTATTATTTAGGCTCTTTTAAAAAATTTTAAAATTTTAATTTAGTAAAAATAAAATTACACTTTGACCTCCTTAAAATTATAAAATTTCGATTTAATCTTTTAAAAATTATAAAAATATACACTATAAAAAAATTAAAATTTCATTCGTTCTTCTAGAAAATTATTCTGGCTTCGCCTCTGGTTCTAAGGTAAAACACAATTTTGAATAAAACCCGATAGCGAAAGATTTGGATCCCGGATTAATTATAAAGATTTCTTTTCCCCTACGCCTAGTCTCTGGTAGCTCATATGTGGTGTCTTTACACGCAACTCATAATGGCGGCACGTTTTAAGGAATATAGATGATGAAGTTTATGGCCAAAAACAAGAAAAGCACAAATAGCTATTTACACATCAAATTGCATACAAGAAACTGCATGTAAGATCTGCAGTATTTCTTAAATCAGAGCTAAAAGGAAAAATGTACAATAAAATATACATCAATGATGAAATAGAGAAGGATTATTCATCAAAACCAATATATTTTACATTATGAAACTTTTTGATTTGTAAAACCCTTTTCTCTCCCCTGTAAAACCCCCAAAAAAAAGTGTGATTCAACTATTGAAAGATTGAATTACCTCTCATGAAATTGCGTATCCGATTTGTAACAGTTGAAAGGTTGAGAAATGGGGATGGAAGGAATCGAATCCGAGCATCAACATAGCCGGCGAGTTGGGAGAAGAAGAAGAGACACGTAAAGAAGTTGCAGGGCTTAGAAGGGAAGAGAAAGCGTCGAGGAAGAAGATGATGATGGTGCTGATAGGTACCATGTTTTCAAACTTGGGTATAGTAATATGGCAACGAAATTATTTATATTATCTCTAGATTGTACTATTTCTGTTTTTCTAAGTTACTGGAAAATGGGGTAAAAGTGTTGTTGAGGTACTTATATTTTGCCCCTCCTACTAAAAGTCATCCATTTCTATCGTTGACAATTAGTTTCTGTATGTTAAAATAAAGACATTTGATATGTTACGTGTAATTGTTTAATTATCTTATTAGTAATGTTAGTTTTTAATAATTAAACAAATAGAATTGTTAATAAAAATGACTAATTTATTTTTTAATCTAACGTATAGAGATTAATTTTTTTTATTTTTTGAATAAAAGAAGTAAAAGGTGAATCTCTATAATATTTTTACCTAAAAAAATGATAGTTTTGTAAAATTATAAAATTGTCTAGATTTACGTGACAAATATGACTAATCAAATATTTTTTTTTCTGAGTAACTTAAAGAATTACAATAATTAGAGGTAATTCCTAAATTACAATAACTATCAAAATATATTAGTTTGAATATATGTTTTATTCTTTACATGTCACAAAATATTATCTATTCTATATATTAAGTTATTGACTAAGTTAATATCGCTTATCAACTGAGTCTTAACTTAATTTGGAAATTATTAAAAAACCTATTACTTTTATAAAGTAATAAATATTAATATACGAGTATTTTATTAAAAGCCCAAAACTTTTATAAAGTAACAAATATTAATAAGATAATATTTTTATCTTTTTATATTTTTTTAATAAAACAATATTATGATAAGATTTAAACTTATACTTTTTTCCTCTTTTGGAAATTGATTTTAAGATAAAGTTTTTATAAATATAATCTAACTATATTATAAATATTCTGTTTGTTTTTATTGTCACATCAACAATCACATCAATTAAATTGAATATTGATAAAAATTAATCAAATAAAATTATTTAAAATTTTAAAATTAAAGACAGAACTGTTTATTCACCTTTAAAAAAATACCTATATAATCTTTTTATTTTTTTTCAAAAATTACAATTTTCATAGATATTCTTTAACTTAGACATTATTTAGTATGCATATAAAGATTTATCTTTAAAAAATCCATATAAACTAAAGTTTTCAATATTGAATATGAATAGGATTTTTTTTTAAAAATTCACAAAATAAAAATATTACATTGCTTGTAGCAATAGCAAACATGATGCAAGTCTAGTGGGCCTAAAACATTATGTACAGGGGACAAATTTTGTGTTGGGAGGATAAGTTGGAAACAATAATGTAATGTGCACTTTAAGCTATGATTCAAATTTAACTTTAGTGACATTGACATGTATGATGGCAAAAATTTCTTTCCATCATCTCGATTGAGTCTTAATTCAATTAGTTTAGGTGTTATTGTTAATGTAAGAGAATGTGAGTTCAAATATACTGAAGCGATTATCTTCTTATTTATGGGTTGGGAGGGATTGTGGGTAATTCAAGATATTATATTAAAAATAACATACATGTTCAGAACATATATTAAGATTATACAAAAAAAAAAAAACCTCCTATCCACAATTATTAGTTAGAATTTGGGTAAATTACACCAAGAGTCACTTAACTTTGGGCTAGTTGACAAAAAAAGCACCAAGAACGAATAGGGGGAAAAGAGGGAGAGGGCAATGGTGGAGAGGTCTGCAAAAAAGTAAAGGGGCTTGTGATAGGGGGAGGGATGGTGGGGAAAAAGGAGGGGGATGGGAGGGGATGAAAAATGGCATTTCTGTTAAGTCAATAAAGGAAAACTTTAGCTCCGTTACAGACGTAACGGAAAACGGTTAGTGGTGACTGTTTTGTTATTTTTTGAAAGTTGAGTGACTGAATTGAAATCTAAGTAACTGTTTTGTCAACTATCCCAAAGTTGAGTGACTGTTGGTGTAATTTACCCTTAAAATTTTGGTGAAAAAAAGTTCTATTAAATTTATTTTTTTTAAACTGTGCTAATTTCATTGATGTGAAATAGAATTATTACTTGAATAGAACTATAAGTATCTTAATTATCACTTAATTAATATTAGAGTTATATAACAATTAAAATTTAAGGTTAGCTTTATAAATAGCATTCAGTAGTTAGACATATTCAATCGAGTAGTATCTAAAAAAAAGTATCAGTAAAAAATTGAAGATTGCATTAATAAGTTAGAATTATAAAAAAAAAATGAAGCTTAAAGCATAGTTCTTCGAAGAAGCAATCACTCTTAAAACTACTTTTTTTTTTTTATCTATGTGTTATTTGTTTGGCGTAAGTGAAAAATATTGTGGGTTTATTTTGAAAAGAAAGTCAAATTTCAACAATTAATTTTTAATCACTATTATTAAATGTGTTTATTAATTCAATATAAATATATTTCCTATTTATCATAAATTATTATAATTGATGTATGTTGTTTTACCTAATTTTTTTTTTCAAATTAGTATTATAGTTTACTTTCTTATATAATTCAAAATTTGTATATTATTTAAAACTAAAAGAAATTGTCTTTATCAATGATAGTTAACAATAATTTAAAATACATTATTTTAAAATTATTTAAAAATTAAACATATAAAGTCACATGCAATACATGTCATATTAGAAACTAGTATTATAAAACGGGACAATAATTTAATTAATTAGACTCATAAATACAATATTTTTTTGAACAATCTCATTATAAGCTCTGATCATATTTGCTCTTTTTGACACAATGTCTAAAACTACCAATAGCCCCTCCCAACCCATAAATAGGAAGATAATGCGCTTTAACGCACTCGAACTCACATCCTCTTGTATTGACAACAATGTTCATGTCAATCGATCTAAGACTTAATCGACTCATAAGTACAAGATTTAGATTAGACTAACTCACTTAACATTCAAACTTTACTCGATAATTGTAACACCCCCTACCTGTATCCGTTGCCGGAATAGGGTACGAGGCAGTACCGGAGTTTACTAAACATTTTCAAATAATTCCGAGTCATTTATTATTCATATTCTGAAAATAATCATAACGTCCCTCTATTGGGCCCTCGAAGCCCAAAACATACATTAGGAACCAACCGAGATTAAATCGGGATCATAGGGAAAATCCTAAAATTTTTCTCAACTATAGAGGTCGCACGCCTATGTGGTTCGGGGACACGCCTGTGTGGTCAGGCCGTGTGGCCAACACGCCCATGTGACTTACCTCGCTCCAGGCCGCGTGGCTTCACACGCCCGTGTGTAACATCCTAGGAAGGGCCTATGCATTTTACAGATCAATTGTATGAAATGACAAGTCTTAAGTTTTATGAATAAATATTTGATACTTTGGAAATCTAGAAATGAATGAAAATGAAAATGGAAATGGAAATGGACATTTTTGGAAACTTAGACATTTTTGGAAACCTAAACATTTTTGGAAATGATCCAAAAATGGAAACTTGAACATTTCGAGAAACTTGGATATATGAGAGAAATAAAGGAGTTTTATTCACATAAATATGTGAATAATAAGAGATAAATAAAGGAGTTTTATTCACATAAATATGTGAATAATAAGAGATAAATAAGGAGTTTTATTCACATAAATATGTGAATAATAAGAGATAAATAAAGGAGTTTTATTCACATAAATATGTGAATAATAAGAGATAAATAAAGGATTATTTTCTAATGAGATAATTGAGGAGATAATTGATGGATTAAAGGCTTTTATCTTTTAAATAAAAGAGATAATATTATCAAAAAGAGGAGTGGTGGCCAAGTAAAGGACTCCTAGGCTGATAACTTTGGCTATAAAAGGAGGACAGGAGGGCTACTCATCAACATTTGCTCCTCTTCCTCTCTGCGAAATTCTCCTAGGCAAAACCCTCTCTGCCGAATTTTCATTAAGCAAAAATCCCTCTCTTTTTCTTCTATTTTCTTCTCCGTTCTCTTTATTAAATTGAATCTTTGTGGATTCTAAGAAAGAGGCAATCATCCACAACATCAAAAGGGGATCTTTCGGAAATCTAAGGATCTAAGGTAAGGATTATAAATATAAATATGTGGTTAAAGATTATGATTCACGTTTTCAAAGTTAGATCTAATCTAACACGGAGTTATAGGATTTCAACAGCTTATAAAGGAATCCTCTTCAGATTTGGAATCCCATCATAAGGTAAGGGATATTCGGCCAAGGCATAATTTGTTTAAGTGTTTTCCATTATTTCAAAAACCGAAAACTGACATGGTTACATACCTAGTATTAGCCGATTTCAAGGAAGAGGAATTCTAGCAACTGTTGGGACTTGATTAAATCAATTCGGCAACTAGGTAAGTAATTCTACTTCTAGTAGGATTTGGTTTTAAGACCAAATAGGTTTATTTATATGTTTTAATCAATGGCCGAATATAGGAGTGAAAGATCTAGATCGGTAGATCGCTCTCACGGAATTCACGGAAACTATTAAGCGAAAAAGGTGTGTACTCTTACTAACTTTCAATAAATTGCATGGCAATCATTAGATATGTAAATATGTAACAGTATGTGAATGTGGCTAAGCACCACAAATGTGGTAAGGAGTACCCAGGTACGTTTCCTACTTTTGATAGGATTGTGAATGTGATATATTTTGAACATGTGATTAGTAACATGAATGAAAATTAAGTATGTGAAATATGTTATGAAATAATTGGGGCATTCGGGATATTTGTGGAGGAAGAAAGTGAAGGTGATGACTACGGTCTCACCAACGTAAAGTGGTGACTACGGTCACATAAAGTGAAAAGTGGTAACTTCGGTTACATTCAGTGAATACAGTGTCTAATGACACAACATAAGTGGGCGATGAGCACGTCGACTGCAGCGACTGCCTTCGATGGTGTGTAGCGGATGGAGGGTCGACTTAGTAGTCCCCGCGGTGTACAGGTTGGTACGGGTGGTGTGTAGCGGATGGACAAATAGGTTTGGATTTGGGTTGCATCATCCTTTATTTTGTATGAACATGATATTGATATGACTTGTATGCCTGATTTGTTGGAAATTAGTACTATGTACACATTGAGTCTGTTGACTCACCCCGTTGGGGGAATTATTTTTCAGGTGATGAGCAGTAATGGACCGGGTCGGCAGGAGCTAAAGGTGGCCATGCATCGCTTGAAGAAATTATTTGGAATTTGGACTTTATGAAATTTTAGTACTTTATTTTGGGTTTGAATGATGTAATAAGGCCATAAGGCCCAGTTGGATTTTCTTTATTCCTGTTTATTTTTATTTAAATATGATACAAATTATGTTTGATTAAAGATAAGTAAATTTATTTCTTTTAAAATAATGAACCCAAAAATTATTTTGTCACCTTATTTAAGTTGGATTTCCAGAATTTATTAAATAGGTTTCAAATTAAGCCCAACCCTAAACAATTTTTTTAAAATTACACAAATTTTCTCTAAGTCATTTAGAACATTGAAAACCGATTTATTTAAGGAACATACCAGATCCGGTTCAAGCTCGTGGGCGGGTGTGGGGTGTTTTCAGATTGATATCGAGCCCGAGCTTTAAAACTCTCGGCTGTGGGCTCAGGCCCAAAACGTTTTCAATTCGAGCCCAAATGAATTTCTTTGAAATAAGCGAGTTTTATGGCATGGCACCTAAGTCTCCGACCATGATCCACGGTAAGTACCTTTAACCATCTGTGTGATTATGTGAATTATGAATTGTAAAAGGGTAGAAAAGGCATGGAACGTAGAATAGTGTGATAGGAACTTGAACCTAGGGATTAGACTACTCAAACACTTGAAACTCATAAGACTTAATGAACTTAACAAACCTATGACTAAGTTATTAAGCTAGGGTGTGGCAACCCCTGTGCGCATGTCTAGGATTGGATCCGGAAGAGCCTGGTATTTAAGCAGTCCTAGTGACTCACCTCCTCTTCGCAGTATCCTGCCCGGGTGCGTAGCCAGTTCGCCCTAACTCAGAAGGCTCAGTGGTGTGGCAACCTCTGTGCGCATGTCTAGAAAGGTCGGTGAGAGCTTGGTATTTAAGCAGTCCGCGTGACTCACCTCCTCTTCATTCGAATCCTGCCTGGTGCGTAGCTTTGGTTCACCCTGACCAAGAGGGCTCGGTCATAGGCTAAACACAAAGAATAAAACCCGAAAGGGACCTAGCCGTTTTCTAAAAAAAAAAAAAAAAATACCCTTGGTTTATAAAATGACCAAACCACCCATAGTTTTAACAAAATTTCATTACTTTATCAAATGTTCAAAAACCCTAATTTGTAAAATATCAAACTATCTTGATTTTGGAAAATTACAAAATTGCCCCTAACTTACAAAATTACCAAAACGACCTTGATTTCCAAACTTTTTGCAATATCATTGCTTTGAAAAGTGTAACTCTCAAAGGAACCCTCAATGTTTTACAATCTTGGAAAATATCCTAACTTAATAAATTTTACAAATTTACCTGATTTTTGGAAAAATTATCAAAATACCCCGAGATCAAAAATTACCGAAATACCCTGGATTTCAAAATTCTTCCAAAATTTCCCGGAACTTTAGAAGTACCAAAATACTTTCGTCAAAATCACCAGGAACTTTTTATTTCCGAAAATTTACGAAAATACCCCAGTAGGATAAAATTACGAAAATGCCCACTGGGTAGTGGAAAAGCAAAATAACGAAAACAACAACAAGAATTACAACGTTTCTTTGAATGAACGAAAGTTCATATTTGTTGATGGATGAATGAATGAATGCAAGATCTGTATGCATGTATGAATACGAAAGAACCACTCTTAAACTCTTCTTCATAAGATATCATCGCGGGTAATAAGTGAAACAAGAATACTAATACATAAAATTCCTTAATCGATCTCGCCGATAATGAGCTCAAGAGGACGTGGTCGTCGTGGAAGAGGTAGAGGAAGGATGACTGTTAGATCGGGACAAGGTTCGACAATGAGATACCACCACCACCATCACCCCCCAATTTGTCAATGTTGAGCAGCGGGCTCGCATGAGGAAGATGCCGTGTCGCAGTCGCGTTTGTCTTTGCGAGTTTTGGAATTGGTGGTGGTGCAGAAACAATTCAGAAATCGTAAGTCCAGTGCTGAGCGGCTCCGTGCTAATGGAGCCGAAATGTTTAGAGGAGTATCGGGGTGGCACCCAATCTGGTGAAGTCTTCGGTTGGAAGCAATGAGCGCATCATGGATGAGCTCGACTTGACCCCGAGGAGAAGTTGAAAGGGATGACGGCACCGTTACGCGATGAAGCGTATCAATGGTGGTTAACCGTTCGGAGACGGTGCCACGGCGGAAGATCGACACAGGAATATGCTAAGAAGCATTTGGAGAAGAAGTATGTGGGAACCGTATATAGATGAGCAAAGGAAGGCTTTTCGGGGTTGGTACAAGGAAGTAAGTCTGTCACCGAATATGAAGCGGAATTCTTGAGGTTGAGCCGATATGCCCGGGAGTAGTGGCGATCGAGCATGAACGCTGTGTTCGTTTTGAGGAGGACGGACTTAGGGACGATTTGAGACTTTGATAGCACCGCATCGGGAGGCGAAATTCTCTGCCTTGGTGGAAAAGGCTAAAGTGGTCGAGGGAATTAAGGACGCCACCAAGCGTCAGTGTGGACGTAAATAAGCCTAAAAGAGGTTTTGGGCCATCTGGAAAAGGCCACAAGAGGCCTAGAGTTGACAGCCACAAAGTCAACAGCCGGGTGACGGGCCGGCAATTTCGCCCTTGTGAACATTGTGGAAGGAAGCACGGGGAGAGTGTTGGAAAAAGGCGGGACGATGTCTCAAGTGTGGGTCCAAGGACCATATGATTAAGGATTGCCCCAAGCTATTAGATGAGAGCCAACCAGCGACTCGAGAATGCTAACCAGTGGTAGAGGCGACACACGACCTCAAAGAGGTCGTGGGTCGGCCAACAGAGGTAGTGGCGAGGCCGTGGAGCTCGGGGGCGAGGTGCGACTAACGCCGGCAAGCAAGGCAACCGGGTTTGGTTTACGCGGTTCGCCCGGAGAGAAGAGGGAGACGCGCCGGATGTTATAACCGATGCGTTCTTTATTCATGACAAACCCTATTTTGCTCTTATTGATGTGGGCTCAACTCATTCCTATGTTGCATGTAGTGTGGTTGAAACACTAGGCCTAGACTCGAACTTTACGATAGGCGGATAAGCGTAGTAAGCCCTTTAGGCCAAACGGTGAGGATAGATAGGATCTTTCTGAATGTACCCCTAGAGATTCGGGAGAGCGAACTTTCGGGCTGACTTAATGGAATTACCCTTCGGAGTTTGAGCTTATACTTGGAATGGATTGGCTAGTAGAGCATCGAGCCGTGTTGGATTGTGCGGCTAAACGTATGGAACTAAGAACCCCGGAAGATGAGGTAGTAGTGATGATCGGAGAAAGGAGGAACTACTTGTCTAACGTAGTTTCGACCTTTGAAGGCCGAGAAAATGGTTAAGAAAGGATGTAAGGCATTCTTAGCCTTCGTGAGTGCGTTAAGAGGAGAAGAGGAAGGTGTCAAGGAGTTAGAACAGAAGGGATTTTGAGGATGTATTTCCTGAGGAGTTGCCTTAATACCCCGGATAGAAAGTGGAATTTGGAATAGATTTGCTACCAGGAATGACTCCTGTGTCAATCGCTCCCCTACCGAATGGCACCAAAGGAGTTAGTGGAGCTCAAGGCTCAAATCCAAGAGTTGTTGGATCGTGGGTTCATTCGACCCAGTGTGTCTCCGTGGGGAGCACCGGTTCTCTTTGTGAAGAAGAAGGATGGAACTATGCGGATGTGCATAGATTATCGTCGATTGAACAAATCGACCATCAAGAACAAGTATCCTTTGCCAAGGATAGATGACTTGTTCGACCAACCGAAAAGAGCAATTTGTGTTTTCAAAGATCGACTTAAGGTGGGGTATCATCAATCGAAAGTGAAAGAGGTGATATTCATAAGACCGCTTTTTTTAGGACAAGGTACGGTCATTTTGAATTTGTGGTGATGCCGTTTGGGTTGTGACGAACGCACCGGCGCGTTCATGGATATGATGAATAGGGTCTTCCAACCCTACTTGGATAGATTCGTCGTGGTGTTCATCGGCGACATTTTGGTGTATTCCAAGACGGAGGAGGAGCACGATGAGCATCTCCGAGTTGTGTTAGAAGTGTTAAGGGAAAAGAAGCTTTATGCCAAATTCAGCAAGTGCGAATTTTGGCTCAAGGAAAGTGGCGTTCCTAGGACATGTGGTATCCGCAGAAGGAATAAGAGTGGATCCTAGGAAAATCGAGCGTTGTTGGATTGGAAATCACCTAGGTCGGTGGCTGAAATCGTGAAGTTTCTTAGGCTTGGCAAAGTGCTATTACGAGAAGGTTCGTGGAAGGATTCTCGTCAATAGCCGCACCTTTGACAAAGTTACTAAGGAAGGAAAGTACCGTTTGTGTGGACGGATAAGCAACGGGAGAGCTTTGAAAAGCTTAAAAGTCTTGTGAAGCTCCAGTGTTAATTCAAATGAGGCGGTAAGGACTTCGTAGTATATTGTGATGCTTCGCACACAGGGTTAGGCTGTGTGCTAATGCAAGAAGGAAAGGTAGTCGCTTATGCATCTCGACAGTTAAGGCCGCATGAGGTGAACTACCCAACTCATGACTTGAAACTTCGCGGCGGTGGTTTTCGCCTCAAAGTTTGGAGGCACTACCTTTATGGAGAAAGGTCGAGAATTTACACGGACCACAAAAGCCTTAAGTATTTGTTGACTCAGAAGGAGTTGAACTTGAGGCAACGAAGGTGGGTGGAGTTATTAAAAGATTATGACTGTTCGATAGAATACCATCCGGGCAAGGCGAATGTGGTAGCTGACGCCCTAAGTAGGAAGGTTGTGTCGGATTTAAGGGCTTTGTTCGCTCACTTAAGTTTGTATGAAGACTAAGCTTTGTTAGGCGAGTTACAAGTCAAGCCAACTTTGGTGAAGGAGGTGAAAGAGGGACAGTTGGCGGATAAGGACTTAAGTACTAAGTTACAGCAAGTACGGCAAGGAGGATTAAAGGATTATGGCGTCAATGATGAAGGAGTGCTGTCTTACAAGGAAAAGGTTTGTATGCCGAGGGATAAGGAGTTGAGACAAAGGATTCTTCGGAAGCGCATGGTAGTCCTTATGCTATGCATCCCGGAGGCATCAAGTCAGTATAGAGATCTAAGGGAACAATTTTGGTGGTCAAACCTCAAACGCGAGAGGTGACTCAATTTGTGGGGAAATGTTTGACATGTCGTTAAGTAAAAGGTGAACACCAAGTCCCATCGAGATTGCTTCAACCAATTGAGATTCCCCAATGGAAGTGGGAAAGAATTACCATGGACTTAGTTAGTGGGCTTCCCTTACGCCCACTAAGAAGGACTCGGTATGGGTGATAGTGGACCGTTTGACCAAGTCCGCACATTTTATCCTGTGAGGATCGACTATTCCCTTCAAAAGTTAGCCAAGTTATATGTGGCGGAGATCGTGAGGCTACACGGGTACCGATGTCGATCATCTCCGATAGAGACCCAAGGTTTACGTCTCGATTTTGGAAAGCACTTCATCAAGCATTAGGCACTAAGCTAGACTTCACTACGGCTTTCCATCCACAATCGACGAGGCGATCTGAACAGGTTATACAAGTGTTGGAAGATATGCTAAGAGGTGTGTGATGGATTTCCGAGGAAGTTGGGAAGATTACTTGCCTCTGGCGGGTTCGCCTACAACAACACTATCGGGCAAGCATTCGGATGGCACCATACGAAGCATTGTATGGAAGGAAATGTAGAACACCAACTTGTTGGACCGAGTTAGAGAACGCCGCGTTTGGGTCCAGAGTTAGTGGCGGAAACCGAGGAGAAGGTGGAATTAATTCGGGCACGGTTGAAAGAAGCTTCGATGAAGGCGAAGTCGTCGACGCAGACCTTAAGAGGAAAGAAATTGAGTTTGAAGTAGGAGACCAAGTGTTTCTAAAGGTCTCACCTTGGAAGAAAGGTTATGCGGTTCGATCGCAAAGGAAAAGCTAAGCCCAAGGTTTATAGGGCCCTATCAAATCTTGGCGAAGTTGGGCGATGGCATACCAATTGGAGTTGCCACCAGAGTTGCATCAAATGCACGACGTATTTCATGTGTCCATGCTACGTCGCTATCGATCGGATCCGCGTCTCATGTGGTACTGTTGAAGAAGTGGAGTTAAGGCGGATCTATCCTACGAGAGGAGGAGCCGATTCGGATCTTGGAACGTGGCGTGAAAGCACTACGAAAGAAGTCGGTGCCTTTAGTCAAGGTGTTATGGCGCAATCATGGATCGGAAGAAGCTTCGTGGAAGCCAGAAGAGACAATGCGACAAAGAATACCCTCAATCTGTTTAGTTAGGAAATTTCGAGGACGAAATTTTTATTTAAGGGGTAGAATCGTAACATCCTAGGAAGGGCCTATGCATTTCTGATAAATTGTATGAAATGACAAGTCTTAAGTTTTATGAATAAATTTTTGATACTTTTGGAAATCTAGAAATGAATGAAAATGAAAATGGAAATGAAAATGGAGATGGAAATGAAAATGGAAATGGAAATGGACATTTTTGGAAACTTAGACATTTTTGGAAACTTAGACATTTTGGAAACTTAGACATTTTTGGAAACCTAAACATTTTTGGAAATGATCCAAAAATGGAAACTTGAACATTTTCGGGAAACTTGGATATATGAGAGAAATAAAGGAGTTTTATTCACATAAATATGTGAATAATAAGAGATAAATAAAGGAGTTTTATTCACATAAATATGTGAATAATAAGAGATAAATAAGGAGTTTTATTCACATAAATATGTGAATAATAAGAGATAAATAAAGGAGTTTTATTCACATAAATATGTGAATAATAAGAGATAAATAAAGGATTATTTTCTAATGAGATAATTGAGAGATAATTGATGGATTAAAGGCTTTTATCTTTTAAATAAAAGAGATAATATTATCAAAAGAGGAGTGGTGGCCAAGTAAAGGACTCCTAGGCTGATAACTTTGGCTATAAAAGGAGGACAGGAGGGCTACTCATCAACATTTGCTCCTCTCTTCCTCTCTGCCGAAAATTCTCCTAGGCAAAACCCTCTCTCACGAATTTTCATTAAGCAAAAATCCCTCTCTTTTTCTTCTATTTTCTTCTCCGTTCTCTTTGTTAAAAGTTTGAATCTTTGTGGATTCTAAGAAAGAGGCAATCATCCACAACATCAAAAGGGGATCTTTCGAAATCTAAGGATCTAAGGTAAGGATTATAAATATAAATATGTGGTTAAAGATTATGATTCACGTTTTCAAAGTTAGATCTAATCTAACACAGAGTTATAGGATTTCAACAGCTTATAAAGGAATCCTCTTGATTTGGAATCCCATCATAAGGTAAGGGATATTCGGCCAAGGCATAATTTGTTTAAGTGTTTTCCATTATTTCAAAAACCGAAAACCGACATGGTTACATACCTAGTATTAGCCGATTTCAAGGAAGAGGAATTCTAGCAACTGTTGGGACTTGATTAAATCAATTCGGCAACTAGGTAAGTAATTCTACTTCTAGTAGGATTTGGTTTTAAGACCAAATAGGTTTATTTATATGTTTTAATCAATGGCCGAATATAGGAGTGAAAGATCTAGATCGGTAGATCGCTCTCACGGAATTCACGGAAACTATTAAGCGAAAAAAGGTGTGTACTCTTACTAACTTTCAATAAATTGCATGGCAATCATTAGATATGTAAATATGTAACAGTATGTGAATGTGGCTAAGCACCACAAATGTGGTAAGGAGTACCAGTGCGTTTCCTACTTTTGATAGGATTGTGAATGTGATATATTTTGAACATGTGATTAGTAACATGAATGAAAATTAAGTATGTGAAATATGTTATGAAATAATTGGGGCATTCGGGATATTTGTGGAGGAAGAAAGTGAAGGTGATGACTACGGTCTCACCAACGTAAAGTGGTGACTACGGTCACATAAAGTGAAAAGTGGTAACTTCGGTTACATTCAAAGTGAATACGATGTCTAATGACACAACATAAGTGGGCGATGAGCACGTCGATTGCAGCGATCGCCTTCGATGGTGTGTAGCGGATGGAGGGTCGACTTAGTAGTCCCCGCGGTGTACTGAGTTGGTACGGGTGGTGTGTAGCGGATGGACAAATAGGTTTGGATTTGGGTTGCATCATCCTTTATTTTGTATGAACATGATATTGATATGACTTGTATGCCTGATTTGTTGGAAATTAGTACTATGTACACATTGAGTCTGTTGACTCACCCGTTGGGGAATTATTTTTCAGTGATGAGCGGTAATGGGCCGGGTCGGCGGGAGCTAAAGGTGGCCATGCATCGCTTGAAGAAATTATTTGGAATTTGGACTTTATGAAATTTTAGTACTTTATTTTGGGTTTGAATGATGTAATAAGGCCATAAGGCCCAGTTGGATTTTCTTTATTCCTGTTTATTTTTATTTAAATATGATACAAATTATGTTTGATTAAAGATAAGTAAATTTATTTCTTTTAAAATAATAAACCCAAAAATTATTTTGTCACCTTATTTAAGTTGGATTTCCAGAATTTATTAAATAGGTTTCAAATTAAGCCCAACCCAAAACAATTTTTTTAAAATTACACAAATTTTCTCTAAGTCATTTAGAACATTGAAAACCGATTTATTTAAGGAACATACCAGATCCGGTTCAAGCTCGTGGGCCGGGTGTGGGGTGTTTCACCGTGTCCCTAGGTCGTGTAGTTAATTTTTATTTTCGAATTAGGTGCAGGATTCATACGGCCGTATCACATAACAAATCATTTCATAAGAAATTGCATAACTGAAACCTTTCCACTCTTTCATAAGCTCAATTATATTTTCATCTAAGCACTTACCATTTTAATGCACCTTATAATTAAACATATTACCATTCAACCAGTAATTTGGCACTTGCCTAAACTTCAAGCAACAACATTGGTTAGCGTACTTTAATATTGACAAATTTATTTTCTCGACATGTCTCACTTGAATTTATTACTCGTCTTAATATACATAATTTTCCTTGTATCAACGTATCAAAGATAGTCTCATATTTACATGTCATGATACATATCATTCTCTTGTTGTTTCTTTATAAATATAAATTATTCAATTCATTATGACAATATTTCATGTACCATCATTTTCATGAGTTTAGTGTATATTTATTCCAGTAGCAGTTCATAATCTTGAATATGCATAATTATCGGGCAAGTTTCACATACATGTATTTTCCATGTCATATTTCAATGTATCAAATAATTATCATTTCTATGTATTTCAAGTTTAATTTCATGATTTCAAGTACTTACCATTTTCTATATTTATCCCGTTGAATTTCTCGAAATTTCGATGGATTTCCAGTAGTACACTTATAGTGTACAATCTCATTAACCGTCAATTCGTACATATATATACATAAGTCCTTTTCAAAGAGCACACTCCCGCGAACCTCATTTCTGATAGCGGGATTACCAGTCCATGCTAAATCTCCTGTAACATATGCTCAAAGAGTATTGTCGGAATTGCCAGTCCAGGCTAAATCCCCTGCAATGATAAATACTTTATAGAGCTTTGTCTGGATTACCAGTCCATGGCTAAATCCAGACTCACATTTACTTCGGATTACCCGTCCGGGTTAAATCCTTTTCACACATATTCTTTGGGAGGGCTTATATCAAGACCACTCGTCCGGGCTAGATCATTTTCACACATATTTTTCGGGAGGGCTAATACCAGGATCACCAGTCTGGGCTAGATCCTTTTTACCGTCAAATCATTTTCAGTGATCCATCGAATTTCATTCCATCTAGCCGGGATTTATCTCTCTTTTTATCAAGTATTATCAACATTTCATCTATTATCATTGTAACATCCTAAATTTACGGGCCTATACATTTAGTGTAGGGATAGGTTTACTATGTTAATTTAATTGATAGGGGTCTAAATTTGGGCTTAGAATTAGGCAAAAAGGCCCAGATTAAAGTGGCATCATTAACAGTTAAAAATGAACAAGTTTTGGGTCGCAAGGAGCCCATGGTTTAGGCCAAATTCGGCACTTTAAATGAAGAGAGGGTGACGCCACACACAAGGAATTAGGGGCCCAAGTATTAAGTTTAATGAGGCCCAAATCTTTTAATTTAAGTGAGTTAAATTTGGCATTAGGGATTAGTAGAGGTGGACGGCTACAAGGCTATAAAATAGGAGATTTTATGTGGATTTTTAAGTGATAATATCATAGATAAAAAGGAGAAAAGTTAGGAGCTTATCTTCAAGGGAAGTGTTGGCCGAAAATCCACCACCTAGAGGAGTGTAAAATTCGGCTACTGCATGGCAAGGAGGGTGCCGAATTTCTCCTCTCTTTTAGCTTAAATTTTAAGGGCGTTTTCGGTTTTTAGCAGTAGGTGCCAAAATATCTATAAATAGGGGGGCTAGCTCCTTGATTCTGACACTGAAAACCCTAAACTTCTCTCTCATTGTGCCGAAATTTTGAAGCCTCTCTTTTATTTTCTTTTCTCATCTTCTTCCTCTCAAAAGCCGAAAATCACCATCTCTATTATTCTATTCTTCTCCTTAATATTCATTGGCCAAATCTCTCTTAGCCATCTCTTCAATTCGTACATCTTCTAAAAGCCGAAATTCTTAGATCTCACTTCCTGAAGTTACCGAATTCTCTTCAAAGGAGTTTGCTTGTGCTGAATCTTGAAGGAAACAATAGGTAAGTATTGATTTCGGGATTTCAATGTTCTTTCGGCTTTTCAAAAGTCCTTAGTCGAATGGCTATTAGAAACTAATCTCTTATTTTACTCTTCTTTTCTAGGCATTCCTGATTTGAAGAAGGAGGCCAATCGCATAGATCTCTAAGTTATAGAATCGTGTTACTTTCGGGATTTCAAGGTAAGAGGATTTGTTTATTTATATATATAAAATCGGGTAGAATACTAACCATGGCCGAATATAGAAGAGGCCTATTTTCGTAATTGTTTCGGCTTTTAAGCAAGGCTATAGATTGAGGATAATAGATCCGGATAGCAAGGACATCGACTAAGAATATTGGATTTCGCAATATCGTGTGTAATTCTCCACACCATCTAGATCTGTTTGATTAATATATGAAAATAAGTATTACATGTTTTGTTAAATGCCAAAACCCGACATATTGACGGGAACCCAAAGAGGGTAAAGCAAATCACCAAAGTTAGTAAATGATCCGATTAAATATTATAAGTATACTGATTTTATGTGATTGCATGGGTTGGGTTTGATGAAAGGAAGAAGTTATATGTTGTAGCGGTTTTTACCGTGATCCATTTGTAGCGGTTCCTTACGAGATGTTGTAGCGCTTCCTGCCGTGATTCATTGTAGTGGCTACGGCCATGATCGATGATGAGCAACACGATCGCCATCAAGGCGTGTAGCGGTGTGGGTTGATTGTAGAAATCCCCAATGGTGTGAATGGCTGGTACGGGGGCGTGTAGCGGATGGACACCTAGGATATGGGTTGGGCTTTGCATATTATTTTTGTTACTTATATTTTGATTATTCTGTTTTATGGGGCTAAAGCCCAAATGTAATGGTGCATGAGGGTTGCTGCACCGAGTCTCACGACTCACCCTTTAATTTTAACCATCTCGGGTGACACTTAGGGTATCGTGCCGGGCCGAGAGAGAGCAAGGTGGCCATGCGACAGAGCTTTGAGAATTCAGCAAAAAGACTTAGTCTAATTTTTTTATTTTCATTTAATTAATGGGTTCAAATTTCCTTGTAATAAGGCCATGGGCCACTAGACTACCATTTATGTCTTGGGATTTTGTTGGGCTTTTATTACTGGGTTTTAAGTTTTACGTTTTCAATTAAGTTAAGACCTGCATGAAATTTCGGTTTTTATTTAAAATCTACCAAGATAATTGGTTACTTAATATTTTATACTTTAATGAATTATTAAGCTTTCGAAATAAAGGTGTAAACCTAGTAATTGTTTTCCAAAATGCGACATGTTATGTAAAATCTCTTAAGTGACATACCAGATCCGGTTGTAGCATTTGGGCCGGGTTTGGGGTGTTACAATCATACATTAAACATTCAATTCACATTCATGTCACATAAATATACAATTCAAGCATTCAAGAATTCAATTCAAGTTGCACGAACTTACCTCGTTGCTTGTTCGTGTTTATAATTTCACTAATCCGATGTCTTTTCTTTTCCACGTTCAAGTCTCGTATTTGAGTCATTCGGATGTTTATAAATAAATTTGATCATCATTTTCATTCATTTCATATTCTGATACATTCAATTAATGCTCTAGGCAAAATTACCATTTTTGCCCCTAAGCTTTTAATTAATGACGATTTCATCCTTAGGCTCAGAAAAATAAAATTTTTGTAATTTAATCCTTGTTTCAAGCCTAATTATTCTCATATATATTGATAAAAGCCCATGAATTCTATGAAATATCATAATTTTCCATAATTTCAACACTTTTCAATTTAATCCCTAAAATATGTTTTCACCCGATCTTGATCTAAATTAATAATTTCATTCAATTTTTTAATTTAAATAATAAAATGATCCATTTCATGCAATTTGGTTATTTCTGACTTTTTACAAAATTGCCCATAAAGTTTTACTTTTATTCAATTTAGTCCCTGAGCCTAAAACATGCAAATTAGCCATGCTAGCTGAATATTCATATATATTTTATTCCTCCTCCTCTTCATTCCACATCCTTAATATATATAACATGCTTATAGGTAACATTATCTATGATTTCACTATTTTCTTATAAATTTATTCAAAGCTGTCCATTTGAGTCATAGTCACTAAATTATTTATATCTTGAGCTACAGAATTCCAATTTAAGATATGCTTGATGTTTTAGAAACTAGGCTCAAACATTTTTCTACCATAAAAATTTCAGAATTTATAGTTTAGCCAATAAGTACAGTAAAATCTTCAAATTTGACTCTGTTCTGCTATTTGACAGCTTCTACCTTTCTTTACTAAAAATTAATTATATCTTAGTACCGGATTTGGATGATGTTCTCGTTTGTTTCTATTAAAAATAGACTCATTAATAATTTAAACATGTAAATTTAATCCCCTATTATTTTTCTCCAATTTTTGATGATTTTCCAAACTCAGAATAGGGGAACCCGAAGTCATTCTGACCTTATCTCACAAAATTTATTATAACTCATAATTTACAATTCCAATGCTTACATTGCTTCTTCTATGAAAAACTAGACTCAGTAAAATTTAATTTAATATTTTATTAATTCTATAATTTGATTTCCATAATTTTTGGTGATTTTTCAAAATTAGACTATTACTGCTGTCCAAAACTGTTTTAGTGCAAGATATTAAATACCATGTTTATAACACCCTTATTTTCTTTCTCTACACTATTTCTCATCACTTTCTCTTATTTTCTCTTCACTAACATATCAAGAACATAGGACCATATATAAGAAAACTTTACATTAACATCATTTCCATACTTTTTCAATAATATCAAACTTAAAAATATATTAAAATCTTGATGTTCTTACCTTGTCATATTGATTTTAATCTTTAACTTGATTTTTCTCTCTCCTCCAGCTTCTATTTCTTGAATCCAACTTGATATTCTAGCTCCCCATAGTCTCCTTAACATTTTTCTCTCTTGGTAGCTATGGAAATTCTTTTGATTTCTAGGTGAAAATGGTAAATTTTTTTGTAGAAGGACCAAATTGCAAAGAAAGCAAAACTTTCTTTCTTCTCTTCTCTTCTAACGTGAAATGCATGGAAAGATGATAGAAATTCTTCATCTTTCCTTCCTTATATACTAAATAAATAATAATAAAATATCTCATTAAAATATTAATAAAATAATATTTATCTAATTAAATAATTATAAAATATCATCAACATCATCATTACTTTCTAGATTTCTCTCTCTTCCAATTGACCATTTTGCCCTTTGTGATCTTTTAAAATTCCATCATTGAATCATCACATAATTTGGTAAAATTACGATTTAGTCCCTCATAATTCTTTACCTATTCAATTTGGTCCTAATTCATCCATTTTCCTTAGTTTCTAGATCATTTCACCCTTAAAATATTTGCATTATTAGTCCTTCAACTTTTTCATATTTACACTTTAACCCCTCAAGTTTTGAGTATTTACTCTTAGGCAACAAAACTTTTCTCACTTTTACCATTTAGTCCTTTCTTGAATTAATATATCATAATATACTTCCCAATGTTTTCATAACTCCAAAATTTCCCTTTTTGTCGCTTTATTTCCTTATTTTACTATATCAAATATAATATCTTACTGTAAAATTTTTCGAGATATTACAATAATGATCTAATTTAATTTATTTTAATCGAATCATAATAACTTATTAATACAAGAGTGTGACATGCATCAAACCTTTTAGCTCATCGGTTGGTGAATGAATTTTCATATGGTATAATAATTTATTTTGCCCTAAAATTTTAAAATTAACTCTTCATTTATTTTTTCGTTTCTTTTATTCTTTGAACTTACATTAGTTGTCAAATCACCCCAAAATAGATGGAAAAGTTAACGTATGTTAATTTTGTTAATGTGGCATCCACGTATATGTCACATCAGTAATGTTAGCAAACGTTGATTTTTCTATCTATTTTGGGGTATAATTTGATAAATAACGCAAATTTAAGAACTAAAAAGATAAAAATTAAAAAGAGAGTTAAAATGACTTTTTTATAAAATTAGAAGGTTAAATAAATAATTATCTCTTTTTATAATAAAAGGTTGGGTTTGAACCGTCCTAAGTGGATCCAACACGATTTTATTCGGTTGATTCTAGTTTTATTTATTTTTTGGTTATGATAAAATTTATTTGTAAATCGATTTAAATGAATTTATTAGTAAATTTGTAGTTTTTTCCAAAAAAAATTATATGCTAGGTGGCAACACAATAAAATCCAGAATTGTCAGCATGATTACACATGATAATGACACAATTATAATAAAAGTCATAGGTATTATCCATTACGGGGCCTTTCTTTAATCTCATCTTTCCTTTAGTAATTATATTTATTTTTTAGTTGATTGAATTTTAACTCGATTAATATCGGAGGATTTGAAGTCAATTATGTTTAAGCACATTATTCTCTTATTTAAGAATTGAGAGGAGCTATGGGTAGTTTTATACATTATATCAAAAAGAGCAGATATGATCAAAAACAGGGGCGAAGCCAGGATAACTTTTTAGGGGGGGTCGGATGAAATTTTAATTTTTTATAGTTTATATCTTTCAATTTGTAAAGGATTAAATCAAATTTTTATAATTTTAGGGGGAGCCAAAATGCAATTTTACCTTTACTAATTTAAAATTTTTAAAAAATTTTATGGGCCTAAATAGAATTTTTACCTTTTAGGGGGGGGCCGGGGCCCATGCCAGCCCCCTGGCTTCGCCACTGATCAAGAACCTATAATGAGATTAATGTTAAAGAAAATCATTTCAATATTCTATTTAATTTTTTGTTTCTTCTAGTCATTGAATTTGCATTGTTTGTTAAATCACTTCAAAATAGATGAAAAAATTAACGTTTGTTAACTTTTTTGACATGTATGCCACGTGGCAGTCTATACATATGCCACATTAACAATTAATTTTTAAAAAATTAAAAAATATTTATAATTTTTAAATAATTTCTATAATTTTTTTAAAATTTAAAAAAAAATAATTAATTGCTTATGTGACATACACATGACAATTCAATATATGTCGCGTCAGTAAAGTTAATAGATATTAACTTTTTCATCTATTTGAGAGCGATTTTGATAAATAGTGAAAATTTAAAGACTAAGAGACAAAATTTTAAATGAATGACGAAAATATATATTTTTAAATATTATAAAAGAAAAGATGAGATTAAAGAAACTATATTTGAAAGTCTTTAAAAATAATTTGAGATGGCATATTTAAAATGATGATAAGTGGATAATGTCTTTGCTTTGACACATTAACATTTTATATATTCAACTAATGTAGGCCCCACAATTTAAAATACATTTTGAATTTATACAATTATTTTAAAAATATGTTTTGTAACTAAAAAGAATCAAAAAACTAAATAAAAATAAAAATATTGTTTTAATCATTTTAAAAATTGATTATAATATGTTTATCATATGATAAAAACATATTTAAGTTATTAAATAATATAAATAAAATTAGTTTTGTTTTCAATTAGAATTAAAATAATCAATTTAAATCATAAAAAATAAGATAATAAATTTAAAATATGTTTAAAAAACGTATATCGTTAATATCAAATTTAAAATAAAAATAATAAAGACTATTTTAAAAATATTGCAAAAATTAAATTTGTTTAAAACTTGTTTAAACATGATATAAAATTAGGGAATAAATTGTATCAGGATCATCTTAAAAATCATAGTTTTTAGGTACTAATAAAATAATGTCACATTATTAAATTTTAAAGATAACAAAATATTATTATACACTCAGTTATATCTGATATATTCTCCCTCTTAACTTAAATTTAATTAAATTACTTAAAATAATTAATTTTTAAAATTATAAACAAACATATTTTCTTCTTTTACAAATTTTAATCATTTCGGGTTTTTTTTCCATAAGTTAATTTTTTTTTGTGCAACCAATTTAAAATAAAACGGTAATTTTTGTACAATTTTTTTTGGTGCAACTAGTTTATCTTAAACCCTAAACCTTGAACTCGAACCTTGAACCTTAAACCTTAAACCTCGGATCTCATGATTTAGGGTTTGAGTTTGGATTTTGGATTTAAGGTTTAAGGTTTAAGGTTCATATTTAGGGTTCAAGTGTTCATGGTTTGTGTTCAAGGTTACATGTTTGAGGTTTAGGATTTGGATTTTAGGTTTTAAGTTTTAAGTTTTGGATTCAAGGTTCGACATTCTAGATCTAGGATTCAAGGTAAAAAAATTACCAAAAGTATGTTTCAATGACATTAAAAAATTATTGAAATGTCATTAAATAATTGAAAAAAGACCATGAGTAATGCGATGGGAAAGGTCCATAAAATAATTTTTCTAGGATGAGTGTATAGTAATAATTTCATGTCTTTAAAATTTAAAGATGTGGCAAAATTTTATTGGTGACTAAAAATCTTAATTTTTAAGATCATCCTAATATAAATTATTTCCATAAAATTACTAAAAATTGTTTATAAATTTAAGATTATAATATATTTTTAATATATATTTTGCAAAAATGTGTATATATTAATACACGTGTGTGTTCAACGTTTAGGTCACTAAAGAATTAAAAAAATTCTTTACAATTTCAATTTGATAATACTTTTATAAACATATGTATGTTTATTTAGTACATACTCTTATTTTCGAAAAAATATTTAAAAAAATTCTAAATATTTGAAAGAATTACAAGTTTATAATTTGTTTAAATTTTATTAATACTAGTCTTATATATGAGGAGATGATGGTCTATATAGCATAGGTAAAAGTCATGAACCCTGATTCATTACGTTACATGTGGAATTATGGATTACACAGTGGGTAATGGACATCACTTTAAAATGTTCCATCATTCAAGGCAAAATTGATCTGGGGATGATAATATCTCCAATGTTGTTGTGCCATGGATCAGCCAGGTGAGTTGCCAAGTTCTCCAATGGTCCAGTTCCAGGGTAAGCTGATTGTTGAACACAAAATCCCACAAACGCCAACAATGCCAAACGACCTGCAAACAACAAAATCAATCGGATTTTCTTGGATGGGCAGCTCAACTCTCAAACAATTCTAATCAATCATATAAAAAAAGGGATTGAAGTTCTTTACCGTTCTTGATCTCTTTGACTTTGTATTCCTCGAACTTTTTAGGGTCCTTGGAGTATCCCAAGGGGTCGAAAGCACCGCCGGGGTACTTCTTTTTCTCGGTATCTTTCTCCATGCTGCGTTGGTGCTCGACGAAGGCGATGGCAAGGAACTCGATGACCAAGATTGTTGGGAGAGTTCCCCATGGAACAGGGTTGCCTAAGTAAGTGGCTTGCCCGCCAGGAACGGCTGCCCATTCTTGTGCCTTTACCCAGTTTCCATACCCCAATGCCTCTGGCACCAATATACCAGGCTGCAAATTATAGTTTTATTAGACTCAATTTGAGAATTTAGTTAATTTTTTATTTTAATATTAAACATTTTGTTGACTTTAGTGTTACGAGTGAATCCGACACCAACACACTTAAATGATGATGAACATACCCTTACTTTGTAAAGTAAATTATATTATTTTGAAGATTATTTTTATTATTTTATATCTTTTATATAGAGAAATAGATATATAAACATACGTAATAAAATTTGGACCAAAGTCTCTATAGCTTTCAATATTTATACTTTCTCCTTCAACCAAAATCTTTGGACCAAAGTCTCTATAGCTTTCAATATTTATACTTTCTCCTTCAACCAAAATCTCATTTGTTAGAGATATATTTTTATATAAATATATTTATTACATAATTTTACTTTTTCTTTCCAAAAGTGAGTGTGGCATTTTAATATATATATATATATATAAAATAATAAAATATAATTATTGTGATAATTCACTCTTAAAATGACTTCAGTAATTTTGGGCTTATTTAAAAAGAAACATTTGCCGTTTTAGTAATTTAAGGTAAGTAAGAGGACTAAATTAGACTAAATTAAAATATAGAGACTAAAACCTTAATTTGAGGGAAGAAAACACTTACAACAGCAAGCATAGCCCATCTGCAGTGAATCAACTCAGATTCCTTGTACCTCTCAAGGTTCTCCGGCACCTCACCAAGTCTAAGTGGGTCAAATCCAAAGTCACTGAAAAACCAAAAATATATATTATACACACACATTCATAAGAAATACTTAAAAATGGCTACAAAAAGAAAAGAAAGATGGAATTTTTTTGTTTGAAACTTTACCCAGGTGCTGAACCATCAAGATAAGGAGGCCTAGGCTGACCAGGCATCCAGTCAGCCGACATGCTAACACGGTGGCCAACATTGGCGCCAAAGCTAGGCAACGGCGTAGCGGTGGAGAACTTGGACTTTGAAGAGGAAAGCACTGAAGGGAAAGCGGTGGCGATGCCACAGCTCATCAATGTGTTGGTGGCGGCCATGGGAGGAAAATGGGTTTTCGTTTGGGGGGACGTAATTGAAAAGAAAAGAAAGTTGGGGGAATATGAAGCTTAAAGAGAAAAGGGAGTGGATATGGAGGTAATCTAAAAGTGGATTTTAATTGGCTAAGTGATGGTAACAAATGCTTTGTTATTGCGCCACGTAGCATTTGCCAATCTTAGTTGAGCCGATATGTGGGGAAGGAGACAATTCGACATTTGTGTTTTTCTGCATAAGGTGGAGGTTCACGAGAAAAGATTGTATAAAATAGTAACTTTACGTTATTTATATTTATTTTTTAATAGTTTAATGTCATATTAGTATTTTTATTTTAAAAAAAATTAAATCTAAATAAAAATATTAAAATTTAAGATAAAATTATTGATGTGATATTAAACTATTGAAAATAGATAATATCTCTATTTCATATAACTCTCTCGAAGGTTGACTTGTCATTTTGGATAATATACTGAAATAATATCTATTATTTGATACATAAAATACAAGTTAAAATTCAATAATTTTTTTTCAAAAAATTCATATATAAAACACGGGTAACAAAAATTGTTATATATTATTTTATTACATTATTCGTGCTCTATGTATCGCAAGTTGCTTGTGTATCTGATTATATTATTTTTTATGAAACTTATCAATAATATCACAAAGAAATGTAATTTGTCTTGTATTTTTTTAAAAGGTTTTCTAATATATGATTTTATTATAAAAGTCTATTTTAATAAGTAATTGAAGAAACTAATTTTGAAGGAAATATAATTTATTATAAATTGAATTCGATAGATATTAATTAAAACTATTTTTAAACATAAGTTTAATTGATTATTTAAACTTAATACTAGAAATTTGAATATTAATTATCAATAATTATTTGTAATTTAATTTAAAACATTTTTAAAATCTGTATATTATTAAAATTATTTATTTTAAAACATTTAAATTATTATTTGTATATTATTAATAGTGCTTAATTTAAAATAATAAAAATTTATGGAGTAATGTACAAAAAAGTTATACATAATAATTTTGACTGAGTCATAACTTAGTTGGCATCAACATTATTATCATTTTTTGGAGAATGAAGTGTTCTTCTTTTAATTTTTTGAATTTGGGAATACTTTTTTCGCCCGAAAAGTGGGAGGGTTTGGGCAAAAATATAGGCCTGGGCAAAAGACGATGCCCGTTTTCAACATGGGTCGGACCTCAGGTAAGCTTTTTTGGTTTGGGCCCAACCTGACTCGAATTTGCAAAAAAAAAAAAAAAAACTTGTTGCTTTCACTGTTGTTTTGTCACTGTTTTGGTGTTGTTTCGCTATTATATTGCTACTATTTTGTTGTTATTATTTGGATATTGTTTAACTATTGCTTTATTATTAATTTTGCTACTATTTTAAAGGTATTTGCTTGTTAAGTTGTACTTATATTAGTGTTATTTAAGTATAAATATTTTTTAATTTATTTTCAATTTATTGGAAAATATTTATTTTAATGTTTTTAGTGCATTTAGTGTATTATATTTTTTAAATTTGTTTTTATATAAAAATAATAATATAAAAAAATAATATGGAGGGTCGGACTCGAGTTTTAACATTTTTGTCCAGGCCAAGCTCGGACAAAATTTTAAGCCCATTTTTGAGTCAGGCTCGAGCCTAAGAAACGGGCATAAAATTCTATTGAGGCATGAACCGGCCCATGATTACCTCTAGGTTTCTCTATGTCGTTTCCTATTTGATTTATATAGTTTACCCATAAATTTTTATAAATAAATATATGATAACACTTTATAACATATAAATTATTTTTTATAATAAACTTTTTTTATCATAATTTTAGAATTTTTTTAAGATTTAAATAATATAATTTTTTGTTATAAATTTATAAAATTCACAATTTATTTTTATAATATATTTTTTAAGATTTATAATATAATTTTTTTTTTACCATAATCATCCTAAACACTCATATATGTTTATGCTTATAACATAATTTTTTATAATTTATATAAAAATAATTTTTTAAAAATTGAATTTAGATGTAATTACTCAAATTATCACTCTTTTCTTTGGAATTGAAAAGGCAAACGAGTTCTCCAATTACACTCAATTCGATGGAGAAAGAATTGTATGAAACAGTGATATTATCTCTTTCCAATAGTTTTATACCACATCAATATTCTTATCCTGAATTTCAGGATTTTAATTTAGATTTGATTTTTTTCAGGATGAAAATGCTGATGTGGCATAAAACTATTGAAAAGGGATAATATCCCTATTTCATACAATCCTTTTCCCGATTCGATGACACCTATTAATTATAATGACTATCAAATATACCATTTTATATAATTACATGTAATTGCACCTAAATCTAATTATTAAATAACTTTTAAACCCAGCATTAATATTTTCTTTTTCTAGAAAGATGATATAATAAATATGATAACAAGAACATTTATTGATATTAATTTTGCCCGCATTGCCAAAATTATGACAACTACGTTTTTACATCTAATGATTAATGTAGTCGTATTCTCTACATTAATCCTTACATATATATATATGTATATATATAGTTCATAGTACATCTCTGCTATTCCTCCCCCACTAAGAATCCCATCCACTGCTACAATTCACTCTCTTCACCATGGGCTCTCCGGTAATATAATCTTCACCAAGTTGACATTCTAAAAAGAAAACGAAAATTAAATACAGCCCAAAGTTCAAAATTCTTTTTTTTTTTCCTAAAATTTTGTTGAATTTGAGTTTATAGGGAAGTGAAATATTCAATGAATTTACGAAGCTATGTAAAGGACTAGTACTGATACTCGTCGGTGTTCACATTGTGGTTCAGCTTATTCCTTCTTCCCTTACTTACTTTGCTCTTATTCCCGCCAGGTTCTTTCTCCCATTTTTTCCCCGCTTTTAATTGAGGTTTCATCGTTTTCATGTGAGAAAGTTTGGATTTTTCTTTACTTGGTTTTTTGTTTTGGTTGTTGATTTTGGTGAATTACCCATATAGGATTTTAGTCAAACTTCATTTTTAATTGAACAAAGTCTTAGGATCATTACACTGGAACTTTTGTATTTCGTTTTTGGTAATCCTGTCCAATGTATATTTATAGATGAATTGGTTCTAGTTTTAATCAAATAGTTGATGTTTCTATTTTGTTATTTGGATGTTTAGATCTGGATTTTGGAATTTGATTGGCTATTTACCATTAGAGGGTTTTTTTTTTTTTCCTCCTGGTTAAGTGGAATGTTTATTCTTTTTTACATACTTTAATTTGAATGCTTAGATCTGGACTTAGGAACTTGATTCAACTATTACAACTATATGCAGTTTTTTGTAGCTATTTTTAGTTAATTAGAATATTCATTGCTTTTATCCAAGGGTTAATAGAATGGCTTATGATTTCAACATTTATATGCCGAGATTTTGATTCTAATGCTTGAACAAACTTTTAGAGATCATTGTTTTGATCATCTTCCTTCACATGGCTACTTACTGTTTGATCAGTTGGATTATTATGTTTTACACTTGGCTGAAGGGAGTGGTTTTCAGGGTTTTGTTTAGGTTTTAGGTATGGATTTTGAAACTTGAAGGTGGATCTTGGTTTAGAAACCATTGCCTTCCTGGTATTGGTTCAGTGATTAAAGCTGTAACAATGGTTTGGAGGACTTGGGAAAATTAATATGAGATCCTGCCCTGTCAAAAGAATGGATTTTCCATTTTTGGATCATGATCTGGTTGTATACCATGTACCTATAGCTTTACATCTTTATCTGTGGTTGGTGTTGGATTCCTTGAGATGCAAGCTATGTTGCTTGGGCTCTTCATTCATGTCTGACACTCTTGTCCAACAGATAGATATGAGGATATGAATTCCGAGGGTCCTCCAAATACATGAAAAAACTTAGAAAAATCTAACCATACCCATATCAGATACATATCCACATGCAACACTCACACCGGAGTCCAAGTAACATAAGATGCAAGAGAGTGATGCATTTGATTCCTAGTTTATTTCCTAAAACTTATTTTTTCAGGACGATTCCTTTTGGTTGGAACCTCATAACTGCCGGTTACATTGAACAATCAATTCAAGGGGTATGAACATGTATTATACTCTTTATTTTGCCTCATTTTCCTTTTGCTTTTTCTTTCAACCATATAGTTGTATTGAAGCTTACTGATTTCTGCAGCTGGTGGTCAGCACTCTTGGTCTTCTTTTCATGGGGAAGTTGCTTGAGCCGATATGGAGTTCTAAGGAGTTCTTGAAGTTCATCTTTGTAGTTAACTTTCTAACTTCTGTCTGTGTTTTCATTACTGCTATTGCCTTGTACGGCGTAACAAGGCAGGAAAGTTACCTGTGAGTGCTATGATCTCCCTATGCGTTTAAGAAGCATTTATATTTGGTTACTTCTCTCCTTATGCCATTTCCTCTTTTGCTTGTTCTTTTTCCACCTTTCTTCTCAATTGAATGTTTGAGAAGCAAAGAGAATAAATTTATAAAAACCGAAGCACACTTCACTCCTCTTCTCTGATTGATCTGTATGAAAATGGTGTGTGTATTTTGAAGTTGATGAAACACATTCTGCAAAATTTAGCCTAATCTTTTTTCCCATCATGTTTACATTTTTTATGCCTCTTATTCTTGTTTGGTCTTTGTGCTAGTTACATGCCACTTTCTGGCTTCCATGGGGTGCTAGCAGGCTTCTTGGTTGGCATCAAGCAAATGGTACCCGACCAAGAGTTGCCTCGGCTGAAAATAAAAGCAAAGGTAAAAATTTATATTACTAGCACCATTAAATTCAGTTTGACATAAAAAGATTTTCTAGCTGGGAATTCGCCTTTTATGCTCTTTATGATGCTATCCTTTGCAGTGGCTTCCATCTCTTATGCTGTTGTTTTCCATTGCCATAAGTTTCTTCACTCCAGAGTCAGCAACATATCTTTCAACTTTGATATTTGGAACATATATGGGCTGGATTTACCTCAGGTACCTCCAGAGAAAACCAGAATCGAAGCATAGGGGTGATCCGAATGAAGATTTTGCATTCTCAACGTTCTTCCCTGAATTTCTCAGGTATTATTTGCCTTTCCTTTTAGTTTATGATATGATAAGATAATTCACTTTAAGCTCTTTCACAAGTGTTTGCATGCGATTTGGTACAGACCAATCATTGATCTCATTGCATCAAAATTTCACCGGAATCTTTGTGGAAAGTCTGAAGCTTTCATAGATACTCTGGGTTATAGCTTGGGAAGTGCACCATTACCTGGTTCTGACCCCATTGAAGCATCAAGAAGAAGGTACATATTTATGTTAATCCTGCTATACTCATTGGAAAGTTCAATGTCTCGTCATCCCTATTGTAATGTATATCTAATGAATCTAACATCCGATACGAACACCATAAACTTTTTCATGAACATTTTATCTTTTAATATATTGAAAAATGGTCAAACCTTGTTGGAAGAAATAAGATGAACAAGTTGGAAGATGTTTAAGAAAGGAAAGTTATGAATGCAAAAGCCGGAACTTCTGTAGAAATATGCAGCAGTTGTTGCATAAGGTGTCTGTAGTTGAAGACTGTAATGGACTTCTTTCATTATGACGGATTGCAGAGAAAAAGGGGCCAGAGCATTGGAGGAGAGATTGGCAGCTGAGAGTTTGATTGCTGCTGGAAAGAACTCAGAAGAGTTGCAGATAAACGGCACCAACAATGTTCGATTGCCTGGAAACTCCGCCCCATCGTCAACAATTATAGAGGTTACATGAATCTCAATACTACAAAAATTACTTTCATTTTTTTTTATTTTTTCCCTTTTTGTGACACACACGCATACGTACACGAGAAATCTTCTTACATTTGTGTAAAACTAATTCAGTTTTACATAACAAAACATACTGAGTTGAAATAAGAAATTTTAGATTATCTTTGTTACCCTTGCAATGAAAATAGATACGGGCAAGTAGCAATGATTGCACAGAGTTTAATCAGGCTAATAGTTTATCATTTTACAACTTATTATTATTATTATTTATTTCCGCAACCCGATTTATGAACTAGTCTAAAACTCTTTCCACTTATTCACGGCGGATAATGAATACAAGTAACTTGGCATTGACTTGTTCTCCAAGAATGATCTGAAAAGAATGAAAGCTTGACGAGGACGATGCAGTGGAACCTCATGACCTGCTCCGGTTACTGTCACAAATGTCAGCCCTTTGTATTCTTGGCTCCACCCACCAACCTTAATTCAAAAAAATAATTAAACCGGCGTGTTACTCAGACCAAGTGTTAGATATTGATATGTGTTTAATACAGGTATGTTCAATTCTTCTAGGTTTTGCTCACATATTTGGAGTCCTATAGCATCATATCTCAATGATCATGTTTAGTAATGTCAGACACAAGTACTTCAAGAAAAATAGAGTCGGAAGAACAGTTTTTGAACCCTATTTTTTGAGAAAAACATGCAATGAGGCTGCAATAGGATTAAAGTTTGAAAGAATGTGTGGGTTTATAAGGACTCACCTTGCCATTGTCATACCAAGGATGCCACTTGTTAATGGTAGGTAGTTTCAGGGCATCAATGGAGTATCGAGTTGCAGTCACCGGAACCACTGCGTCAGTGTCTCCACTGCACAAAAGTGTTCAATCACACAAAGAAAAACCCGGACCAGCTATCGAAACTGAAAAAAGGAAAAGTACAATAAACGAAACAAAGGACCGATTTTACTGATAGTTTGAGACCAGGGACCCTTGGCGAAGGTACCCTAATTCGGATATGAAAGGTTGAACAATTTCCAGGTTAGAATATGATCATCTTAGGGGCCTAACCTCCCGAATCCTCAGAACTCTCACAATACCGGACAGCCGGTTTAAGGCAATCCCGACAAATTTATCAAACAAACATAGGTGAGGAACATCGAATGAGGCATACATCCTAAAGAGTCTAACCATAACATGGACTAATTGACTAACATTCATAAAGCTCATGCCAGGAGTTGGTCGATTTTGGTTATGTTAGAACTTAGATTCTTCAACATTTGCCAATAAATTCCCAATGGCAACAGTCTTAGTGACTACTTCAGCAACAAAAAACATATAACCCTCCGGGTAACATAAAATCCGATTTGTGGAGACAAGGAGAAAGAAAGAGAGCTAACTTACCTGTATACCCATATCCGAATACCAGCAGCAATTAGTTCTTGGTATATAGGAAGCATAGAGAGAGGAGAGTCCGTCCAGTTATATCCAAGAACATCACTGTAAATCGAACATCTTTGTAAACAACGTTTACTGGATGCCTAAAACGAAATCATCCAAAATCAATATTTAATCACCCACCTGCAAGTTTCCCATTGATAAGGAATACCAGTTACATTTGCATGAAGTGCCTTCTGAACTTCGGGGCGATTAAAATACTCTTTCGAGTACCTCTCAGTGCATGGATCAAAAGCTCTTGACATCCATGGCTGCAGTTTAAGTAACAAACAAAGGTCAATTGCAGGGTCGGAATGGATAATTCCAGGACCAGTAACCAGAGCATAGAGGAAAACAAAATAAACAAGCTTAATCAAAATTAAAGGGGTTCAAACATTCTTGTTCGGAACTCGATGATTTAGAGACTACATGCATAGCAAATTAGGTTCATGAACCATATCGGTAAGTCTAGCTGTCGAATGTCCGAACCCCATAAGCAAAAACGCGCCAAATTAGTAGAGAAAACAGCAAGGGCAACTAAAAACTATGCAACAACCAAATAGAGACATATGAAATTGTCTCATCACTATTGCCATCATCTTATGACTAAACTCGATCGTCATAACATATTGAATGCGAAGATATTTGCCTTTTTTTTTATTATCTTTTATCTCTTTATTGAGTGCAGCAACTTTAACGGGAGAGTACTTTATGGTCGACAACAGTTAAACTAAATAAATGGCTTCTGACAGGCTTTCATAAATTCAACAATGGCATATAACTGAGATGATCCCACGGATTTAATGCCGAGTCCCACCTGAAAACCAGTCATAGTACAAAAGTTCTCGGAGTTTTCAGAAAGATACAAATTCTACTTAATGTGTTTGCTTCCCATAATGAATCAAAAAATATCTTAGAACATCACATGTAGCATACATAGCCTGTTTTCCAGATAAATGATTCAGCTTTACTGCATGTTAATACGATCATAGTCTGGGATAAGCATGAATTTACGGACAGGAAAGATAAACGTCATCCAAACTCAAATCAAATCAAACTGTCTTCTCAACATTCCATATATACATACATACATATGTGTATATACATATGTATCAATTCCAGGATTTAAAGCTATATTAGTGACATAAACATATGGATTATATGTAAAACCATGTCAGTTTACAGACAAGTGGAAAAGTTCTATAATTGTGTTCATAAGGGGGGGGGGGGAAGAGATTGATGGAAACTTACGTAATGACCCCTTAAGTTGCGTCTTAACGATGTGGTATCTGCACAAGGTTGTGTGAAGATGCTATATGGATCGATGTTTCCTTGCTCCGCTTCGGCAACTTCAAGAGCAGTTGTGCATTCTGAGGAGGGATGTGTAGCTGATCCCAAGTCACAGGCAACTTGCAGGTTTCGATAGGTGGAATCAGATATCAAACCATGAGTCCACCAGTACTCGAATGTGCCAACAAAGTCATGGTAGTCATCGGTAACAGCATTTCCAACCTATACAATCCGATGACAGTAACTCATTTTCCCATAAAACAAAAAAGCTGATTACCATTAAGGATTGAAATTCCAACAACCCATTCTTACCATAAATCCTTTGAAATTGATAACAGGATTCTGAACCCCTTTGTTTCTTTCATAAACAATTTGAGCCAATTGAGGAACATAATGACCTGAAAGTGAATCCCAAAAACATAAAAATCTTATATGAACCAAGTAAAATCTTAAAGCCGAAAACCGGGACCGAAGTAACACCTGCATAACTTTCTCCTGCAATATAGAAATCTCTAGACTTGTACTGTGGAAACCTTTCAAGCCAATTAACCAGAAAAACATATGCATCTTCAGCTGCGAATTTACAACACCAAGATCCCAAAAAAAACATGAACTAATTGCGTTACAAATACCAAATTATCCATATAGAAGCAAATAAGTTTTACCAGTTCTCTTATCACCAGAAGTGTATAAATCTGATGTTGTGTTTGTGTATGAGAAACCAACACCAGCTGGAGATTCAAGGAATAGTGTATTTGCCACTGAAAAAAACAATTGAAACAAAGCAAGTCTTAAATGAAATTCAGACAGAACATAATACAATACAAAGATCATTGAAGACTTACACTTGTTCCAAGCATAAGGATTGAAGTAAAGTGTCTTGCCATCTGGTCTAATACGAAAAGGACCAATCTCTTCAGCTGCTCCATAAGCAACTGAAGAGCAACCAGGTCCTCCATTAAGCCATAAAATAAGTGGCCTTGTCTCAGGTCTACGGTTCAATGGTGACTCAATAAACCAGTAAAATAATGCCCTCCCAGCTTCTTCATTTACGGTCACATACCCTGAATATTGATTAAAGTCAACATTCTTTGGCTGTCCAGGTAACTCAGTGATTTTATCCAAATTTTGATCTCCAAAAGAAGAAGAAAAACAAGTAAAGCAAGTCAAAAGCACAAAGAGAAAATCAATGAACCTTGACTGACCCATGAATCAACCAATGAAGAACTCACAAAACAAGCAATACCCAAATTCACAAGTTCATAAATATTTCTGGGTTTTCAAAGATGGAACCTTTGGATATTCTAGAAAATGGGGTTTAACAAGAGAAAGCTAATATTCACCAAAAAAAAACACAAGAGAAAGCTAAATAGACTAGTCAAAAAAGACAATGAAAGTACAAAACAAAGAAAATAACCATCACATTTAAAGTTTGATTAACTATCAGGACCAAATTAAAAAAAACAACTCAAAATACCCAAATCCCGAAATATCTCCAGAATTTCCCCATGGCATTTAAAATTTTAATTTTTCACAATCTTCCAATGATAGTGATTGGTTGTCATGAGGTGTAAAAACAGACATAAAACTAATTAAACAATGAGGCTTATGTTTTTTCCTTTTGGCTTTTACGTTCTTATTTCTGTTGATTAGATTCAAAGGAAAGCTCTGAATTTTCTTTTCTTTGGTTTTCTAACTTTGTCATTAGATTTCATCCCAATAGTTAAAGGGTTACACATGGGATTGTTCCAAGTTTCAAATTTTCATTTTCCTTTTATTGCAAAGTTCCAATATTTAATTTGAACTTTGTGGGAAAAATATGCCCTTATCAAATTTGAAAACAAATTATATGGACTATAAAGTTCTAAATTGAATATGAAGGAACTGCATTTTTGGCTCTTGAGAGTGAAAAGCATTAGCATTGAGATTAAGAGCAGCTTTAGAATATTCTAAAGCATGCAAATGATGCAACATTTGTAGCCGTTTTTGGTTCAACTTTTTTTTCTTTTCTATTTTTTGATAAATACTTGCTATTGGTTGTTCTATTGGCCCATGAAAATTAAGTCTTTGAAGCTAGGAATCCCTATTTCTCTCTTTTTAGACTTTCCAATTTTTGTTTTATTTTTAAAGTTGAAATAACAATTAATATATGAGTATAACAACAATCAAAATCAATCTAATTTTTATTTTTTAAATTTAAAATTACAATTAATACGAGAATCAAAATCAATCAATACAATGCACAAACAGAATTATCACTTCAATCAATACATATGTATAACTGTGATCATAGTTAACTATTACAATATGCAGCATCATTCACAACAGTATGTAGCTTGAGTTTAAATAGATAAGAAATTAAAAGCTGGTGCATTAGGTATATGACTTTTACAGTATGTAGCATCATTCACGACAGTGGAATGCATAACCCGAGATATAGGTAAATGATATCCTCTCATGGGTATTACTTGATGAAAAGTAAATTACTATTTGATAGTGATTTATTTTTCATGAAGGAAGACGTAATGGTTGTCATGAGATAAAATAGGATCATATTGGGAAAGCAGATTTATCCTAAAGAGATTAATGATATCTTATGAGGATAATACACTTATAATAAGGTCATTGGATGAGCACTGGTCAAGTTGATTTCGTAATGGCATGTCATTAGGGAAAGCTCAGTCATGATACTATAGTCCAATCGGTCTCTCTGCTAGCACATTGAAACCAAAAAATGAATTGTATGATGAATCAAATGAACAAAAATGGATAGAAATGGTAAAGTTTGAAAAATGAGAAACATTTGGAAATGAATGTGGCTTTCTCTAAATGAAAATGACTTGAAAATTAATTTATGGTTTTTCAAATTATTAATTAATTAATTAACTGAAGTTCGAAAATGAATATAAATTAATTGGTCATAATGAATTCCTTAAATGTAGAAATATTAAATATATTTTCTCATAAATTTTTTTATAATATCGAATTGGATTGAATTATAAAGTATTAAGTTAAAAGTCTAAGAAATATTTATAATTGGACCTGATACGGTAGAGGCTCAAACTCCTCTTATGATGATACATGAGATGACAAACCCTAATTTATTTAACTAGAGTTGTTGCCCCGCTAATCCTAGTTAGATTAGGATTTAGTTTTTCTATTGAAATAGACTTCTACAATTCAATAAGGGTTCCACTTCTTCTCCCTATAAATAGATGAACTAAATACACAACTTTTAGATATTGTTATTCTGCCCGAAAATAGTGAAAATTCATTTTCTACGTATAAATTCTATTTTTCGAAATAACAATTTTATTGGTTTCTAATAAAAAGAGTTTTGTTTTCCCACTGAAAGTAAAGCAAATAATTTATGGTTCTATGTTTGATTCGAATTCGTTTAAGCCCACACTCGAAGCAGTTTGTGGTACGAGAATAACGGAGAAGGTCATTCGGTTGAAAGTCGGGGACGACAATGACTCGTCTAGCCAAAAATGCATGTGTGATTTCGGTAAAGAGTTTATTACTATAAATATAACAAACTGGCTCAATTTTTAAAATTTAAAATTTTTGTTGTACAAAAAAACCATTTTTGAACTGAATTTTTTCCAACAATGACGCCCTTGGGGCTTTCTATTTGATTGTATCAAAAGGCCCAATGAATTGAGATTTCCTTATTGAACTGGATCATTTTAGGGCAAGCAGATCATTTACGATGAAAAAGATGAGCTTCAAAAGAATGATTCAATGTTCTTACAAAGTGAAACCATGTATTACTAGACACGAGATAGATCTTCCAAAGAACAAAGCTTTTTCTGAATAAGTCAAAAATGGTAAATTCTTCAAAAAAAAACAATTGTATCTTCCATAATGAAATCTGATAAGTGAGATTTTGAGTAACTGTTTACATAATTTTTTTTCTATCCAAAGAAATGATTCGTCGAAATAATGAGTCACCATTGATATCAATACATCGGAGACTGCCAAATGTTCAGATCTGAATTTATTATCTGAATAACGAATACGGAGTCAGATATTCGACAAATAATAATATTAAATTCAAATTCAAATTTGGATAATTTGCAGAAATCCTATCGCTGCCATCCCAAGTCTCCCCATGACCCTACTACTGACCATACAAGATAGATGACTAGTACGAAAAGAGCCTGCACCAAGCCCTTCCTCTGTATAAGTTACCTGATCTCCGATAGGAGGTAAGTTCGTCCAAATTACAGCTCCACTTAAGTTCCACCATAACTCTACAAACCTTCGAACCAGTCAACGTCCTCTACTAGCTCTCAGCACATACTGTGAACCATGCCCTATCATCATTCCAATATCTTCTAATGCCTCTCGACAAATCAATGTGAACCACACCCAACTGCTATCTCCAAACCTTACATCAAATAAAAAAATATTCTCATTCATTTGAATAAGTTAAAAAAAAAATACATTTTTACTATTTTTTACCATCATGATATAATTACCGATTTATTTTTTTAATTGGAGCTTAGCATGTGCATAGGAAAATTTGTAATGATGAAGCGACAAACATAAAAACAAGAGAAAAGGACCCTACCATGTTAGCCGAAATTCTACTGGGCTTTTGTAGGAAAAAGCTTAGGAGAAGCTTGTAGGTAGCCGATTACCAAAAAGCTTTTGAAGGGTTTTCTATGGATATTCTTGAATGTTTTTGTTGTATGTCCTTTTAATTGGGAGAATCGGGTTATTTATATGATATGGTTACTGTTTATAAAATTGACGTTCTAAGTAGGCTCTATGCATGACTGACACGTATGCTAACCCTAGATTTAACATGTGTTCGTCAGTCCGTGCTCGCCGGTTCATTCATTTGGCTTCGTACCTTGTGCTCGTGAACACTTAGGGATGTGCGAACTAAGCTCACGAGTTCACCTCGCGAACTCTCCCCGCGAGCCCCTTAACGACTCCACCTGGTGGGGTCCAAACTCGGGTCGCAGATTAATAGTGTGGGTTATATTCGGGTTTTGGGTTGGCGATTGGGTATCTCATAATAGATATTTTGGTAAAATATTAGAATTTTTGGTAAATCAATAAAAATATTAGTAAATCATCATTATAAATATTTGTAAGGTATTAGATATTTTGATAAATTCATAGAAATATTGATAATATCTTAGATTTAAATTTTGGTAAAAACTTTAAAATATAGGAAAAGTTATAGTAATTTTGGTAAATCATTAGAAATATTGGTAAAATTTTAGAAATATCGGTAAATCTATTGAAATTATGATAAATTGTTAGAAATTTTGATGATTGTGGTATAATGTGGTAAAGTTATTGTTTGGCAATTTTAAGACTTTTTGTATAGGCTTAAAAATTTTGGTAAATCATTAGAATTATTGGTAGAATTAAGGGGCGATGCTAGAATTTCCCCATTTTAGGCAACTTTGGAAAGTGAAAGAATGAAAATGATGGCTTTGCTATAGACCAAAACATCATCCCATACAAAGAGCATCATTCCTTTCATTCATGTCAGCCATTTTGTGTTGATAAAATAAAACAAATATTTGGTTTTGGCATGACCTATATATATATATATGTATATTCTAAATTCATTTATTATCTCTAATAATAGATGGCTCTGTTATGGGCAAAACATCTTCCATACAAAGAGCATCAAATCTTTCATTCATGTCAGCTTTTTTGTTTTGATAAAATAAAATAAAATTTTGGTTTTGGTTTTGGATATGACCATATATATATAAACCCCTTATCTCTAATAATAGAGAGAGAAAAACAAAGGAAACTTAAAGTAGGCATGAACATAAGTAAACATTTAAGAAGAAATTGATTTGGTGGATTGATTCTTAGTTCGATTGGTATGTATATTGTTACGAATGCAGAAAGACGTAGGTTTGAGTGTGCTGAAAGGTATTATCCTCCTATTTATGGGTTGGGAAGGGACTATAAGTAGTTCTAGTCATTGTGTCAAGAAGAACAGATATGATCAGAACCTATAATGAGATTGTTCAAAAAAATTGATTTGATTAATGAGGTTTGGCTTACCAAGAAAGAAGTAGTGACAATTCTGAGCTTTATGTTGGAGTTTAGATATATTTTAATTTATTATATGATTGATTGTAATTATAATTTTTTTTAAAAATATATTTGAATTATTATTTAATTGATAGAATTATTTTATTTAACTTTAATTATAAAAATATGGGTAATTTTTTAATTATTTTAATCATCAAATACAAAATATATATTTTTTGAGTTATTTAAAAAAAAATCGATTTTATTTTCTTAAATATTCCCAAAGCATGTCTTTGTCAATTCTTTTTTGTTATATTAGCAGACAACACACCTACTATATATAAGTGACATGTCGATTGAGTTTTAATTTGATTCGTATTGATATTGTTGGCAGTACATGAAGATGTGGGTTCGAGTACACTGAAGCGCATTATCCTCCTATTTAAGGGTTGGGGAGGGATTATGAGTAGTTCTAGTCATTGTCTAATAAAAACAGATATGATAAAAACCTAAGATTAATATTCAAATATATATATATATATGTGTGTGAAATTAAGTAATGATTATTTATATATTTATAAAAATAAAAATAAATAATTAAAATAGAAAAAAGTTTTTAAAAGAAAGAAGTAAGGAAAAAAACTAAAGTACTTTTATTTTTTATTAAGTCAAATTAATAATATAATTTTATTAATATATTGTGTATGTCTTATTATTAGGTTTTTTGGTAATTTTATTAATATATTGAACTGCCAACTTCCAGGGCAATCCCAGCTTATTGGGCCTTCTTCTTATTAACTACTGGGCATTGGCATTAATTGGGCTCATATAACAAGGCCCAGATAAAAGTATCATAACAGTCTCTGTACTGAGCTAATCACACTAAACATCCCTAGACTATGATATTAATTTTAAATTAGTTCTCAAACTTTAAAATATTCTAATTGCATCTTTAAATTGTCGGTGTTATATTAATAAGGTCATTTTGTTATAGAAACTATTGTTCTCTCTCTTTCGGTTTGACTTTATTTTTAATTTTTAATTTTAAAAGTTACGTGGCGAATTTTTGCTTTTCTTTATTTTTTTTTAAAAATTGTGTCACATAAGATTTTACATGTTATTTAATGATTAAATAAACAGTTTTAATAATGAAAAGACTTGATTAATATAACATCGATAATTTAGGGGTATAACTAAAACATTTTAAAGTTTGAAGATCGATTTAAAATAAAAATCATAATTTGAGGATATCTAATGAAATTTAACTCTAAATTAAATGGGCAAAATATATTTCTGGGTAAACTATAAAAATAGTCACTTTTATTTGTTTTAGGTTATATTTTAGTCATTTATGTTTGAAATGTTACATTTTAGTCATTTACGTTATCGTTTTGTTACGAAGTGGTCACTTTACCCATTAATTTCATTTTGCTCGTCGAATTTCCAGAAATTCTTTGTATTTGATACTACTGATATGAAGGCAAAATCTTATATTTTGGTGAATTATTCGGAGGAAATTAATCTTATTTACATTGATCATTGAATGTGAACTTTTTAGTGTTGGATTCAGTGTCCTAAATATAATAAATTAATCTAACATATAAAAATTAATTTATTCGTTTTTAAATTAAAAAAATAAAATATATGAGCAATCGTGATACTTTTACCGACAACATTTGAATGCTAGCCATGACTACAGAAAAGCTCTCTGCATAATTTAAGGTTACTTACCTTATTGAACTTCGCTTTCTAAAATTTGAAGTTATAAAACTTTGACTAATTGGTACAGTGGATAGTGGAAATTTGGGGAAACACATTGTTTTCGATTATTACTATTGGGAGAAGTTTTACAAAAATACCCTTTTCAAAATACTTCATAAAATATCATATATTTGAAAAAAAAAATTGAGAAAATATATCATATATTTAATTTGCTAAGGGTAAATATGTATATTTAATTATTTAAGTCTAGGAATCAACATTTTTGTCAAAAGTGTCGACTTAGACATGCCATGTCAGCCATCGATTTTTCACACGCACTGTATTGGCGTGTGCAAGGTGAGTACGTAAAGAACAAAGGATGGTCATCTAAAGACGAAATCCGATATTTTTTAACTTTTGCAATATTTATTTATATTAGAAATAATTCCATATTTGACCCCTCAATTTGATCAAATATTCTAATATGGTACCTCTAGTTTGAAAATATTTTTTTTGGTACTTAAAAGTTTGATTTCGTCTATAATGTGTCACGTGTTATATTTTTTTGGAATTATTTTTAATTTAGATAATCAAAAGAACCTTAAAATAAATAAAAACATTATTTTAATCGAGCTGGACCAGCCAATAGGATCACAAATTGTTTGAGGTACTGGTCCGAAAAGGGACTTTTAGTCAGTTGACCTAGGAACTAGTAGGACCAGTTGAATCAGAATTTTCTTTTATTTTTAATATTTTTTAATCGATCCGATTGACTAATCAGACCAAAAAATCAATGGTCTAATCGTTTCAACCATCGGTTCGATTTAAAAAACATTGATAAATTATCCAAAAGTTATTTTAATTGAGCAATTGTTCCAAAAATCTTTTTTTCTTCTAAATTTAAACTAACAAGTTATTAATTTATTTTTCTAATTTCTTCTTCTTTTCTTTCTTCTTTCCTCAACCCTAGCCATTGCCACGCCACCATAATCTTCATCTCCCTCACTAGACCTGTTCATGGGCCAAGCTACCTGTCCGAAATTTGGAAGGATTTGAGCAAAAATATTAGGCCCGAAAAATGGGCCTGAACAAAAAATTAGACCCGTTTAAAATATGGGTTAGCATCGTGCTTGAACATTCAAGGCTCAAGCTCGACCTGACCCAACCCATTTTTAAGTTTATAATACTTTATATTATGTTATTTTTATATATTATGTAATTTAGAACACATTAAAAAAATAAATATATACTAAATATATAATACTATTCTAATGTACACATTAAAATAATGTTAAAATGGCTATATAAAAATTTTTAATAAATAAAAAATGTATAAAATTATTAAATATTAAAATAATATAATATAAATATTTTTTAAAAAAATTAAAAATAATATGGGCGGGCCTAAAATGAGCTTGGGTTAGCCTTTTGCAAATATAGGCACGTTTGGGCAAAATTTTAAGCCCATATTTCGGGTCGGGACAAGTTTGAACAAACATAAAATATGTTAATATCATGTTTAGGCTCAACCCGACTCATAAGCACCCCTATCCCTCACCCACTGAACATTCCAACAACCCCCTCAACACCACACAGAACCGACCACATTCATCACCATCAAACCACTCAAAGTCTAACCTATACAAACCAACTACTACAACCTCCCAATCACCACTATAGAACTTCAAGTTTGCTCTCGATACTTCAATTTTCTCACTCCTTCAACTCTATCTTTTGGATTAATTATGCTTTCCTTTCTTATAATTAAAGCCCTCTCCCCCTTTTTTATTTGGGTAAATGACATCCAAAGTCACTAATGATACATGTACGAATGGGGTGATATTTATTAAATTCCATTCATCGAAACTATCAATTTTTAAGTTTGAAAAATCATTCATCTTGCGACAACTTTTTAGATGGGATCTAGGAATTTTGGGGTTGAGATGTCTTCATAGCATTTGAATATCTATCTCTTAACTTTGAAACGCACTTTGAATCACACAAATTCGAGTTCGGGAGCTCAAGTTATGACCGTTTTAGTGAACATTGCACGAGCATAATTTCTAGACAGAATTATTACGGAAATTACGAGTTTCGGGCTTTTAGTTCGGGTTTAAATTATATTGGGTTCGATTTTTAGGCTTAATTTTTATTATATATGAGCCCAATATCGTATTGATTATGTTTTATTATTTTATTCTGAAATTTGGATTTTTTTAAGTATTTTAAGTTATTTAAGAGTTTAATTTTTTTAGTCAAATAAGAAAGTTTTGTTTAAAACTATTACTTTTTTAGATTAATTAGAGTTTCATTATACTTGATAGTTTTATTTGGATGTACTTAGCTAGCCTATATAAAGGCCTCTTCATTGCTCTTTAGAGGCACAATTGTTTTTATTAATAGAATTTTCAACTATGAGAGTTAGTTTCTTTGTGCAAAATTTCTTTCTTATGATTTTTAGAAGTAGTTTTATTCTCGATTTTCTTTAAGGAGTCGTGAGAATTCATTCTTCATCCTACAATTTGCCAATGATTATTTTTTAGATCTGACTAGCAAGCTAAAGTGATGATTCGACAATTAGTACGGTGGATCAGTATCCATCGAGTAGAAGAACATATCTTAGATCTAAGTCAATCTAAAAAATAGTGTCAAATATCGGAGAAGAAAGCTGTTTGAATTTTGGTTCGTAAATTCATGGCGTTTAAAGCTATTTCTGTTAGAAAAATTAGCTTAAAAAATAGTGTTTGTTGCACAACGAAATTTAAAAATAAAAATAAAAATAAAAAAGTCGAGCCTTATGGTATTTATAGTGTAAACCTTAGATCGAATTAGTACTCATACTTTGAGCGAGGCGATGTAGGTCATTTTCTAGCTTTCTACCAAGCAATCTTCTCCGTTATCCTTGAACACTAACATGCTTAGATGTGGGCTCTAACTTCACAAATCGATCACACAGAATACAAATCTTAATTAATTTTTAATGGGAAAATTAATTCTCTCAATGAGAAACCCAAAATATGGGCTCTCAAGAAAATATAATTTATTCTCTAAATAAATTGTCATTATTTTCTGACAGAGTAACGACACTCAAAATATGAATAACTGGTGCCATTTTCGCTTAACCCATAATTCCTATTTATAGGAAAAAGTTACAAGAGTTTTACTTGAACAATGGGTAATTAAATAATAATATTTTAATAAAAATTACAATTCCCTACTTGGGAATATTAAGGGGGCGGCGACAACCCTTACTGGGACTAGGGTTTGTCACCCCTTGTATGCTTGATGGGCCTATTAGGCCTGTTTCTGGTATTGGGTACAATTACATATGTTATCTAGCATATAATTTAACCAACCCAATAACTACTTTTCTATTTCCCAAAATATTAATTAATTAATTAATTAATTAATTTACCTAATTAAATCATTTTCTCAACTTAATTCTAATTCCGTTAAAATCATGACAACTTTATTGTATTAGGATTTATGAGGAAATATATTTAATTGCACCATTCTATAACTGTGACGACTAATTAATTTAATTTTCACTTCAATTTTAATTATTTAATTACAATCAATTAAATAATAATTAGAAGAAATTAATTTAATCTTTAAGTTATCTTTTATACTTTGTGAAAAAATGCGCATTTACTGCAAATAGTGATGTATGCGACCTATTTCTCTCACTTATCATTTTCATTCATTCCATAATATTGACTCTACGTGCAAATCGTTTTGGGTTATGTAGAGCTAGCGGATGGACCGATTGGACATATATCGTTAGGGCTCAAATAAATTGTAATTAAGTTTCAAATATTTGTTTATTAATTATAACATCATTTAATCATGTAGTCATTCCACTAAAGTACCATGATTGAGCTCTTGTAACTGCCCGATTTTCAACAGTGTTGGAAACAGTGGTTTCGTGACCACAATTCCGACGAGCAAGTTAGCATTTTAACATTTATTTAATGTTTATGGGTATTTAATATGGTTATATTAAAATTTGGTTAAGAAATTTTAATGTTTAAATAGTTAATTAGATAAAAATGACTAAATAGAAAAAGATGCAAAAGTTTATTTCTATTGTTAAAAGGATCAAAAGGCTATGAAATTTTAAACTAATGTACTTGGATGGTAATTGTACCATATGACATGTTAGTGGATAGTTATGGACAAGGTTTAGTTGAAATTTTCAATTAATAATAAGGGTAAAATGGTAATTTAGTAAATAAACATAAAAATTAAATAAGCTAAAATCATCATCATCTTCATTTAGACATTCAAAACCGAATTCACCATAGTAGAGTTGAGAAAGCTTCGGCCAAGCATATTTTTTTATGCATGATCAAGAAACTGATCAGTCTATTTATAAGCAAGGAAGGGGAAAAGTTGTCGAATAGTCGTCATCGCGTATCGTTAGCTACCAAGCTCTGTAAGCTTGTATTATTATTATTCATATGTTTATAATGATTTTTACTTATTACACATTTTATTATAATTAGATTTAATGTTATTATTATCTATTGATTGATTAGAAAATAAATAATATAGGAATATAGTAGTTACAAGATATTGTTTATTTAGTAGGCCTTGAGCCGATGATTATTTAGCAGACCTTGAGCCGGTGTTTATTTAGCAGACCTTGAGCCGGTGATTATTTAGTAGGCTTTGAGCTGGTGATTGTTTGGCAGACTTTGAGCCGATGCTTGTTTAGCAGGTATTACGTATCGGTGATATAGACCGTAACGATGGCTTGAGATCCTGCATGTGTTGCGGATACTCTGAAGCTTGTGTGAGCAGCATCGTGAGTCGATTAGAGTTCTAAAGTTAACTTGAATAAATATTATTCTTTTGACTATATGAAATAAGATGTTAATATAACGATGATTTGATTTAAAATCATTTATCATATGGTATATTTATGATATAAATTATCCAGGTTTAAAGGTTTCAGAAAGTTGAAAAGATGGTATATTACTAAGAATTGTTAAATACATTCTTTGTATGTTTTATAATTGAGTAAAAGAAATGTGATGTTTGTTTTACGAACTTACTAAGCTATATAAAAGTTTACTTTGTTTTTGTTGTATTTCCTTGTAGGTTGTCGGACTTTTTTTGTTGATTGGAAGTTCTGGAAATCACACTATCTAGCATTTTATTCGGTAGTTATTTGCTAATTTTGGCCTGGTTATAAATGGCATCTATATAGGATGATGTTATTATGTTAAGGTTGTTAATGTCTTGGTATTTTGGTCATAAATGTTTTTAGGTGTAAAGTTGGTATATGTTTTGATGAAGGTGACCTTTTGGTAATGTATGTTAATAGTCATCTTTGTAATGGTACTTTGGTTGGTATATGATGTCAAGCTTTGTTGTTAATGTTGTTGGTTCATGATACCTAAATGGATGAAATGAATGGATTTGAGTGTTGGAACGCCGGCACCCCTTGGCGCAGCAAAATAAAATTAATTCCAGCGATCCAAACCATGAATCCATGTGTGAGGAACGAATCGGGGTGAAATAAAGGTTTTGAAATTACCGAAACTTCAATCTGAGTAGACAGCGATGCCTCGGCAACAAGAATTTTGATCTACTATCGAACCATGCCGCAACCTTTTCCGATGTCGGCCTCTACGTAATCCACCCGGTTTGACTATGAACGGAAGAAATCTCCAAAACTGTTTTGAGGTTTATTTGCTTGACTACTGCTAGACCTCACAAGCAATCTCTTAGGGTTTATATTAAGCTCTGTATCTTTTATTACCTTTTATAATTGGTATATCTTTAATGACTCATAAAATTAAATAAATAAAATAAAGTTTTTAACCGAAAATTATAATTACATTAATTATATCCGAAAATTATAATTACATTAATTATAACAAGGATTTCGGTAAACTATATTTATTTAAATTTATATACAAACCAAATTCATATATTAATAGAACTATGTTGTCATTATGTGTACAACATCCTTGTACATATAATATGTTCAATATTTGATTGCCCAATTAAATTAATTCTTTAATTAATTTAATTCATGTGACAACCAAACACAATACTAACTATGTTTTATTCCGTTCATTTCAACCATAGGGTGTGACCCTGTAGGTTCTTGTAACGTTAGCAGTAATACTAGAACGATTCTAATGTCACAAACAATGAGTGGCATCTAGCAATACATCATTGCTACCTAAGTTACAAGAAGTCATGATTCGACATAACCTTTTGTGATTAACCTTTCATGCATTAATCCTTAAGTCCTTTATCTCTGGAACGGACGCAAGTCATGGAATAGTCACACTTGCATAGTCCATCCCATGTTTCTTGATATATTGAGTAGACTATGATATACAAATTAGTATGACATCTCATATCAACTTATTTGAGCATGGCCATGCATTTCTAGTCTCACTCAATCAAGTGGCCTAAGATATTACTCCTATTATGTAGGAGGGACTTATCCTATATTGATCAACCATATCCTCTACATAGATTGTGGTATATCCAACATCAGCCTTTATAGAACAACTTTTATTTACGGTGTACATTTGATCATCAAAATATACAACTCACGATGTTGGGATAATGATGATCTCAAGTCCGAGGATCATATACATATTAATTACTATGAGTAATGTTGTGACAATTACATAACAATCCAAGAAACATACTCATAGCGGTCACCCAATATGTTGTTCTCTAACACACATATTCATGCATTGATTTTGACACTCCATATCAATGACAACTCTTTATCATCAATCAACTACATGTTAGTCTTAATGCATTATTGTTGTCCTAGTCAACCATAATACTTGACTAAGGATCTTTTAAGAATAATCATATTATTCTCGTGACATTATTATAAAACAGTTTTATTTGTACACACGTAAAGAAAAACTGAAATAATAATGACAACGCTTTATATTAATAAACATGGTAAATCAAGTATGTTATTACAACCATCTCATGATTGATCTTTGGGCATACTCTTACATTGAGAACTTTGTACGTAGAGTAATTTGGTATGGAATGTAAATGTTGGGCTTGGTAATTGCATTGTGGTGTCATTACGAGCACATTGGTTTGACACTTAGGTTGTATGCTTTGCTATGTTCTGGACTTGTTTGAATGCATTTGAAGGTATAAAAATGTTTGGTATTAGGTTTAGTTTGTTACACAAGTAATATGTGAAAGTTACCATGATTTTTTTTTTTAAGTCATTTTTAGATACACACGGCCTAGGACACGGGCTGTTACACGGTCGTGTGTCACACACGGCCTACTCACACGGATGTGTGTTTTGTTATCTTCCATTGCAGGGTGGTTCACACGGGCACAGTGAGTTACATGGTTTGGAGGCACAGCCGTGTGATCCTGAAGGACATGGGCCCAGTTAGTTACACGGTTTGAGCACACGGGCATGTGGGGTAGCCACACACTCATGTTTGAGGCCACACGGGCTGACTTTTTTCACACAGCCGTATGACCCCTGTTTTCACTTTACACTTAAAATTTCGTAGAAGTTTCAATTTAATCCAGATTTGATCCTGTATTATTTTAAATGTTCTGCAAGCTCGATTTAGTTCTCAAATTGTTTGAAAAGCATGGAAATGATTGGTGATGAATTATTTTGATTATGTTGGATTTACATTATGAATTATGTAAAGTTTTATAGTTGTAATATCTTATAGCTCGGGACAGTGACCGGATCGGGTATAGGGTATTACAGCTCTCCCTTATTATATACAATTATGAAAGCAACTTTATAGATGCTTACCCAATGACCTTGTCATAAGTGTATTACCCTCATAGGGTACCATTTATCTATTTAGGTTAAATCCATTCAGCCAATATGATACAATTTCATTTTATGATAACCATTACATCTTCGTTCATAAAAAAAATCAATAACTAACAAATAGTAATTAAATCATTTGTCCTAGACAATAACCCGTGACCCATGACCACGTTACTTTTCCATTTATCATGTAATGTTAATGAGAGGATACCATTAACTTTTTATTGGGCTATGAATTCCACTATTGTAAATGAAGCTATGTCATATAGAAGTAGTATACCAATCGTACTAGCTTTCGATTTTTTAATTATTTAAACTCAAGCTTTTAAAATATCAAAGTATACGAGTCACACATACATAGTCGATCACTTACTCAAGATTGAGGTAAGTCACACTATGAAGTCACAAGTGAACTAATCTACAAACGAGTTTAGGATTAATTCAACTTAGGTTCTATCTGATGTATTGTCAATCTTAACAATCACATCTATCTCTCTATCCTTTGGACGTCAACCACTTTGATACCCAATATAAGGTATCTCCCTAATTGAATTTGATAGATCGCATAATAGTCCATTAATTAATTTGTTGGCTATGGACCTTTTAGATTACCTTACTAACATAAATTGTATTCTGGTATTATGATCTAGCCATATAATGCAACTTATTATCAATTAAACGTTAGGTAATCAGTGAGCCAATATTTGCTTACATTTTACTTTGCGTGCAAAAACTGTTAAGAAAAAAAATACAAATGATATTAATGTGAAAGGAAATTTTTATTAAACCAATTTGTTCGAAAAATTACAAGTACAAATGACAAATAAACTACACTTAAGACACTAGATCCTAAGAATTTCATAAACAAAAATTGTAGAAGAGAAAGGAAAGAAAAGCTTTTACTTGGTGCAAGCGGTGCAAAAAGAGAATGTCATACATCGATGATTTTAATAGTTCAATAACTTAAATGAAAACTTTCCAATAGTTCAATGACCATTCTGTAATTTTTTGAAGTTAAGTGATCAAAACGTAAACTATTAATAATTTAATGACTTTGAGCATAATTTACCCTTTTTATTTTTAAACCCTTGCTCTCTCAGCCTTTGTCTAAGATTATTCCTTGAGTGGCTAGATTATAGCTTATGAGATAGCTCTTTTGTTGTCAACTTTCTTCATTAGACTTGAATTTTTAAATTATAAAAGTAAAGGGACTAAATTCTAAATATACGAATTGTATAGAAACTTAGAGTATATTACATTATAGAAAAATGATTAAATTTTAAATTTGGTCCATCTATTATTTTTAAATTTAAAGTTTAATCATTATACTTTAATTCCTAATATATAATATTATTAATTAGTCCAAATAGTTAATATCATTAAACATATAATGTTATTAATTAGTCTAAATAGTTAATATCATTAACTTTTCGATTAATACGTTTCGTGGTTATATATAATTTGAAAGCAAATTTTAGATCCGAAAAATAATTTTTTATACTTTTAAAATAATTAGTTCGTTTCTTTCACAAAATATTTTCTATTATTATTATTATTTTCGAAAAATAATTTTCACTTTCTATTTTGAAATTTTTGAAAAATACGTTTAATAAAAATAAAATTTTATTTCTTATATGAATTCATTATTCTTTTATTTCTTTGCTATTTATATTAATCAAATTGTTTAACATTAAAACCTTCTATAAATTTAATTAATTAGTTTTAAATAAAAGTAATTTTATAAATTCACCTCAAATTTAATATATAATTAAATTAAATATAAGTTTAAAATATTTAATTTTACTTAAAGTGAAATATATTTTACCCTAAATGAAAAAAGAGTTAATTGCACTATATATCCTCGAACTATAACTCTCATTTTAAATTAATTTTTAAAGTTTAAAATATTATAATTATATCCCGAACTATAAATGTTATATTAATTTATAAACTTTTTTTAAAAATAAAATTTGTTCGCTTTGGTTTATAAAGCTTAAATTTTTCATATTTATTCCCTAAGACATTCTTGTGGATTAAATTAAAATTATTGAAAAAGCAATTTGAAATGTTATAAAATAGAAAAAAATTGTTGTTAAATGTTTTGACATGTATAAATTATTTTTGAGTTAATCTAAAATTGTTTTGAAGTTTTTCGAAACTCATTTTTAACATTTTCGAAGGATGGGTGACTAGGATTTTATCAATCCTTAAGATCGATTCCCACTCAGACGAGTTGATCCCCCTTCACCGGGATATATTTTTATGTATATCAATACTTGAATTTTATCTATCGCTCTTTATAGAAGATCAATATTTTTAATGGCTAGTTTTTCTATGTGATTTTTTCACTCTTCAACAATCATTTTTTATCCCAACAACTATAAACGAGCATAAATTCATTTCTTGATGTAAATGGACTTTAAGAACACTCCAAGAAGCAAGAGACACGCTTCGAAGCATCAAAATGAAGAGACAAGTTTCTAGTTCTTCATCGCTTCAAATTTCTTTTTTACATATTCTCTAGGGATTTATTGTAAAATCCTTAGTCTCTACCCATTTGTTTTGTGAGCTTAATTTTGCAAACACGCACCTATTAGAAATTTATCATTACCTTTCTTAGTATTGGGAAAAAAGATATACGGATTGTAAATGTTATACATTTTCCTTTAAAGGTAATGATTCTTATAATGAAGAAAGTAATCCGAAACCCTTAGTTGAGGTACATTAAAATAGTGGAGGTAGACAATTAGGAACAAACCATTATCAGTTCAAGAGTCCAAGATTTTTTTCCTTTGCTATTTTACCTTGGAATAAATTTTAGATTAAATAAAAATTAATTTAAAATATTAAAAAGTAAGAATTGATTAATCTAATAGATTTGAATGGATAGAATTTAGTTGTACATTCAATTTAATTTCAATCGGTGTTTTTTAAATCAGATTGGTGGCCAAATCAATCAGGCCACCGATTTGTTGGTCTAATTAAAAATTATTAAAAATTTAATTCAATTGCTAATTCAATCAATTTTTTAGTCGTTTCAATCTATCTGTATCGACTCTGATCCGATTCAAATAACATTTATTTCAATTCAATATTTTAAAAATTATAGTAAGATAAGATAACCGTAATTTTTAAAAAATTGATCGAATCGAACCATTAACAGTCTAGGTTTTCTTTAAACCAATTGCAAAAAAATCTTTAATTAAAGTGCTTAATTGTAAAAAGAAAAGGCTTTAACTAAAAAATAAGTTTCGAATGGAATCTAAAATTAAATAATTTATAATAAAGTCTTTAAACAATATTTAAATTAAATTATAAAAGAAAAAGAAAAAAAAAGTTTTTTTTTAATATAGCGGACGTGAAAGTAGAATGAAATGTGGTTTAATAACGCCGTTGAGATACGGATGCCTATCTCTCTCCTCCCTTTCTCTCCCAAACCCTTTCTCCCTTATCGGCTTCACGTTCTCACTTTCTCGCCTTCGCAGATTTTCTTCCCAAACAAACAGAAAACCCTTAGAAAATCCGATAATTTCCAAGAAAATGCTCTTGTTCTTTTTTTTCTCTCTCTTCAATTCCCCATTTTAAACAAAGATAACCTTTCAGAAGCTGAAGATCCCCGCCGTTGCCGCTGCAGTTGGATCCGGTTCACTAGGACCGCAAAATCCGGTTCGGTAAGTTTCTGTTCGCGAAGGACGCCAGAGTTATATTCCGTCACGGTGCCGTTTTGGTTTCTGGAACTAAGAAACCCTAGTAAGAACTGGTATTTTGTTGTTTGTTTTCTTTTCGGTTTAGAGTAGAAGCACTTATGTTTTCTTAGAGCTGGGTAATTTGGGGGGAAAAAGGAAGGAAAACGGTGGCGTTTTGTTGGGGGTGGTATTGCCTCGTACGATTTGATGCCGCAAGAACCGTTGCCTTGGGATCGGAAGGATATTTACAAAGACAGGAAGCACGAGAGGGCGGAGTTGCAGCCACCGCCTCTGTCGGCAGCTCGATGGAGAGAGGCGTCTTCTATGTCGTCGTATCAGCACGGGTCCTTTAGAGAATTCGCTCGTTGGGGATCCGCTGACTTTCGTCGTCCTCCGGGTAAGTTATTTCCTCATTTAGATTTAGTTCGTATCATCATGAGATTTGCCGTATGATTTTTTTTTTTGGGGGGGGCGGGGGGAGTAAGACAGGGTTGATCCATGGGTCTTCTAGGTTTTGATTTAATTTCTTTTGAGCATTTTGATTTTTTTTGTTCTTTTGTTTCATTCAAGAATATATGTTCATTATTACAGTTGATGGAAAATCTTTTCCCTTTTTGAGTAACTTTTGCTTTTCTCGTTTTGCCGTATCAAAATCAACGCTCCTGGGTTTTCTGGGCAATTTTTTATTTTCTTTTCATCACGGACATGAATATTAAGTTTCCTTTTTCTTGGGTTCATGGAAAAATGTATTTGATTTTGATGAATGGGGAACTTTAATATATTTTTTAACATTCTTCCTTCTGCTTTGTTGATGGTAATATTTTGACTTTTTTTTTTTTCTTTCTGGTAATAGTAGGAAAGATCAATTTGAGACTTTTAGTTTTCGTTTTTTCCTACTAATTAAATTATTTTTTGGGCTAAGAGTTGAGAGATTGATGAAGGTCTATTGTTTTTTTTTTCCTGGGATTTCTAAGAAATACATAAACATCGCATTTTTTTGTGAATTTTCTTTTATTGTTTAAATATTTTATGAAGGTCATGGTAAGCAGGGCAATTGGCACCTGTTTCCCGAAGACATTGGTGGTCATGGATATGTGCCATGGCGGTCAAGTGACAAGATCTTGGATGGTGAGACCTACCGTCAGTCAGTTTCTCGTGGAGATGGGAAATATGGTCGAAGCTACAGTAGAGACAACAACAGAGGGTCCTATAACCAGAGAGATTGGAGAGGTCATTCTTTGGAAACTAGCAACGGGTCCCCAAACACTTCTGTGAGGCCTCATGATGTGAATAATGAACAGAGGTCTGTCGATGATATGTTTACCTACCCGTCTCGTACTCATTCTGACTTTGTAAACACATGGAATCAACTTCAAAAAGACCATCATGATAATAGGACATGTGGTGTCAATGGGTTAGGGACAGGACAAAGATGTGAGAGAGAGAACTCTTTAGGCTCGGTGGATTGGAAGCCTCTTAAGTGGAGCCGTTCTGGAAGCTTGTCTTCATGGGGGTCGGGCTTTAGCCATTCAAGTAGCTCAAAGAGCTTAGGAGGTGTTGATTCTGGCGAAGCCAAGCTTGAGTTACATCAGAAAAATTTGGCCCCAGTTCAGTCCCCTTCTGGGGATGCAGCAGCCTGTGTCACATCTGCTCCACCTTCTGATGAGACAACTTCAAGGAAGAAGCCACGCCTTGGATGGGGTGAGGGTCTAGCTAAATTCGAGAAAAAGAAGGATGAAGGCCCTGATACAAGCATTAATAGTGGTGGGGCTGCAATTTCTCTTTGTAATACTGAACCTAATACTTCTCTAAATTCTAATTTGGTAGATAAGAGCCCAAGAGTTCTTGGATTCTCTGACTGTTCTTCTCCTGCTACTCCTTCATCTGTTGCTTGCAGCTCCTCACCAGGTATATATTATATCTTCTTATATGTTTTTTCAGTGTTAAGCATACATGTTTAAAACTTGTGTAATATCATTGAAAACCTTCCTTGGGAACCGTATTGTCGCTTACAAGGGCTCTGGGGAAAATAATCCTTGTGCTTTTTTTTACTGTTCTCTTCATTTATTTGACAGTGATGTGACTTCTATATCAGTATGACCCTTTGTCTGCTCATATGTTATTGATCTTCACTTCTTGCCCCTCCCTGCCATTCATTTAATAACTTGAATATCAAAATATGATAGGTTGGATGGTTTGATATCTTTCATGATGATACTGTAGGCCCACATGACCATTTAAATTGATGTTTTAATATGTTCTTGGTATTCTGCATTCGTATCTTTTTTAGTTATGATCTTTATTTACTGGCTTTAGTTTGATAGTTACGTGACTCTTGTCGCTACCATGACCATTCAATGGCTTCTTATGCTTTAAGAACTGTTTATATATATGGTTATACACCGTTATACACAGACATTCTCGACTCTGTACTACCTCCTTAAGCTAATTCTGTATTGTCTTAATGACTATGAGGTGTTTTCTCTTTTCCTTCTATCATTCCTAGATTTCAGATTTTGATGGTATCCATGTGGAACCCGGGCTTTACTTTGAAGGAGGGAAAATGTTAAATATTTGGCAAGATTAGTTGTTCTTTGCTAGGAATTTTACCTTTGTCCCAAACATGTATTAATGTTGAACTTCGTTTTCTTCATTGTTGACTCACTTATTCTCAAGTTATTTTCTTCTAGCTTCAAAAGCCTGTCCAAATTAGGTTACTTTTTAGTTCCCTTTAAATGGAATCTAACTGCTGGGTTTCAAATAATAACCCTGCTATCTGTGCCCTTTTCCTTGTGTTGAGTAGTTTTTGTCTCATTGATTACCAAAACATGTTCCTGGTTATTGCAGGCGTGGAAGAGAAATCATTTGGTAAAGCTGCAAATATTGATAACGATGTTAATAATTTGTGTGGTTCTCCAAGCTTTGGGTCTCAAAATCAGCTGGAAGGGTCATCTTTTAGCCTAGAGAAATTGGATATTAACTCGATTATTAATATGGGCTCTTCACTTATTGATTTGCTTCAGTCTGATGAGCCTAGTACAATGGATTCTAGTTTTGTTCAATCTACTGCTATAAATAAATTGCTACTATGGAAGGGTGACATTTTGAAAGCATTGGAGATGACTGAATCTGAAATTGATTCTCTTGAAACTGAACTTAAGTCATCGAGAGATGACCCTGGAAGGAGATGCCAATGCCCAGCAACATCCAGTTCTCTTCCTGTTCAGGAAAATGAAAAATCTTGTGAAGAACAGGAGGCTGCATCTAGTATGATTCCTCAACCTGCCTCTTTGAAAATTGATCCTTCTAATGATGTTCTTGAGGTCCTGCAAGAAGCTAATGCTGATATAAAGGATGGGGTCATTGATAGTCCTGGAACAGCTACATCTGATTTTATGGTATCGTCATCTTTGGAGAAAGCAGAGTCTCTGTGTGATGTTGTGAAGGTTCAGGATTGTTCTGGTAATTCTAGCTCTGCTCAATTGACAACAATGGAAGAGGTGATTTTAGCTACTGATTCTTGTAATGAAGAGGCTGCTGCAGTCATTTCTGGGGAAGGCAGTGTACTTGTAAAGATTGATAATGAAGTTCATGTTCCAAAATCTTCAAACTCTGATGCTGGTGGAGAAAATATGACATGTGATGTAATATTGACCACGAATAAGGAATTGGCAAACAGAGCTTCTCTTGTATTTAAGAAATTATTGCCAAAGGATCAATATAGCATTGAGATTTCTGAAATTTCCAATGCAGTATGGGGGCAGATTAGTTCTTTGATCAGGGAAAAAATTGCGATGCGGAAGCGGCACTTAAGATTTAAGGAGAGGGTTTTAACGCTCAAGTTTAAAGCCTTTCAGTATGCTTGGAAGGAAGATATACTTTCGCCAGCAATGAGAAAATATTGGGCAAAGTCTCAGAAGAAGTACGAACTAAGCTTACGTTCAACCTATGGTGGCTACCAAAAGCATCGGTCCTCCTTTCGTTCTCGAGTTTCTTCTTCTGGTAATTGTTTGAGACTCCTGCTTCAGAATTTTTTTTGTGTTGTTCTGGTATGATTTTGCATATGGTTGATTGGCATTACTTTAATTTAAGTACATGTTGCACTTGATTTTCCTCTTGCCTTTCCATTTGATGATTCATCTACTTGAATGCATTTAACGAAAGTGTTTGATGATTATTTCATATAAAATTAAAGTGTGGCTCATATTAGTTCCTCTTGAATGTAATTATCATAAAGTGGTGTTGATGATCGGCATGGGAAATAAAAGTGAATCTTGAATGGAGAAAAGGAGAAGACTTACCCCTCTTTTTTTAACCATATACACGTGGATAATCTAGCTTCAGTTTTCTAAAGCCTGGAGAATATTTGTTAAAGAACTCTATGGTACATCAAAGCAATTCAAGAGAAGAATTTTGTCGCTTGATTTTAATTCAGATAATAGTAATCAACAATATGAAGGTTAGCAAAGCTTCTATGAAAAATCATTATATTTGGATGCTAGGGTCCTCCGAAGAAATGGTTGTTCTAGCTGAATCTTGTAATGGAAGATGCAGTATTAGACATGTTATGGATTGCAATATACCTTTTATTTGCACAGTGTGTCTGTATACAAGTTTTTTAAATGTTCTTTCTTTCATGGTACTAGAGATACTGGGTTATTCATTGATAAGTGGAATACATAGAAGGTAAATAGTACATATTCCATTGGTTGAATCCATTGCATTTATTGTTAAAGACTTAACTATGATTTCTTGGAATTTTGTTACCAAAACTAGTCTACCTCATTCCTCGCCTAAGTTATATTTTGTGAATGTAGGGGTGGGTGCAATATTCTCAATATGCCTCATGCATTATATATGTGAGCTGGTAATACTGATTGCTTGGCAAGACTTTTTTTAGTTGAATGCTTTGTTGTTGGGTCCTATTCTGGAAGATGTGATAATCATATCTGATTTGACAGAATTGCATGCTGCTGCAAATGTTGGACTGTCAAATGAGATAGCTATGATCTATATTCTCAAACTTTCTGAAGAACCATGATCTCAAGAAATTTTGCTTCATGTCAAACAACTTTGGATTTGCATGGTTGTGTCATTGAACTAGGATTTGCTCGACTGGATGGATTTGGGTTCACGTACTGTGTTTTATGGTTGGAAATTTAAGTATTATGAAGAGTCAAAATGCACATGGAACTTATGGTATCTTTTCACTTCTGTAGGTAGTTTAATGTCTGATGCATTTAATGCAACATAATGTTTGCCTCACTGCAGTTGCATTAAAATGCAATTTGTGCTGTAGTGCTGTTTTTTCATATGCTTGTGGCAAAGTAAGTTTAAAAAATACATGTTTCCCTATATTTTGTTTCACTTAAATGACTTTTTCCTGTGCTAACTGTATATCTAATGCTAGCTGTTTTATTTTATTTAATTGTATTGCTCCATATGGATGTATTGCTTGTCAATTTTTAACTAGTTCTGTTGCATTGTGTACCACTAATCGATTGATAATTTCTGTTCCTTTGCTTTATGTTCTTTGAGATTGTTTATTTAAGGATTTAGCATTTATCAGCATGTTCTCAATGAATTTTGGGTTTGTTTTTTTTCAGCAGGAAATCTGGTCTTAGAACCTACTGTTGAGATGATAAATTTTACAAGCAAATTGCTTTTAGATTCCCATGTCAAGCTTTACAGGAATGCCTTGAAGATGCCAGCATTAATTTTAGATGAGCAAGAGCAACTGTCGAGGTTTATCTCTAGTAATGGATTGGTTGAAGATCCATGTGCCATTGAAAAGGAAAGAGCTTTGATCAATCCTTGGACTTCAGAAGAGAAGGAAATTTTTATGGATAAGTTGGCTGCGTTCGGGAAGGACTTCCGAAAAATTGCCACCTTTCTGGATCACAAGACGACTGCAGACTGTGTTGAGTTCTATTACAAAAATCACAAGTCTGAATGTTTCAAGAAAACAAAGAAGAAGCTTGATCTGACTAAGCAGGGGAAGTCCTCTGCGAATACCTACTTGTTGACATCGGGAAAAAAGTGGAGCAAGGAATTCAATGCTGCATCCATTGACGTTCTTGGTGCAGCTTCAGTCATAGCTACTCATGCAGAAAGTGGCATGCAAAAGCATCAAACATCTTCTAGTAGGATCTTTTTCAAAGGGCGCTATTCTAAAATATCTCGAGCTGATGATAGGATTGCTGATAGGTCGAGCAGTTTTGATATTATTGGGAATGATCGAGAAACTGCAGCAGCTGATGTCTTAGCAGGTATATGTGGTTCGTTGTCTTCAGAAGCCATGAGTTCTTGTATTACTAGTTCTGTTGATCCAGGAGAGAGTTTCCACCGTGACTGGAAGTGCCACAGAGTTGATTCTCTTCTCAAAAGGCGTTCAACATCCAATGTTGCTCAGAATGTTGATGATGGTACTTGTTCAGATGAGAGTTGTGGGGAAATGGATCCTGCTGATTGGACAGATGAGGAGAAGTCTGTCTTTATACAGGCTGTCTCGTCTTATGGTAAAGATTTTGCAATGATCTCGCAATGCGTTCGAACAAGATCCAGGGATCAATGCAAGGTTTTCTTTAGCAAGGCTCGCAAATGCCTTGGACTGGACTTGATAGATCCAAGAACTAGAAACTTGGGAACACCCATGAGTGATGATGCCAATGGTGGTGGGAGTGATACAGAAGATGCTTGTCTACTTGAGCGCCTTGTTTCCAGTGATAAGTTGGGATCTAAACCGGAGGATTTGCCTTCCAATATAGTGTGCACGAATATGGATGAACGTAATCCTACCAGCAAACCAATTTTGCCAACTGACCTGAATGTACCAGATGAAAACAATCGGAAGCTAGTAGATCGTAGAGATTCTGAGGCAGTGCAAACTGTGGATTCTGATGCGGGCCTGGCTGAGCTGATTTCTGAATGTAGTGTGGATATGAATATTGATAGCAAGGCTGGGTCACTGCAGGTTCAGAAAAGTGTTGTTGCTTTGGGGAACCTAAATGCAGGAAGGGATGTTACTGAACAGGGTGTTTCTGTTGCAGTATCAGCATCTCTTGGGGCAGCAGCTCATCCTTGCACTCCTAGTTTAGATTCTGTGGCTGTGTCCAAACCTGCTACTAGTTTGTATGAACATGATACAAAATGCAGTGCAGAGAGTAGCAGCCAAAGTATATGTATGATAGATTCGAATAAAGCCAGTGATGGATCTGTTGGTAAAAACTCTTGTTCAGGTTTTAGCTTGAGTGTCAAAGGTTTGCATCAGATTCCTCCTGACTTGGATTCTGCCAAGAAGCCTTCCGTTAGTAATAACTCTTCTGCTAATGGTTCTGCATTGCATGATTCGGATGCACTTCGATGTGAGAAAATTTGCAACCTAGGTAGGCTGTCATCAACACTTGATTACAAGGAGAATGAAGCCAAACAAGCCCAAAAATCTGTCCGTGAAGATGAGTCTGGTCGTCTATCCGGAAAGACATCTGTGAATGTTACTGAACCCCACCGGATCTTAAGGGGTTATCCCTTGCAAGTTTCAACTTTGAAAGAAATGAACGGTGATGTTAAAAGCCTTACAACATCCAAGAGGGGCTCTGCTGGTCCGTGTTTGGCTCAAGAATGTTATCTTCAGAAGTGCAATAGCTCAAAATCAGCTGCTGAGCTTCCACTCCTAGTGGAGAGCTTAGAACAAGCCAAGGATCGTCCGAAATCCCATTCTAGGATATCAGATACAGAAAATCCTGGCAGGAATGGTAATGTCAAGCTTTTTGGTCAGATACTAAATTCTAGTTCCCGGGATGATAAGGTATCCCATTTTTCGAAACAGAACACAAAACCATCAAATTCGAAACCCATTGGTAATAATGTTGATGGAAACTCAAAGTTCGAGGCAAATAATCATGTAGTGGAAAATGTTCCGAAGAGGAGTTATGGTTTCTGGGATGGGAAAAGGATTCAAACCGGGTTGTCATCTTTGCCCGACACATCCATTTTAATGGCCAAGTACCCCTCCGCATTTGCCAATTATCCTCCCACATCCTCATCTCAGATGGAGCAGCAGGCATTGCAGACTGTTGTCCACGGTACTGATCGAACCTTGAATGGTGTCAGTTTTCCCCTCAAGGGAAATAAGCAGCAACAACGGTGAGGCCCTCATTGTACCAAGGTTATGCCATTTAGTCTATCCTGCCCTAATCATTTCGATCTTTTAGTATATAGATTTTGGTATGTTAGTATATTCGTGTTGTATTTGTATTCTTTTTTATTTTATGTCGTGTTTTTAGGTTGTTTTTTTTTCGTCTGGGCTCAAAATAAGGTTGAGCTTGTTTGAACTTTGTTAATGGCTTTTTAATAAAAAAAATCTTCTTTCATGCAAACACAGCATGTGGGACATCTGGCGTCCCTTGTAAAATAACACCCGAATTGACAAAAATAATTGACATTGAGAATGTCAATAAAATGTGGCTGGCAGCAGCCACCTTTTATTAATCTATTCCCATGAAGGGTTGCAATTGTATATGTTTACCAAGTCAATCTTTCAAGAGCGAAATATGCATTAAAAGTGTCTGGTACAAATAAAGTAACACTTCAAAACATGTAAGATCAACATACAATTGGGGGAGGCAATGATTAGCAGAACATGTCTGTTGATGAAGAAGGTGTTGCCACCTGAAGAGAAACTGGATTCCATTCGTCTTTCCTGCAATAACCATCCTTAAAACTGACGACATCCAACTGATTTGAAGCACCAACAGAAACAGAGGATTCCCTGATACGTAATTGTTTTGCTGCTACTGCTTTCAATCGATACCGTTCAGCCCTAGAGCCGATAACCTGTCCTAATATGGATGCTGCAATTGTGAAAGCCATAGCTGTCTTTGGCATCAAAACAGATTTCCGGAGCATGGCTATGAATGGAACAGCAGCATGGACAGCCACAAACCAAGATGGTGAGAACTTTTTGGTATGCTCTCTCCATATCCCCAACGGAACGTTTGCCGCCATGCCTAACATCCCTATCACCAGTACTTTGGTGGGCAAGGATTGAGGGCGGAGGCTCTTGGCAAAAGCAGTTTTTGCCAGTGCTGCCCGGGCTGCTACCACTGCAGGCGGGCACTTGAATTTCATCCCTGGAGGTGGCTGAAAAACCTTAGCAACAAGTGGCAAAACACCCGTGACTGCCCTATATGATTTTGCTATTGGACAGTTACCATTTTGCAACCATTCATTACCCGATGCTTCGTGATTGGAATTTCCGCCCTGAAACATGAAAAGATTTTGATGATGATTGGTTTCAGGTCTCAACTCTAAACTACTATTAGCGAAGAAATGGGTACATTCTGCGAATCAAAGTTCGATTACCTTTGAAGAAGATTCTTTCTTTGATGGTTTTGATTTTCCATTTTGATTCTTCCACTTATTAGAGAACGCGTCGAAACTGAAAGGCCCTCCTAATCCAAATGATGAGAGACTAATGGTGGCTGCCTTTGCAGCCAAAGGATTGAACTCGGGTGGGGCTGTTTCAGGCTCTGCTTTCTTAACATGCAAGGAAGATCGTTCAGACAGTGGAACTACTCCATCCTGTCCATGAAAAAGCCTGAACGCCACGTCAAAATTGGGCCCATCTTCGAAAATCGGGCCTTTGGCTCCTCGTACCTGAGACATAGAAGTGAAAAGCTAATGAGATCACGAATCAAAGACACGATGCTAGAAGCGTAGAGCTCTCATGATAGACATGAAACTTCAAATCTTACCGGCAAGGGAAAGGGCAAGGCCGACGAGAACGAAAAGTTAGTCGGCTCATTAATGTTTCTCAAAAATGGACATCTAAGGATTTCCATTTGGGAAGTTGCAGAATCCTCATTTAAGCTTCTAAAGTTAAAATTCATTTCAGATAACCTGTACAAAGAAACATAACCACTATTAAACAAAGTCGCTAAAAGCACGAAAACACGTCATTGATACTAAGCAAAAACATTAACATGTTAACAGTTTGCGTAAAAACCGATCGAACTCTAAGCAAATCGAAATCCTGAAACAACTATACATTACAAAAAACAGAAAAACAATTTGGTTATATATTGCCATAACAACATGTAGACAAAGACTAGCATTCAAAGAAGAGCCATATACATATGAATAAATCAAAGCCCATATACATCAGAATTGTTGATCAAATTAAAGCAGTCTAATCCAGAAGATTGTGAAATTGTTACTCGGACTCTTCGATATAACCTATAAAGATGCTCTAAATATATGCAAAAAAACATAGAAAAATCTATGGAATACATGGAATTTACTAAAATCATTCTTGAATGAATGTAAAGCTAAAGAAATTGACGAGTCATGTTAACAAATTACACTAAAAAGTAACCTGAATACAATACATGTTCTTGATAGACAAGTAAATGGTAAACTAAAAAACAGTAGAAAACATGGGGAAAAAAGATGAACCATTAAATAAAAAGCTAAAACAAACCCATCAAAGATTAAGAAACTGATAAACAATTAGAATCAAAAGGAAGGTAAAAAGAAAAAGGCATTACAAGCAACGAAATTAGGTAAAATCTATCAAAAAAAACCAGAAAAAAAACTGAAAATTTTGTACCTTTTGGCGGATAGAACAGGATCAAGGAGAGCAAAAATAAAGGGAAGAAAAAAAAAGAGGGTATTGGACTTTGAGAGAAAAATGAAAAGAATGAGAACAAAGAAAGGAATCAATGGAGTTTGGTGGCAATAAAGAGCGTTTAGAAAATTTATGAGACGTTCACAATAGTTTGAGAGAGTGGAAACGACGCCGTGGTCAGACTTCTTTTTGGAATGGTCATCGTTGGCGTGTGGCGGCCATTATTGTTTCTTTCCGAATTAATGGAGTATTTTAAAGATTATTGGGTAAACTAAACTATTAGTAAGTTTACGTTTTGTTTACTTAATTTTAAAAAATTACGAAATCATCACTAAATTATTCGAAAGTTTTTATTTAAGTCATTGGGATATTAAAATCATTGTTGTATGGCATTCTCTATTTGTACTGTCTGCACCAATCAGAAACTTTCTTTTCCCTTCTCTTCTATAATTCAATTTTTTTTCATGAAACATTTTTGAATGTCACAAATCTGCGAATCAAAATCCAAATAGCTTTTTTATCTGATCTTCGACATAGATAGTCAGATTAATTTGGATTTAAGGTATGTTCTTCTACTCGTTGATGGGTACTGATCCACCGTATCGATAGTCACTTGGAGCTCGCTAGCTAGACTTTTTTAAAAAAATAAAAAACTTAACAGTCCAATGACGTAAATAAAAACTTTAGAACAGTTCAGTGACTTAATTGAAAATTTTCAAATAATTTATTGATCATTTTGTAACCTTTTGATGTTGAGTGACTAAAATATAAATTTACTAATAGTTTAATGATCTTGGGTATAGCCTTTCCTAATATTTTCATTAACATTAAAAATTTATTCAAATCATGATACTGCCACAATTTATCATTAAATTACTGATAATTTGAACAAAATATTAACAACTAACTGATTTACCCATGACCCGATCCGACCCATAAAAAAATCAATCATCCACCAAAAATTCCATATATTATTGAACTATCACGTGGTTGAAAAAAAAATTGTACTTTTCAGCCACAAGATAATTCAAAGGTACAAAGATTTTTTTGGGGTTGAATCGAGTCATGAATAAATAAGTTGAGTATGATATATTTTATCTAAATTATCAATAATTTAACAAGAAATTATAGTAGTGTCATGATTCAAATAAAATTTTAATTTACAAGGATTATTTAGAGTAATTTTTAGTAAGAAGAATAGTAGCACAGGGACTCCAGGTAGAATTTAACCTTTTTTATGCCTAAATGAAACATGTGCCCTCAACTTTTATTTTTTTAGGTGATTAATTGGATAAAAGTGTTTAAAGTTTGTTTTTGATAAAAATTTTGGAACTTTCAACATAACATTACTTCAGTATTTTAACCATAATTTGAACTACAAAACTTCATTTTGGGCCTATAATATTTCAATTCGAAGGAAATCGAGAGATCCAACCGAAATCATGATAACTTGAGCCCAAAAAACATCAAGAAAGTGTTCAAAATAGGCTTGAAAGTTTGATGCGAAAATTGTCAAGAAACCTAGAATAGCTCTACTTTATTTAACTAAGGATATTTTTGTATTTTCTCCAATATATTAATTATTTTTTCCTATAAATAGACATTATTAGGTTAAGATTAAAACATATCTAGACATAGCCACCTAGTATTATTTTTGCTTTTTGTGTTTTATTTTCTTTATGAATTTCTAAACTTCCTTTTCTACTTAAAGGATTATCGAAGTTTGATTCTATAAATTCGTGAGTCTTAATTTGTGTTTAATGTTTATTTGTTCTTTAGTATTTACACATCTTCTGTTTAAATCACAATTGTGTAGGTTTGTTAAATATGTGACTAATATTTGAAAACATAGAATGATTACCTTGTCAATTAGAATAATTAAATTTATTCTAATACTTATGACGAACTAAATAATTGTGTTTGTCATAGTTTATGATTATGTGGTGTGAATGTTTGATCTAGCTTAAATAAACCTCGTTCAGGTGAGTTTGTTAGTTAGAATTAAGTTTATCTTGTTCTTAATGTTGCTGATAAGTTAAATCTTGGACATTGAGTTGCAAGATAATTTATTGGTTAGGGAAATAATTTCAAAATAGTTGTCTCTTAATTACCGAACAGGTAATGAGAGATTGGTTGCCTGACATTGAGTTAACAACTAGAATTAATTTATTAAATATATTTAAAATATCCTTGTGTCTATGATTGGATTTACGAACCAAATGAAGATTTTAACTTTGACTAGAGTTTTTTCTCATTGATTTTCCCAAACAATTAATTACTGCTTTCTTCGTTAAGTTTTTAATTTAATTTTAGTTTTGATTTTCTAAAAAACCCCATCACATTGACTTTACTTGTTTTTGTTTAAGAAATAAAATTATTATCAATCTTTATGGATACGGTCCTATTTGCTGTTATCTATTAATATTATATTTTCAAGTAGATTTTTATTTTTATAGGTCTCGACAGTCTAATATATCTGAATTCATTTATTTATATGAATATGAACTTGAATATATTCGAATCATAAAATTTCAAATAAATTAAACAAACTCAATTTATAGTATTTAAAAAGTACTAATATCCCTTTTCTTTTTCTTTCCTAACAAGTTTTATATTGTTACTTTTTTTTTTTAAATAAAATGTAATGAAACTAAAATGTGAAATAACTATATTCAACGGTTTAATAAATATAGACTTAAGTACTAAAAGAACTTGTTGAAAATTGCAATCAATTGACCCATTGATCGAAAGTTAGCAATCAATTGAGCTTGTAATATGATTTTTCGTCGAAGCCTCTGATGAGCTGTTAAGTGTTAACATGGTGATTGATGTGCCGATTGATATGGGAAAGATGATGCTGTAACTGTTAATGTGACATTTGACGTGAAAAATGCTGGTGTGAAAAGCTTAATTTTTTACAAGGGCTTAATTGACTTTTTGATTATTTAAATTAAACCCTCACAAAATAACTAGCAAATCAATTAAGCCATCCATGTTAGATATATTTTCTCGTCCAATGCCATGTTAGCTGCCACATCATCATTTTTTCATGTCACTTGTTGCCACGTTAGTCACCATATCAACACTTAATGATTCGTCAAAGGATTTGATCGAAAATCATATTACATAAGTTTAACTTTCGATCAACGGTTCAATTGATTATATTTTTTGATTGGGGATCCAATTATTTTTTAATTATTTTACAAGAAATTTTTTAGTACTTAAGTCATAGAAATAAAACAATTTGATATGGGTCAATTATAAATAATTCAAATTGAACCTTGGATTCAATTGGTATCGTTATTGTTGTAACAACAAAAAGAAATAAATTCGAGCATATTTAAATATATTTTACCCTCCAATTTATAAGTGAACAAATTTATAGGTAGATTAAGCATTGTATCGAAAAAAATTAGTTCAAAACGGTTATCGTAGATCGTAGATGCCCTGATAACAAATAATTATAGAAGCTGTCCCCATTGGAAAATAATTCAGCTCCATAACAGCAAGCACAGATTTATTTTTGTCTAGTAACCTAATTTGTAATTCCTCCTTTCTTTAATTTCTTTCAAGTTTCAACAATGGTGGAACAATAGAAGCTTATTTCTATTAAATACTAATCTCCTCCATAACAGAAAAATGGGACAAACCAGTTATTGAATTGTCGAGAAACAAGCAACAGATGTCTTCCATTGAGCAATCCCAATTCCCAAGGTGTTTTTGAAGATAAAGAGAAGCAATTGGTGTTGGCTTTGACAGGGACTCTCACTCGGGTTGTGTCCTCATTATTGAGCCAAAACCAAGATAGACTCACTGCGGAAATTTTCCAAACACTTGGTGGGTTATTGTCATAAATGGAATACCATTGCCTCCGGTGCATGCTGCACCCTCTCTCTCGACCTTACAAAGCATCTTTGAGACATAAAGTTTTAACCTCCATAGGCACAGCCATAGGGTAGAATCGATTCACTCTGCATAACGAATAGAGTGGTACACCTAAAATAATTCGTTAAAAATTTCATCAATATGTGCGGTTAAATGAGATTTGATTTTTTTTTTCCTTAGTGATATGGAAATAAATGATGAGTAGTATTAAGTAAAGTATTACAGAGTCTCTGTATTAGGAGTCGAGTTGCATTTTATTTTTTTACTCAAAAAATGGGTAAATTGACCATTTTATTTTAGATTAAAGAGTAAATTAGTAATTTTGTTAAAAAATTCTTCCATTTTTACCTTAAATGTTGATGTGATTGACGAAAGAACCATGCACTACAACGTGACGTGCTACATGTAAATCATGCTAATGTGACAATATTTTAAAAATTCAAAAATCTTAAAAAATAAAAATATATAATTATTTAGAAAACCACATCCAATATAAACCTAGTGATAACACTCTAGAATGTCATGTTTTTAGGTGCTAATTGCATATTTATTTTGAGTATGATTCTACTAATTTGGGCTATTTATGGTCTTTTATCTTGTAGGGACTAAATTGGAGACAAAAGCGAAATTGAGGGCCAAAACTGTGAAATTAAAGATAAAATGGACCAATGTGCAACAAAGGGAAAAGATGGTGCCAAAAGTGCAAACATGGAGGACAGAAGGATTGAAATGCAAAATGAAGAGACTTTGCTTTATCAAACTCTATTTTAATTATATTAGGATAATTACTATTAGGATAATTATTGAGGATTATTTAATTTCTTTATTTATCTCTATTTATCTTTGATTAATTGTAATTATCGTTGGGAGTTTGAGTAGGACTAGTCCATCTATCTTAGCACTATAAATAGGGGATGAAGTGAATCATTTTGGTGTTGTTCATTTTTTCTGTACACTCTTTCCCCATAAGTCTTTTGTGCTTCCTATATTTTCTTTCAATAAAAATTCTCTTTTCCATTCTTATATATTTATTTACTTTTCTACCCCAATTATGAGCCACTAAAATTCATCTAGCTGAAGGTTGTCGAATTCCCCAAAAAGGTTCTTGAGGCTTAGGATTCGCACTTAACTTTCTCACCCAAGTATTCATCGTTTCTCCGCATTACGGGGCTGACGCTTTCGTCCATGTCCCTTTAAAAGTAAACTTTTCAACGTATGCAAAGGCGGCCGCTTTGTATGATTTGGAAGGATTACACCGTCGGTTCGTTAGCTTACTGCGTCAGAGGTTGACGAGCCCAAGAGACAAAATGGCGTGGGATTCGCCATTGAGAAGTGTTGATCTAGCATAAATGACTCCACAGAAGCGATTGCAAGCTAGAGTCAGGTTCCCTAAATTCGTAAGTCCAAATTCTTGGAGCTGGTGGTCGTAGGCGTCCTCTTCCACTATAACTGGCTTACTTGGGTAGAGAAGGGTCATCTAAAAGCTGAAGATTGAACCCAAGGAGGAACAAGACAACTGAAGGCTAGAATCTCGCCAAATAAGAAACTCACTCTTCTTCAAACTATTTTATTTCCCTTTTAGTTTTCGCAATTTACTTTCACGATTTCAATTCACTTTATATTCTGTTTTTTTCGAAATTATTAATTCTGTTTTTTTTTTATTTTTCTAGGAACGCACGTTTTCTTGGGCACGATTCTGCCCAGGATTTCGAGAAACAGGCATTTGTATAATCCGATCCCTGTGGATTCGACCCTATTTGCCCTTTACTGTTATTTTCATTATTTTGCAGGGAATATGATATATTTGGTGCTTTCAATGACTCATCACCTAAGCAGATGTTTATCCTGGTTCATTTTACCTGGACATGTTTTTCAAAAAAAACTTATAAAAACATAGAGAATTATTTAATAAATTTTTAAGAATTATAAAAAAATTTAAAATTATGAAACACAATGTCCAGAATGATCATCAACAAATGGTTGTCCAAGCTCAAATGAACTTGGAGAATCATTTGTCTAAGTTCATTCTAAAGCAATTTCTTAAATAATTATTAAATAATTATATAAAATTACTAATAATTACAAGAAATTAAAAATAATGTTTAATTTTTTTTTAAAATTATAAAAATTACATATATATACACACAAATAACATTTTTAAAGAATTCAAATATACCCATGCACACATGTATCTTCTTAATCGAGTTGACAGTTTTAGTTAATTAAGTTGACAAATCCTATATTATTAATTTTTTATAATTCTTAATAAATATTAAATAATTTTCTATAATTTTGTATAATCATTTAAGAAACAACTCCATAATGAATCTAGATAAACAGTTGTCTAGGCACATTTGAACTTAGACAAACGGGTGTCTAAGTTCATTATAGACATTATTTTTAATAATTTTTAAATAACTTCAAAATTTTTAATTTCTTATAAAATTTAAAAAAATTCTATAATTTTTTATAATTATTTAAAAAATCACTCCAAGATCAACAATTTATCTAGATTCAACTTGGTCTTTTAAATAATTATTAAATTTTTTTGAGATGTATTTACACAAATATACAATGTGCATTAATAAGATTAATTTGCATGTGCAAGCAGGAAAAACTTCACACGCGTGAAATACATCCTAAGGAGGCCTTTGCCAATGCGCTAAAGAGATTAGGTCTACATCTCAAATGCTTCAACCAGCTCCAACGATGGCCTCTCTTGCCACCAACACTGCGACCGTTACCGACGTCCACCATCGCAATATCATCGGTGGCCACCGGAGGAAACATGGGTAATGGGTGGTTTCTTCTACTTTGTCTTTTCTTCATATCATTTAACTCCACCTTTGGTTCTATCTTTGATATCCCTATCAAAACCTTGTGCTTTCCTAAAGAAGAATAGCTTTGAGACCTAAAACCTTTGGTTGATAAAGAAGAATTCGCCTTCGAATTCAAGAAATAAAAAGAACCCAAATCATTTTTTTTGTTGTTGAATTGCTTGGCTGAAGATAAACGGAAAAGATACCTACTTTGATCACCATCACCATCAACAAACCCTTGATCCTTGATGAGTTTACCACAAAAGACGACGACATTTTCTTTGTTGTTGTTTAAGGGAGTTTTTGGAATGAAGGGAAACTCAAAAATATTATGATCATAAGAAGGAGGGTTTGGTGAGTGGTGAGAAGTATCATCAAGGTCTTGGTCATTTTCAAGAGAAAGATCACAAAAGGAGAGAGCTTCTTCAAGCTCTTCTTGGTTGATGTTATAAGTATTGTTTCTATCCATTTTTTCTTCGGGGAGGGGGGGGGGGGTTTGAGAAAGAAATATGGGTGGTATACTTTTGTAGAGTTTGGTAGGACAATTTAGGTTTATATACATGTATGGTTTGGGGTTCTAGAGAGTGACGTGGGATATACGTAGTTAAATATAATTGCTTTGAAAGGAAGACTTCTAGAGGGAGAAATGGTCAAATATAGACAAATTAGTGAGAGAAGACTTACTAGAATGAATGATAATAAACAATGAGAAGGAGAAGCATTGATTAAGAACAATAATAATATAAAATCAAAACTTATATAGAAAGAAAGAAGAAGAGAAGATTTTATAATCCATACCATATCTTTAGGATCTTGTTTCCATATCAAAACTTATATAGAAAGAATTTTGTGGGTCTGCAGCACATTGTATATGGTTGAATTATATATATATATATATAAGTTGGTTTATGGTGATTAGGGTGGGTAAATTAAATATGGCTGCCAAAAACACCCTGCACAATACTGCTATATATTTAAATCCTTACAAGGTCCTAAACAGATACAATATCCTCAAGATTTCTCCATTTCTCACTTGTGGCTTGCCCTTCGCTCATCCAAACCATTACTCGGTTGTGGGGCGAGGTTCCTTCGACGAATTTTAAGATTGGATGAGTGGAAACTTTGTTTTCGTCCGTTAGTTAGACCAGGTATCAATCAAGGTATTATTGTGAAATAAGGGTTGAATTCTTTGACTCGTGAACTAATATTGAATTGATTGAATTAATTGGTTGAACTGGTTGAATCGGCTTTCTCTTTTTAATTTTTTGATTTAATAAAATAATTTATTCAATTGAATCAGACAAATCAGTTAGACCATGAATTGATGGTATTAGGGAAAGACGAAGTGTTCAAGATTGAAATGAGACTAATTGTTAGAAGGGCTACGTTTATTATGAGATAAGGGATATTGTTAAGTTGAACTTGAATGTGATAATGTCTTTTTGGTGAAAATAATTTTGGCTGGAGAAGCTTTTAATAGTCATTTTATGGAACTACGAGCTATTCATAAGCTAATACAAAAGAACTGGAGGATCCGTATCTATCATATTCTTAGAGCAACGCAGTTGCAGATTTCATGACCAAGCATGTTGCTACAGGTTTCACAGGTATTTAGGTGTTTATAGAATCCCCACATTCTCTGCGGGAGCTAGTGTATTTCCGGATTGCTTTTGCAATCGTTTAATGCTGTTTTATTTACCAAAAAAAAAAAACCTTTGTGAAACAGTGAGAGATTCTTCCATTTCGGTCTAATTGTGGTTTTAATCCCTCTACTATGTTGAAATTTGCATACAAATCTTTCTACTTTAATTTGATAAAATTTTAATCTCTATTTTTATAATCTAGTTCTTATATGCTTTTACATTTTTTAATTCATTAAAAAATAATTTTATTGGTGTAATGACAAATTTAGCCATTAACATTTATATCTTTTGTCAATTTGACCCTTATTCTTTTTTGAGTTAAACTTGAACCTTAACCTTTTAAAAAGAACCAAATTTGACCATAAACCTTTTTTAGTCAAATAACTTCAACAAAAATATTGACTAAAACATTAGATTTTTATACATGGTAATTCACGTGTATTTCATGCTCATTTTTTTTAAACTTTTATCAACTTAATATTATTATTTTGAATTTTTTTTAATTTTTTAAAAATATTTATTGATATAGCGACATGTCAACATGAAGTACATGTAAACTATCATGCGGGTTGTCACGACAATATCATTAAAAAATTAATGTTTTAGTCAACATTTTTGTTAAAAAAAGTGATTTGACTCCTTTTGAAAGGCTAATGGTCAGATTTATCTAAAAAAAGAATAAGGATCAAATTGACAAAAAATACAAACATCGAAAATTAAATTATACCTTTTCTATTTTACATACAATCAATATAAAGTAATATTTTGAAAATATAATTAAATGTATTAATTATTTTGAATGTATTGGAATGGTCATCACAATAGCAGTGTCATGATTCAAATAAAATTTTAATTTACAAGGATTATTTAGAGTAATTTTTAGTAAGAAGAATAGTAGCACAGGGACTCCAGGTAGAATTTAACCTTTTTTATGCCTAAATGAAACACGTGCCCTCAACTTTTCTTTTTTTTTTAGAATCTAAATTAGTCATTGTGTTACAATTTGTCGTTAAATTACTAATAATTTGGACAAAATATATCATACCTAACTTATTTACCCAATACCCGATCTACTTGATAAAAAAACCCAACTATCCCCGCCCAAAATCCATGTATTTTTGAACCATTTTTATAGCTGAAAAGATCCATTAAGTATATTATTTTCAGCCACACGATAGTTTAAAAATACATAATTTTTTCGGGATGGTTGGATTTTTTTATGAGTTGGGTCATGAGTAAATTAATTAGTTATGATATATTTTGTTCAAATTATCAATAACTTAACAACAAATTGTATCAGTGCCATGATTTGAATCAATATAAAGTAATATTTTGAAAATATAATTAAATGTATTAATTATTTTGAAATTACAACAATAAAAAAATATACTCCATACCATGATTAAACTCTAAATGAAAATAATAATGAAAAATAATTTTTTTTTGGTGATATTTTTCTAGTATAATTTTCTTTCCTTAATTCAAACATGACATCGAGAAAGTTTAATTGAATAAGATCTCTACTTTACTTCATTCTTCAATAAGAAGACTAATTAAAGCAAAATTCCAGTGATTAATTTCTATCTGGTTGGGTTTACAAGTCTATAAAATGAGAGGATTTATTTTTTAAAATAATTACTATTATTTAATAAAAATAATTTTAAAATTAATTATTTTTTATTGAAAAAGATTAGAAACCCAAGTGTATGCCGGGTCAATTTTGGTGGTCTCCCTACTATGTTTAAATTTATGATTTAGTATCTATACTTTAATTTGATATAATTTGATTCTTCTATGTAATATTATTAATTAATTAAAATAGTCAACACCCTTAATTGTTTCGATTAAAATACTAAGGCCAAAGTTTTTCTTGAAAAAATACATTTTAACTTATCATGCCGAAATATATTTTTTGTGGGTGCGGTAGAAAGGTTTTTAATAAAAATTCACGTCATCATTTTAGCCATAATAGTTAATGATATAAACTATTTGGATTGACTAATGCCATTATAAAAGTAGAGAGAGGATCGAATTATGTCAAATTAAAATATAAAGATTAAATCCCTAAGTGTGAGCATAGTAGAGGGGATCAAATTGAAATTTTACCATTATCTTATAATGACTAAAATGAATAAAAAAAAGAGTTATGTCATTAGTTAGTCCAAATAATTAGCATTCTTAATGATTTATATAACTGACATGGGTTTTTTTAAAAATACTTATGCCAACTCATCACGCCGAAATATTTTTTTTGGTAGAATAATATTTTTTAGAAAAAATCATGTCAACAATTTAATCGAAATATTGACCAATCTTAGCTATTTGGTTTAACTAATAACAATATTTTTTTGTGTTAGAAAGATTTTTAAGACAAATTCACTATTCATTTTAGCCAAAATAGTTAAGGATATAGACTATTTGAATTAACTAATGTTATTGTAAAATTAGATGACCCAAACTATGCCAAATTAAAATATAAAGATTAAATCTTAAATGTGAGCATAATAAAGGGATCAAAATTGCAATTTTACCGTTACAAAACAAAGTGGAAAAATTGTGCCATTAATTAGCCCAAAAAGTGGAAAAATTAAATTTTTAATTAATTATATACTATTATAATTTTTATCAAATAGATTTATTATTATTTTACATCTATTTTTATAAATTATTGTTCTTTTAGTCACGTGAACAGAGCGAGTGAAATAATTCAAATTTGGTGTGCGAAATTGCAAAGACTTGGTGTTTAAGTAATTAGTAAAGAAAATTAAAAAGAATAATAGTATTTATTATTTAAATAACAGATTAGATACAATAAATACAAATAATAATAAATATACTTTCAGAAAAATAAAAATATAAAATGTATTGTACATTAATAAGATTAATTTGCTCATGCGAGTTGAAAAACAGCTTCATACTCGTGGAATACATCCCAAGGAGGCCTTTGTCGCTGTGCTGAAGAGATTGGGTCTACATCTCAAAGGCTTTAACAGGCTCCAACGATGACCTCTCTTGCCACCGGCATTGCAACCGTCACCGGTGTCCACCACCACCATATCACCGTTGGCCATGGGTGGAAACATGGGTAATGGGTGGTTTCTTCTGCTTTGTCTTTTCTTCATATCACTTAACTCCATCTTTGGTTCTATCTTTGTTATCCCTATTAAAGCCTTGTGTTTTCTTAAACAAGAATAGCTTTGAGACCTAAAACCTTTGGTTGGTAAACAAGAATTTGGCTTTGAATTCAATAAATAAAAAGAACCCAAATCATTTTTGTTGTTGAATTTCTTGGTTGAAGATAAATGGAAAAGATACCTACTTTGATCACCATCACCATCAACAAACTCCTCCTCCTTGATCAGTTTACCACCAAAAACTATGTCGTTTGCTTTGTTGTTGTTGTTTAAGGGAGTGTTTGGGATGAAGGGAAACTCAAAAATATCATGACCATAAGAAGGAGAGTCTGGTGAGTGGTGAGAAGTATCATCAAGGTCTTGATCATTTTCAAGTGAAAGATCACAAAAGGAGAGAGTTTCTTCAAGCTCTTCTTGGTTGATGTTATAAGTATTCTTTCTATCCATTTTTTCTATGGGGAGGGGGGGGGGGGGGTTGAGAGTAAAATGATGGGTTTTTCTCTGAGAAAGAAATATGGGTGGTATACTTTTGTAGAGTTTGGTAGGACAATTTAGGTTTATATACATGTATGGTTTGGCATCTAGATGGGGTGAGGTGGATAAAAATTAGGGATGTACATAGCTTATTATAATTGCTTTCAAAGGAAGGCTTCTAGAGGGACAAAAGATCAAATCTAGACGTAGTAGTGGCAGAAGGCTTCCTAGATATTGAATGATAATAAGCAATGAAAAGAAGTATTGACTAAAAGTTACTAGAATAGAACCATACAAATTACAAATAATAGTATAAAATCAAAAGGGTAAATTACATTCATGGTGACTAAACTATTAGTAAATTTATGGTTTTATCACTTAACTTTAAAAAGTTACAAAATGGTAACTAAACTATTCAAAAATTTTCATTTAAGTTACTGGGCTGTTAAAATCGTCATTATATGACCTTCTTCGTTCTCATCTTCGACACCAAGCAAAAGGGTAAACTTCCCCCTCCTATACTACAATTTAGTTTTTTTTATGAAACAATTTCAAACGTCACGAATCTGTGAACTAAAATCCGAATAGCTTTCTTCTTCGATCTCCGACACCGACCATCGGATCAAACTTGGATATGAGATATGTTCTTCTATTCGTCTATGGGTATTGGTCCATCTTACTGATCGTCGAATCATCGCTCAAAGCTCGCCAGCCGAATACTAAAAAAAGACTTAACAATCTAATGATCTAAATGAAAACTTTCGAATAGTTCAGTTACTATTTTAGAATTTTTTGAAGTTGAGTGACTAAAATGTAAACTTACTAATAATTTATTGATATTGGGTGTAATTTACCTAAATCAAAACTTATTTAGGAAGAAAGATAAAAGGTAAGGATGACAATGGAGTGGGGCGGAGATAAATATTACTAAAATTCATCACCGCTCCATCTGCCTCGCTCCACTATGGATGTATAATTTTGAAAACCACTACCATCTCAACAGATGTTGGGTCTTTGCCCCACCTTGCTCCGTTTCAATTTAAATCTTGCTATTTATTTTTAATATTAAAAAATATATGTATTTTTTTTCTATATTTTCTCATTACATTTTTACTATTTTAATAATTTATACATACAAGGATAAAATAGTAAATTCATATAACGAAACGGGTTAAAATGAGACAAACGATTACTATAACCGCTTAATACTTATCATCTAAAAGAAAATTTTAACCCTCTTTACTTCGCATCCACTTTTTAAAAGAAAAATTCTGTTAAGAGGGAAGCAGTTCAAAATGGAGGGATTCAAATCATTAGACACCTACAGCAGCCAAATAAGAAGTCAACAAAATGATCGCAAACGCCTATGTCACACTCGATCTATACTAAAATTTTCTGGGTCTGCAGCAGATTCTTGTGGCTGAATTAAATGTATAGCAGGAATTAAATATCGCTAGCCTTTTTGCTAGTAGAAACCATTTGGATAAATATATATCTAAAGTTTTATTTTTTTTTCCAATTAAGTGTTTAAATTTAATTTTAAAATTTAAATTAGTATTTGAATTTGGTTTTTCGGTTCAATTAATTTAAATAATTAATATCAAAAATTTTTTAATTAATATTACGTGATTGTATATAAATTAAATATCCTAGAAGTTTTAGAAATTAGCATGAGTTTTGATTTCTTTTAGGTTTGCTTTTTTTTTTTTTTACATTGAAAGACAATAATCAAATTTCAATTTTGGTCCATATACTACTAAAACTTGAGATTTTTTTAAATTATGCCATAATTTAATCTCTCTACTTTTATAATGTTATTAGTTAGTCTAAACAATTAATATTGTTAATCATTTCAATCAAAACTTGAATTTTTAAATATGAGAAGTAGAGAGACTAAATTCTTCAAAATAAAATTAAGGGATTAACTTCCAAATGTTTGAAATGTATAGGGACTTATAGCATATTTTAACCATAATTTTTTTACTCAATAATTTTACAAGACACAAATAATCAACTCAAACACCAAACTGAGTTGGAAATCATAGTAGTTTTAATTTATAATATGGTACAAAAATTTGGTTGTAGGTTTAATTACGGGTCATTAAACTATTAGTAAATTTATATTTTAGTCACTTAATTTAAAAAAGTTACAAAATAGTCATTAAATTATTCAAAAGTTTTCATTTAAATTACTGAATTATTCGAAAATTTTTATTTAAGTAGCTGAATTGCTTTTTTCTTTAGAAAAAAATAATCCGGCTAGTGAGCTTCCAAACGATGATTTAACGATTAGTAAAAAAATAAAAAATAAAAAATAAAAAATAAAAAATATCTAGATATTAATAACAATAACTACAAATAATAAAACATTCACATATATAAAATGTGATTAGTTTTGCTCGTACGAGCAAGAAGACAACTTCACACGCGTGGAATGCATCTGAAGGAGGTCTTTGCCAATGCACTGAAGGGATTAGGTGTACCCCTCAAACTCCTCAACAGACTCCAACGACGGCCTCTTTTCTCTCCGGAATCGGAAACGTCATTGGCTTCCACCATCGCCATATCACCGGTGGCCATCGGAGGAAACATGGGTAATGGGTGGTTCCTTCTACTTTGTCTTTTCTTCATATCACCTAACTCCATCTTTGGTTCTATCTTTGTTATCCCTATTAAAGCCTTGTGTTTTCTTAAACAAGAATAGCTTTGAGACCTAAAACCTTTGGTTGATAAACAAGAATTTGGCTTCGAATTCAATAAATAAAAAGAACCCAAACCATTTTCCTTGTTGTTGAATTGCCTGACTGAAGATAAACGGAAAACAGACCTGCTTTGATCCCCATCACCATCAACAAACCCTTGATCATTGATGAGTTTACCGCAAAAAACGAAGCCGTTTGCTTTGTTGTTGTTTAAGGGAGTGTTTGGAACGATGGGAAACTCAAAATGTTGATGATCATGAGAAGGAGAATTTAGTGAGTGGTGAGAAATATCATCAATGTCTTGGTAATTTTCAAGTGAAAGATCACAAAAGGAGAGAGTTTCTTCAAGATCCTCATGACTGATCTTGTAAGTATTCTTTGTATCCATTTTTCTTTTTTGAGAGTAAAAAAATGGGTTCTTTGAGAAAGAAATATGGGAAGGTATGGTTTTGAAAAGTTCGGTAAGGTAATTTTGGTTTATATACATGTATGGTTTGGGGTTCTAGAGTGTGAGATGGCTAAAATTAAGGGGCATACATATAGTTAAATATCAATTACTTTGAAAGGAAGGCTTGCGGTGAGGGAGAGGGACAGAAGGTCAAATATAGATAAAAGTAGTGGGAGAAGACTTACAAGAATCAATGTTTATTCATGAAGACTTACTAGGAAACAGGTATTTTTGACTAATTGTTACTAGGAATGCAAATATAGGCTTGCACGTATTTGAGGAGCCCCCTGAGTTGGTGCGGTCTGTCATCCTTCTAGATATCACTGGAGCCCATCTCCAAGCTGATGGTGTTACATAAGTTCTTTTATTTCCAAATAAAAAAATCAAAATTAATCTAGAAAGAAAGATGAAGAGGAGATTCCATTCTTCATATCTTCACCATTATTAAAAGAAAAAACCCTTTCACTAACGTTATGTTGCTTCCGTGTATATATATTTGGGTTGCATCATCTATAATCAATCTATAATCAATTCTTTTTTGTCTACAATACACATCCTATCTGCCATATGGCTGAGACGTGTTAGAATTTGTATAATCAAAAGAATCCACATGTCAAACATATATTTTGATGGGAAACAACGGAAGTACTTAAATATTCATCTGCAAAACCAGTAGTAGTTTACAGATAACCAAGCACTGTCTTCCAGACTAAAACCCCTTTTAGTTTTGAAGGTATTAGAATAGAAACTAAAAAGATGCAGTCAATGATGGAAGCAGCAGCCGATGCGGGGAAGGCCTCCTTACAGGAAAAGGTTTCATAATCATTTCATGCCATTTTGCATTGATCATATATTAAGATTTTTCTTTCTCTAAAATGCATGATTAGTAACTAGTATGTTGCTTATTAAAACATGATGTAAATTAATGAAGTGGAAATGGTTATTTAATTAGGTGAAGAAGAGGAAGAAGAGCAGAGAACCTACTGAGAAAGAGATGGGGAGAGAGAGGAAAGAAGAGGCTCTCAATCAAAAGGCAACTGCTTGGCAAGCGGGTTTTGCTGCAGGTGGTCTCGACGGAGGCGACGTTAACCGTGACAAGACTGGGTAAATTCACAGTTATCACAGTTAATCTATAATTAAATTTTGTGGTTGATTAATATGCTTTTTTTTTTATATAATATATAGAATTATTCGTAATTCCTTTCTAATCATGAATCATGAATAAAAAAATAATGCGGTTTTACACTGACAATAATACCAAATTTAATCGAGTTAAGACTCGGCATTTGTTATATTAATATCTTAAATAAGAATCTAATTTATATACGATGTAAATCCTTTAAATTTGTTGAGAGTGAATTTCAAGGCGGCTTTCCAGTAACAGCTGCTTCAGTCAATTTTGGTTTTATTACAAGAGACTCAGATGGTAAAGTACTGGGCTCCTCTTTAATGAAAGAATACTCACATACCAAATGCTTTAGCTGCGAAAGCCATGGTTGCGGTTTAGGCTTTTCGATTTGCGGCGGACCTGAGATTTTTTCAGATCGAACTAGAGGGTGATTCAGAAACTGTCATAACAAAGCTCTCTTGCAAAACACAAGAGGTAACGGACTAAGATTGTATTTAAATTGTTTGATCGATAACAAAAATTGAATATTGAATATGACCTAAAAGAAGAAACAAATAAATTTAAAAACCAAGAAAACAAAGATAACTAAAAGAAAAATTCAAGGATTCAAAATATAGATAAATAAAGAAAATGGAAATGACAGGGGAAGAAAGATCGAATAAACCTATTCATACGATAAATAGATGAATAGGGGTCCAATTGAACTCTTTGAGATATAAATCTTAACAAATTTAATTAATGGAAGAAATAATTCTTAGTAAATTGAAGGATAAATAATAGATTTCATTATCGATTGAGTCTTATTAACTCAATTGACATGACATTGTTGCCAATGTAGGAGGACGTAGGTTTGAGTGTGTTAAAACGCATTGGGTTGGGGGAGGGTTTATGGGTAGTTCTAGGCATTGCGTTAAAAAGAGCATATATAATTAGAACTTATAATGAGATTATTAAAAAAAAAAAGAATGGATTCCAATCCTTGAAGAAAATCAAGAAAAAAAAGTTGTTTCTAAAAATTATAAGAAATAAATCTTGCACAAAAAAATTAATTTTCAAAGTTAAAAACTTTATTAATGAATGAATCAATTGATGCCTTTAGTAAACAATAAAGAGACAGCTGACAAATTATATCCAAATAAAATTTTCAACTATAACGAAATCCTAATTAATTTAAACAAGAGTAGTTTTAGTAAAACTAAACTTTCTTATTAGGATAATTAATAATCAAGATAATTATTAGGGATTATTTAATTTTAGGATTTTATCTTTATTTATTTTTAATTAAATGTATTTATCTTTTGGGGGGTTTAAGTAGGATTAGACTATCTCTCTTAGCACTATAAATAGGGGGTGAGGTGACTCAAATTGATGTTCCTTCTTTTTCTGAAAAACACTTTCTCCTAAAAGTCTTTTGTTCTTTCCATATTTCTTTTTAATAAAATCTCCATTTTTATTATACATTTATTTTCCTTTCCACCACAACCATGAGACACTAAAACCCATCTAGCCAAAGGTTGTCGAAAATCCCCAAAAAGGGTTCTTGAGGCTTAGAATCCGTACTTAGCCTTCTCAATAGGGTATTCATCGTTTCTCCGCATTACGGGATTGACGCTTCCGTCCATGTCCCTTAAAAAGTGATCTTTTCAACGTGTGCAAGGAACGGCCGCTTTGTATATTTTGAGAAGGTTGCACAGTGTAACACCCCTAACCCGTATCTGTTGCCGGGTTTGAGTTTGAGGTGTTACAAGACCGAACACGAATCTATATAAACCTTTGTAAATAACTACAAGCAATTTTATGCCATTCTATTTTAGCAAGCATCTCAATCCCATTCAAAATTTAATGCATACAAAATATCATGAATGATTTCATGAGTAATTTCTAACAAATCATCAACCATTTTGATGATTCAAATGTGAAGGCCGAATAGGCTTATGTCAGTTATTATTTCAATGCAATTCTATAACTAATATTCCATTCAAGCTTATAGCATTTTTCTATATAATTGACACTTCTAATAACATACATTTCAAGCATAACATTTGTATTACTTTACTCACAACTAAATCAGCCTAACATAGCAAAACAACCATTTTCATATGGCCTCTTTACATATTTACATTCGGTTCATTTAAAACTAAAACATTTCCATACATCATTTAGCCTATACATGCCATGGACATTGGATTCAAAATAGCAAAATACCAACAGAGGTGATAATGTGATGGACTTCGACGATGATTCCCGAGCTTGAGCTTCAACTTCAAAATCTAATGAACAATGCATAGAACAAAGCTATCATAGCTTAGTAAGTTTAAGCAATTAATATTCATTAAGAACATAAACACATTTTCATTCAAATTTTTGAACTCTACTCTCTTAATAGAAACTATACCAATCATCAAAACCATTTAGAGATGAAATTATATCCTCATCATCCATTTATAATAACTTTTCTATACCATACTCGCATAAAAGTAATTTACTAACATACTAGTAATGTACTTACCAAATCCCCTACTTGCAATTTAGACTACCAAAATCTCAAATCAATAGGTATAATATCCATACCTCAAAATTTTTTACCCATCCGAATTAATCGTTCTTGCCTCACAAGTGATAATACCCTAGTATAATTTCTAAGTGCATAGTATCTTTAACATTAGCAAGATCTTTAACGAACCTTAAACTTACCCACTTATTAATAGAACTTAGTAACGTATCGCTCACACAGAGTCGTTACTTCACATCTATTGTAACGTATCGCTCACACAGAGCCGTTACTTCACATCTATTGTAACGTATCGCTCACACAGAGCCGTTACTTAAAAGTTTGCATGTATAATGCGCCTCAAACCGTTTCGCAACTTGTGTTTCTCACAACTCATTATTCATTCAATATGCATACTTTACATATATATATATATATCATTTATACATCCATGATCCGATCCATACCATTACATACACACATATTCACACTAGTATAATATTATAATCTCATGCTCAAATAAAATTTCACATTCGGCTATCATAATATCAAGTAACTAGCTTCAATTGAATTATACATTCATATCAAAATTTAATACTCCACCTAATTTCATACGTCACAACAATTAGATATGCACTTATTACTTTAAATTTCATATCTCCAAGCAACCCCACATTGAGCTAGCTTATACTAAATGTAAATACACATTCGGCACTTAGTGTTTCAAAATATTTATCACCCCTAGTCTTAGTCATCATATGAAATGTAATTCCATTTAATACAATTGCTTAAAACTTACCTCAATACTTGACCAATTAAGCATCTTGGCTACTCGTCTAGTTTGGCTTTCCCCCGTTCTTTTTCCAAATCTTTTCTTCCTTGATCTAAAACCAAATTTAAAAGAGCCTATTCAAATAAATTTCATTCATCGCCATTTGTGACATTTTATTACACCATTCTTCCAATCTATTATTTATAATTTGAACCTTTTACAATTTCATACTAGTTCTTTCCATGCATTCGAACATACCTAAATAATATAAACATTTTATACATCCTAAATCTAAAGGCCGAATACTCCTCAAGTTAAATAAATTTCCTTATAACTAAAAAAAATAATAATTCATAGCATATAACTCACCATTTTGCAATTTACTCCTCTAATTTAACTTTTTGTAAATTAACCCCAAGCATAAACACAAGAATTTCATGAAATTCAGGCAAGTCCTCAACTATTTACTTCCATAATTTTAAGCCATCATACTCCATCTCATTCAAACTTCCTACTCAAAACATGTTGATCACAAACACATATTTAATATTTACTCCTCAAGCATAACCATTCAAAGTTTATTCATCATGACCGAATCTATGACTTGTTCAAAACTCAAAAATTTAACATGGTTTCATTAATACTCATGAAAATGAACTCAACAATGCAAAGACTTTCAAAAATAAAAATCAAATGCTAACCTTTTTGTAGCATGCAAAAACCCGAAAATGGAGACTCAATTTCCCTTTTTTTTTTTTTTGAGTCTTCGTGAAGAAGAAGATGAATAGAAACAAAAATAATAATAAAATTTTCTTTTTCTAATTTACTAACATTCATGAATAAAATATTACCTCACTAACTTAACATAATAATAAAATAAACAAGCATTAGTGCTTTTCATCATGCTTGCCATCCACTATACTTATTTTAGGGCAAATTGACATGCAAGCCCTTCCTTTCAACAATACTACAATTAAACCCTTCAATTTCACGCTTACTACTTTTGCCGCTTTAGCAATTTAATCCTTTTATTAAATTAAACATCCAAACATTTAAATTATCCTACGATATTTTCACTCATGCACAAACACTTAACATAGGCATCAATAAATAAAAATATATATATATATATTTTTGATTCAGATTCGTGGTCCCGAAACCACCGTTCCGATTAGGATCGTAATTGGGTTGTTACACACAGTCGGTTCGTTAGCTTACTGCGTCAGAGGTTGGGGAGCCCAAGAGACAAAATAGCGTGGGATTCGCCATTGAAAAATGTTGATCTAGCATAAGATGATCCCACAAGAGCGATTGTTGGCTAGAGTCAGGTTCCACTAAACCGAAGTTTAAATCCTTGGAGCTGGTGGTCGTAGGCGTCTTCTTCCACTATAACTGGCTTATTCGGGTTGAGAAGGATCATCTAAAAGCCAAAGATTGAACCCAAGGTGGATCGAGGCAACTGGAGACTGGAATCTCCCCATAAGAATTTCCTTAACTCAACGCTATTTTAGAGGTGTTCATGGGCCGGGCCAGGCCGGGTTCGAGCCGGGCTCAACTAAAAAATTAGGCCCATTCATCGGGCTCGGGCCGGGCCCAAAAAATGGGCCTAAATTTTTTCCCAAGCCCGACCCATATAAAAATGTTAAAACCTGGCCTACCCAATTTCGCCTAGTATTAAATTTTTATATTATTTTATATAATTTTTAAATATATATAATACATCAAAAATACTAAAAAAATCAAAATAAATATTTCCCAACAAATTGAAAATAAATTTTAAAAAAATATGTAGACTTAAATAACACTAAGATAGATGTAACTTAACAAGCAAATACCTCTAAAATAATAGTAAAATTAACAAATGCCTTTAAAATAATAACAAAATTAACAATAAAACAAGTTTTATATAAAATTCAATCAATAACAACAAAATAGTAGCAACATAATAGTAATATGGTAGCAAAATAGGGAGAAAACAACAAGAAAATAACATTCAAAAATAAAAAAAATAGCAGATTTTTTGTCATTTAGTGAATTTGGGCCGGGCCGGGCCCGGGCCAAAAATACCTTACTCGAGGCCCGACCCATTTTTTAAACGGGCTTTATTTTTTGTCCAAGCCCATTTTTCGGGCTTATATTTTTGTCCAAACCCTCCCAAAATTCGGTTGGGCTTTCGGGCCAGGTCGGGCCGCCCGACCCATGAACACCTCTACTCTATTTCCTATTTTTAATTTTCGCAATTCCAATTCGACTTCTCAATTCTGTTTTTATTTTATCTTCGTTTCCAGATCAAAACTTTTAATTCTGTTATTTTTATTTTTTCAGGAACACAGGTTTTCTAGGGCACGATTCTGCCCAGGATTTCTAGAAACAAGCATTCGTATAATTCGGTCCCTGAGGATTCGACCCTACTTTTCCTTTACTGTTCTTTTTCATTATTTTGTAGGGAATAAGATATTTTTGGTGCTTTCAACGACGCATCAAATTTTGGCGCCGTTGCTGGGGATTGGCAACATGCTAATCTTGTTTTTTTGTTTTCTATGACCCGATCTGCTCTAGGAACTCTTGCGTTTGACTCAGAGATTGAAAAGACTGCGAAAGCTAATCGCAAGGAAACAAAGCTAAGGAAAAAACAGTCAGCGGTGGTTGAGACTCAAAGTAATCCACCGCCGGAAATCAGCATCAACGAAGAAGTAGAGTCTAGGGTTAACGAAAACCCTACTCAGACTTTTGAAGGTGAAAAAGTATAAATCAATTCACCTGAAGAAGTACTTGAAACTAGGGTTAATGAAAACCCGAATTTGGCACGTCAACCAATGGCTCAAACAATTCGGCAACTGGCCGAAGCTTCGATAGAACAACCGCCATTGTGCATCGCATATCCTACTATGGATGCCGATTTTGAACTGAAGTCAGGATTAATTCAGTTGCTGCCAACTTTCCGAGGGTTACAAAATGAAAACCCCCATAAACATTTGAAGGAGTTTCATATGGATATTTTGTAGGGAATAGGATATTTTTGGTGCTTTCAACGACGCATCAGAGGCATTGGGTGCCAAATATACTGGTGTGTTGGTTGGATAATCCGCGTATCCGTCTTGTGTTTGAATCCAATTAATAAGGATAATAAAACATAAACTTTGCCTAATGACATATGATATGTGAAACTAATAGCTAATGGTGAGATTTGTATCTATGTGACAAAAGATAGCATGTGAAAGATCATGCGAACCGATTTAAAACAAGCCTTGAAGGTCGATATGGATATGAAACAAATCAATAAATTCGAAAAAAATGAGATAAAAAAATGAATAAGTGATACGTTATGAAATAAAAGTGAATGTGATAGAAAACAGAGTATGATATATTCATATGTGGTTATCAAATTAGATATGGCATGAATTTTGGTGCATGAGGCATGAATGGTAAATTGAATTGTTGAAAGCTAATCATATTTTGATTGTATTTGTGACATGCTATGTTTATTATATTATTAATTTAAATCATGAAAATACCATTGAGTCCTATCGCTCATCGTACAATTTGTTTATCTCGTGCGTAGGTGTCAATAGATCTCGAGGATTTGAGGAGTGAATCAATATCCAGAACTCAACTTTCGACTTAGCAAACTTAAGCATTTTGTTATGTTATTAGTAGATAGCATTTACCTATGGTTGAGTTAGAATTTTAAGCTCAAAGTGATATATATGATGAAATGGTTATATTTTGGGTGTGACCAAATATGTTGATGATAAGTATCTAGGTACATTTACTGAGTAATGACCAATTGCCATTAAGCCTGGTTGCATTCATGATTCAGTTGTTTCTTGTTAGCTAAGTAAATTAATATCACGTTCTTGAAATCATATATGGATAGATGTTTAATTCACTGGGGATGTTAATACTACTTTTGAACTAATGCCTAAATTGCATTGCTATTGAGTTTCTAGGTCACTTAGACCATTTGGTATTACGATCTGGCTGGTTGAATTGATTGATGAAAAGATCAGGGAAAATTGCCTCCGAATTCGCAAAACTACCCCTTTTAATGTCGCGACATCGAGCTTTTGTCTCCATAGTCGCGATTCTCTCATGCTGCGGTCGTGCATTAAATCCCCCGGTCCTCCAAGTCACAGTGTCCCCTATTAAAGTCTCGATGTCAATCTCTTGTCTTCAAGGTCGCGACTCATCTTGATCGAAGTTGCGATGTCGAGCTTCTACCTTCAATGTCACAACATGATTTCTCTCATGGTCGCAACGTCAACGTGGTATCGTGCAAATTTTACAGTTTAAGTCCCTCAATCATTATCATATTTGTATGAGAACTTTCGTAAGATATTAAAACAAAATAGAAGTTGCTTCGGCAACGAATGTGGCATCTCATATTTTGGGTCTGGTGACCAAGTCAGGTGTGGGGTGTTACACCCTCCACTGTCGATTGAAAATTGCTATTTAAGTTCTAAACAATCCATTCAGGTAACTGTAAGGAAAAGAAAATAAAACAAACCTCATGGGGAACAATTATGTATCGAATTTTCTTTGGAAAGTAATACTCTCGTTACATTAGCCTACTCTCCCATGAAACCCCACATTAAGCGCAGTGACTTCCGTCTGTCATCCCATGCTGTTGTTGCTCACCATTAATTAGTTAGTAATCTATCATGAATAAGAAACCAAAGAATCTGCTGAACTTTCTACGTTGCATTAGCTTTCTACACTGAATTCTAGTTCGGGCTATTATCACCCATCTATCCATGACATATAGCTTTATAAGTTTCCAAAGCAGAGAACATTCCACTTCTTGACCACTACCAAGTGCACATATCCATACCCGCATTATCCGAAGGAAGTAGTATACCTTCAATCATGCGTAAGAGGTTAAGAGGAAATACTGCCTCTAAGCAGTTAAGAAGACGACTATTTTTGGTTCAACCGAAATTTAAATTTTTTTCTAAATCGAGTTGTTGTGTTATTAATATCAATAAATTTATTGACCGAAATAGTACTTGTTTTGTATGAAGTGGTTAAGTCAATCTTGGCTTTTAACCGATTGGCTTTTTTCTCTATCCTTGAATCCGAAATTGCCTCGTAGGTTCGAACAACACAAATCAAATCACATAATGACAACTTTTAATTAAATTCAGTAGAAATGTTAATTTTTCTCTATAACTAGTAATTACATGTTTCTTTTTCTAAAAGTAGAGTTTACTCTGTGAAATAAATTTTCATTACATTCTGACAGAATAACAACGTTTATCAAGTGGTCTAAATTATTTAACCGGTAGTTTCTGTTTATAGAGAAAAAGTACAAGAGCTCTTTTTGAATATTTTAATAGAAAATACAATTCTATAGTTCTACTATAGTACAGGGGGCAACGACACCCCTAGTAAAACACTAGGGTTTTTCGTCCCTTACATGGTATATATAATGTCAAGTTAAGCATTTCTTGTATTGAATCTAATTATATATGCTTCCTAGACTTTAATTCAACACTTTTATTCAACCTAATATTTATTTTCTATTACCTAAAATATTATTTATTTAATTTAATTAATAAAATTAAATTATTTTTCAATCCATTTCTCATTTTGTTAAAATTATTGCAACTTTGCGGTATTAGAGTTTATGAGGAAATATATTTAATTGCCTTATTCAAAAAACCCATAATGACTAATTGATTTGATTTCTATTCCGAACTTCAATTATTTAATTATGATTATTAAATAATAATTTGAAAACATAAATTAATTCTTGAGCCATTTTGTACTTGGTAAGAAGACACATTCACTGCGGATAGTGATACATGCGGTCTATCTTTTTACTTCATCATTTTCATTCATTCAGTATTATTTGGTTGTAATGCAATTTGATTCTAGTTATCTCGAGCTAGTGGAGGGATCGACTGGACATGTATAATTAGGGCTCAAATAATTTATAATTTAGTCACAAAATCGTTCTACTAAAGTATCATGATTGAGTTCTCTCTTATTATATACCATTACAAAAGTCACTCGTTGAGTACTCGTCCAATGATCCTGTCATAAGGGTATTACCCTTATAGGATATTCTTAATCTCTTTAGGATAAATCTGGTCTTTCAATATGATCTTATTTTATCTCACGCAAATAATTATATATATTTTTCATGAAAACTTAATTACTAACAAATAATAATTAATGATATGTGACAACATTATTTTTTATCTATCATGTAATGCCAAAGAGATGATTTCATTTACCCTATAATTGGACTATTAATTTTATTGTTGTGGAATGATGCTATATATTGCAGAAGTCATATAACCAAGACACCAATTTTCGGTTCCTCATATTTTCATTTTTATTAAATTATACAAGTCACGCATACATAGTTCATTATCCACTCAGGATTAAGATATGTCACACTTTGAACATGATAAGTGAATGGATCCATAAACATATGTAAATCTATTCTACTTGGATCTTGTCCTATGTATTGTAAATCCAATCAGTCACATCTATGTCTCTATCTCTAGAAGTCATCCGCTTCGATATCTAAGATAAGATATCTCCCTAATTGGATTTGATAGATGACATATTAGATTTTTGATCGATTTGTTCAATTTCAATTAGACTAAGGACATGCTTAGATTATCTATTAATATAAATTATCTTTTTGTATTACGATCCGATTACGTTATATAGCTTCGCATGCAAAAACCATTGAGTATTTATTAAAAATATATTATTTAATAAATTTAAAATACTCTTATTCTACGTGATATAAGAAGTAATTATATTAAACAGTGAAACCAATTAATTATCATTGTACTTGATATTAAAGATCCCTTTGGATATCTCCAGTGCGGGCTCTAAACCGATCAACATGTTCCTATCTCGAAGCATTGGCATCGAGTAAAGGGATTCAACAGTCTGCAGGTAATTATTACATCATACTAATCACCCATCAAGGACCAGCCTGGCACAGCTGTTTGACGTTGCAATCCAACCATATTACCTAGACATTCATTCTTGGAATATCATATCTCGAAGGCACAACAATCCGGGACCATTTACAACCATATCCCAATCTTTTTCTTTTTTACTCTTTCAAATTGACCATAACAAAATCTAACAATTTAAACCCATTAACTTAAAAAATAACCGAATAAAAAAATAGTCCAATTCAAAAAATTTACCTACAAATTCAAAGATGGCTCGGCCCAAAGGCCTGCCCGAAAAGTAAGAGAGTTTAGTTAAAAATATAAGCCCGTAAGATGGGCTTGGACAAAAAAAAGGCCTATTTAGAAAACGGGTCGAGCTTCGGGTAAGGCTTTTTGGCCCGAGCCCGGCCAGCCTGAATATACAAAAAAAAGTGCTACTTTTTTTTACTGTTCTTGCTTTTTTTTTTGGCTATTTTATTGTTGTTGTTTTTCACTATTTTGCTACCATCTTACTACTATGTTGCTACTATTTTGTTGTTATTGTTTGGATATAGTGTAACTTTTGTTTTATTGTTAATTTTGTTACTATTTTAGAGACATTTGCTTGTTAAGTTGCACTTATCTTAGTGTTATTTAAGTGTGCATATTATTTTTTAATTTATTTTTAATTTGTTGGGAAACATTTATTTTAATGTTTTTAGTATTTTTGATGTATTATATTTTTTTGAAAAAAAATTATATAAAAAAATTAATACTGCTGGGCCGGATTGGGCTCGGGTTTCAACATTTTTGTCCAAGCTGGGCTTGAACAAATTTTAGGCCCATTTTTCTTGCCGGGCCCAGGCCTAACAAATGGGCCTAAATTTTTGGTTGGGCCCTGACCATGGACACCTCTACTCAAATCCCTAAACTTATAATTAAACAAAAGTAAAAAAATTAGGGTAAACTATACCATTAGTCACTAAACTATGGGTAAATTTCGTTTTGGTCACTCAACTAAAAAAGTTACAATTTGGTCACTAAACTATTTAAAAATTTTCATTTAAGTCAGTAGACTGTTAAAATCTATATTATTGTTTAGACTGACAATACATTGGATAAGACCCAAATTGAATTAATCCTAGATTTGTTTATTAATTTACTCACTTATGACATTCATAGTGTGACTTATCTAAATCCCAAGTACCTAAATGACCATGTTTGTGTAACTCATGTGCTTTGATATAATGAAAATATGCGCTCATGATAGTGGGCTGGAAGTTGGTATGTTGGGTACATGACTTATGCATGATATAGATTTACTCACAATAGTGGAATCATAACTTGTTAAATGAGTAAATAATATACTCTCACTAGTATTGTATGAATTATGAAAATAGAACCTAGCCATAGGTCATTTGTTTAGGACACATAATTTCTTCATTAATAAATTGAGTAATGATCATTTTTATTGTGAAAGATACAATGGTGACCATATGGGTGTAGCTATGTGCTTTGGTATATTTAAAACATGTGCTCTAATGATAGTGGACCGAAAGTTTGTATGTTGGGTACATGACTTATACATGATATGGCTTCACTCACCATAGTGGAATCATAGCTCGATAAAAGAGTAAATGGTATCGTCTTACTGACATTGTATGGATTATGAAAATAGAACCTAGTTAAGGGTCATTTGTTTGGGACAAATAATTTCATAATTACTAATTTGAGTAATGACCATTTTCTTTGCAGAAGATAAAATGGTGATCATGAGATAACATTGACCGAATTAAGTGAATTGATTTAACTTAAAGGGATCATAGATATTCTATAAGGGTAACACACATATGATGAGATCATAGATAGTGAATTGGTTTTGGATGTATTAACAATTTTAAAACTTTGTTGTACACACTTTCCATGTTTTTTTCTAAAGCATTAGAGCCATCTTGTTTTAGTTATTAACATAAATTAGATAATCTAAAACTCTCTTCTCTCAATTGATAAAGAGTGGCATTCTAAGATCTTTTGCTTGCTATTAAAATATATGTGAATAGATGTTGGTGAATTATATAATTGTTGTTATGCAATTTTGACAAGGTTGTGGTTCCTAAAATTAGAATGGTTGTACCTAGGTTATTTTTTAATATGTAATTAGACCCTTTGTTGCACCTAGGTTTTTCAATTTATTGAAATTAGAGAATCTTGTGAGCGAGAAGCGGACTAGGAATCTTGTAATAAAAATCAAAATAGAGACCCTATACCGAGAAGATAAAAAGTCGAAACCCTCCTCTAGAGAACTCCATATTTTGGTCAGATATGTCTTTGATGGGTAAGGATTGTATGAAACAGTGACGCCATGTCATCTGTATCCATTTTCAATAGTTTTATGCCACATCAGTATTTTCATCTTGAATTTCAAGATTTTAATTTGGATTTGATTTTTTTCAGGATGAAAATACTGATGTGGCATAAAACTATTGGAAAGGGATACAGATGACATGGCGTCACTGTTTCATACAATCCTTTCTCGTCTTTGATCTAGTTTCTGATTTTCGATTGATGCAAAAATTAAAATTTTTCAATGTCAAAAGCAAGATTAAGGTCTATGGGATATAAAAAGTCAAAAATTAGGGTTTCATGAAAATTATGGTTTCCTCATTTTACCCAATTTTGAAATTGTATTTAACTTTGTGACTTCAATGTGTGTTGAATTTTCTAAAAGACTACTAAGGTAGACTTCTTTTGGATTTGAACTAAAAAAAAATTGATTCGTAAGGTCTTTAGGAACCCAAAAGTTGATTTCTTAGGGTAATCTTGTCTTATTCGTCTTTCATAAACTTTCAATTATATTTTAGAAGCAAGTTTTGATGGAGATTGGACGAGTTCATGTGATTAAATGATTGCATGGTTAACTATCTAGAGAAGTTGAAGACTCAAAGAATGCTTTGGGGTAAACTTTGTAATCTACTTGTAATTTTTTCTCTTTCTTAGGATAAAACCATGAAAACCATTAGATGATCAGAATCGATTTTATTTTCAATTAGATAAATTTTATTGATATAGTATGATTAATGTATGATGAAATTGATTAATCATGTCATGCATATATGACAATGTGCTACTTAGACTAGGGAAAATGCCACTTGGTTATATATGCATTTGCATTTGATCATACATGGAAACTAAAATTACCTTTTTGGTCATGGGTTTTATTGCACATTAAGAGTTTGTTCAAAGTTTAATCAAATTCACTCATTTAACTAACCTTGCAATTTATTCATGCTCACTACAAAGGGACTTTAATAGAATGCGGGCATGAATGGGCCTGCTTCTAGGGAACTAGTTCGGGGATACTAAGATATGATGAGATGCGATTGGAAGTGTCTCACTATGGATCTCTTTGTGATCTGGTGCGAGCCACATAGCTTAAGGGGCACAATCTTATTTAAGCGGGCACCTTAACTTCAGCCTTTATTCGAATATGCTTCTTCTAGGTAACCCCTACTCTAAGCAAGATGAATAATTACGTATGAAAAAATTCAACCGAACTGAGTCAATCGAGAAAAATTTCAAAATTTCAAAATAAATGAAGAATTTACTCACTTAAAATTTTTTTGAGCATTAATCTCATTCTAAGTTCTTATCATATATGCTCTTTTTGATACAATATTTAGAACTACCCATAGCCCCTCTACAACCCTTAAATAGGAGGATAATGCACTTCAAAGCACTCTAACCCATGTGCTCCTGCAGTGGCAACAATATGTTGCATAAGAAAATATAAATATATAATTAATCAATACAATCTAAAAAGGGAAAATATTTGTTACATTGGCAATTGAGTTTTTTGACTTTTCAAGTAAGGATAAAGAGTTGACAAGTGTATAATAGAATATTTAAAAAAAAAAAAACATATAACAATTTTTGACGTCGGCTTGTGGAATAAAAAAAATTATTGTTAATGTACCAAAAACTAATCCATTTAAAAAATATAAATTTATTACTTTTTTTACTTAGCTTATATTTTTTTTAAAAAAAATATCAATTTATGATTTTGATCCCTCAATTATGCTAAAATTTAGTATATAATTTATTTACTTTGTGATCATCTTACTTTTATGATGTTTCCTTTAAAGTGCTAACATGAATTTTTTAAAAACACCCCTAAGTCCTTGGTTGACATGTAATCTTTTTTATTGGATTAAATTGTTTAATTGAACTTCTTAAGTATTAAGTATTAGGGTGTCATGTAATTTCTCTTTGAAAATTTTTACCTAAGCACTTTTATAAGAATAGTTAAAAATGTAAATAATTTAGATTAGTTGATAATGTTATAAAAGTAAAAGGATAAAATTATGTTAAATTGAAGTATAAAAATTAAAGCTCACATATTAATATAGTGGAAGGGTCGAAACTACAATTTGACCATAAACATATGAATAGAAATGGAAGTAAAGATATAATTAAGCAAAGGAAACAAAACAGAAAGAGTAGGCTTGAAGATCCAGCCAACAAGAGATCGATGGCATGGCATGGCATGTCTCTCATTAGGACCTTCAATAATAATACACACATGGAGTTGTCCCACACATGGTTCAATATATGTATATAATATTTAAATTATCTTTTTACAAATAAAAACAAACTTGGAATGATTTAACTGTAATTAAAGAAATTAAGAATGAAAAAGTAATATTAATGTGGTGATGTTTACTCCACGTATGATAAATATGGCTACAGATTTTATGGCAGCATTAAGAAAAAAAATGTTCCTATTGCTTTGAAAATTTACGATGTTTCTCCCAAGATAATCGAGATAGAGACTCTACAAGATAATGTTGGTGTTAGATATAGTTTTTGTTATGGCTAAATGTATTTGACTTTTTTAACGGCTAAAAAATATTAATTTTAAAATAAAATAAAATATTTTAGGTAAGTGATCTTTAGTTATGCTTCATAAATGCCTCCAACCCAACCCAATCCAACTCAAGACATCAACATCCATCCTTCACAACTTATTGCTGTGTGGATGTGACGAATATAAATATATGAGAAGTATATAACACAAAATATTAATGGAAATTCAAATAAATTACCAATATTTTTCTTATAAATGACCCCATGAACATCTACTCAAATGCAACCATATTTTTGGTGCTTGAAAAGCTACCAATTTCCATGAAGCTGATTGTCATCAAATGGAAACCCATCTCTATTGTTTTGCTGCTGCTTCTCATGCTTTCCATCCCTTATCTTTTTGCAGGTAATTTTTTGTAAAAGTTTTAGTTGTTCTTTTTATTTTAAAATCAATTAATTTGTTTTTTCTTTTTTTTTTATAAAGGGAGCTTTGATGTTTCGGATAGAGAAATTTACGAGATTGATTATAGAGGCCCGGAGACACACTCTTCAATCCCTCCACCCGATAGTTCTCATCGCCGTCCGCATTCGATTCATCGGAAAATCGATACTTTGTCACCCCATAAAAGAAGAAATGTAAGTTTCTATTATGGTTAACTCAACAAATTACATCTTCAAACTTTGCTTTGCTTATTGTAGATTCTTAAATACAAACAATTCTTTTTTTCCTTTTATTGGTATTCTTTTGCAGGTCAGGAAAATCCATGGGTGATTATTTGAAAAGAAGTAGAATGTTTATGCTAGGTTTTGGCTATTTGTTGGTTGCTTTCTCTTCTTAGATGTGAAGATTTTATGTGAGAATTGAGAAATATTGCTTAATTTAGGTTTTAAAATTGTAATCGTCAACCTCTATTTTGTAAAAAAAAATTGTGGGGATTGAGTGATTTTGTTTTAGGATTTTTGTAAAGTATGAGTGATTAAAAGTATTGATTTATGATTGATATATTCTTTTATCTCTTTTAAGCTTTGAATTATTTTTTTTTGGGTTAAAAATAAAAGAAAATATGTTAATTGAGTTTTAATTCGATTGGCATGAGCATCGTTGTCGATACAGAAGGACATGAGTTCGAATGTGTTTAAGCATATTATCCTTCTATTTATGGAAAAAAAATATTATTGGCAATACAAAAAAATGTGAATTTAAGTGCGTTGAAGCGTATTATTCGTCACGAAATAAAAAAATAAAAAAAAAAGTCAATATTTCATTTCATTACACTACTACCGACATTTGAAAATCTGTCGGTATACATTCGTCACGAAAATACAAAATACATCTAACTACACGATTGATTAGTTGAATTGTAAAAGGAAAAAAAAATATTAAATCTAATTTACACATCAATTTTATTTTATGAATTATTAATTTACAATTAATGGACAATTCATCAATGATGTTGCAATGTATATAGTTTGAATTCTTAATTGGTCATGAATCCCGACAATATTAGATAACATATTGTCGGAAACTTTTGTTGTTTGTTCCATTTTATGTTTCAACAGTAAATAGATTAATAATTTTGGTGTAGTTAAAGTTTTTTTGTTAGCATATTTAATTATTATACGGGTGTTGATTGTATCTCGTTAAACTAATAAATGAGGAGAATTTTGTGCCAGTGTCATAGACTGCGTAAAGGAGTTCGTGATCAATGTATACTTTGATTCCTCTCATTCATTGGGAGTCATTCGGGTCGACAGGACTGACACATTATTTGGAAAAGATTCAAGGCCCGTTTATTTGAATCCTGATTAAATTGTAAATTATATTTTTACTAAGATAATTATTGTAAATATCAAAGGGTAAAGTTTCTTAGGACTCTCTTATTATAGATGAGAACTAATCACAGTCATTAATGTAATTCAATCTGTACTGTTGGATCTAGGAAAACTCAACTATAAGTAGAGTCCTCCCCATTTGTATTAATTTCATTATTGAGTTAAAGAATACTTTTGAGGACATTTACTCAAACACTTGGTGGGTTACTCTTTTCTTGTGGTTATTTTGTTTGTTCGTGGCTTTTTTCTCTTTTCGAGTTGCTTCCGCTTTATTTTCAGTGCTTGAGAGAATTTTTGGGAGAATTCTCACTTTTCGAGAGTTAGACTGACTTAGGCAGATTTGAAGCAAAGAAATCGCCTAAGGCCGCACAGTTTGCTGGACTTAAGTTCTAGCCCCGTGACACTAGAATGTGCTTCAGTTACATCTCTGTAAAGGAATGTTAATTAAAACCATTTATAAAATAGGTTCCATACTATTAACCAATTTTTTAACATCATTTGATATAGTCCAATTTTGAATAACATGTCTGTAACCACATTTTCACAAACATGTGAACAATATAATACAATAACATTCTAAAATCAATAACAATAAGTCAATTAAAATTAACATAATTTCAAGGTAAAAATTTCAATCGATTTTTCCATAACTTACGGTCATTTCGATACTTTAGACTTGTATCGACACTTGTCGACTTAAAGTAAGACTTTGTACTTTGACATATATTTTTACCATAATGGTCTTATCTAATATTCCCATGACAACCCAAAATTCTCACATCATAATTTTAATTGATAAAGCACTTCATAGCTATATAATTACAACTTCACATTTTAATGTGTTATTGCATATCTAGTGTCATGGAATTTCACACTAATATTAGCACCATTAAACACTGAATTATAAAATTAATTACATAAACCCTAAGCTTACCAATTTATAGGAGAAAAATGAGTATCCATGATACTTACCTCAGTGAGAGAGATTTTGTAGTGGAAATTTTGAGAGAAATTGACGAAATAAGCAAGACAATGGAAGAAGGAAGGGAAGTTTCCATGCTTTTTTGTTGCTGTCGTTGGAGAATAAGAGAATGAGCTGAGGTTTCTTTCCCATTTGCTTTGGGCACATACATGTTTTAAGTCCATTTTATGTCAATTTGAAGCTCATTTCCATTAATACGAGATTCAAACAATCCAAAATAAATTTTAAATGCCAAAGATCATATTTAAATATTATTTCCATCATTGAAGTCTCAAGAATTGACTAATTTACCCTTTTTAGAAAAATTATCATTTTGCCCACTCTAGCGATTTTTTCTCAAAATTCAATACTTAGACCAATTTAAGTTCATGACTTATCATAAATATTTATTATAACTCCATGAGTAATAAAAATCAAACATTGGCTCTTTTCCTAATAAAATGCAAAAAACACAATTTAGTCCATGCACTATTCAATTTTTCCAATTTAGTCCCAAAAGTGATTTTCATCACACCAAATCACATTTCAATCTATTTCATGTCAAATAATACATAATAATTAATATTCTTCATATTCAGATAATTTTACACATTAGTCCTTATACTTTTCAAATTTTAGAATTTAGTTCATTTTGACATATTCTCACTTTTATAACTCTTTTCACACATTTCCATTTCGAATATCAAATTCCTCTTATAAAAATTTCTTAACCGAATCGCTCCTTGAATTTTTCTCATAATTCCTTAATATTCGAGCCTAAAATTACGTAACGTGTCATATTGAAAATTTTGGAGCGTTACAGGTAATTTTCCTATTAACTTAAGGGTTCCAGACTCTTTTGGCAAAGGGTGTGATACCAAGCAGGCAGTAAGCATGTTGGCACAAGGGTACCAAGCCCCCTCTACTTTTGTACCACACCCAAGCCTCCTTTTTGGTGGATCTCAAAACCTAGGTACCAGACCTTTACTTAAAGAGGTACCAAATCCCTAATAATGAGGTACAAAGCCCTTCCTAATAGTGGTGCGATACTCGTGGCTCAATAGTCAAATTTTAAAGAAAAGAACCAGACCCCAAAGGCTAAGATATCGATACCTCTAGCTCTGCAAGTGCATTTAATGCCCATATTAATGACTCCAACAGCTCAATTCATTCTCTATCAACACCAAACGGCTATAAATCCATAAGAGAGTATAAATAGAGCCTAAGAACACACAGAACCAAGACAAGAAACAAACTTACAAAGATCAAGAGCAAAAATCTAATCATTTCTCTTTGTTATTCTTATTTTCACTTGTACACACTTGTGGGTTCATTTGTGATTCATTCTTCCAAGTGTTGTCTTGTATTGTGAGAGAGCTTAATTGTTGTATATCTACCTTCTAGAGGTGATTACTTAGGCGCAGCTTCTTCATGCTTTTAAGACTTCTTACCCAAAAGACTTTTAAAAGAAAAGTTGTGCGAGAAATGCTCTACTTTACTTGAAATTTTTTGCTTTTCGAAGTCTTTTTAAAGACTTTTGAGAAGGAGAAGCTAAAATTTTTAGTTTTTCCTCTCCCAAAAGCACTTTTAGTGCTTAATTACTTTTTCACCCCTCTAATAACATAGTACTTTCCCTTTTTTTTCTTGGTGCTTAATTACAAATGTGTTAAAATCATTAAGTAAAAATAAAAAAAATATTTTTTAAAATACTAATTACAAATATTTAATGTTTATATTTAAATATTTAAAATGTAGTTTATATAATTCTAATTAAATTTTATAAGTAATTAATATTTATTACTTAAAAATATTTAAAATTTATATTTCATATATTAAAATATTAATAAATTATAGTAATTTTTTTTATATTGTTACTAAAATATAATAATATTAACTAATTTAAATTTTATTTAAATGCATATTTGTTACTTGATAATAACATGTCTAAAATGAACATTTTATTTCTCAAAAGCACTTTTTGACAACAATGCTAAACACTCAAATTTTAAAGCAAACTTTTCAAAAGCACTTCTCAAAAGTAATTTTCCACAGCACTTTTCAAAAGCACTTTTCAAAAGGATTGCCAAACTAGCCCTTATTCTCAACCTTATTTCTCATTTTTGTGAGGGTTTACATAAGGTTTTGGGTAAAAAAACCTTAAGGGGAAATGGTTCTATCTTGCATACTTAAAAGAAAGTGATTTTAAAGGTTAAACATTGTCATTGAAAGGTTCAAATTGGTGAATTTGGGAAATCTTTAGTTGTGGTAAGCTAAGGTAATAGAGGTAGACAATTGAGGCCGAATCACTCTGAATTCTCGTGTCTTTCTTGAATATGTTATATTGAATCTCAACTAGTTTGTCTACTTCATGCTTACCATTTACATAATGTTAGAATTAAGTGACCCGAATCCTTATTTAAATAAAATACAATGGTAAAATAAAATAAAAGAAGAATCCCTATAGAACTACATTTCTTTTATTTTATTTTAAATAAGGTTTTTTAAACCTTATTAAACTCCATCTATTGGATATTGATTAGAATAAGGAGTTTCAATCTTACTACACTCCTATTAGAATATGGCTTTACAAGCCTATAAATAGACATAGTCTATTCCTCTTGTAAATTGATTCGAATTCGATATAGTGAATTTTCTTCTCCTCTCGCCTGGTTTTTTTTTTTTGAAGGGTTTCCACGTAAAATCTGTGTGTTCTTTATTTTTGTTTCTCTTTTCTTTACGATATATTTGTCATTATCGATGTTTTTTTTTTTTTCACACATAATAATTGAAATCCCAATCCAAAATTTCAAATTCAAGTTCCCGAATGGAGGGATTAATGTTATAAAATTGTATTTTCTTTAAATATGTTTTGAAAATGACAAGCATATATAGTCGTAACATCTTTTATCTATGTCAGCTATTGGATAGGGTAACACGTGTTATATCAAGGGCATTCTATTTTATGGGCCTAAAAAGCCTTTAGCCTAAAACGAATCTTGTTAAAATTAAAATTTTTTTACTAATAATGTATAAAACTAATTATAAATTTATAAGATTTTTCAAAAGAGTTCCCAAACAATATTTTCTATAAATGATTAAAGAAAAGTTTAAAAACCAAAATGAAGAAAAGGAAAGAAACAATTTGGAACAAACTGAAACTCTCAAACAAAATCAAAATAAATAGAAAAGCAGAAATCATCTCTCCCATTGTCTTTTCCCTTTCATCATCAGTTTACGCTTTTACAACTTCAAGGCCTGAGAAGAAACACTCTCTTTCAATCCTCCACCTCATATCTGCCGCCGTCCATTCCGTTGACTTTTTTCTAACACCAAAATAGTCAAACCTCTTAAACCACCTCCAATCAAAAGTTATAAAAGAAGGAAAAAAAGAAGAAGTTTACAAAAGATCATTGAAACTGAAATTTTCCTGATCCCACAGCCATTGAAGAACATAAAAGGAAATAAAGAAAGTTGGGCTTTTTTTTTGTGTCTTAGGAAATAAGAAATTTTCAATATTGAGAAGATAAAAAAGAAGAAGAAAAGGTACCCTGGACTGTCATGATCAGGTGTTATCGGGTGTATTATAAGAGACAAGATGATCAACACAGCCAACGGTATGATTTCGACCCCGTCTTCGTCGGCGAACGCTCAATCGCCGGGTTTGAAGACTTATTTTAAAACTCCAGAAGGTCGATATAAGCTTCACTATGAAAAGACTTACCCTTCTGGCCTTCTTCACTATTCTCATGGCAAAACTGTTACTCAGGTAAAAAGACTATTTTCGGATTTTAATCAGGACCGATTTTTTATATCACTTCAAATTGGTCTACTTTTTTTTTAGTATGGGATTTATTTTTGGTGTTTTTCTAACTTAAATTTCATAATAAGTGAGCATTTCCAATTTATTAGTAAAAAAAGGGTTTTCAAGAAATACCCATATGTTGGAAGCACTGAATGAACATATTTTATTTAGTTATTTTATATATTGATCATTGTGGTCGAAATATTGAATTTTAAGGACTTTAAGTCAATGCTTATATTTCTAAAGTTAATTTTCAGTTTCAGTATTGGTTTTCTTGGATTTTATTTGAATAAGTTTGATTGGCAGGTTACCTTAGCGCATCTGAAAGAGAAGCCAGCTCCATCAACTCCAACAGCTTCATCTTCTAGTTTCACCGCCAGCAGTGGGGTAAAATCAGCAGCAGCGAGGTGGCTAGGTGCGGGGAATGGGAGCCGTGCACTTAGCTTTGTTGGAGGGAATGGTAGTAGTAAAAGTGTTAGCAGTGCTGGCAAGATTGGATCATTGGGTTCTTCGAGTCCAAGTAATTCAATGACTAATACAAATTTTGATGGGAAAGGAACTTATTTAATCTTCAATGTCAGTGATTCTATTTTTATTAGTGATTTGAATTCGCAGGATAAGGTAATTTAGCATTTCTCTGTTAAGGTTTTTGATGAATGAGAAGGATTGGCTATGGTGGTATTTTAAGAATCATGGTGTTTAATGTAGGATCCAATAAAATCTATCCATTTCAGTAATTCAAACCCTGTCTGCCATGCCTTTGATCAGGATGCCAAGGATGGGCATGATTTGCTTATTGGGTTGAATTCTGGTGATGGTGATGCTCTTTAGCTTGTTATAATTTGCAATTTTACTTTCAATGTTTAAATGCCCAAATTTATGGGTTCTATGTTCATTATTGTAGTTTATTCAGTGTCATTGAGACAGCAGTTGCAAGATGTTGGAAAGAAGCTTGTTGGGGCACAGCACTACAATAAAGATGGTTCTGTAAATAACAGGCAAGATTTAGATTACTACATCCTTTCTGCATGTTCTTATTTTCTAGAAGTATGACTTTCTGAACCTTTATTCATCATTGGAGTTTTCTTTTCTAAATTTACCTGCAAGCTGTTTTGTTTTAGGTTGTTACATGGGTGACTCTTTTAGATTTATACGTTCTAGTTCTTGGATGCTGTAAAGATAGATTGTAAACCCATTTGCTCGGAGCAGGATAATTTTCTATGACATCTTATGAATATGTAGCTTAATTTTCTTCCAAATAGTGCATGTTCAGCTTAGTCCTTTTAATCATTATGAAAATGTCTTTTTTCTGGATTTTATTTTGTTGTCTTACGGGGCTATTGCCACCTTGAGACCTTGTTGTAGAGTGCTTCTTTTGTTTTCTCTGACCTTTTAATATTTCAACTGTAATTTTAGGCTATCAATACTAGAAATATGCTATCGGCAGCTGACTTGGTCTTTCACTAAGTTGATTGTTAACCCTGTTACCAATATTGGACTTGTAATTGGCCTTTCTAGAATTTGCTTCCCTCTTGGGCTTCCCCTGAGGATAATTAAAGGACCAATGACTTTTGTGACTAATAGTGGTTAATCTTGAATCGATGTTTTTAACTGTGTCGACTCATGAAAAAAAATATTTTATGTTGGCTCTATCTCCCATCTGATTAAAATTTGTTGTCTCCAGCAGTCGCTGTACCAGTATTGCATGGATCCCCGGAGGTGATGGTGCTTTTGTGGTTGCCCATGCTGATGGAAATATGTACATATATGAAAAGGCAAGTTTCTAATAATTAAAGAAGGCTTTTTCTACTTCTGGGAGTTCAACTTACAAATTTCATGATGTTCTATGCAGTAAGTTATTTAAGTTATTATTATTTCTTTTCTTTTCTTTTCATTTCATTTTTTGCCCTCTAGAACAAGGATGGTGCTGGTGATTCTTCATTCCCTGTTATCAAAGACCAAACTCAATTTTCTGTTGCGCATGCACGATACAGTAAGGTACTGGGCAATGTTTATTTTTGCATGCCTCCTGAAAATTTGTAGTCTTTACCTTAAAACTATCATCTAACGCTAGAGGCCATTAATGATCCTATCATTTGTATATTTATAGTAGGTGCTGCATAGCTTATAGCTTACTTTTCATATTATGTATTTCTAGGTCTTAGCCAGATAACGTTCTCTTTAAATTATGATGCATTTGTTCCTTCTGGATTATACCTGTCTTTTTATTACATTACAGTAAATGCCATGATAGTCTTGATATCGGGCATGATAGTACCTGCCTTGGCACCATAATTGGTATCAGTCTGACTGTTGTTTGACATCATTGAAGAAGCTGTATAAGTTTTCTTCATATCTTTCCATTTATCATTTTTGTTTGTTGACTTGCCATTATTTACTTGCAGAGTAACCCAATTGCGAGATGGCATGTATGTCAAGGTTCAATTAATAGCATTGCTTTCTCCTCTGATGGGGCCTGCTTAGCAACTGTTGGAAGAGATGGTATCAAGTCAATTTGACACCATTTGGATTTTATGGCTGTTTCCTTTTCTAGGTTGTTTGAACTTCAGTTCTTTTTTCTTTTCACATACTGAGTGCAGGTTATCTGCGAGTTTTTGACTATTCAAAAGAACAGCTAGTTTGTGGTGCCAAAAGCTATTATGGTGCTCTACTATGTTGTGCTTGGAGGTGCTCTATTTTTTTTTCTCTTTTTTTTTTCCCCCAAAGAGAACTCTTTAAACTTGTCCATACTTCATTTTCAAGCTGTCACTTTGTATTCTTTTTTGTATAATATCTAAGCTATCACCTTTGGAGAAAGTAGAATTTGTTATTAACCACATACATTGAACAGTATGGATGGGAAATATATTCTGACTGGAGGTGAAGATGACTTGGTTCATGTTTGGAGTATGGAAGATCGAAAGGTTGTGGCATGGGGTGAGGGGCACAACTCATGGGTAAGATTCTTATTTTGTAGCGAAGGCTTGTTTATTTGTTGCAGATGACAAATGGCTCTATATTCATTTCTTCTAAAATGGTGCTGGCAGGTTAGTGGAGTGGCATTCGATTCTTATTGGTCATCGCCTAATTCAGATGGCACAAGGGAGACTGTCATGTACCGTTTTGGTTCTGTTGGTCAGGTATGTAAATGTTGTGTGTGTGATGGCTGTCCTGAATTCTTGATGCCATGTTTTTCCATGGTTATTTCCTGTCGTGTATTTCTGTGGGTTTGTGGAATCAACTTTAGTTCCAGAAATGTCTAGCTTTCACAAGTTATTGATGCCTGATACTAACTTAATGTGGTTGAAGCAACATTTCTAGAGCTAGCGGTTGCCTCTTTCTCTACTTATGATCTTGATGTCTATTTTTAGGACGGAATAGTGGTGATCTATAGCACATGGAATGACTATTTAGATTGTAAGAAATGTTTAGAGGATTTTAACCATATGAAACTTAGGTCTGCTTCGGTTACTATACATTGTAATTAGGTTCTTGTTTAAACAGCATCTTGAACTGTTAATCTAATGAACATCATTTCTAGGTTAGGATACAAATGTGAAAAACATGAAGGCCAAGACATATTTCAAAGAATAAGGGAATACATCACTTGTACTCTCTGATGACTGTATTTAGTTCATTTTTATCGAAAGCCGTATATTCATAGAAAAAAATTTGGGTCAAAATGTGCTGTCAGTCCATGTACTTTCACAAAATTAGAGAATTATCCCCTGTACTTTAAAAGTTAAAAATAAAATCCTTACTGTTTTTATTTAAAAATCTTAATCCAATCCAACCATTAACACCGTTAGCATTGTCCATCAAATTTTGTCAACTTGGCATGTTTATTTTCTATCAATCATATGCCGCTTCATAAGAGAGCAGCTTAATCAGCATGCCAAAATTGACAAATTTTGGTAAAAAATACCGACGATATTAATGATGGTCATTGGATTAGGATTTTTAAACCGATAAAGTAAGAGACTTTTAATTTTTTAAGTATAGGGATTAAATCTCAAAATTTACCCAAGTACAAGAACTGTGTCCACATTTTAACCAACATTTTGTAGTCAAAGAGCACGGCTGGGGAAAGGCAGAAATAGGAGAAAAGCAAACACACACACCCCACACACAAGTAGGTCTTTCTTTTCCGTTGAGGGGGAAATACTAGATCTATCAATTTTGACCCTAACCCACAAACCAGACCTGATTAGCCCGAATCCAAACCCGAGCCAAGTGCCAACCCAGTTTGACCCTAAAAAGTCAACAACTCGAACCCAAATGACATGATCGAGACTATCTGACCCAAAAATCCTGTCCGGCAAACCCGAATGTCTTGAACCCAAAACAACCTAAACTTGAAACTGACCCAAACCTGAAAATTTTAAAACTTAAATTAAGCTGATCCAGATTGACCCGAACCAAAACCAATCCATCCTGCCCAATTGATAGGTCTAGGGAATACTAAGTGCAGGTTTTAAGCATTAATACATTAGAATTTGGAATTTAGGAGGCTCCTTAATAAACTTGATGAACCTTTTGTATTATTCCTTCCTTAAAAGATAAAAAAGGTGCCGTTCATCTGCAGCGTGTGCCCATCACATCTCATTACTGCCTCCATTGTAGGATACACAATTGTTATTGTGGGACCTGGAAATGGATGAAATTGTTGTGCCATTGCGTCGATGCCCTCCTGGTGGATCTCCCACTTACAGCTCTGGATACCCTCCTGGTGGATCTCCCACTTTCAGCACTGGGAGCCAATCTTCCCACTGGGACAATATATGCCCACTGGGTACCCTGCAACCTGCCCCAAGCATTCGAGATGTTCCGAAAATTTCACCACTGGTTGCTCATCGTGTTCATACCGAACCTCTCTCAGGCTTGATTTTTACCCCGGAATCCGTACTTACTGTTTGTCGACAGGGGCACATAAAAGTCTGGATGAGACCCAGTGGTGCAGAAAGCCAATCAAGCAACACTGAAACTGTATCCAGTTCCAAGGATAAACCTTTAGTTTCCAACACACTTGGCAGTACTAGCCATAAACGATGACCAGCCATCAATAAATGGATGGCAAAGAATAAAGTTCCGCCTTTGTAATGGAATTGCAATGAGGTTAACCAACTGAATCCATTGTATATTGAAGGACAAAAAAGCCATTGACAGAGCCAAAGAGGTATGGAGGAAGAAAGAACTTCCATTGTAAGTAGAAACGGCTACTTCTAGAAATATATTTAGGATACGATAGGAATCACATGAAGTTTGCTCCTTTAAGATTTGTAATATATCTTAGAGGTGCATTTGAGTGATTATTTATGATCGGTGATTCATCATCACCACTACGGTATGATTTTTGTTGGATCATAAGACCCTCCAAAAATAATAATAATAATACTGATGTTGAACATGCAGATAGCTTCATGAAAATGAAGTGGGTCAAATTTGTCCTGAAATCTTGGTAGATGATTTGGTTGAAACATAAGATTTTACTGTTATCATGAGCTTCCAAACGAGTAAAAATCTCTTACCTAAAGCTATATCTTTTGTTTCTCCTGATATAACCACAAAATCCAATAGTTTCTTTTATTTGCATGTTTTTGTATTGTCCAAAATAAACAGTGAACTGCTACATAGGCTTCAACAGCAACACAGGACTCTATTTACAGTCTCGGTTTATAAAAGTTCCAACATCTATAGTATCATCTCTATTTATATTCTTTCCTATGTCTCTTCTGTACAATCTCTTTAATACCATTTACGATAGAATCTTCACTGGTTTCTTTTATTTGCTTAGAACTTCTTTGCTTCTTCAGTTGAAAACATGGGTCTTATAAATTGGATAATCATTTTGTAAGTGATACACTAGATTTAACATTATGGGCCATTTAAGTCTAGAGGCATGTACTCTGTTTCAATTTTTTTTATTCTTTAGACTTTGTTTATACTCCTAGAGGGCCAACCTAGTCGAATGTAGAAGTGTTTATGGACTAAGTTTGAATTTGGTTTAAGTATCACATTAATATATTTTATATTTGTTTAAGCCTAACTTGACATGAAATATGAGCTTATATTTGTAAATAGTTAATCGAACTCATTTTAGGCTCACCCATATTATTTTGAAACAAAAAAAAATTAAAATATATATTTATACTATTTTTAATTTAATATTTTTTATTTATTAAAATTTTATATAGTGATTTCAACTTTTTTTAATGTTTAAATTATAGTATTATAGGTTTAATTTTTATGGGTTATAAATTACATAATGTATAAAAATAATATAATATAAAACATTACAATCTTAAAAAAAAAAGCCGGGTTGGACTTGGGCTTTGAATGTTTAAGCCCAAGTTTGATTTATATCGTCTAATTTTCTTGTTTGAGCCTTTTTTTTGGGTCTAATATTTTGATTCAAATATCTTAAATTTAGAACAAGCTTTTAATCTTAGACAAATAGCCTGATTCATGATAGCTTAAAAATGGGCTTGATTAAATGGAATGGACCTTCGTGGCTTTTGTTTAAAGAAAAAAGAATCTAACTTAATTCAACCATAAAAACAATTAAAAATGATCATAAAAATAAATGATTCAACCTAAATGATCTGAAATGAAAATTTCAAAATACTTTAAAAACTCGAATTAGTCTGATGAAGGGCTGTCTTGGGACAATAAGACTGAAGGAGGAGGAAAGGAGTTTGTTAGTTTGAAATGCGGTGATGGGCAGCTACAAACAAGAAAGATCAAAGCTTGTTGCTGGGCCAAGCATATCGGAAGATGAAACAATTTAAGGTGGCCTGAAAATTAGGTTCAATGGACCGACAAAGGTGGATCCAATAAATCGTACCATGTCAGTCGCTCACTGCAATAAACAATAGAAAGTGCCGAAAAACATGTGGAAGGGGTCCCATAGCCCACGCTCTTTGTCAGAAAAAAAAAAAACAAATCAGTTGTGAATTGTGATACACTTTCATAATTGATTAGTGTGCCCCCTTCCATACAGATTAGAAACTTCCTATACCTGCCACGTAATCCCAACAACACGTCACTGGAGCATCTTCCTCTTGGTCGGTCCCACTCATTATCTTGCTGAGCTGCTAGTGGTGAGAGACCCCAGATCTATCACGTTTTTCATTGCTTCAGCTATTAAAGTCTGACCTCTTTCACACTTCACTTCATGAAGTACAAGCTCCTTTCTTTGGAAAAGAAATCCCCACTCAAAGTTTTCGTTCTTTTTTCCTTTGTTTCAAATTTTCAATCAAAGGTTGACAACCCAGATTGAGATTGAAGCTAATTCATCAAAGGATGTAATGTAGCGTAGTTAAAGATTGAGTATTGGGGATGTTTCCAGGGGGGAATGAGGAAATATTGTTAGAAATGAAGTCAAGAAAAAGGGTTCCAATGAAGGTATGGTTAACTGCTCAAAGATCAACAGGTCTCCTCGTGGGTGGAAATCACACATCCTCCAGGTTTTGCACTCGCTAAATTTGGTTTCTTGCTATGTGTTGGGTTCAAATTTCTCTTGGTTTCTCATATTTTAATATTGGATCTTCCTTGCTACTACTTGAGTTTCAAAGTGTTAAAAAAGACAATGGATTTTAAGACCTTTAAGTTGATAATTTTTCATGGGTCTTTAGGGAGGCGTGTGCTTTTACGCGCTTTCATGGTTGCTGCTGCTTTGTCGGTTGTTCCTTTAATGCAAATCATCTCTGGCGCCGGTCCAGATATATTGTATACCCTTTCTGCTTCGGCATGCTGTGCCATTGGAACCGGTTCTCCAACCTCAACTATGTTCCCTGGCAAATTTTTGTTCTCCAAAGTTTGGGGTTCATTTGGACCGGTTCAATGCGAGGAAAACAAGAACTTGACAACCAGCGTGGTTAAAGAGCTAATGGAAAAGCAAATTTTGAGTTACAATGCAAAAGCTCTTTGTGTGGGTAAAGGCTCAATGTCAGCTGTTATGGCATTGAAAGACTTGGGATTCAGTGATGTTACTGGGGTTTATAGGCACCCTTGTTTCTCTCTCAAGCATAAGAAATTTGTTTATGAGCTTGATTATGAGGACAATTCTTATGATTTTGTGATATCTAGGGACTTAGATAAGGTTTCAGCCCCTGCTATGCTGGTGCTTGAGGTTGAACGTGTTCTTACTCCTGGTGGGATAGGGTCCATGCTTGTTGGTCGTAGTGGTAGCTTGATCAGGTCTGTAACTCCAATTTCTTCCTTATTGAAAGCTTCCAGTGTTGTTCATGTTGATTATGTGAATGGCTTTGCATTGATTGTATTCAAGAAGAAACTCAAAAATGGCACTTACTTCGAGCAGTATCGGCTACCAGCCGATTGTCGGTCTATGGCAAACACCAAACCTATATTGGATAACATTGAGCCTCTTTTGGAGAAGAGGCCAGTCGGATTTGAGAAAACTATTGCTTATTTGCCTGAATTTGTTAACATTTCTCATAAGCAACGTTTGGTGTATATTGATATTGGGGCAAGTGACCATTTGAACTCTAACGTTACAGATTGGTTCTTGCCATCTTATCCCGTGGATCGAAAAGCATTCCATGTTTATTTCATCGATCACAATACTTCAGTGATGCTATCCTATGTCAACAAGCCTGGTATCAACTTTGTTTATTATCCTAGCCTTGCTGGAAATAGAGCTACATCCAATTCTAAGGCTTCCATTGATTCTGATGATTCCGATCCGTATGTTGAAGACGAAGGATTCGACTTCCTTCTTTGGATTAAAGAAACAGTGCAAAATGCAGACTTTGTGGTTCTGAAGATGAATGCAGGGGAACTGGAGTTGAAAATTCTCTCAGATTTGTTTGAAAGTGGAACCATATGCTCCATTGATGAGCTATTCCTGCACTGTTCCAACCGAGCGGTGAACAGAGATTGGATGAATCTCTTCAAGTCCCTTAGAGGAACTGGTGTTTATGTCCATCAATGGTGGGGAGATCAGTGACCACCATTGACATGGTGGGACTCTGTTTCAGATTAACTGTCTTGTTTGAGTCATGAGTCAGTCTATGCATCCTTATGGTGGTTGAGCATTATAGCTATAAAATAAGCAACCACTAGGGTCTCTACTTTCCTTAATAAAAAGTTCGCAAATTATGTGTGCTTATTGCTTAATTACCCTCTTCTGTTTTCTTCATGTTAGTTCCTTTCTTTTTTCTTTTTTGTGTGTTGCATGTGGACTTTTTGCAGTAAAGTGCTAACATAATTGCAGTAAAAAGCCGAAGTGAACAATGATTTAAGAGATGAAGATGACCTTAGGCAATATTACCAATATCCCATTTACACTTTCAACATAAAAGTTACAAAGCTTTTAAATATATATTTGATTTCCTTCTTTTATGGAAAGAGAATATATATACAAAATTACAAGAAAAATATTATATACAAAGTTTACAATTTACATTGCTGATTCAAGGAATGGTTATTTTTTTTTTTCTCAACCTCTCATGGATGAAGCAGTTCAATGGAACCACCATAGTTCTAACAAAAGTCAATGAAAGCATTCCTTAGATAGCTATGAAATCTAAAAAGAATTCAAATGGTATATTATGCAAGGTCATCATATTCCTCTGCAACATCTTCAAAAATGGTTTCCAAACCTGGAGAAGATGAAGGCTTTTCCGGGTAAATGATGGGAGCTGGTGCTACTTCCATCCAGGAACTCCTTTGCCTGCTTTCCTTAGCCATTGAAAGTCTTTAATGAAGGGTCAATTGATTAAAAGAAGGGTTAAAACAATGAAATACCTCTCTTCCTCCTAATCCAAAGAAGAAGAGAGATGTTAAAAAATTCTGGGGAAGACCTTCAAAAAAGAAAAGACCCTTCTGAATTTTTAAGGTTCTAAAGAGAGAACCAAGGAATCAATTGAGATTTGTGAAGAATGAAACAGCTTTAAATAGACAGCTTAAACAGAGTAGTTGAGTCATAGATCAAATATAGAAGAGTCCCCCCGGAAACCAAGGACATGTTGGAGAGCAATGAAATTATTTCACCAAAATTGGTATTCTACCAGATCAACAACAAACGCTGATTCCAAGGTAATTTTTAGCAGTCAAACCCCAAAAATAGAAAAAAAAAATTGACTTCAAGATGATCAATCTAGCTAGTTGAAATGCATGCTAGATGTCAATCTAAGCAAATACCACATTGAAACCAATGAAATAAACATCATCACTTCCCCTTAGATTATCACATTCTAAAAGAATTTATAGGCATTAATATCAACAATCCATCAAAAACAGAAGCAAGGTAAGTGCAGTTGAAAAATGCATTCATCAAAATTGAAATTTTCATCCAAGTATAAAGTTCCACAATAAGCAAAATTCAGAACATAAGCTCACCAGCTCGACAATTTTCTTAATCATTAAACCCCCAGGAAACTTAATCATTATCATCTTTTTAACAACTACCTAAAAAACTTATAAAACACAAACTTTTGAAAAGAAAACAATTAAGTAAAGCAAAAGAGAAAAACCCAGTTTCTTTCATTTGGTTTTACTCCAAGGGAACATCAATTTCCCCATCAGAGATCTCCTGCTGCAGATCTTTGGGGTCTTTCCCATCAACCGTACACCCAACGGAAACACAAGTTCCCAAAATCTCCTTCACGGTTCCTCTCAGGTCCTTAGCCATGGATCTAGCCTTCATGACTTTCGCGATCTCGACCACATCATCAAGGCTAATATTCCCATTATGCTTAATATTCTTCGTCTTCTTACGATCCCTTTCAGGCTCTTTCAACGCCTTGATGACCAGAGCGGCGGCGGATGGGACTACAGTGACTTTAGCTTGCCGGTTCTGGACAGTAAGCTTGACGGTGACGCGTAAGCCCTTCCATTCCTTGGCGGTTTCCTTAGCGATGTCTTCACCAATTTTCTTGGGGGAGAGACCCAAAGGACCGATTTTGGGTGCGAGTGAACTGGCTGCTCCGACTTCACCGCCGGTAACTCGCACGAATACGTCGACGACTTGGGATGGGTCGAACTTCGGCGGCATGTTTAGGGTTCGGAATTTGAAAGGAGAGAAACTGGGCTTTTTGGGCAGCGGCGAAGTGGAAATGAGAAGAGTGTTGAGGGGTTTAAAGGAGTAGAAAATTAGGGATTTAGGGTGTCAAAAAATGTTGGGCCGTTGAAATATCGAAGAGTCTTTGACTTGTCTATTAGACCCGTTGAAATGACATGGGTTTGGAGGTAATATTGACCTAATTAATTCGAGTTTTTAAGGTTGATTATGGGTTGAACCCAAAAATAATTCGAACCCGAGCTAATTTTAATTTTAAATAGGTGAACACCCAATGTAAAAAAGGTACCAAGTAATGGAACTATCAATATTATCAGAGCCTATAAGACAATAATACTAGGTTGAGAGAAAAAGGGGGAAAACAAGTACTTTATAATTTCATGGTTGCTTTCCCTCAAAGATCCAAATATAGTACTTTAGAAGTGGAGAAGAAAACATTAGCTTAGGAACCCTAGCAAAACTGATCTATTTACACTGCTGGTGCAATTGACAATACAACAGATTGAAAATGGCTGCACAATGCTATAACAAAGAAGTACAATCAATGGGATGCCAATGACCAGAAATTCATTAGAAACGACGGAGACATGGCGAACCAGCTGATGAAAGCCATTGCTGTGGCGGTCTCGAATCTAGTGCAGTGGTTCAAAGCACATTTATCGAGATCGTTGCCAATCAGAACTGTGATTCCAGCTGATGCACAAGCTGCAGCGAATGTAAGGGTCGACGTGATCTGCATCGAGACATCACTGGTTTTATTCAACTAGCAAATTAAGTTAACTAAACATTCCCACCCAGAAGAACCCCCAAAGCTAAACCACTAAAGATTTTAAAATGGCAAACTAGAATGTGCATTGACAGCCTATAGCTTTGGACATGGATACTTCCAAGGAAAATGAATAGTAGAGATCGGAGTAACATAGGTAGCATGTGCATTGAGAACAATAAATGTGATGAACACTGTCAGATCATCAGTTCTATATAGCTATGTCGTGAATGCAGAGTAGATAATGCTTTTGCCCATAGATGGAAGTTTCATTTGCAAAATCAGAATAACCATTGCTTAGTGAAATATACAGCAACGAGGCTTAATAAATTAATAGTATAAGGCCTCTTTCTTTAACGATTAAAATTTTTAGATCCTTTGTTCTCTACTAAAAGATATCTGTATGAACAGAAAAGGTAAAATGCAAGAGCGACCATCATGTCGAGCTTCAGTTTTAGTAACTTTTACTCTAAAGAACACGAAGAGGTTTTGGGTGTATAAATTTGACCTGCATACTTGATGTAATGAAAGATGCCCAAGGGAAAAATTGGTTAATGAAACCAAATCATAGCTCCCATCAAACTGAAACTCAACTTTAGGTAACAAGTGATGGCCTTATAAATTTATGAAAAGATAAAGAGGTAAACCAGTGAATTAATGGCAAACAAAAAGAAAGGGAATAATGTAATGATAAGTTTTGTTGCAGACCCTGTGTGCTCGATTAAAAGTCTCTTACCCCATCACCAATGGTGAACAAGCGGATTGCTCTGTAGTTCCTCAGGCTCCGTTTCACCAAAAGGGCATATATATCAACAAATGCAAGAGACAAGCTCCACAAACTTTGCAAGCCAACAGCAAGAACAAGGTAGCTGATGCATTGGAATCATCAAATATTCATGTTACAAATAAGACTAAAAATCATGAAATTATCATCTCATCTAAAAGACAGTTTCGTTGAAACTATCTCGTAATCTCAGATTGTAAACAAAAAAAACAGCATAATTTTGTCACTAACTTAGGCATGGTACTAATCTATCACATTTTCGCTAACCTAACATACTCTTTAAACAAAGCTTAATATACACCCATGAAAGCAAGTAACTAACAGATGGAAACAGAAGTCCAGAATTTATATGGCCAAAGAGACGAAAGCTATCCGTGTTTTATAGGGAAACAAACATATAATCGTTTAACCTGCAAAAAGAAAGAATGCTAAACTATAGCATCTTTTTACTAGTATCAAGCATCAAAGTAAAATCCGGAACTTCTTTGAAGAAAGCCTGTGGAAAATACCTAAATGATATACATTCAGCTCTAAATTGCCAATTTCTACCTCAACTTCTTATACTATTATGTGCTCATAACAGTTTGATTTAATCCCAAAAGTAAGGGTATTCTTGATCCACAACTACACTGATCATCAAAGTCTTTAACATTAGTTCAAATGTGTTACAAACATCAGGTCAAAATATGTCATCAGTCCCCATACTTGAATGAAGTTTGAGATTTAGTCCATGTACTTAAAAAGTTCAATGCTCTCAATATTTTTATTTGAAAATCTAAGTCCAATAGCTGACATTATTGGCACTTTTTGTCAAAATTTACCATCAAAGATACAATCATACCAACTTCAAAAGCAAATCATTATGAACTCTATAAGCATACCTTACAGTAAGCAAATTTTGAAGGGCAATATTGCTGGTGTCCACGATTGGACTAGAACTTTTAAATTGGAAAAGTAAGAGGATTTAGTTTTTAGCTTTCAATCTCAAACTTCGTCTAGGTACCGAGAACCGGTAGCATATGTTGACACAAAGATTATTATAAACATAACAATTTTCCATATATCAGATTGAAAGATTAGAATTTTATAGAAAAACTTAAAACTAAGGAGTTCTAGTCGATTATAAAGCTAAAACTATAATCATAATAGGTTGGTGATGATCAAAGCAAATAAATTGAATGTCACTTTCGTTAGCTCAAGTTTACACTCTATTGGTAGAAACCGGAATTTACAATGTGAAAGATCAGAACACAAAATGAAACTAAAAAAGCCTCACTAATAAACTCAATACAACATTCAAAAAAAAAAAAAACCAAAGAAAGGGAAAAGATCGAAAGATTAGAATCGAAAAAGAAAAGGGGCTAATTACCCAAAACTTAAGCATCAGACTTTTATAGAAAAATTTAACTTAAAATCAGGAAATATTGGTTGGGTATAAAGACAAAATGATAATTATAAAACTTTGGTGGTGATCAAGGCACTCTCATTAGCTCAAGTTTTGCACTCTATTGGTAGAAACTGGAATTCACAATGAAAAAGATCAGAACATAAATCAAGCTAAGAAAAGGCTCACAAATAAATTCCATTCAACATAATAGAAAACCCAAGGAAAGAGAAAGATTGAAACATTAGAATCTAAAAGGAAATGGGGTTAATTACCTAAAAGCTGTGGCGGAGCGGAAATCACTGGTCGTGGCCATTACGGAGACGGAAATAATGGCGAAAACGAACTGAGAAAGACGAAGAAAAAGGCCACCTTTAGTCCCGGGCATGCCTTGAACGTCCTTCATCCTCACTCTAGGACCATGCACCGCAGCCTCCGTCAACGGTGGAGCCTCCACCGGGTGCACCGTCGGACGGCTGACGCTCATTGCTCTTCCCCTTTTTGCAAATAAAGAAAATATAGGATTTTTAATGAAATGGAAGGAGCAAAGCTCTAATTTGTCATTGTGTTGTGAAAATGGAAGTTTTAAGGGGGGAAATGTGGGTTGAGCTCCCCGTGTCTTGAACGAACGAACCAACCGTGCTAACTAAGCTCTCACTTTAGCTGACTTTACTCATAAAAGTCAATGGGGGATAGTACGGTGTTGAATCTGAGCCGTTAGTTTGGTGAAGAGTGGGCCTAGTGTTTCGTTTACGGACCTGATCATGAAATCATTAAACCCGCATTCATTCTCTTACTTCTGGCCTGCAACTTGGAAATAGTCACCACTGGTTATCAACTCCAACTTTACAATCACCCTCCATTTGGAAAATTTGTTTTTATGGATAATAATAAAAATATAATTTTACTATTTAAATAGTTTATATCTTTATAATTTTTAAAAGAATAATAAAAATATAATTTCATCATTTAAATAATTTATATTTTTATAATTTTTAAAAGAATAAATTAAATTTTTATAACTTTAGATAATTTTTATTATGTTAAGTAATCTTATATTTTAATAATACTATTATTAAAAGGAATAATATTTAATGCACTGGTTGTGGAGTTTTTAAACTTTACATGCAATGTGAAGGGGTTGACAAGTGTTTTAAAGCTACTTATGAAATAAATAAAGTACACTATTAATGTACAAAATACTAACTCTGTTGCGATTTCCCAAGACTTAGAATAATTCGAAAGATTGCTTATTTTGAAAGATCGTCTTGAATAGGTTCAAAGGTTGATGGAAATCGTGACCCGTAGCATTTGAATATTTTACAAAACTGGAGTTAAAATCAAACTCGACCCGCGTAAATTTGACAAATGCTAAAACCTTGGTATAACAAAGACGCCACACTTCGGGGTGGTAAACAAAGTGAAAAGTCAAAAGGGGTGAACACCACAAACTCAAAAAGTTTGATAAGTTCGATAAAATCACTTAAGAATCTTAGAGAGAAAATTCTCACAATATTATTTTATATTCAAAAATAGTACCACCAAAACATCCTTTTACAAAACTATTTATAGATTCCTAGAATGACTACTCAAATTCGACATAACGATGTTCATACTAGCACTTAAAACGTTCACACACAAACATAAACTTGTCCACACTTGACATCAATATGTTCACACACTAGGAATTAAATTCGCTTCATGCTTGATGTTTGGTGCATGCTTTGGCCGAATAAATGTAGTGTCTCTTCACTTAGGCATTCATGCATGCTTAGCTAGGAATAATATTTACATTAATTTAAATTAATCTTATTTAATTTAATCTTATTTTGTAAATTAATCTTATTTTGTAAACCAACCACCCAAAATACACAATTACATTAGCCTTCACACAAAATGGGTTGAAAATTAAAAGGTTAAAGGGTATTGGAATTTTATGTGAGAGAGATTAATTTTATTTTGAATGGTTTATTTATTGGGTTAGTATTTATTACATTGCTAATGTATTTTTTATTTCACAAATAGTCTTAAAATTATTATATTTTTTTCTTTTTTTAATATTTTTATACCCCCGTAGGACACTTGTAGACCTGTTCATGAGTCGGGCCATTGAAAAGTGAGAGAGTTTGGGTAAAAATAAAAGCTCGAAAAATGAGTTTGGACAAAAAATAAGGTCCGTTTAGAAAACGGACTATTCTTCGAGTAAATTTTTTTTGGCCCAAGCTAGGCCTGGCCCAAATATGGAAAAAAAAGAAAAAAACTCATGGTCTTCTTTATTATTTTATTGCTGTTTGTTACTATTTTGTTGCTATTTTCTTGTTCTTTTCTCACCATTTTGCTGCAATTTCACTATTATGTTGCTACTATTTTGTTGCTATTGTTTGGATATTGTATAACTCTTGTTTTATTATTAATTTTGTTACTATTTTAGAGGTATTTTCTTGTTAAGTTGCATCTATCTTAGTGTTAATTTAAATATAGATATTTTTTTAAATTTGTTTTTAATTTATTTGGAAACATTTATTTTAATGTTTTTAGTATTTTTTTGTATTATATTTTTTAAAAAAATTATATAAAAAATTAATACGGACGGGCCAAGCTCGAGTTTTAGCATTTTTATCCGAACCAGGTTTGAGCAAAATTTTAGATTCATTTTTTGGGCCGGTCTGGGCCCAAGCCTAGCAAATGGGCTTAAAATTTTGATTGGTCCCAACCCGGCCCATGAACACTTCTAGACACTTGTCAACCTCTTAACTTACTTAATAGAGTGTACCAAATATTATTCTTTAATCATTAACTCCGATGTTTTATTTTACAAAAATAGAACAATCTCTACTATTTTGGTTTTACAACATCACTACTACCTTAATTTCACAATTTTTTTACTTTATAAAAAATTAAGAATTTATTCCGATGGATAAGATTGTTAAGCAAAAATTAGTGGTTTAAATGAATTAACTTGTTGAAATATAAGAAAGTGAAAAGGGATAGAAATGAATGATTTTAAATAAATGCAAAAGTGTGAGATAAAAAAGGAGACGAAAGTCAAGTGCTAACTCCTAAGGAAGCCATTTGGAACCACTTCCTTATATTTCTTCACGTCCTTGCTTTAGACTCGCCAACTTACTATTTTTCCTTTTTCCTTAATTATTTTCTTTCAAGTTGACAATGGTTCTTTATTCATTCTTGTGTCTTGTTTTTTTCTTCATGGTTTCAAGGTTGTCCATTTTAAGAAACTACAAACCATAATGGCAATTTTGAGGTTGGGTTCTAAGTCTGAAGCATTTCATCGTGAAGGTAATTCTTGGTAAGCATTTTTTTTTATATATAAAAAAAAAGTGGGTTTTTGCTATTTTATAAGTTTCTGCATTAAACACTGTTGACTTTTGGTGTGCAATTCTTTAAGGTTGTGTACTATGCATGCATTAATCGTATTCTTGATAGCGTACTGTAGATTTTAACATATTTTGATAAATAATTTGAATTTGACCTAAAATCCTAGACAAATCTTGGTCTGTGTCAGACATGTTATAAGTAGAATGTCTTGTTAAATGAGAGCCTTAGCTTCAAACATGGTGTGTTGGATTATGAACAATCATTGAACTAAAAGGCACAATGAGACGGTAAGAACGTACGGACTTACCGCAATGTTGGGATTCATGGATCTGGATTATGGTTATTTTCTTTTCAGGATCTGTACATCTGGACTTCCTAGTGATATTAACATTAACATTGGTGAAATGTCTTTCCAGCTCCATAAGGTGTGTTATTTCATCTATATTTTGTCTTTGAAATGGATGCTAAGTTGATTCGATCTCGACACCAATTTGCAGTTTCCATTGCTTTCGAGAAGTAGATTACTAAGGAAGCTTATAGAAGAGTGTCCTAATGGTGATGGAGCAAGTTTTAGTCTGAGGCTTGATGATTTACCTGGTGGAGCCATAGCTTTTGAGCTTATATCCAAGTTTTGCTATGGTGTTAAGATAGAACTCAATGCACAAAACGTAGTTAGTGTTCGTTGTGCTGCAGAGTATCTCCATATGACCGATGAATATGGAAAAGGGAATCTCATCTCGCAAACGGAGTCTTTCCTTAACGAAGTGCTCGGCAATTGGGCGGATTCAATACGAGCTCTTGAAGCATGTGAGGAAGTTATGGCACATGCTGAAGACCTTCACATTGTGTCCAGGTGCATAGATTCGTTGGCAACCAAGGCTTGTGCAGATCCAAGTTTATTTGGCTGGCCTTTGGCGGGACGCAAGAGCAATCAAAGTCCTGAAACCACCAGCTTATGGAACGGAATATCGACCATGACCAAGACGAAACCTACGAGTGACAACTGGTGGTACGAAGATGTAACGTTCCTTAGTTTACCACTATATAGAAGACTGATTTTAGCCATTGAATCAAGAGGAATGAGGCCTGAGAGCATTGCTGCATCAGTGGTATACTATGCTAGGAGGTATCTGCCCTTGATGAATCGACAATCGAGTTTCGACGATGCAAACCCCGGGCCAAATATTCTGAACCCTTCAGAATCCGGTCAAAGGGCTCTTTTGGAAGAGATTGTGGGGTTAATTCCTAACAAGAAGGGAGTCACATCAACCAAGTTTCTCATTAGACTCCTTCGTACGGCTATGGTACTGCATGCAAGTCCATCGTGCCGGGAAATTTTGGAGAAGAGGGTTGGATCACAGTTGGATCAAGCTTCACTTGTTGACTTGCTCATACCAAATATGGGTCATTCTGAGACCCTTTACGATATAGACTGTGTTCAGAGGATACTTGATCATTTCTTCTTAGAAGAGCAGGCTGCGGCTGTAGCAACTCCGGATAACATAGTTGAGGAGGGGCAATTAACGAATGAATCCAATTCAATGGAGCCAATGACAACGGTGGCTAGGCTGATAGACGGATTTTTAGCTGAAGTAGCACCGGATGTTAATTTCAAGCTTCCAAAGTTCGAGGCTCTTGCTTCTAGCATCCCGGATTATGCAAGACCGCTTGATGATGGCCTCTATCATGCCATTGATATGTATTTGAAGGTAGTATTATCTCCCCTGGTTTCTATATTTCAATGTTGTTAATTCTTAAGGGGTCCAGTCCCTGATTCATTTTACATATTTCGCATTTGCAGGCACATCCATGGATTACGGATCCCGAGAGAGAGCAACTATGTAGACTGATGAACTGTCAAAAGCTCTCATTGGAAGCTAGTACACATGCAGCCCAGAACGAGAGGCTACCGCTTCGAGTAATTGTCCAAGTACTCTTCTTCGAACAACTACGACTTCGTAAGTCGATTTCTGGATGGTTCTTCGTCTCTGACAATCTCGAAAACTCGGCAAATCCCAGTGGAAACGTTGGACGCAAGAAAGATGGGTCTCATCATGCAACCGATGGCGAGGATGATGTGACGCATCGAGTTTCCGAGCTCGAAAAAGATTGTTCGGGTATGAAAGAGGAGCTCCGGAAGCTGGTGAAGTATAAGAGAAGTTGGAAGAATTTCACTAGAAGGTTAGGATTTAGTAAGTCACAGTCTTGTTGCTCAAAAAGATCGAAGCCTTCGAATCTAAGAGCAATCCCCCCATCAACTGTAAACAGATAACAAAATTGTGAAAATATTGAGGTAGTGGCAACTGAAACTTTGAAGGTCAACTAATTGAAAAACTTCGTTTAATTTCTGGCATATAAATGCAACAATATCTTGATTGTTTTTGTTAGAACAATATATAAATGCAACAAAATTTCTTTCTATTTTCCCACCATCTTTCATATTTCAGTTTCGTATTTAAGTGAATTGTTTCCGTCCATGCAAAACGTAGAGCTGAACAGAGTCTTAAAGAAAATGACACTGATCCACACATTAAAAATTTCATTAATTTTTTATAAGTTTATTTTATCCCCACGCAACAACACTTTTTAAGAATTTTGCATTAGTTTTTTGGATCACTCAAATCTTTTTTTTTTCTCCCTTCTTTAGTTACTTGATTATTGGACAACCAGAGTAATCTAATGGAGAAAATGGAAGGACTATTATGGAGCCAGTGTATGAAAGCTTCATTGATGAAACTCGGTATCTCATAAATGGGGAAAACAATCTCAAATAAGGCATTATGATCATTGGATATTTTGATCCCGAAAGAATAGCCTGGAACTGCACAAGGGGAGCAGTTTAGTTTAGAAGAAAAGAAGAAATAAATACATAAAATGTGTTCATCAAGAAAGAATTAACAATCGTTTTTTGCAATGTTCTAGCAAGGTGGAAGATCCATTGGTGGTGGTATAATAGACTCTTCCGGTGACTTCCCGTTCTCGACCAGAAAGGCCATCTTTAGACCCCACATTGTATGCAGCTCCAAGTGACAATGCATAAACCAAACTCCTGCAAATTAGTCCAAAAAGCCTGAGTAAGTTCGATAAGCTCCAAAACTATTTATTGAAAGGGTCATATATGTGAGAAATTACCTGGATTATCAGCTCTGAATCTTATAGCTGTCCATCCTCCGGTTGGCACTCCAACTGTGTTTCTCTCCGGGGGATCGACGAGGTTGAACTTAGCAGGGTCTTTGGAGGGATTGAAGTTCCCAATACCACTTCCGACAACGAAAAAATTGAAACCGTGAAGATGGAATGGGTGTGACTCCACCGTGAGGAGGTTTGTATCCTGTAATACAAGCTCAACGGTGGAATTGAAAGCCACCTTGCTGAGCCTTGTTCCTAATGAAGTGCCAAGGTTTGCTGTAAGTGGAGCACCAGTGTAGTTAAATGGGACCGGAGGTTGGTCGGGGAAGTCAGTTTTAAATACTCCTTTGATGTTGAAATAATGAGCCTGCAGAAGACCAACCTTTGGCATCACAAAGGTAATGTTGTTCAATGAAGCTGTGAGTTGTGTACCATTTTTACAACTTGAACATGGGTTTGCACCTAAACCAATGGTGTAAAATAGATGGCGGTCGACTTTTAGTGGGACTTTTGCCGGGAATTGTGGGGTATTTAGGCTTTTAAGTCTTTTGTTATAGCTCAAGGCCACATTGGTGTTGTTTGGTGCAGGCAATTTGGGCATGGATGGAATAACCGTCTTCGGGATGTCTTTGTAATGTAGAATTGCTGTAACAGTTTTGTTATCCACGGGAACTGGTGCATCCATGAAAGGCCTGGCTGCCATGAAATATCGACTTGGAGGTTGATCTGCTTTGATTAGAACATTGGTAGTTTGGCCTGGCGCGATTAGGATGACCCTGGTTGTGAAGGGCTTGGTGTAGACAGCATCAATCTCTACCACAGTCATGTTATGACCCGCGATCGTGAAAAACAGTTCATCATTGAGTGCAGCGTTGATAATCCGTAACAAGTAAGTTTTGCCTGCCTCAACCTCCATCGAGAAGGTATCTAAAATTGAAACAAGTCACATTGCATAACATTAGCATAATTCTTGAAGATGATCATTTCTTAAAAATAGTTCTTTTTGGTCTAAACCATGAAGCTAAAACTTACGCTTCAACGAACACGGAAAGAGTGACCCTGGTTTCCCATTAATAGTATGAGCATCAGACGTTGGTGGTGGCAACCCCATCTTATTGGCTCGGTTTACAAGTGTTTCAACGTCTGAATTCCACCACTCCCCTGCATATAAAACTTAGGCTGTTAGAAACTCCATTTCTATATATCAAAGAACTTTGAAATATTAGTGACTTTAACCCCATTACAAACCTAGGATTATCTCAGTTTCTCGATGAGGTTTAGGGAATGGAAACATTGTTCCTTCTTTCGGCATAATGGCAATGGCACCATAGACCGTAGCTCGTAGCCACAAAATATGTGCATGCCACCATAATGTTCCTCGTTGTCCTGTGACATTAAAGTCGTAGGTGTAACTATGTCCGGTCTTGATAGGGCATTGTGTTATGTATGCAGGTCCATCAGCCCAACCATTACGAAATTGCTTTAACCCATGCCTGGATATAGACATAAACAATAAGTTGATTCAACCATTTCCATATGTTGTGCATAAAGATAGATTAGAGATGGATGTAAAAGACATACCAATGAATGGAAATGTTATATTTTGCATAGTTGGTAAGCTTGACGAGAACTCGATCGCCTTCTTGAGCATAAATGGTTGGTCCTGGAAATCTTCCATTCACTGTGACAATTGGTTTTGCATGGCAAAGCCTGCTTACATTCTTCACTCTTATCTGAACCCAGAAGTACAAACAAAGAGTTAGATAAAGCCCTTAACCCTTCTGAAAATTATAATAATAAAAAATAGAACACCCACATCAAATTGATACTTCCTCACTGCAGCTTCAGCTGGAAAAGTCAGAAACCAAGCAAAGCAGAAAATGCAGAGAAAAAATGACCCAAAGCAACTATCAAGCTGCATTGCCATTTTTTTGTAAATGCTTATGATTTTTTTTTGTGTGTGTGTGTGCTGGAACTGAAAGAATCACATTGATACTTATAGTGTTAGAAACATAAGGTTGGTAGTCCAGTGTTTACATATACCTTGGAAGCAACCATTGTAAGAAGTTGAGATATCCATGTATTGTTCGTTAACTATATGCATAAAAGGATAAATAATAAAACTATGGTAATCTCCAAGAAGCTAACATGATTTTAATAATCTATTATTATAAGAATTATGCTTAACAGCAAGGCCTAGCAGTCACCAAAAACTATTGCTTTGCCTTGCAATCTTGATTGCTTGGCTGCTGGTTTTGCCTACTGGAGGTTAAGGACGGTAGAGATGGATTGGTGGGTGATAGATAGCGACCAGCCGTTGTATGATGAAGTTATTGTGATTTTGTAACATAACCATTAAGCTGGTTCCTCCTCAAGGATTAAACTGCATATTTAATATGATGCCAGGGGTTTGAATCCCAATTTTGGGTACAAAAATGTAATTTTCCTTTCAATATACTCTTAACTAGAATCTATGAAACGAGTAAGGGGAAGTTCAGTTCAATTACGCTCGGTTTTTTTTGTAAAATTTTTTGAACCATTCATGATAATTTACTTTGGTTCGAATAATCACTGATTTTTTATTTATATTACATAAAATGTTCAAATACTACATTGGTATGGAATAATTTTTAATTTTTCGATTTTTTTGCAAACCCTAAAAATGAGGGATTAAATTATGAGAAGTGGATAATTACTTAAATATCCCATTTGTATTTATGTAATTGCATTATTGCGACATTTCTTTACTTAACTAAGTTGGTGTATTTTAACATTTGTTTAAAATTAATTCGTAATATTACCTTCATCAATAGTTTTATTATTAACTATGTTTTTAAGAGAAAATATTTGATACTAATTATGCTTTCAATTTTTATATTATTTTCACATTTCTATTTTTTTTTACGATTTTAATTTTGATTAAAAAATTAAAATACAACGGATAACATTGTTAAAGAATTTTTGTTAAATTCTCGTTAAATTTTAATATGTTACATTATATTCAAAGATTTGATTTAAATATTAAAATTCGATTGATACCACATATTCATATTTAATAAAAGTTTATCTTTAATTTTTAAATTAAAAGCAAAGAAATTACATTGAAAAGTAAAGAGATTGTGAACTTCAAAACTACTAAAAATTAAATGATGTAAATACTTTTAAATTTTTAAAATAAAAGTTATCCTATTTAAATATGTAATTTTCATTGGGCAATTTACCTTAAAATATCGAAAAAAAATAATAAATTTACGGAAAAGGGCCGAAATCTGGAATATTTACGGAAAAGGGTCATTTCCCCACAAAGCGCGTCCATATCAGCGCGTTTTGTGGGGAAAAAAAAGCTGCCTTCGGGGAGCGCTTTACACATCATCAAAGCGCCTCTCGTCAAGACTTTGTCGATGTGGCGGCAAAGCCTCCTCAAGGGCGCGCTTTTGCCCCCTTCCCCGTTTGATTTTCAGCTGTTTTTAGTGTTAGAGTATGAAATTTTAAGGTTTCAGGGCTAGGGTTTATGATTTTTTAGGGTCGTTAGATTTAGGGTTTTTAAGGGAAAATTAATGGAGTAGATTATAGGGTTAATTAGGGTTTAGTAAAAATATGTTTAGGGTTTTGGACAAAATATATTAGCAAAATAAAAATTGTTTGAATTTTTTTGACATTGTATCTGGCAAAATAATTTTGAGAAGACGTTTACGAACAAATAGTGCCAAAACGCTTCAAGCGGGATGCAATCGTCGCCAAAGAGTCTTGAAAAGAGCTCCCACGTAGACGCTCTTTTGCTACTGAGTCTCCGTAAAATAATTTTGAGAAGACGTTTACGAACAAATAATAGTGCCCAAAACGCTCAACGCCTGCCTGCGATGCAAAAATCTTGAAAGAGCTCCAAAAGTGGGCCCACGTCTTTTGCTCTGATAGTCTCTGGTAAAATAATTTTGAGAAGACGTTTCTAAACAAATAGTGCCCAAAACGCTTCAAGCGGGATGCACTTATCAAGAAGAGTACGAAAAGAGCTCCCACATGGACGCTCTTTTGCTACAGTAGTCTCTGGTAAAATAATTTTGAGAAGACGTTTCTGAACAAATAGTGCCCAAAACGCTTCAAGCAGGATGCACTGTCAGCAAGAGTACTGAAAAGAGCTCCCATGTGGATGCTCTTTTGCTACAGTAGTCTCCGGTAAAATTATGACTATAAATCAGCCAAATTTCATTCTCAGGTTGCATAACAGAAATTGAGGCAAAAGAAAAATAGAAACTGAAAATGAGTGAATGTATTAATGTTGTTATTTACTACGATGGTGAGGTTTGTGACACCGAAAATGGTGTTGTTTTTTTTATCGGAGAACACAAATACGATCGGGTTTTAATCGGAACATAGATTTGTTAGAACTTCGCAAAAGAATTAGGCGTAAAATCTTCGGAACAACGCCAATGAAAGTTCAGTCTATTAAGTATAGATTTTGCACTTCGATTGATCCGGTGAGATATGACTCATTCGACATCAAAGGTCCTCGGAGCTTTGAGGCAATGGTGGAGACTCATCTTGCCAGTGGATCACCCTATCTTGAGGTATATGTACAATTTTCATCGCCAAGTGATCTTCCTTCGACCTCAACATCTACTTCTGTTCGAGGGGAATACATGACCCCAAGCCGACACTCTGTTAATGGGAGGCAGAATACGGAAGTGCCCGTGTTTGGTGGTAGTATGGAAAACATAACCCCTGCACGACACTCAGTTGGTGGATGGGACATGCATATCCTTCCTTCGACGTCCGATGATAGAAATACGTATTGGGGAACGTCATCAACTACTAGTGGTTGGCAATCCACATATGATTGGGAACGTTACGAAAGATGTTTAAGGAGGATAATGTACTCCCGACATCCATCCACGTGAGAGGGCCTTCGTTCGCTGCAGATTATAGTGGGTCGAATGATGAGTCCGATGTGGATCCACCTCGAGCCCGGGCGATAGTGCGTGTTGGATTATTTTACGAACCGAAGCTGCTCCAACGATGCACTGAAGATGTTGAGGCGGTTCGAGATAAAGAAGAAGAAGATCCGCTATTCAGGTGTACTCGCCTCCACCCACATGCATAATGTCGATCTATCTCAAGACGATGCATTGGAGTTTCCTGAACTACCACACCGGACGCGTGACCGTACAAGTTCATCGTTAGATTCGGGCGAATTAGAAGTTGGTAAAGAGTTTTCCAACAATAATGCTTTTCTTTGTGCATTGAAACAATACAACATCAAGAACGGGGTTAACTACAACATGGTTAAATCCAAGCTCGATAAGTACGAGGCGAAGTGTGCAGTGCAAGACGGTACATGTTCATGAAAAATCATGGCCTCGTTGAGGAAAAAGACTGGCTTGTGGGAGATCAAAAAGTACAAAGGTCCACATACATGTCTTGCCGGTACAGTATCACTATGTATTCAATGTTTTTGAATAATACAAATATTACGTAATGTTACGTTATTTAACGTACTTCGTTGACAGGTGTTACACAAGATCATCCGAAGATGGATTCAGAGATGTTGGCTGACTTAATAATACCGACGGTGAAGGCCGATCCAAAACTACGATCTTTTACCTTTAATTGGCAATATTCGTATCCAATTAGGGTACACGCCTCTTACGGGAAGACTTGGATAGCGAAGCGGCGAAGGAGTTGGAAAAGTTGCATGGTCGGTGGGGCGCTTCATATAATGAAGTGTGGCGGTGGTGTCAGTCTTTGGAGAGATATGTCCTGTAGCATAACGGACCTTGAAACGGAATCGGCGTACTACAACGATCGTTTGCTCGTGGATGCGCGATGTTCAAGCGTCTTTTACGGATATTTAAGCAATGCCGAGATGCATTTATATATTGCAAGCCATTGGTACAAATTGACGGTACCTTTATGTATGGTAGATATACGCATCGGCTATTGCTAGCTGTGGCACAGGACGCGCAGATGGGAGAATCCTTCCGATTGCGTTTGCAATAACACCGGTCGGTGATGGTGACCGGGATTTCTTCCTATCTAGGTTAAGGAGGTATGTCTGCCCCCAACCTGATATATGCGTTATATCGGATCGGGGACCTGGAATACTAGCCGCAATAGAGCGACAGGGAAGCCTGTGGCATCGCACACACCATCGATATTACTTAAGGCATGTTGCGTCCAACTACTACGGGCAACATCGATCTAGAAGGCAGCGACAGCAAGTGACCAATATGGGTATGTAATATCTATTAATATAATTTTGTTTGTAATATTCAATTTATTCTTAATTGAAGAGTGGTGTGTAATATTCGCTATCAACTTATATTGGCAGGGTACGAGATCAATAAGGACCGTTTTTCGGAGATGTTAAGCGAGTTTGCAATCAGATAACGAAGAAGGCGCAAACTACCTGTGCAATATTCCTTTCGAACAGTGGACACAAGCATACGACGGCGACCTACGATATGGTCATATGACCTCAAACCTAGCCGAATGCATAAATTCTGTTCTAAAAGAAAAGCGTCATTTGTCGATAACATCGGTTGTGCGAGAGACATATTTTCATTTAGCGGCACTATTTCTGAAGCGAGCAGCGAGTTATAAAGGCCAAATACAAGGAGGCCATGTATGGTGCGCGAAGGTCTTGCGAGAAATTAACAGGGGGAAGGCACGGGCCAACACCATGCACACAGTATGTCACGATTGCGACAACCTATGGTTTCGTGTGACGGAGTTTGACAGACCGAACCAAGGTATTGTTGGCGGGCAGTATCGTGTACACTTGATAAATAGGACGTGCGACTGTGGGATATTTGATGCACTTCGTTACCCATGCGCTCATGTACTTGCGGCTTGTCAGAATCTCCATCTTGATCCCATGAGTTATGTCGACGAAGTGTATAAAATAGAAAACATGTACAACGTGTGGAGACACGTATTCCCACCAGTCCCAGATGAACGTAAGTGGCCGTCGGTATCGCTTGCACCGTATAAGTTGTTGTCGGATAGATAACTGAGGCGCAAACCAAAAGGTCGACCTTGCCCGACTAGAATACGCAACAATATGGATATCCGAGAAACAGCCAACCAACGTAGGTTGTGCGAATGGTGTAGGAACCCAGGTCATACATCTCGCTCGTGTCCAAATCGGAATAGTTGACAGTCTTCTTAACTTTTTTTGTCTCTTGGTGTCTATGTAAATTGTATTTATTTGTTGATGAAAACGGTGAACTTTTGTAGAAGGACTAATTTGGAAAAAAAACTTTAAGTTACAATAAAAAAACAAATATTGGACTTTTATTTTTATAATTAAATTACAATAAAATAAAATTAAACAAATTCTCTTTTATTAAAGATATTAAAATTAAATTACAAAAAAAAAATTAAACAACTATTATTTTATTAAATATATTAAAACTAAATTACAAAAAATAAAAAATAAAAAAACAACTTTTTATTTTATTAAATATATTAAAATTAAATTACATATAAAAAAATAAAAAACTTCTATTTTATTGAAGATATTAAAATTAAATTACAAACACAAATAAAAACAACTTTTATTTTATTAAAAAAATAAAAAAATTATATTACAATTGAAAAATAAAAAAGTCGGTCCGAATCAATGTTGATGCTTTGGCCGAAATCGCCACACGGGGTGGTGGGTCACATACGCTACCGGATTCCTCATTCTTCTAGCTTCCGGCGGGGGTCGTGGAACCTCGGGCGGGGATTCTGGTTCCTCCGGCAGTGGGTCTAGTTGTGGGTGTTGGAGGATGACCCAGCTTGATAAAATAACGACTGCGGAGGTGTTTGCATAAACCACGGCGGGGGTGTCTGAATCCCGTAAGGCGAAGGAGACTGGTAAAAAGAAGTGCTCCTCGACGGCACCTCTTGTGATCCTTCACGCGACGTCGGCCTCAAGATCGACTGGCCAGTCGGAGTAGTCGGGAACGGACTCAAACCGGGCCATGCATTCTAACCTGGGGTGGGACTGAGAAAAGGAAACATATATGGGTTAGGATACATATAAGGGCTAGGGTACGCACCTGGCATAAAGGCCAAAGGCCGTGATGTCGTGTCGTCGGTGAAAGTGATGGGCCCGGTGGTATCGTGTGGCGCTGTTGATGGGCCCGATGGATCGTGTGTCGGTTCTGTTGATGGTCCCGTCTCATCACCCCTTCTCTTTGGATTTAAAGGGCCCCGTCGTTCCCTTTGTTCACGAAGTTACCGTCGCCTCTCCTCTTCCGACAATAAATACGGCTTACCATGGATCTTAAACCATGACATGTATTCCGGCAAGCACGCTAACTCAGGAACGACGATCGGTTCCCGAATAGGTAAATAATCATACCGGTTCTCCCACATCTCGATATATGCTGACCAAAATCTTGGCCAATCCGTGTGCAACTGCCGTAAGTCGCATTGGGCTTATCATCGAGCACCTCAGGTGGCACGGGAATCGGTTGTCGGAATCCAAATTGTCGCAGAACCCGATCTGACTGGTGCATCTCCACGGTGGTATAGTTGATCAATGGGACCTTCACATGCCAAATGTTTGGATTTTGCAAGAACTCCTCCGAAATTACTGCCTGAATTGCCGGATCCTCGTACGGTGTCCATTGAAACTATATTAACATGACCAAAATATTAGTTATATACATAATGCTAAACACTAAATACGAAATACTAAATTATAAATATGAAATTTGAAACTTACTTGTGATTCCGACCGTTGGTCTAATAGAAGCTGTATATCTTTAAGCGAGGTAGGTATTCCAAAGATAATCGGCCGAATGGTTCCACCTAATTAAATAAATTTTTAGCATACAATTATACTATAAATCTACGTAATAATTGTAAAATATAACATTAAATTTACCTCGTTACGAGTGGGAATGTATATGGGTGGTCGAGTCGAGGACGTAAAAATGGAAATCAAACCGTGCCCATGATCGTAGTAGTGATAGGCAACCTCCGATTTTAACTTTACTCGGCCGCGCGCCCGCACATCTCCCGATACAATTTTGATAGCACGGCGGACTTCAACTCAATTCACCGGCGCTCTAAAATCAACAAGTTTCAGCACTATCTTAGGTGTACGAGGTTTCTAGACAGTCCCAGATCGATAGCCTCCAATTATCTCAAGAATGTATGCCCGAGCATACCGTATTCTTTCTATTTCTCGAACCATTATTCGACTGCGGGAATGTGTCTCGTAAATCGTGCCATCTCGATCCGACCTCCATAAATGTTATCCCGAATGGCACCCGAAGCTCGTAGCATACGGCGGTCCAATCGATGAAGTTGCGGACCCGTGACTACGGACCCATCCACCGGCAATCCCAATTGCAATCGCACATCTTCCGCAGTGATAGTACACTCTCCGCATGGAAGATGGAAAGTGTGCGCCTCGGTCTCCACCTCTCTATCAACGCACCGATTAAGTTCGGCTCCAACTTGAACCCCGGCCTATCGTGGGCCACGTGCCAAAACCCGCTTCCATGAGATAATTCTCGATCAACGGCGATGGGGACCATGCATATTGCGAATATAGCATTGCAACACCCGATCTACTGATTCGTTTAAAAATTATAAAATAAAAATTAATTAAAATTGCATAAACCTAAAAAATATTAAATAGTATTGAAAAATTAAAATTAAAACTTACCATTTGCATTTGATCGACGGAGATGTGCTTATCGTCCAGATGAATTAATTCCCCGGCCATTGGTAATACGATCGAAAATTTTATAATTTATCAAAAAATATATTAAAAAAATTAAAAAAAAGGCTTTTTTTATAAAAATTAAAGGACTATTTTGAAATTTGAGAGTAAGTTTCAAGGACTTTAAGAGAATTTTGAGAGGAATTTGAGAGAAAGTTGAGAGAAAGATGATAGAGGACTAATGTGTGAAAAAAATAAAAGGGTTGGGGGGTTTTTATAGGTTTTTTTTTACCGTTGCAGCAGGAAAGCGCTCCCTCAAGGGCGCGCTTTCCTGCTTTTTCCCCACAAAACGCGCTGACGTGGACGCGCTTTGTGGGGAAATGGCTTTTTTCCGTAAATATTCTAGATTTCGGCCCTTTTTTCGTAAATTTATTATTTTTTCGGTATTTTTAGGTAAATTGCCCATTTTCATTAATTTATTTAAAATTAAAATTAATTAAACTTCTTAGATTGAAAACAATATTCATACCAATTAAGTTAAGTTTAATTTAAACGATTTTTGTTTGTTGATATCAATTATAACCATTGAATTAAATTTTCCATGTTAAATCCCAACCATTGAAATTCATTGATGGATAAAGGGGAGATTGGAGTTTTTGTGTGTGTGTGTAGGAAACAATATCGACCATTGGATTTAAAATCCAAATTTAAACCTATCCATTGATTAATATTAAAGAGAAGATTAGTCTAGAAAAATTAGCAAGGAAGAAAAAAAAAAGTTAGCTAAGAATCAAGATCTAATTATCCAATGGTGACTTTATTTTTTTCCCTTTATTTTAATGTGCAAAAATTTGTCAATGTCAAAAGTATATATTATATTATCAAATGTTTAAAAAAGTAAGATATATTAAAATAAAATAAAAAGAATAGGTTAGGATTCAAAATGCACATTTTAAAAAGTAAAAAAAATGACGGGAGACTAAATAGTAGTTTAATTATTTATTTATTAAGATTAGTATACAAAATTAGCAGCGATTCGAAAAAATTGAAAAAAAATTGAATTTTGAATTAATCGAATCGAGTTATTTAAGTCAACTCAAATAAGTAGTTCGAGTTACGAGTTTGAGTCGAGTTGAATTTTACAATTCGAATAACTCGAATAATTTGAATAATTCAAACAAAAAATTAATGTAAATACCCTTTGGTCTTTGTCAATTATAAAAATGAGCAAATTGGTATCTCTTAACTAAAATTAAAAAAAAAAATCAAAATAATTTTTAAAAATTTAAAAATTTATAGTTTTTAAAAAAAGATTATATATTTTTTAAAAATTTTAAAGAATAATAAAAAGTTAAAAATTTTCTAAATCATACATAAATATATTATTTTTATTATTTTGCTTTGAAAAAAATTTAAATATATATGATTTCAAATTTATCTGCTATAACATAGAATTAGGTATATACTATAACAAAATTTTAATTTGACATGTTTAATTTTTAAAATTTAATTCAAACAATTTTACTTTATTTGGCTCGACTTAAATTTTATTCCGCTCAATTCAATTTGAGAAAAAATTTTAAATCAAATTAAGATAACTCGTCAATTCAATTAACTCAAAATATTTTCACTCAATTCCCTAAAAACAACAAAGTCAATTTTCTGAAAATGCAAAATTTGGTGGATAATGGGCTAAGGCCCAACAAACAAGATCGTGATATTAAAAAAGAACACGAAGTGGATATTTTTTTAATCGATTAATCTTATTGTTTTAATCTCCAAATCCCAAATCTAATAATTTTCAAATGTTTTTCCGATTTCAACCAAGCAAAAGTGAGGAAGGAAGAAGGGACACGACCTCTCTCGAGTTGAGTAAAATATTAGAAATGAACTGATAAGACTACCGCACAACAATAAGTAATTTACCGAGAAAAACAAAAGCTCGAAGAACATGGCTGAGTCGGCTGAGTCCAGCAAGGTTACTTCTATTTTTCTTCTTCTTTTCCTTTTATTTTCTTCTGTTTCCTCTTCCTTTCATCGTAGTTCTGAGATCTTTTTTCCTCTTTTTGTTTCATATCGTTTTTTTTTTAAATTTATACTTTTCTATTTCTTGTGTTCTGTTTTACCTTTTGAAAAATTAGCCTGCTCTACTTATAACGCCATTTTTGTTATTATTTATTAGTCTTGTGTTTATGTAATTAAGTTGGATGATAAATAGGATTTTTTTTTTTGGTTGTTGATGTGATGAAGGAATTTTAGTTTTGCTTGAATGTTTATCGGTATATTTCATTAGTAGTAGGCTTTTGATTTTATTCCATAGTAATTTGCACACAAATTTTGCTTGAAAACTAATTGAATTATGAGTTAGTCGAATTAATTTTGTTAAAAAAAAAAAAAACTTAGTTGTTAAAATTAAGTTTGAATTGTTCAATGCAAATTGCGAGTGTTTCTTGCAGTCTGGAAAGGGAAAAATTAGCTTGCTCAATTTATAATGTTACTTTTGTTATTATTTATTATTATTAGTTTTGTGTAGATATAATTAAGCTATATAAATAGGATGTTTTATTTGTTTACTTTTTATTTATTTTTTGGTGATGAAGTTATGGTTAAATGTTAAACAGTATATTTAATTTGTAGTTGTATGTTGCTTTATTTCATAGTAATTCCACATAAAAAACTTAGTTATTAAAATTAAGTTTGAATTGCACAATGCAAATTGTGTGTTTCCTGTAATCTAGGAAGGAAAAACAATCAAAACTCAAACCCTAAAAAAAAAGGGAAAAAAACATGAAAAAGAAAAGTAGATATTATTCCTCCTAGAAATTCAGTGGTCATGGTATAACTGTACAACATAGCAGACTACCTTAGTAAAATAAACATAAACTACCACTAAATTTCTACCTAGTATAGTTAAGAACCCTAATCTAAGAATCCTTGATGAATCCATTTAAAATAAAGGAAAATGAAACTATCACCAGCATATTGCACATCTAGATGGTATAGCATTTCATGCTGTATTTCCTGTTCTGACAATTGAAATTTATCTGCATTCTAAGTAATCTCTAGGACTTTTTCCGGCATTCTGAAATGAAGGGGTTGGTAGGATTTGGTTTATTTTACCTTTTTTTTCTACAAAAACATGTAGAGAACTTCAGTCTTGCTCTTGCTGATACTTTTTACATTTATTTGCGGAACATCAAACAAGTCCTATCTGCTGAGCTGTTTTATCAGATAATTTATTAAATTTAAACTAAAATTAATGATAGAAGTAAAATGTTTGAAGTTTTTCCCTGTCATTTCTTTGATATGCTATTTTCCTGTAAAAGATTGAAGGAAATAAAGAAAAGATTAAAAGATATAAAAAGTCAGATTTTATTTAGGAAAAGAAAGTGCAAAGTGAATGATTAAAAAATGCAACATGAAATGTAAAAACCACTTCGAATATGTAACTGTGTGATCTTGTTTTCTATGGCGATTGAGCAGTTGTGGATTTGATTGATAACATTTATGAAAAACCATTTGATGGAATCCTAAAGGGAAAAAAAGTGAGGAAGAAAATAAATTATGTTATTATACAGAAAGTGGAGCATAAGTGAGTGGTTGTGTGTCACTTCCAATCTCCAAATATAGAGGTTGAGATTGATATAAAAATTGTACAAAAAAGCAGATTGAGATTGAGTGTTTTGTGTGTCACTTCCAATCTCCAAATATAGAGGTTGAGACAGGTATAAAAATTGTATCTGTTGAAATTTGTATTTTTATGGGCAAGTACAATGAAAAAGTGGATTTCCTTAATCGGGTGACTGAAGAATACTAAACAATTTTCGACTTTTGTAGGATTATTTTGTAACAACAGTCAATGAGGATCATGCAACTATATGCTGGGGTTGTGGATTGCGTCTCCTCCTTCCAACGCATGCACCTGTTTTCAAGTGTGGTTGGTGTGGAGCCATTACAAGTCAAAATGTAAATAAACCCGAAACCAAGTGTCTTTGGGGGAGGCGCTTGCAAGACCGTTGCTTTGTTACGATTCTCTCCGTATTTATGCTCTTTTTGATATGTATGCTCTTTCTCTCTCTCCCATTGTGGTTTATATAATAGTTGAAACTCTCCACTTAAAAGGCACATCTTCAGTGTGACTTGAGGTTTAAGTAGTATTAGGAAATTACAATTGATACCCTGAAGCTCTGCATTTAGTTTTCAAATCATCCCTTGTATTTGTTTTTGCTTAATCTCAACCTCAGAATTTCTGGACTTGACTATTTTAACTTTCCAAATTCACTGTTCAATTTACAAAAATAGTTATTCCAAAATGGAGCTGTCAAGATTAACATTGGAAAATCATCTGCTTATAAGTTTTCATGGGTGACTTTGAAGTGAAAAATATATGTTTAAGAATTTTGACAATAGTATTATATTGGATTAGTTGTTTACGAAAAAGATTGTGGAAACTTTTGTGTAGTTAGATTCATAGTTAGATCTCAGATGTTTAAGAAATCTTTTATCATGTATATCCACATAGTCGATTCTTTTGCTGCTGCTGAATTTAATTGTATCCTTCTTTTAATACGACGACATCCAGCTTGTTACTAACTGCACTAATAATGTTTCTTGAATTTTTATATTTCTGATCATAATATGTTGACATGACATTGCAGGTGGGGGAGTATGGGCGGTGCATTGGTTTGTTTTCTCTGTCAGCTATACCTTTGGGATATTTCATTACATCTTAACAGCGATTTTGGCTGCAACTACTGTTTCAACCTTCAGCTTATCTGCATTCCGATGTGCCGGCACACCTCCAACCGTGTTGTGGGGTAGCTATCCAGTTGTAGGGAAAGGTGACCTCGAAAATTATACCTTCTGCCACTATTGTGTGAAACCGAAATCACCAAGAGCGCATCACTGCCGTTCGTGTGGAACATGTGTTCTAGACATGGATCATCACTGTCCTTTTGTAAGTATTAAGCATATTCTGAAAGTGTAGATGCAAAATGTACGGTAAACAAGAAGGTTTCTGAGAGTATTCAATATTAATTTTTGAAGTCGGGATTGATTTTTGTTGCATACAGATAGGGAACTGCGTTGGTGCAGCAAATCATCGGCATTTCATCGCCTTCCTTTTTTCAGCTGTTTTCAGTACAATCTACATTTCATTCATATCCGCATATGCCGGGTTACATATCTGGCCACCAGTAAAGTACAGATCCCTCGGGCACTTGAATGGTTCCGGCAGAGATTTGGCAATTCGAGCATTCAAGGAAGTTATGCTTGCTTTGGTGAGCTCAGCGGTCCAACTTTCAGCCAGGGGTCTTATTCTTGTTTATCTATTTGTTTCGAGTGTTTCGTTGCAGATCGGTTTAACTGTTCTGCTGTGGCAGCAGCTATGTTATATATATGAAGGCAAAACTTACCTCAGCCATTTAAGCTCACAGGGTAGTGGAGGTGATCACATTGAAGAAAAAGGTTGCCAAAATATTTTCAGGTTTTTTGGCTGTCCATATTCTATTTTCAGATATTTGCCTACCCTACGAAATTCACCTAAAAGACACACCAAGTGATATATATATATATATATATATACACACTCACACGAAGAGATTGAAAGCTTCTGACTTTTTAGATATACTTAATTCATGATGATGATGATGATGATGATGATGATGATGATGATGTGATGGCTTCAGTGGTTGATGAATTTCATTGTAGTTTTTTGTATTGGCAGATAATAACAGTCTGTTAAAAAGGATAAACCGTCTAAGAGCGCCATTTCTTCTTTTACATCTTTTTGTGCGATGCAGAGGATCCGATTATCGCTCGCTCTACCCCTGCCCATCTTACTTCTGCAAAAAAGTTTCCAAATAATTCATTTAATCCAGGGTTAATTTGATTAGACATGATTTAATCTTTAAATTTATTTCTAAATTCTAAATGAATATTAAAATATTAATATTTTAACAATTACATTTTAAATTAATTTAGATATAATTTGGTGATTAAATTTTAAACAATCACGTTAGACTTATTTAAAACATGTGTATCAAATAATATTAAAAAAGAGTAATTGAATGAACAATTAGGATATCTAAGCTAACAACAATTTAATTGATATAAATATTAAAATTTTAAGACTAACTTAAAATTTAAACAGAAAAACAAAAAGAAATGTTTCCTTTAATTTATCTTCAAAAATGATGGAATTCAAATTATTATTTTTTATTAGAAATTTTATCACATGTATATGCAGGTGGAAATCACATCTTTAGAACACGGAGATATGTTTAAAAATATCATACAATAAATAATGATAGTATGGTTTGGAACTAATTAATAATAACACATGAAATATGTATGAGATTAAAATAAAAAAAAATAGATTAAATTGTGAGTAAAATGAAATTTAAATATAAAAATACATCAGATTAAAAATACATATATTTACCATTGTGTTGTCATCAATCCTATGTTAATATTGAGTTAATTTGTGACACCAACTCAATCAATCATATTATTAATATATATACAAATTTATATGATAAATATATTTATTAAAATTTTATATTAAAAATTAAAAAAATTTGAGTTCAAATGGTAAAAGTATAATGTTTTTAATTCAAATCTCATTATAGATAAATTTTTAATTTTTATAATAAGTCAAAAAAATTCATATAGTCATATAATTTACTTTACAAATACAATAAAATTTTAATAATTCCATAATTGAATTAGAATCCGATTTATGGGTAAGAGTGAAAGCATGTTAGTGTGCAAAGAACCAACAAACCAGCAATAGCAATTTTTGGTTAGAAGGTATGTTGGAGTGATAGAAGCAGGCGCAGCCAAATATGAGAGCTAAAAACAGAAGCCTCTCATTATCATAAGTCTACCCATAATAGCTAAACTATAGCCATAAATCATTCCACAACATTCACTGCTTAAACCTATCCCATAACATCAGTTCCGCCCCCACATAATACCATCGCTGAAAGCAAATACTAAATTAAAGAGACAACAAAGACAATGCAAAGATTCCTCTCACATAACTTCTACCAAACTCCCCCATGCTCACTAATCAGCCTCTGCATACGCAGTTTCAAGGTGGGCTTGTTCCGCTTCTTGGACCTCTTTTTCGGTCTTCCTTCCTTTCTTGGATTTGTAGTACACACTCATGAATGTTCCCACAGCTCCGTACTTCCTACGCACATGCTCGTACAGGTCAGCATCGAACATCCTCCAGAAATCCTTCTCATTCAGCTCCGACACTGCATACTGTGGCTGGAAACTATGGTTTTTGATCAGCCATTGCTCCATTTTACGAACTGCCTCTGAACCATCAAATACTTCACCCCTCAATACAGGGCCTGGAGCATAATACACCCCAACATCGGTGAACATCTGAGCGTATGGTGTGTCGCCTTGTCTGTGATGCTGCTCAAAGCCTGGTTCAGGATACACCATTGTCTTGACAGGAAGCTTGAACAGTCGGTGCGGGCAGAGCCAAATGGGATAGATCTGGAGAATCCACATTTTATACAAGCATCATTAAGATCTTAAGTTACAAATTTAAATTTGTTCAATCAGGAAATTATCCATGATGACATTCCAATCTTTTTTGTGTTTTCACAATCAAGGTAACCCACAAAACAGTCATTTCATCATAAGAAAAACATTAAGAGTGAGAGATTGAATAATTGTAACATAAAATAATAATGAGGTAATGAAAGGAAAAACAAGGCAATAACATAAAATTTACCTCCATCTCATGGTGGACCCACTCAAGGGCATCCCCAACCTTGTAAAGAGGAACAAGCATGTCTTGAATGACATGCATCTCATGGTAATAGTTTCTTATAGATTCACCTTGAGTAGCCTTGAGCAAGGAAACCTTGGGTGGCATCAACCAGCCCAAGAGAAACCTAAACCACCATTGATCTCCGAATGGAAGGATGAGCTTCCCCTCCCAATACAAACATCTTGTGTGCCTGTGGTAATATTCTCTTGTAGGAATGTACTCTACAAACTCTCCCTTCTTTAAGGCCGTTTGCGCATGTTGATAGAACCAGGGTTTAAACCACCAACCTACATTGTTAATTTTATTCCCCTTCTTCTTGGCCTCTTCTTTAGAGGCATATCTCCCAGTCATGAACACACCTTCAGTGGGTGAGTAGACCATGCCTTCTACAAAATCGGGAACTTTCTCTGAATTATCCTGATCACCATCTCTGGGTGCAAAAGAGTCGATATAACCTTGAGCAAGGTCCTGCAAATTCCCCACTACAGGCGTGTATGTCAGTCTCATGTATTCTTTAACAGGTATAAGCTTGATTTCGGCAGCAACAAGAAATCCAAGAGTTCCTTGAGACCATGGGATAGCATAGAAAAGATCAGAATATTCATTGTCCTTGGTAGCTCTAACAACACGGCCATCAGCCAAAACTATCTCATAAGCTACAACGGTATCAGAAAACAGGCCATAGATGTGTGAGCTTCCTTCAATCCCGTAGCCATTGATGAGACCACCTACTGTAAGATCGTCAAGCTCTGCAACAACAGCAAGGGAAAGATTCATTGGAACTGTGACACGTGTGATCTGCCCCATGTTTACAAGTGGCTCAACCCTTGCAATCATTCTCTCTTTATCAATTTCAAGAATGTTACGGAAAGCAGACAAATCAACTTCATAATGGCGAGCTCTCTTATAGTCTACATTCCGCATCCCCACCGCAATCCATGGTTTACGGGCTGTGCATACAAGACCATCCTTTTTTGGATTCCTCTGTTTGAGACGCTTCACTACTTTCTTAACATTTTCATCATGTTCCTTCTGACGCTGCTTGTAGGACTTCATCTCGGATCTGACATCTCCAAGATATATGAGAAAGTAATACAGAGCCGAAAAAGGAAGGACAAAAAATATAACAAAAATCCAACGAAACTGGACCAAAAAGTCCACCAAGCCCTTCTTCCGCTTTGGGCGAAGGGGTGCTTGAAGATCTGACATTTTGGGAGTGAAAGAATGCCTCTTCCTCTGCAAGAACAATGACAGTAGTTTTAAGTAAATATAAACACTCCATACAGCATTTACATTTCAGGGTTTTCAGACTTCTAAAAGTAACAGATTAGCTTCTGATGATAAAATGAGATAAACTACTAAACCAGACACTTTACTTGCTGATTTAGAAAGTGAAACCTTCAAAGGAACCCAAGAAAATTATCATTTAAGGATTAAGAATGCCAAAAACTCATCCATTGTCAACCTAGGAGATTAAAGTTTACATGCACCAATAAGTAAGAGTATAGTGATAAGGCACGTTGCACTCCAAAGGAAAGAACTCAAGTTCAAACCTTACAGACAACATTGTTGGAAGAGGCAACAACAAACCCCAAAAGGTTTAATTTTCATGGACCCGTAATTCTACCAAATTATATATACATCCAAAAATATGCACAGGACAAACATTTAGCACAAAAAGATCAGATTGACGATCACAAACTAAGTAGCAAAACTAAAATACCTAGAGATGCATGTCAAGGGTTCGATCTCTTACACATAGGAAGCAAAGCAAGGATCAAATCCTCTGAAGAAAATAGCTCCTTAAATCACATACTGATCAGTATATTATTCAAGCAGGAGAAAATAGCAAATTGCAAAGACATTTTCAATAGCATCAAAGATGCATCAGTTACATGAGAATTCTAAAATTGACTTGTTTCAAGCTGACAAGCAATCAGTACCAAATTGCACATCAACACATTAGATTTTTATCCTTTTACTATTCACGAAAACAGAAAGTTAAGCTTCAAACAACAAATGCAAACCTCCTAAAGCAGGTTTCTGCTTCTTCTTCTTTTTGGATAAATAAACATTTTACTTACAAAAAAAAAAAAAAAAAAAACTCCTAAAACAAGTCTAGTATGGCTAACTTGTTATGTTTCATTCACACAAAATCCATATCAGAAACATTCAGCAGGACACAGTCTTGCCAGCATCATAAAAACCACGCATGAAAATATTATATTTAGAGTATTAGATTAATCCAGTTAGCTCAGGGCATCAGATCTTTCCATGGTTTCACTTTTTGTCTTCCAAAATAACCCAAAAGCCGAACCGACTCAACCATTTCTATGACGAAAACAGAACCATCAGCACAATAATCTAATAAACACATAAGACAAAAAATTCCTTCTCTATGTACAGTCAACAGTTAACCAAGACATGCTTGGCTAGCAACTTGCACTTAGAGGAGGAGAAAAATAAAAGACAACAAATAGACCATCAATCACTGTTAAAGCTGCAGATCTACTTTTTTTTATAAAAATTAAGTGATACTTTTGTTTCCAAGAAAATAGTAAAAATTACGGAAGAAATCAAAAGTAATCTCAAAATTTAAGAACATAAAACAAAGCATTATAAGGTAGCAGTAACAATATTTACTTCATTTTTCCTCATTTTCCACAGGAACTGAGCAGAGATCTAAACAAGTAACAGCGACAGCAAAATAAAGGCTAAAACGAGAAGAGAAAATCCGAAACAAACAAAGACTAAAAGGAAAAACACTATCCAAATGTTGAAATTGAAAGGTAGATATATAAAGGGGAAAAAAATAACAGTTTCCTCCATTTTTCTTGGTAACCAAACAGATAAATGAAAAATTCAAACCGAAAGACAAGCGAAGAGAGAAATGATAAGACCTTAAGCTCCAAAGAACCGCCGACAAGGTGGAATTATGAAGAGCTAAGGGAAGTTAAGTATAAATATAGTGAGCTCAGCTTCACTGTACTGTGAGAGTATCGCTAATGGTTGCGGCTATATTGTTATCTTATTTTATTTTATTTACATTAGACATAATTAAAATAAGGGGAATATTTATAAATTAATTAAAATAATTAAATTTTTGAAAAAATCGAAGACAGATCATATAAATTGAAAAAGGGACTGGGCCAATAGATTCGCTGGCGTTGGCAGTTTCACAAGGCCGAAATCATGTGACAACCTGACGTATCAAAATGTGATTTCCTTTATTAATAAAGTATTAGTGATTAATTTTAAAACATAAAAATTTATTAGTGAGCAATTAGTGGGAAAATTATATTTTCTGTTTATGTATTTATTTATTTATGCGTAACGTGCCTTGGTTAGTAACGACAAAATTTTGACGGAGTTTCTTATGTTACTGATTTTTTTTTTCAAAAAAAATCCCCACGAATCTTGCATGAAGCTGGTTAAACTTATGTATTATGTATGATTTATTTTTATTAAAATATAAAATATAAAAATGGAAATGATTTTTTATAGGTTAAATTATAAAAATAATTATTTTTGTTTGTTTTAAATTATATTTTAGTTATTTATGTTTGAAATTTTATATTTGAGCCACTTATATTATCGTTTTGTTACGAAGTAGTCACTCTATTGATAAATTTCGTTATCTCCCTAACGGCAGTTCAAATGGGTTTTAAATGCCAACTTGAATGTAACAAAGTTTAACGGTAGAGTGACTACTTCGTAAAAAACGATAACGTAAGTGACGAAAATGTAACATTTCAAACATAAATGATTAAAATGTAATTTGAGACAAACAAAAGTTATTATTTTTATAATTTACCTTTTTTTTATATTATGTAAAAAGAGTTATCTGCTTTTTAAAAATAAAAATAAAAATAATATCACAAATGACGCAAACTCTCGGTTTACATTAATTCCACGTGTCTATTTATGTTTTTATTTTATAATCATATTTTTCCTTTAAAAAAAACAGGGAAACTTCTTATTAAACTAGAATTATTTTCCACATTAGTTGGATTTAAAAATAATTATTTATTTTATTTAAATTTTAAAATTATAATAACCAGAATATGCTTGTTCGCTAGGTTCGGTAAAATCAATTTTTTTTTATTCTTAACATACGAATTAGTACTTAAATTGTACTATTTTTTCCATCTTGATATTTAATTTATTTTCGGCTTAATGGTAGAAAAGGTTTTACATTAAAAAAAAAAAAAAGGCAATTAAGCTCTTTTTTGTACACTTAATTGAATATTTAAATTGTCAAAATATATGAAAAATACCTTTTAATCATTAAAGTTAGTTGCCCTTGATTTTTACAATTAAAGTCACCACGTGTCATAACCATGACATGACATGTGACAAAAAATTGATAAAAATAAAATTATTAAATTATTAAATTTTATAAAAGAATATAAAAATATTTAAATTTTATTAAAAATTAGGAACAAATTATAAAATTTATTAAAAATATATAATATATAGAAATATAAAAAAATTATAAAATTTTATAAAGTCGTAAGAAAATTATAAAAAATGTAAAGAAATATAAAACTCATTAAAAATTATAAAAATTATCGTATCAAAAGAAGCATTTTATAATTTTTATATAATTTTTATTGATTTTTTTATTTTTTATCATTTTTGTCACATTTCACGTTGTGTTGAAAAAAATTGGGGGCCGTTAACTTTAATTGAAAAAGTTTGAGGTTTTTTTTTTATGTATTGAAAGTTCAAGTACCCAATTGAGTGGGGAAAAAAAAACAGGTACTTAATTGCTTTTTTGAAAAAGTTTAAGGTTTTTTTACACCTTTAAGCCTTATTTTTTTCCCAAAGTTGATATTTTGTTAGTCAAATCACTAATTTATTTTTTTAACTTAACCCACAAATTCATACTTAAGTTATGCCTTCTCATTTTGGTACTTAAATAATTTTTTAGTAGACACAAGTGGTAGCTAAACTATTTTTTTCCAAGTTAATACATCTATTAGTTTTATCGTTAAATTTTTTTTTAAATAACCAATTAAAAATTGGCACATGATAAAACACTGTTTTCTTTAATATTTTTCTTTTTCTTCTTTTTTTTTTCTTTCTTTCTTCTTTTTTTTTCTTTCTTTAGGACTAGACTGATGGTCAAATTGATTAGGCCCTAGTTTCCAGTTTGATCAATTTGTTCTGTTCAATCAAATAAATTATTTAAAAAATTCATAAAAAAAATCAATTCAATCGATCTGTATCGATCTATAGGTCAATCGGTTCAACCTCTATCTCTGGACTAGTACCCCAACTAGTTTTCGGTCCGAACGACCGACTGGTCTAGTCTAATTCTAAAATCACTAGTTTTGATCAATGAAATAACTTTTTTATCCCATCAGGTTGAGCAAGCATGTGGTGAATTTCGAAAACAAAATCAATCGTTAGCGTCTCGACCTAGAGAGGACAAATTTTGAGCATTATTAGTATTACTAGACATTATAAAAGAAGAAAGAAAAGAGAGAGAGAGAGGAGAAAAATAGAAAAAAAATAAAGAGAGAAATAAAAAAAATAAAAAAAATATATATATTTTTATGTGTATATGATGTGGCGGTTTATTATTTGGTTAGAATTTTTTTTAATGGATATAACATTTGGTGTAAAATGAGTAAGAAAAATAATTTAGGTATCAACTTGGGAAAAAAGTATAGTTTAAGTATTAATTTATGGGTTAAGTTTTTCTAAAATAGATTAAACGATTCGACTAATGAAAATACCAACTTCGAAAAAAATATAATTTAGGCACCATTTGAGGAAAAAAAAACACTAAGATGGGAAAAATGGTATAATTAAAGTACGGTTTAAGTTTTTTTTATTACAAAGAGAGGACTTCATTACTATTGCACTACATAGTTGATATCAAATTAAATTTTTAATTAACATAATATTTATATTAATATATAATTATTTGATAATTTTATTCTTAAATAAATTAATTTACAGGTGATTTGAATTATGAGAAAATTATACAAATTATGAAGTATTTGTATGAAGTAATTGAATCGTAATAGAATGAATATTGAAAATACTAAAATATGTCATATCACAAAAATAATTGAACAAAAACATGTGGGTTAATATTAATAGGCTTAATATCATTTTTAGCCCAAGACTATAGGAAAATTCTCACTTAAACCCTTTTACTATTTTTTTTTCGATCATTTTACCCCACACTTTCAGTTCCTCACTCAAGTTAGCCCCTTAACTATTTTCTGTTAAAAAAATCTAATGTGGTTGTTTGAGCTAATCAAAAGCTAACATGTGGACATTTAATCCACGTCATTTTAATGACTGAAATGCCAACATGTATTTTTTATTTTTTCCTTAATAATAAAATATTTCCCTTTTTTTTTCATTTTCTCTTATTCTTTTCTAAAAAATTCATTTATTATTCAACATGAAATGTTTTGAGAGTCGGGAAATGTATTGTCCATCACTAATATGGAAATAACACAAAATTTTGAGAAAGATGGAAGCTCATAAGACCCAAAAATGGCTGCTCGAACTTCATTGTCGACCAACATCCCAGATTGGTCCAAGGTTCTTATAGCGGAGTACAGGGAACGTGGTGGTGATGAAGATGTTGACGAACGGTGGCCATGGTGGTCAGAGCAGGGCACTAACAGTGTCAGATTGACGAACAATGGTGGATTGAAAGCTTGAGTTTCATACCTTTAATGAACCTTCAACGTGTTCCTTGGGTTTTCTAGAAAAACTAAGTCGACTAGTTGAAGGAAGGGGAAAAGGGGAGCCCAAGGGTGGCTTTCAATCGGAGCTCCGATGCCGGAATAAGGTAGCAGGAGTAAGAACAAAATAAGGTGGCTAGCTTTTTACTTGGGGTTTGAGTTAAGCGACAAAGAAAGAAGAAAAGGGAGAAAGATGACACTGTGAGCTTGGTTGGAGGAAAGGCGATGGTGATGAGCAATGATGACGGTGGCGGCATTCGTGCAATGCCTAAGGTTTCACTCTGGTGGAAAATTTTGATATATTTTTTTTAAAATTACATTAATATTCACTCAATTTCAATTTTAATGACAAAACGGTTATTTAACTTTCAATTTAATTACTCAACTTTTAAAATAATAAATCAGTCCTATTAATCATTTTTCATTACAAACATAATGAAAAAGTGATCTGACATTCAACCAGCATTCAACCGGCCACGTTAGAGTGCTTACTATCATTTTAACAACCCAAATTTAAGAACCTTAACTGGGCAAAAGAAGAAGAAGAAAAAATAGAAAAAGTCGAAGAAAATAAATTGATATGTTGTCCTTTTTCTTTCACGCCACTTCATTTCATTTTACAGTTTTTCAAAACCTATTCATGTACTCTCTTGTTCTTTTTCATGGCCTTAATATTCTGTCCATTTGCTTAAACTTTTGATTTGAACAAAAATCCATTCAACCAACCATAGAGATTTGGGATTTTTAAGGGACAATTTTGAAAGCATTTCTAAGAGAGCTAATCAAATAAGAAACAATTGTTGATTCATGTTGGAGAAATTAAAAATTAGGGTTTGAGATTTGAGACTTTTGAAAGGAAAGACATTTTTTTAACCTCAAAATTTTGAAGATGAGGATCCTTTTCTGAACCTCAACTAATTGTTATGGCTGCCACACTTCTTGTTCTTATAGCTCTGCCTTGCAGACCTTATTTTTCTTTTAATTAAATATTCATCATTTTCTGGGTTCTTCTTTCTATACTTCAAAATAGTGATAAGTGTTGTAACTTCACTTTTTAACCATCAAAGATTTCAGATGGTGGCGATAACAATTAACCCTCTTCCTCTCCGATTAAACTCAAGTTTTTAATATGTGTAAGTTTCATACACATAGTCAATTATTTACTCAAGATTAAGATAAGTCACATCAAGAGAGTCACAAGTGAATAAATTCATAAACGAATTCAGGATAAATTCAACTTAGACAGTATCCAATGTGTTGTTAGTCCAGAAAACCACACATATGTTTCTATCTTTCTGAAACTCATCTACTTCAATACCCACGACAATATATTTATCTATATTCGACTCAAATAAAAATACTAAAAAACTCAATATCGGTAATACATTTACTCTAATCATGTTTTGCTGAGAACAATTTATAAAAATGGTCTACATATTTAAGTGCACGAATTTATTTATTTTTATATATTTTAAAAAATATTATATACAATTTTCAATTGCATGAATTGAAAAATAAAGTGCAGTTTTGATGTTTCTTTTCTTTATTTTAAGTAATTGTTTATCGTTTGTTTAATAGAATTTGAGAAAATGAAATGCACGTGTGGGAAGCAGGGCGTCCATCACAATATCTTTATGGGCGATTTCGTGCAGAAAATGTGGGCGACGCGTAATTATCGCCTTGAATTGCCCCCACATCCCGCTGTCATTATCCGCCTATTTCTTTCCCTATTCAAAAGCCGTCTATCCTTCTAATTTTGTCCACCCAAATACTTCCCTTCTTGGTCCATTTTTGAGATTAGGAGTGTTTGTTGCTGTCCTGAGAGTTTTAATTTTTGGAATCATAATTATAAAATCAGTATAATAACAAATTTAATGTTTAATATTTACATATTATATTAATTTAGTCATAATTTTAAAAAATTAACTCTCGAAATTTATAAATAATCTCAATTAGATCCTAATTTTTAAAAGAAATTAAAGAAATATATAAAAATACATAAATATTTCAAAAAATATAATATTAAATTAAAAATATAAAAACAAAGAATATTGTTGACAAAAAATAATAATATATAAATTTAAAATAAGTAATTATTTTAAAAATATATAATAATTAATTTAAATTTTATATTAATATTTATATAATATTAAATAAAATAAAAATCTCCCCAACACCATCGTTTAAGCAAATGCTGCTCACATATGCAAGAGGAAGAAGACCCTTCCTTTTACTAATACACAATAAAAAAGAGAAATTTGAAAAACCCCAAACTCTTGTAGAATCAAAGTTGCTTTCTTTCCCCAAGCAACCAAAGGGACACAATTCCCTTTATATTTTTGCTCACCTTTCTTTGCAAATCAGCAGAGAAGTAAACAGACTCAGATAAAAAAAAAAAAAAAACGAAAGGAAGGAAGATAAGGATGAAATTGAAATTATTTGTAAATTTTGAGGGTTAATTTTTTAAAATTATGACTAAATTGATATAATATGCTAAAATTAAAGGCTAAATTTGTTATTATTTTGATTTTTTTAACTATCATGTCAATTTACCGTTTGTGATTTTAACGAGAGTGGTCAAAATGATCGAATTACGTAATGTGATAATTTACCTTATTTATTTGTATGCTTTTTGATCTATTATTTATTTGTATTTTATATATATGAAAAATAAAATATCTATGAACACCATGTGATGATCTTATGGTCAAGGTTGTTCACCAACCCAGGTGTGGCCCGAGTTTGAGTCATATTAGTCGTATTTTTTATTCGGGCTTTACACTATTATTGTAATTCACCAAAAAAAAATCTATAAGTTTGAATTTATTGTTGTTTAACATTTAAAACAAAATTATTTTATTTTTACATTTTATAATTAAATGTAAAAAAAATTATTTTTTAATAGTAATTTGAATCTAATCAAGAATTAAACAAAAAGTGTGAAAGATGAGTCTCCAACAAAATGATGAGTGGATTTGAAAAAAGGAATCTATAAGTTCACTGGCATTAATTGAAATTAAAGCTTGTACATTTAAAATAATTTATTTTGAGTACGGAAAAGAAGTTCACTGGCATTAATGAGTGCGGCCAAGTTGTAAAACAAGATGGGGTTAGTGTAATATAGCCATAATGATCAAATTGAAAGCATTCCTTTATTTATTTTTATTTTTTTCCTTTTTATAAACTCATACTGTTTGTATTTTTTTTTTTAAATTATAAGAGAAGGGTAAAGTTTTATCAGCAAAGCGATTAGCACGACTTGAATTCAGGTTACATTTGAGGCAGTTAACTCTCTAACCATCAGATCAATACACGAAATTCACTGTTTGTACTTATTTAATCCAACAAATATTATAATTTATATGTCAACAGAGGTGAATCTAGGGGGACTGGCAAGGGCCTAACCCCCCTAAAATGAAAAATTATTATTTAGGTCTTTTAATTTTTTAAAAAATTTTAAATTAGTAAAAGTAAAATTATACTTTGGCTCCCTAAAATTATAAAAATTTGATTTAATTCTTTAAATTTTAAAAAGATATAGATTATAAAAAATTAAAATTTCATTCGACCCCTGAAAAATTATTCTGACTTCGCTCTTTGTATGTCAACTTTTTATTCAAGCCATTAGATAAAAATATTATATATAAGAAATTAAGGGTTATAATTTTCATATATGAATAGTAGTTTAGATTATAGCATTTGGTTAATTACTTTCCTTTAAATGTGGACTTTCTTTTTATTGTATAGGGATGCGGGTAGTACAGGCAGCATCGGTAAGTTATGTTATTATCAAGTAACAAATATTTAAATTAGTTAATATTATTATATTCTAGTAAAAATATAAAAAAAAATTTATAACTTGTTGTTAATATTTTAATATATGAAATATAAATTTTAAATAATTTAATCAATAAATATTAATTATTTATAAAATTTATTTAGAATATATAAACTATATTTTAAATACTTAAATATAACCATTAAATATCTGTAATTAGTATTTTAAAAAATATTTTTTATTTTTAATTAATAATTTTAACACATTTGTAATTAAGCACAAAAAAAGAAGAAAGAAAGTACTATGTTATTAGAGGGGTGAAAAAGTAATTAAGCACTAAAAGTGTTTTTGGGATAGAAAAAGCTAAAAATTTTAACTTTTCTTTTTCAGAAAAGCACTTTCAAAAAGCTAAAAATTTCAGCCAAAAACAACTTGTTTAGCACAGCTTTTCTTTCATTATACTTAAGAGTTTTAATTTTGACGTAATTAGCCAGCAGTCTAACCTATATAAATATCTCTTCATTATTCATTAAATTGAGCTGAATAAAATTTCAACTCTTTGAGTTTTTCTCTTTGTGAGATTCTTTTCTTGTTTATTTTAGAAGTTGTTTCTTTTTTGTTTTTCTTTGTGAGATTCTCTTCACCTTGCAAATTACTAGAGTTCAGCCTTAGGGGGTTGGTTAGTTTTGGAAAAATCGGGTTTAGAAAACGGGTTTCTGTCACTATGAAAAATTAAAATTTTGAAAACTAAGTCGGTTTGTGATATTCAGAGTAATAAACTTTTTTTCTTGAAAAATATCTATGCTTTGTGTGAGATAGATCCTAAATGTTCTCGACTTTTAACCAAAAAACCTTCTTTATTGTTCTCGTACCACGAATTGCTTCGAGTGTGAGCTCGAACAATCACGAACCAAATACAGAATAAAAAACGATTTATTACTTTCAGTAGAAAAGTAATTCTCTCTCAATAGAAACGGGTAGAATTGTAATTCCCAGAAAAAAAAATTTATTCTAAGAAAATAAATTCTTACTACTTTTTGGCATAATAACAATATTTAAAATTTGTGTGTAAAAACTTATGTTAATAGGTTGTCGCCTCTCACATGTTTATGTGAAGCACATTAGACTTCTCATGTATTGGGTTTAATTATATGTGCATCGTAGACTTTTGACCAAGCACTTTATAATTTATTCCAACACTTTATTTTTTATTCCCAAAATAAATATGATTTCTTTAATTAATTTAATCAGATAAATTAATTTTTCAATTAAATAATTTTCTTAACCCAATTCTAATTTCGTTATAATCATGTCAACATTACCGTAAAAGAATCTATAAGGAAATATATTTTAATTCACATATTCATATATTCATATTGATTAATTAATTTAATTATATTTTTGAACTTTAATTATTTAATTAATTAAATAATAGTTCAAAAATTTTAAATTAATTTTCAAGTCATTTCTACACTCGGTGAAAAAAAAACATTCATTTGTAAATGTGACTCATTTCTCTGACTCCATTATTTTTATCCATTTCTATCCATTTGGTTCCACATGCAATTCATTTCTGATTTCAACGAGCTAGGAGAGAGACTGACTAGATATATGTAATTAGGGCTCAAATAATTTATAATTAAGTTCTAAATTTTCGCATATTAATTATAAACTTATTTAGTTACGAAGCCATTCCACTATAGTATCGTGACTGAGTTTTTGCAAGTTACATATCATTACGAAAGCTACCCAATCAGCGCTCGTCCAATGACCTTATCATAAGTGTGTTACCCTTATAGGATATCATTAATCTCTTTGGGATAAATTCATTCTTCCAATATGATCTTATTTTATCTTATAGTAACCATTATATATTCTTTCATGAAAAAATTAATTTCTATTAAATAGTAATAAAATCGTTTATCACAAAAACAAACGACTCGTGGTCATATTTACTTTTCATTTATCATGTAATGTCGATGAGAGGATATCATTTACCTATTAGTTGGGCTATAAATTCCACAATTGTGAATGACGCTACATGCTGCAGAAGTCGTATACTCAACGCACTAGCTTTCGGTTCCTTATTTATTTGAATTCAAACTTTCACTTACATCAACGTATGCGAGTTACACATACATAGTTTATTATCCACTCAGGATTAAAGTATGCCATACTATGAATGTCGCAAGTGAATAAATCCATAAACAAATTTAGGATCTATTCTACTTGAGTCATGTCCGATGTACTGTAAGTCCAATTAGCCACATCTATGTCTCTATATTTTAGGAGTCATCCGCTTCGATGCTCAAGATAAAACATCTCCCCAATTAGACTTAATAGACGACATATTAGTCTTTCAATCGACATATTTCATGTTTCAAGTTACTTAGCCGCCCAAATAGGGTTTCATTACCTTGATCCACTGTCCTGTACCACATTCACTGACCTCTCTATGATAAGCTTAACTTTTACATCAAGTTTTACTTTTTCAAATTAAATATATACAATTTTACGATTACAATATAATGATTATGTTATTGGTTAGTCCAAATATTTAATTATTAGTTATTTTAATACTATTATTATTAAAATCAATAAATTTTAACTAATGTTAATATAATAATTTTAACTAGGATAAAACAATACCGCATAGTGTCATAAATTTTAAGTGGATAATAATATTTTGAATTTTAAAATTTATTAATAATATAATTTCATAGATTTTTTGTGTAATAGGATTAAGAATAAATAATTAACCATATCCACTAAAATTTAATAAAAAAAATTTAATATTAAATACCGCAACTCATATATATTATAAATAAATAAATAATGATAAAAGTATTATGGAGGTCATCGCACTACTAGTCGGATTGCATTTTGTCACCTCTACTCAAAAAATGGGCTAATTAGTACCTGTAAATTAAATCAAAGAGCAGATCGATCATTTTGTTAAAAATTCTCTCTATTTCTACTATTAAAAACTGGTCACTGTACGTCAGAATGAGGTGCACATGACATGTCACGTGTTATTTGGTTATTTCGTCAATTATGCTAGTTTTTAACAGTAGAAATGGATGGATTTTTTAATAAAAATAACCAATATGCTCTTTGATCTAACTTATAAGATCTAGTTTACCTATTTTTTAAGTAAATGACAAAATATAATCTAACTTCTAGTATAGAAGCTTCCATAATACTTTTATCATAAAAAGATTGATTTATTGGATCGAAATTGCTTATTCGCTTAAATATATTTCATTTATTAAACTCGATTTTTTCTTCAATTGATTCTAATCATATTATCATGTTTTTAAAATTTTTATTTTAATTTATTATGTCTTGATTTCATAATATTATTATTAGTGAAATCTTTACAAATTCTCTATAATCACCTTATTTATCTACTAAAATTTTGGATATTATAAAGAGATAATTATTATATACTTATATTCGCATTTAAGAAACTTATAACTAACATTTAAAATTTATATTATATTTAAATTTTAAAAACTATAATATATTAATAATATTAATCAACAATTTTAATTTCCAAATATAAAACATGATTAATATATTTTATATAAAATTTAAATATTTTATTGAAATAATATTTTAATTAAAATTTATTATTTTTATTTTGCTAATTTCACTAAAATTTTAAATAAAATACTATTAAGAAAAATAAAAATGGACTGATAATGAAATGCCGCCATGAACAATGACATTTATTTTGGATTGAATAACAATAGAAGCCAAAAAATTTGGTGCCGCCATGGAACACTCTTCTGCTAACAATCATGAATGTACATAATGGTATTTTTAGTACGGGAATCAAAACTCTGTATCCTTCAGAACCCAATGTTAGGTTCGTAAAACGATGGCCTAATACCTGCCCCTGGAAAACATAACATAACCACTTAGAAAATGGTGAAACCTATGGAGCATCCAATCAATTTTCTTTTTCATTTATTTGAAACAACATACACTTATCAATGGTAAAAAAAAAAAAAAAGCAGTCCCATCGATCAAACTGAGAACCGGCGATAAAAATTGATTCACGGGTAAGAAACCGAGTAAAAAAAACCATAATATAACATGCCAGTTGTTTTGGCTTAAATAGAACAATGGTTAAAATTCTTATCAGACGCCTATTTGGCATAAATTCGAATCATGTTAGGCCAGGCCATCCCCTACCCCTATTATTGTATAAAAACAAAGCCAGTTCAACTGATCCAACCGATTGGACTAATTGAACCAATAGCTAGAGGTAACTCACTGGTTTGATCTTTGGGGTTTTATACATTGTCTCGTTCCCATGTTTGAATATGTGTTAGTATTTTAATAAAAATAAAGAATCTGAGCAACATAAGTGAAAAGACAACATGCAGACAACTATATTCAAGAGAAAGTTGAGAAGAAAAGAGGCTTTGGAGAATTACCTGATCAAGCGTAAGCAACGACACTTCAGCTAAGCGCATCATTTGACATCAAGGATTGAAGAAACTTGAGCCACCCATATTAAGTGCAATTAGCACTAATGTATTTGTGATCACGGCAAACCATAATAAGGTTGAGCCTGCAGAAGGCAAGATATTGAACGTCTAATCAATTAACAAAAACACATAATTGAAATGAAATCTCAGATACAAGACTTAAATGTCATACCTCCAGGCGGTTCAGATCCTTTATCGGAATCGGACCGTGCAGCTTCTGTGTTAACACCGTTTAATCTTGTTTTTGAAGGTCCTGTTCTTGATATGTCATCCAAGTTTTTGCTCCATGGTTCAGATGACACTATCCCTTGAAATTCTTCACTCACAATCAAAGCTGCTAGAACATCCATAAATGATTCTTTGTTGGTTTCATCTGTATTTTGCTTTATACCCTGCTCGTATGTCCCATTTGATTCATCAATATCAGACAATTCGTCATCCGAAAAATCAGCACTGACGGATTCTGTTGCAGTTGTGTCATCTTCTTCATCCTCGACATAAGCTTTATATGTCAATCTAAGTAATATTTCTCCACGAGATCTCTTTCTGAACACTCCCCAACCTCCTCGCAAGACCACAATCTTATCTGTTGGAACAGTGTCCTGAAGACTCCCAAGATCAACCTGAAAGTTTCCATGCATCAGATAAACAAATTCATAAAAAAGGGAAGAAAAATATAACTGTGAAAATCTTGCAATATATATTATCATCAATAGGCCTTTGAACACAATGAAACTTTATCACCAATCCAACTTCAGCTGTTAACTATTTTCCATCTCAATCAAACAAACAGCAACAGCATTACATGATTGACATCTAATCCATTGACTATCTTAGGAGGGACCAAGTATTCATCGACATATTCATAAAATCTAAAGCTCTATCTAGAATAGTCCATGCACTATGCAACATAGCAGCCTCAAAATGGAAACCCTTGCTTCCTCATCACAAGAAATAGATATCAACTGCTATGTCAAAGATGGATCATTGTGCCTATCAGTTAATAAGTTCCTTGAACAACCCGCTAGCCCTGCCTTACCACATGTACTTGCTCTCTTCCCTCTCCAATTCTTAACAGTTTCAAAATGTATGTGTGTGTACATGTGTCTGTAAATTCTAATCCTTAAAAGATAGAAAGGCAACTATTGTAAACATTAAATCACGAAGTTAAATAAGTATGGCCGTACCAGAAGATGATCTAAGCACATATAAGTGATATTCCACAATAATATACATTGTTTTCACAAATAAAAGAAGTTTACCTCTCCTGTACCAATTGTGAAATCAGTGAACCCAAGGGAGTCCTTCACTTGGATGCGAAGTTTTTCTTTTCCAGGGTTTGCCACAAGTAAATAAAAATCCTGGAAAAATGACAACAACTTGTGATTAAAGAAATTTTGCAGCTTCAAATATAAAAGTTCCATCCAGTTCGCAGAAGCTCCATTAGAGATTGATAGACTCCTATATGGGGAAAAACAATGTTAAGAAGCTGCACCTGATTCCAAATTGGCTCACCAGGAGGCCCAATCACAGTAGTTTGACTGTTCTTTTTACTGCATATAACTTGGTCCCCCAGGCTTAGAACGACATATGGATCTGTTTTGCCTGACAAAAGATGAGCACTATTGAATATGGTAAATGGAAGTGAAGCTACGTATGCATACAAAAGATTATGCTAAAGATATAACTATTGGAAGACTAATATATTTCATCCTCATTGCTTATCTCCCATCCAAATTCCGCACATATAAACATTAGGCAACATTGATAAGTAATTTATATATCTGCTGCTCCGAGTCATCTCTTCTCTCTCCCATACTCATGTTGATAGAGTACTGACACTAGTAAAGGTGAGTTATTTATTGGACCTTGGGTGAAAGTTTTGGACATTGCTTTTGTTGTAAGCACTCTTACCATAAAATACATAAGAAAGTTTCCTGGCATCTACAAGAGTCACAGATAGTTCTCCAACAAAATCCTTGTTTTTCTCTTCTTGAATTTCCTCACGTTTCGAATCATTTGGAACAGGACCAACTGCTTTCCCTTTTTGGAAATCCAAAACAATCTTCTTTGGTCGTACAAAGAGTCGAGGCAAATCCACCGTGAGAAGCTTTGTCAAAAACCTGAAAATAAATGTAGGGAGACAAAATATGAGTAAAGTAGAAAAAGGAGATACAGAGAAGCGGTCAAACCCAGAAGATACAAAATAACACCTAAAATAAAATGAAAATATTAACAAGAAAAGAGCCAAAGAGAATTCCTCTGCTCCATCACCGGGTAAAACATTTACATAAGCTGAATGATGCATAAAAAAAGTATATTAATAGCAGCAGCAGCAACAATAATTAGAAGTACTAGTTAATGAATGCCAAATTCAGTACCCATTTTCATACACAGGAAGGGAAGATTATCATAAATTCATAACAGCGAGGTTCTTATAATATCAAGAACGTTGAGGTACAACTACACCAAGCTTACGTAAAATCTTAACTTAAAACTACAAGTAGACTAGTAGGCTAAAATGCAAAACAAATGTCTGCCATTTGCCTCTACTCTGACAAGTTCTAAAAACCTACATCAAGAAATCTGTAATTTAATGACTCCAATGCTGTGAAAGGGAAAGGAAGATTATATTAAATTGATAACAGAAAGGTTCTCATAGTATTTGCTTCAGGCAACCATTTCATGTAAATGACTCCTATACTTAGAAAGTCTTAACCCACATACCAGTACGAAAAAATAAAAATAAAAAATGTTTACAAACCAAATCAGTAAGCTTGAATAAATTACAACTGTGAAACAAATTGCACTTACATTGAAAGAACTGGAATTGCTGGTATTGGCCGTGCATGCACAAAAGAAGAGCAAAAAGGAATACGTATCAGCATCTTCAATGGAAGTCAGCCCATAAATAGTCAACTCCTAATAATTTTTTATTTAAAACTTACACAAAGGAATTGAAGGCAATCTCCAAAGAAAAAAAGACTCTGATGAACAAAATCACAATGTTTCTCTTGACTACATAGTTATATAACCAAAATCGAAAAACTATATACTCTCTACAAGAGATTAGCATGAACTGTTTTCTTCTGTTGCCATCTAATTCTTCGCCACCCAGTAATTGTTTCTACTAACATTTCGAGTCAACAATGAAATGAACACAATAGTAATGAGCAAACATGAGTCATTGAAGAACACTAAGTAAATTAAGCAATGCTAAAATTTTCAAATTTGTCCTAGTTTCCCTTGACAGTAGACATACCAACACCTTAACAAATAACTTCTTTATTTATTTTTAATCTGTAGCTTAAAGACAGAAATATGTTTAAGAAGGGAGTCATCACAATTACATACCCATCAAGTTAAACAAGCGAAATGGTGATAACTCAAACTTGATCTTCGGAAGAGAAACAAAAGCCCACGAAACAGCTCCAACGAAAGGCTCCGTTGGTATCAATCGCAATTTAACCCAGAGTTCTCCATCAATATCAAAATCTCGAACACCGACAGGCACGACAATTGGGATAATACCAAATTTTAACGACAACATTAACAACATGCGAGCACCACCAGTATAACGAAGTCCTATTTGATACCTGTATCAAAGTAAATGGAAGTTGGTCAAAATGCACTTTCAAATTTGCAAAATGGAACCTCCATAAATAATCCCCAAATCATAGCAAATTAAGCATCAAACTTGACATCATACTTCTATAGGAAGAAACTATTTATTCTCAAGAACACCTTAAACTTGACAACTAGAATTTTTATGTGTAATTAAACACATGAATCAACAATCATAGACAGTTCAATTGTGATTAAAAAAAGGCAGAGTAAGTACAGTTTTAAGTGGCAAAAAACTCACTGCAAATCGTTGGCGCGCCGGGAAGTCCTGCGCTCAACATTCCTAACAGACAAAGGCTCATCCCCTAAAGAAAACTGCTTAATTTCCACTCTCTGGACATAATCAGGCTTCTTGAGATTGTCAATAACAGGTTGTAATAACCCAATGATCCAATTCTCAATCCCACCTCTATAAACTTTCCACAACTTCCCCAACACCATATTAACCCACTCAACTGACTCTTTCCTTTGCAAATCCTTTTCCAAGAAGGATGAAAAGCTTGTTGGAACTTGTGGCCAAACCCCACTTCCCACTCTAACAGCCTCCCCATCGAGACTCCCCGATTTGCTTCTTTTTTTCCTTGAAGTCCAGATTTTATCAAAAGCAACCCCAACAAAAAAGAAAAACACAAACAACCCAACAATGTTTCGGTTAATTGGTGGGGAAGGGATTGGATGGATAACACCTAGCTGAGTCCTTAACTTGTCAACAATGGGGTCTTGTTGGAAATTAGTGAAATTCGAGCCCATTGGGATAGAAGATTCTTGACTCTCCCCATCCACAAAGTCCTTTGAAAACCCTTTGGCTACAAGGTTTCTAGCCACTTTTACATTAAGCTTGTTTGAATCTGGAGTGGGAATTGCACAAGCAAGAAGCCATAATTTCCTGCGAGGGATGAAAAGAGTGATGAGTCGAGCTTTCCTGTTCCTGGGTGGGAAAGAGATGTTGGTTTTACAACAGCAGAGTGGAGGAAGAAGAGGGTAGCTAAAACTGGAAGTAGAAGATTGTAAAATGATCATTTAGTATGGGTAATGAGAGGAAGATCTTTAGTGCCCCAATTGAAAAGTGGGGATAACAGAAACCATAGTTGTTAGTGATGATAATAAACATGAATAAACTGGAGAATTATGTGAAGGAATTAAGCAAAAGAATCAAGATGAGAGCTTGGGTTCCTTCTCTTTGGAGCTTCCAAGGTTTAAAGAAAATGGGGGAAAATTGGAATAGGAAGTCGAAATGGAAGAAAGGGAGGGAACCAGTGGGAATTGTTAGATTGCAAAGATGTGATGGACAGCAAGACAAGCCAAACAAATGGGGGAATTGTGTGTGGCACTCAATGGTATGCTGTGGTCACGTATCTTTTTATCTTTTCTTATTATTCTTTATTTATTTTAAGTGTCTATTTGAATAAAAAATTATAATTCAACTAGTTTAAAATTCATGTAGATAATATATTTTTAATTAAATAAATTAATTTTCATAATTTAAAAATATATGTGAAGTTAATCAAATTCAAGCAAGTTGAATCGAGTTTATTTATAATATTATTATATTTTATATTTGTTCAATTACAATCGACAACTTAGGGAGGGTAAAATACTCAAATATACCAAAAAAATTAAAAATTTACGGAATTGGACCGGTTTCTAGAAAATTTACGGAAAAAGGCCATTTTTCATCAAAACGCGTCCACGTCAGCGTGTTTTGAGGGGAAATGCCGAAAGAAAGCGCCCGCGGGGGCAGCGTTTTGTGCCACCTCGAAGAAAGCGCCCTACGTGGGCGCGCTTTGCTGACGTGGACACAAAGCGCGTCCCCATGGGTGCGCTTTGCTGGCCAACGGTCAATTTTTTCCCCTATAAAAACCCCCTAACCCTTTTATTTTTTTCACACTTTAATCCTTCTATCAATTTTCTCTCAATTTTCTCTCAAAGTCCTTGAAATTTACTCTCAAATTTTAAAATAGTCCTTTACTATTTACAAAAAAACCCTTTTTAAATTTTTTTAATATATATTTTTTTGAAAATTTTAAAATTTTCGATCGTATTACAATGGCCGGGGAATTACTTCGTCTAGACGACAAGCACATCTCCGTCGAGCAAATGAAAATGGTAAGTTTTAATTTTAATTTTTCAATATTATTTAATATTTTTAGGTCTATGCAATTTTAATTATTTTTATTTTATAATTTTTAAACAGATCAGTAGATCGGGTGTTGGAATGTTATATTCGCAACATGCATGGTCCCCATCGTCGTTGATCGAGAATTACTGCGGGAAGCGGGTTTTTGCACGTGGCCCACGATAGGTAGGGGTTCAAGTTGGAGCCGCCTTTGATCGGTGCGTTGATAGAGAGGTGGAGACCGAGACACACACTTTCCATCTTCCATGCGAGAGTGTACCATCACTCTAGAAGATGTGCGATTGCGATTGGGATTGCCGGTGGGCCGGGTTTCGGTGGTCGGTGGTCCGCAACTTCGGTGATTGGGGAGCCATATGCTACGAGCTTAGGGTGCCATTCCTGGATAAAATTCAAGGAGCTCGGATCGATATGGCCTAGTTATGAGACACATTCCGGAGCGGATGATCGTTCGATCGAAATAGAAAGAATACGGTATGCTCGGGCATACATTCTTGAGATAATTGGAGGCTATCGATGCCGAACTTTCTCTGAAAACCTCGTACACACGAGATGGTTGCTAAAACTTGTTGATTTTAGAGCAAATAGGTGAATTGAGTTGGGTGCTGCCATGCTATCGAGGTTGTATCGGGAGATGTGCGCGAGCGCGCGCGGCGCAGTAAAAAAATCGGAGGTTGCCTATCACTACTGCAGTCATGGGCATGGTTTCGATTTCCATTTTTACGTCCTCGACTTCGACCACCCATATTCATTCCCACCGATAACGAGGTAAATTTAATGTTATATTTTACAATTATTACGTAGATTTATAGTATAATTGTATGCTAAAAATTTATTTAATTAGGTGGAACCATTCGTGAGTCATGTTGGAATACCTACCTCGCTTGAAGATATACGGCTTCTATTAGACCAACGGTCGGAATCACAAGTAAGTTTCAATTTACGTATTTATAATTTAGTATTTCGTATTTAGTGTCTAGTATTATGTATATAACTAATATTTTGATAATGTTAATATAGTTTCAATGGACACCGTATGAGGATCCAGAAAATTCGGCAAGAATTTAGGAGGAGTTCTTCCAAAATCCGAACAATTGGCACGTGAAGGTCCCATTGATCACCTATGCGACCGTAGAGATGCACCAGTCAGATCGGGTTCTGCGACAACTTGGATTCCGGTAACCGATTCCCGTGCCACCTGAAGTGCTCGATGATGAGCACAAAGTGGACTTACGGCAGCTGCATATGGATTGGCCAAGATTTTGGTCAAAACATATCGAGACGTGGGAGAACCGGTATGACTATTTACCTATCCGGGAACCGATCGTCGTTCTTGAGTTAGCGTGCGTGCCGGAATACATGCCATGGTTTAGGATCCATGGTAAGCCGTATCTGTTGTCGGAAGAAGAAAGACGACGGCAACTTCGTCAACGAAGGGAACGTCGGGGCCCCTTAAATCCAAGGAGAAGGGATGATGAGACGGGGCCATCAACGGCGCGACACACGATCCATCGGGCCCATCAGTTCACCGACGATACCGACATCACGACCTTTACCCTTTATGCGGTCGTACCTACCCCCTTATATGTATCCTAACCCATATATGTTTCCTTTTCCCGGTCCCACCCGGTTGGAATGCATGGCGGGTTCGAGTCCGTTCGACTACTCCGATGCCACCGATCTTGAGACCGTCGTCGCGCGAGGATCACGGGAGGCGCCGTCGTCGGGAGCACTTCTTTTACCAACCTCCTTCACCATACGGATTCGACACCCTCGCGTGGTTTATGCAAACACCTCCGGGTCGTTATTTTATCAAGGTGGGTCATCCTCGCAACACCCACAACCAGGACCCGATCTTGGAGGAACCTAAATCCCGCCCGAGGTTCCACGACCACCTGCCGAAGCTAGAAGAATGAGGAATCCAGTAGCAGAATCGCCGACCGCCCACGTGTGGCACTTGATTCCGACCGGCATCAACATTGATTCGGATCGACTTTTTATTTTTAAATTGTAATAATTTTTTTATTTTTTTATAAAAGAAGTTGTTTTTATTTGTGTTTGTAATTTAATTTTAATATCTTCACTAAAATAGAAGTTGTTTATTTTTTTGTATATAATTTAATTTGAATTTTTTTAATAAAATAAGAAGTTATTTTTATTTTTGCAATTTAGTTTTAATATATTTAATAAAATAAGAAGTTTTTTTTTTTTATTTTTTTGTAATTTAGTTTTAATATATTAAATAAATAAGAAGTTTTCTTTATTTTTATTTTATTGTAATTTAATTTTAATATATGTAATAAAATAAGAAGTTATTTTTATTTTTATTTTTTTAAATTTTGTTTTAATATATTAAATAAATAAGAAGTTTTCTTTATTTTTATTTTATTGTAATTTAATTTTAATATATGTAATAAAATAAGAAGTTATTTTTATTTTTATTTTTGTGCAATTTAGTTTTAATATATTTAATAAAATAAAAGTTTTTTTATTTTTATTTTTTTGTAATTTAGTTTTAATATATTAAATAAATAACAATTTTTTTATTTTTAAAATAAAATAATAGTAGCTTATATGTTTTTGTAATTTAATTTTAATATCTTTTATAAAATAGAATTTTTTTAATTTTTTGGGCTAATATATTTTGCCCAAAACCCTAAATATATTTTTACCCTAGCCCAAAAACCTTAAAATTTCATACCCTTATTGGTCAGGGAAGGAAGGCAAAAACGCGTCCACGTCAGCGCGTTTTCCTGGTTATTCAGCAGGAAAGCGCGTCCCCAGGGGCTCGCTTTGCTGGCATTTCCCCTCAAAACGCGCTGACGTGGACGCTTTTTGATGGAAAATGGCCCTTTTCCGTAAATTATCTAGAAACTGGCCCAATTCCGTAAATTTTTAATTTTTTTGGTATATTTGGGTATTTTACCCCTTAGGGATTCAATTAAAAAAATTAAAAATTAATTTTATATTTTTCTTAAATTGAAATTGAACCAATTTTGGAATACCAATTACACTAATCTAATTCTTTTCAATTTGCTTAATCAAAAATGGACTTAACTAAGAATTTCATTTAATTTTTTTTAAAAAGGCATAATAATTATTCCGGCCCTCTAATTTTATGAGAAAAAGTCATTTTATCTCTCCATTTAATTCTCTACTTCTTTTAACCTTTGAACTCGTTTTGTTTATCAAACTACTCCAAAATGAATGAATAAAATTAATATTTATTAACTTTGCTGATGTGGCATACATATAGATTGTCACGCTAGCAATTAATTATTTTTTTAATTTTTAAAAATTAATTAATTAATTACTAATATGGCATCCACGTGTATGCCACATCAACAAAGTTAATAAATGTTAACTTTTTATTTATTTATTTTGAGGTGATTTGACAAATATCACAAATTTAAAAGCTAAGAAAGATATAAAAATTTAAATAAAAAGCTAAAATGACTTTTTTTGTAAAGTTGGAGGGTTAAATAAATCATTATACCTTTATATATATATATATATACACACACACAAAATTAAACCAAATTATATTATTAACTTATTAAACTCTAAATTAGCTTATTAAAAAAATTAGACAGTAGCTATATAAAATTACAACTTAGCGATTAAGCAATGAGATAATGTCATATTTGATACTTAAATTTTATCAAATCTTCTAATGTGGTATTTTTACTTTGAAAAAGTTCATTTTGATACATGTACTTTTACATTGTTTATCATTGTGGTATCTCTTACTAACGACATTAATTTATGATTTGTCAGGACATGTGGCTCAATTATAAGGTGCCATGTGTCATTTTTGTCAAATTTTTTATATTTCAAAATTATCTGAGGGACTCCAAATTAAATAACCCAAAATTAAAAAAAATTAAAATATGATGAATTAATATTAGTTGAAATGATTTGATGAAGATTGAAGTTGGGTTTGTTATTCCCCAGCAACTCAGTCATGCTTTTCTTCTTACTCTATCAAAAATAAAATTCATCAATCGAAAATAAGCAAACTAATACGGACTGAACCACACCCCAAAAGCTAGCTATTAAGGCTAGAGAGCCTAGGTCCATATAAACCTACTAGGAAATCCCTTACTTTCCTATGTGGAATCTAAAACTCAAACCTTGCAATTGGCACATAACAATCCACCACGCTTTGCAGCCCCGACGCTCACGCATGCTAGCTTTGCACTAGCTTAATCTAGCCCCGAGCGAACACTGCAATGCTAACGTCACCATCTGCATTACACGATTGCAACTGAAAAGTATGATGGCTAGCTCTGATACCAATTGATAAGAACTTTTAGAGAACTACACCCCAAAAGCTAGCTATTGAGGTTGGAGAGCCTAGGTCCATATAAACCCCACTAGAAAATCCCTTAGGCCCCTTTGGATGCAATTGATCCCTCAATACGTTCAGATTCCAAGCTAAAATTTACTTCAACTGGAACATGGCTTAGTTTGGCTTCTACTGGAGATGTGTTTGGATAACACTCTAGTTGAAATTCTAATTGCACTGGAGCCCCAAATTCTACTAGAAGGAGAGACTGTAGTGGGGAAACTGAAACCCTAGTGAAAGTGGAAAAGGTCCACTTTACCCATTTCATTTGTATTTGCTTTTAATAATTTCTTAACATTTTAAATATTTATTTTAATACAAAAATTATGTTAATAACTTTTAATGATTATTATTTAAAATAAATATGATTTTTTTTCTTTCTAAATATAAATATTATTTAATAAGTTTTAATAAGTATTATTTAACATAAATATAATTTCGATATATATGCTTAATATATTTTAATTATTATTTAACTTTTATTTTAAAATTATATTTTTATATTAATCAATGTAAATATAATTTTAATAAAAGTTAGTTATTTATTATATTTAAATACATATTTTAATCTAATATCCTTAATAGTTATTTTCTGTTCTCACATCACCGCTACAGCTGCGTTTGAATCCAAATACACACCCCACCACTATTTCTAATCTCACTGCAACAATATCCAATCTCATCTCTACAGTAACTAATCTCACCGCCACCACTATTTTTAACCTCATCGCAGGTAAGCGCACCGTCCATCCATACTAAGCCTTACTTTCCTATGTGGAATCCAAGTCACATATCTTGCAATTGTAGAAGCCCATTTTGCCCGGGCCCATGCAAATCAAATAAACCAATAAAATAAAAAATAAACCAGAGTCCAGATTTTTAAAACAGTGCTTTTACAATAAACAGGCTCAAAAGCCCAAACCCAATTACAAACATATTCCTAAAACAGCTACCAGAACTACCCTTAGCCCAAAACTAAGCAGACATAAACCCGTGGCCCAACACACAAGATCCAGACTCAATGACAGAAACAGACCCAATGCCACACGGCCCAAAGGGGCCCAAAAATTAAAATGAGTTTCAGACCTAGGGTTTCTGGGAAACCCTAGGCGGCGTAGTACCCCAATCGCCGCAATACCCCAATCGTCGCGCCACCGATTCGCGCCGCAGTCAGTGCGCTTCATCTCCGTCGCGAGATTTTCGTCCACCTGCACAAAAGGAAAAAGCACAGCAGCAAATATGGCAACAAATATATTTCCTTTATTTTTGTTTTTCTTTCGGGTTATAAAAACCCAAGATCTGTAAACAAGAAAAAAGGGGGAGGAGAGGAAATATACTAGAAAACAGAGATATACACAATAAAAAGCAAAGGTTTTTTTCTACTTTTTTTATTTTCGAATACATTTTTTATTTTGTTTTTTATAGAGAGCATATATATGATATATATATATAATACATTTACAAAAAAAAAGGAAAAAAAACTTACTTTTTTTTTTTCATGCACCGTAAGGTGGTGGCGCGTGCAACGGCGGCGGCGATCGGAGCTCCACCGAGGTCTGTCTAAAATCGCCAGGTGAGAGAAAAGGGAAGGCTTTGTTGTTTTTTTTTTTTGTAAAAAAAAGCAGAAATGAGCAAAAAAGGAAAATTTTTGGTTTTTATAAAGGAATGAAACAGCGCCGTTTAGGGCATGTTTCAAAGGCTTCAAAACGACGCCGTATAAAGGCCAACCCGCGCACTGACCCGACCCACTTCATCAGGATCCGCGTGTTTTTAAAAAAAGGGAAATTTATTGTTTTAGTCCTTCCGCAATTTTATTGTTTTTAAATCAGTCCAATTCACATTTTTATTTTTATAAAATTAGCCCTAAAGTATGTTTTTGTTCCAATTTAACCCCTCTGACTGCTTTAAAGGTTAAAATCAATACGGTGCCGTTTTAAAAATTGGCATAATTTTCATATTAATCCCTAGTAGTATAGCCCGTGTTTTAAATTAATCTTCTTATATTTATTTTATTGCTTTTTTTTAATCCTTATTCATTTTAAAACTTTTCTACTTCATTTTTTTTTCATATGCAATTATTTTATTTTTATTATTTATTAATTTTGTATAAAATTCATATTTTTATGTATTAGTTTTATATATATTATTATTTGGTTTAATATTATTTAATTTGTATATAATTTGTATATTATTTATTATATTATTTTTTTAAAATTGTATATTATATAGTATCATGTTATATTATGTATTATTTCTAAAGCTTTATTTTTTATATAATTTTTTTATATTATTTATATTATGTATGTAATTTTATAATTAATATATTATATAAATGCTTTTATAAAATTATTATATATTTTTATTAATTATTTTTATTTATATATGTATTAAATTATTAAATCATATATTTATGATAAGTTTTTTTACTTTTATTTTTATGTGTATATATATATTAATTATTATTATTTACTAACTATTTTTATTATGTATAATCCTTATATATTATTATTAGTTATTTTATATTATTTTATTATATATTATGATTTTATTAATTATCTTTATATTTGTTTATTATTGTTTTAGTATGTTTTTTATATTTATTTATTCATGTTATTATTCTTTTATTATTTATGGTTAAATTTATAGAATTGCAATTGATATATATATGTTACAGTGTCTTACTCATACCGTTTTTTAATAAAAATACCTTTTAAATTAAAGATTTTTTGTAAAATATTTTAACGGTGATATCCGATATTTGGAGTCTTCGAGAAGAATCGTGCCCTAACTTATTGGGTGTGATTTTTCTCGTAAAATTCAAAATATTAGATATCCCTCCATTTTCAAAGTTCAAGGTTACCGATTTCAAACAAAAAACTTATTCTTGAGAATTAAAAATGTTGTATCCTAACTTATTGGGTGTGATGTTTTGTGTCTTGAGGTAAGAATTTTCTAAAATAAAGACGCACCTAGCTTCGAAGATATAAGATGCTGTATCCTAACTTATTGGGTGTGGTATTTTTATTTCTTTGAAATAGGTAAGACTTGGTTTTCTTTCTAATAAGTGATCTTATTTTAAACTTTTTTAAATTTCAAACATTTGGACATGATTCTATCAATTAGGTAGCAATTTTTGGGCGTTATGAGGGTGCTAACCCTTCCTCATACGTAATCGACTCCCGAACCTGTTTTCTCGTTTTTTGTAGACCAAAACCAAATGTTTTAAAATGAAATATTTTACAAGGTGATCCAATCACACCTAAACAAAAAAGGGATTGATGGCGACTTTATTTTCGTTTTAAAATCGATCCCATTTTCTTAAAATCGATTTTAAAATGGTTTCGACAAACTTGCCAATTTTTCCTCAACCCATAAGGTCATCAAGCTTTATTTTTACTCAATTCCTAAAATATCTTTGAAAAGAATCGAACTCATCATTTCATCGAACTCCTTTCTATTGGGTTATTTATCCACTGTATCATTTTAGAAAGCAAAAATAAGGTGACAATAAAAGTATTATTAATTCTGGTTTTTTTATATGTAAGAAAGAAATCAAAATACATCACAGATAATCTGGGCAAAGCCAAATTCATCTCATCATCGTGTAGGACATGCAAAACTTCATTCGACGGCTTGGTTTCTTTTAATTTCTGGGTTTAAAAAGAGATGAAGGGTGTGTTTGGGTGGGTAATTTGTAAGAGCAGTTTAATTTATATTAAGGTTTTCAAAAGTTTGAATTTACTTATTTAGATAAATATATAGGATAATTTTAGAATTTATGGGTAATTTTAAAAGGGCATAGCTCAATTTCCTTTTTCAAATTCCACTTAAATAAATGATTTTTCAAAATTCTTCATAATTTAATTTAATTTAATACACATGGTTTCATCATAAGATAAAAAGCTTAAACTTCAAAAATAAATTTTATTTAATTATAATATATATATATATATATTTAATTTTAATTTTATTAAAACTATTTATAAAATTGTACAAATATAATAATATTTTATATTATTTATTTTTGATACAATTATTCTTATTTTAAATTTGTAAAATTCTAATAAACTAATTTTCCTAAATCAATTATTTATCAAAACAAAACAATTACAAATCCTTACATTATGAATTCTAAAATGCTAGCATTTTAAAATTCTAAAAAAAATTAAAATTTTTCATCTAAACATAATCTAAAGGAAATAGTAAAATTATTTTAAAAACCTATTGGTGTATTTTTAGTGATTAAGCATTAAAACAATTTAAAAACAAGCAGCTACAAGTTTATTAAAACTCCACAAAAGAAAAAAAAAAAAACAAGAAAAGAAAAGGAGATAGTAACCCGGTAAAGCAATTAAAATATTTGAAATTTTTTTGCAACATACAATGTGCATTAAGATGATGCATATGTCTAAACATTGAAAACATGTATAAACCGTTGCAATGATAATTCTTACACCCATTGAATTAACTCACATTAGGGCAATATTAATCAACTTGTAAGAACATGAATTTCCATCCAATTAAGATGTGAACCTAATTCCTTAGGTATTCACACGTACTAATAATCGTTTCACGTTTGACCATCATTCTAACTTAAGTAGAGCTTCGTGGGAAGTTACTTAACTAAAACGATCTTGAGTGTATAACCATCAACTCAACTTCTACCATAACATGTACTACGAATGAGTCATCATGGGGCAATCTCATCGAGCAACATGTATGACTAGTTGTCCTTTTTTAAAAGAAAAACTTTCCCAGTGGAATCCACATAATAATACCTACCTCAGGGCCGACAAATTATCATATGTCATCACAAGGTAGTTATCTCTTTTAAGGAAATCTCCTTAGTGAAACCCACATGACAATACCTAATTTAGTGTCAATAAATTGTCATAAAATCACAAGAGCACATTGATGGAGATTGTAGGTCTTGTTTAGGGACCTTCTCCTACTCAGTCTTTTAGAAAACATGCAAGGTTTTTATTTTCGGTTTCAGTCATGAATGATTAAAATGTCATAACAAGTACATGTGACATTCTTTTCCTAAACTGTATGACATGCTTATCATACATATGGATTAACATACTTTTCAATCAATTTAAATATCATAATGCTATCACATAAAAGCATAAAATAAATTGACTTTGACCGGCCAAAGTTTTCATGATTTCATCCTAGAAAAATAAATAAAAATTAATTTTATATTTATTATCCCAAGCATTCTTTGGGTCTTCTAGGTGAAAGCCAAACATCTTGGTTTAGGGATTTCCAAAACCCAAAAATATGAAAAAAGTTCACCAAAAGAATCTACGTCTAACCTCCGTTACCACCACGTGTCACTACTGTCACCACTATCAACGTCACTGTTGACGCCGTCATCGCCACCGTCGGTCGACCCATTGCCGACCACCACCTGCCGCCGTTAACTTTCGTCGGTCAGTCCACTACCTGCCTTTTACCAGTTGGTTGGGTCGGGTTTGCCTCGTCTCAATTAGTATTGGATATGTCTCAGTTCTCTGGGTTTCACTGAAAATTTTAGGTTACAAAAAAAACCTAAGTCTATTTCGGCTCACATGAATTATTCTAAATAAATAAAATAAAACCTAAATGGAAATGATAGTTCATGATCTAATTAGATATTCCAAAATTTATTAAAACCTAAAATTACACCCAATCTAATCTTTAGGAATCACAACTTTGACAAAATTACTTTATCATATATAATAAAATATAAATACATTCATTTACATATATAACCCAAAACATACACATAATTAAAAGAATGTCACATCTTATCAAAATTAACCAAACATGAAAAATAGAGAGAAAATTCGATATCAGTTTATACTAAAAACATAGCACAACCTGACTCTGATACCGATTGTTGGAAAAATCAATTGAGAATATCATTTTTATAGTTATAGCAGAAGATTTAAAAAATTTCAAAACTGAGCCCTTCTATGGTATTTATAATAATAGACTTTAACCGAATAATGCTTGTGTTTTATGCGAGACAGAAACAAGTCAACCTTGGCTTTCAACTGAACGACCTCCGTTATCTTCGTATCCTGAATTGCTTCGAGTGTGGGCTCTAGCAATATGAACCAAATCATAGAAAATACATGATATAATTACTTTTAGTAGGAAAGTAATTCCTCTCAATAGAAATTGACAAATATCATAATTCCTAGAAAATATAATTTATTTTTAGATAATAAATTCCCACTATTTTCTAACAAAATAACGTTGTATCAAAACTTCTGATTTTAAGTGAATCAGTGACATCTATTTATAAGAAGAGGTATAAGAATTCTAGTTGAATAAGCTTTTGTAAAATAATATTATTTAAATACAAAACACTCTCATAGTCTAACTAAGAGAGAGGGTGGTGGCACACCCTCTTAATTTCCCGTATGGTAATTGTCCCTCATATGTTATGTGAAACAGATTGGGCTTTTCATGTATTGAGTTCAATTATATGTGTTTTTTAAACTTTTGACTCAACACATTATAATTTAATCCAACCCAATCATTGTTTTCTATTTCTCAAAATAAATATTATTTATTCAATTAATTTAGTTAATTTAATTAACTAAATTAATTTCTCAATTAAATAATTTTTTAACCCAATTCTAATTCCATTAAAGTCATAACAACTTTACCTTAAAAGAATCTATGAGGAAGTATATTTAATTTCCTTACTTAACAGGTTCATAATGACTAATTAATTTAATTTCATTTTTGAACTCTAATTATTTAATTAATAATAATTTGAAAGCCTTAAATTAATTCTCAAGTCATTTTTGTACTTAGCGTGAAAACACATTCATTTGTGAATGCGACCCATTTCTCTTGCTTCATCATTTTCATTCATTTTTGTTCATTTCTATCCATTTAGTTCTACATGCAATTCATTTCTAGTTTCAACGAGCTAACGAATGGACCGATTGGACATATATAATTAGGGATCAAATAATTTATAATTAACTTCCAATTTTCACCTATTAATTTTAAACTTATTAGTCACAAACTCATTCCACAATAGTATCATGATTGAGCTCTCCCTAATTACATACCATTATGAAAGCTACTTAATAAGTGCTCGTCCAATGACCTTGTTATAAGTGTGTTACCCTCATAAGATATCCTTAACCTCTTTGATAAATCCATTCTCCTAATATGATTCGATTTTATCTCATGGTAACCATTACATCTTTCTGCATGGAAAAATTACTATAAAATAGTAATTAAGTCATTTATCACAAAGACAAATGACTCATGGCCACGTTTACTTTTCATCTATCATGTAATGCCGATGATAGGATATCATTTACCCTTTAGTTGGGTTATGAATTCCACTATTGTGGAATGATGCTACATATTGTAGAAGTCGTATACCCAACGCACTAACTTTCTATTCCTTTTCTATTTGAACTTGAACTTTTACTTATATCAAAGTATATGAGTCATGCATATATAGCCCATCATCCACTCAAGATTAGGGTATACCACACTATGTACGTCAAAAGTGAATAAATCAATAAACGAATCTAAGATTTATTCTACTTATGTTCTATTCAATGTACTATTAGTCTAGTCAGTCACATCTATGTCTCTATCTTTTGAGAGTCATCCATTCCGATGCTCAAGATAAAACATCTCCTCAATTTGGACTTGATAAATGACATATTAGTCTTTCAATCGGTTTGCTCATTTCTGATTAGACTAATGACATGTTTAGGTTATTTACTAATACAAGCTGTCTTTTCGTATTATGATCCAACCACAGAATACTGCTTAGTATTAGTTAAACATTAGATAACCAGTGAGCCAATATTTGCTTCCATTTTATTTTGTGTGCAAAAAACGTTCAGGACAATATACAAGAAGTAATTTCACTGATAACATTTGATTCTTCAACAACATTATTAGCAATTTAAGGAGTCTTAGAAGGAAGCTTAAATTTACCAAATACCCTCTCCTTATCCCTTCAAGCCTTCCACTCAAAACCACAAGACCATAATATGTCAAAAGATACGGGGATTCTATAGGTGATAATAAGCTAAACATCCCTCAAATTTAAAGGGCCATAAGTTGCTTGAATGCTAACTACGGTTACATTCTAAATAAACCCAACATTGTAAATTAACCCCTTTGCAAATCACCATGTCCCTCATCAAAGGAAGGAGAAATGGATGTGAGGTTGGCAACTCTAAAAAAGAATCCTCTCGAGGTCTCTTACTAAAACCAACCTTAAGTTTTTTTTATAAGTAGGTTCACCAAAATGTGTGCCACTCTCTAAAAAACAAAAAAGAAAAAAATATCAACATTGAAACCAAGTTCCGAAACATTGCAATAATACAAATCTATCAGGATCCATTGACCACAAGGATTTTGCAAACTTCCCTCTGTTATCAAGAAGATACCAACTCGAATATGAAACAAAAGGGTTCACTTATACACTACTAAAAACCCTCACCTTCACCATTTTAGGTTCATTTGTAGGAATTCCAATATGTTTGTCAAGTTACTATCCAATATGTCATTTGACGAATCCCCTCCATTCACAAAACCAATCAAAGGCTCTTTTTTATGTTTCATCCTCACTTAGTGTTTAACATATCAAAAATGTAATCTTTAGGTTCAAGAAGCTCTTATTATTACTTTTCCTAGCTTGTCTTGATCATTTATTGACCATCCAACCCCTGTCCAAGTGAGCCACACAAGGCAACCATATTATTGTTGAGACTTTTTCCCTTAAAACATTATAACTAAAAGTTGTTCAGAGTCAACAATTCATTGATATTCAAAGGGTTGCTAGCCTTCTTATGATAATAATATCCTCAAGCAGTGCCACCCTTTATATTGGGCACAAACACATTGCTTTAATGAAGACATGGCCCATTTTATGAGAAATAGGAATCCATTTATTTACTTTATGTTTGGCACAAACACATTGCTTTAATGAAGACATGGTCCATTTTTTGAGAAATAGGAATCCATCAATTTACTTTCTATGTAGATGCATTTACATTTTTCCAAATGCAGATAATTTTTCCAAAAATATACCGACATACTTATATAATAATGCATCATAAAACAGAACATCCTTATGCTCTTACTACTGTCTAAATATTGAGTGAGTGCAAATCCTTGAAACTACTAAGATAGGCAACTCATGCCTCATCTTACAATCCAAGAAGAAAAGCTAGAAAAATACACTTAGAGGCTTTTGCTAATTGACTAGGGGCAATGCCATAATTGCCTAACACAATGATGAACAAACAATGCAAAGGGTCGATAGAAACTTACATCAAGAATATGAAGAGGTAGGAAGCCCCTCTCATTGTTCAAGACATCACTCATTCAATGGATCCTATCAATACAACAAAATGATACTCGTAATGAGGCAATTTGATTCCCCAAAGTTCCAAAATTGCCATCATCTCCTCCTCCTCCTCCTCCTTAATGGTACATTCCCACAAATTGCCCTTCATAGGGACATCAAATTTTTTATAAACAAACGTTTTAGAAGATGAGTCAACGCCTACAGAGGAGTTAGTTCTCTATCTTTTTTTTCCTTACTTTACGAGCCATGACTACCCCAAAAACCAAAAACATAACACTGCAAAAACACAAAACAAAGGTAACAATGACAGAAAAGTCACTATTTTAGAAAAGGTGGCAACAAAATCCCAAACAAAAACAATAAAAGAAGAAAAAAAAAGAAACAAACTTACCCAAATGGAACTCCATCAATAAATCCTAAGTCTTACAAGCAAAGGAGATTTAAATGAAAAAAGCAATAAAGTTTCCCTAAGTTCTACGAAAGATAAAAAACTTCAAAAATTGAAGACATTTATTTATAAAATAAAATGACCTTAGAAAATGTAATAGGCAAAATAACTCCTCATGGAAAATATTGTGATCAACACATCGTTCTAGTATCTAAACAAAGTGTGACACACGACTTGTTAAATAAATGCAAAGTTATACAACAAATGAAATGACAGGGTCACAACATCCGGCACAATTCACATGCCTCTATATGAATCCTTAAATGCCCATTCAAGAAAAACTAAAGCTTTTCCTAAGTACCAAAAGTCAAGGTCAGTGTAAGGCATAACTTTACTTTTTCTAAATCATCACAAATAAAAAAAATAAAAAATCTCATCACTTTATAACCAACCCTTTAATTAGGGAGGGAAATTGTTATACCCATACCACCTTGCCTCAACAAGAATCATCCAAGAAGACTTTACCTTGTGCAAAAGCGAATTTCCTTGAATGAAGACTCAAACAAGAAGAGTTTGCCCAGGTATAAGGTCACCCAACTCAAAAGCACAATCACCCAGGCAAGAGCTTGTCTAACTCGAAAGCCATATTACTCTCCATGACTCTACCTTTACCTTTACCTAGTAAGGTGCTCATTCGATGAGGCACATGCTAGATTGCTAACTACTTTATATAGATCTCCATATATATATCTACACAAAAGAGAAGGATGTTCAGATTATATCTACTATTTGTGAGATAATATTTAGAATTATTCATAGCAATAGAGAATATATTTTATTGATTAATGGGATAATTATAATGCTTCGAGTCTCTGTACAATGTAGAAAGTATAAAAGAAATAGAGATCTAATTCTAATAACTATTAGAATTTAAAGTATATCAAAACTTTATCTTAATCATTATATATATTCATAAAAATAATATATTTTTTATATTCAATAATATTTTAAATCTCAAATGCCACCTCAAGCGTATAGAGGTCACATGTCGTTGGCAGCTGAAATGACGGTCACCTGAAAGACACCTAAGATCATACATCCGTATTATCCTAATATTTCTCTAACTGATTACCTCTTATTACCAGTATCTTCTTCCACAGACAAAATAAATAATTCAATTCAATAATGATACGGAAGTAGAAAATCACCCCTTCGCTCTTCCAAAATTTCCACGCCTCTCCTTTTTCACCGCCGTTGTTTGCTTAAAAGCTAAAGAAAAAATCCACAGCACAAACTCAATCCAAACTTTTTACTTGTTTTTTTTGTTTAATTATGATTTTTCGATTTTTAGTGCTCTGATTCTTCTTTCATATAAGAAATATATATACATTCAGAAAAAAAGAAAAGCAGAGTGAGAGATGGAGAGTTACAGCGTCGATGTGGCGGCGATAGCATACAAGCTGAAGGACACAACCAATTGGTGGCGTGACATTAACGGTTCACGGCTCTGGCAAGATCGTATTTTTCACATTCTCGCCGCTCTTTACGGTCTCGTCGCCGCCGTTGCTCTCGTATGCCTCTCCTCCCTTTTATCTCTTTTCTTTCTCTAATTAGAGCTTAGCTTGGTTTGATTGCGTTTTAATAATTAATTAGTTTTAAAAACTAACCTCCTTATTTGCTTTCTCCACCTTTTTAATGCGATAAGAAATTTTTATTTAAGAAATCAAGTGGAATTAAGATTCTGTTTTAGTATATTTATGGTCTTAACGTTGTTGTCATTAATTGATATTTTTAGGTTCAATTGATTCGGATACAAATGAGAGTTCCCGAGTATGGTTGGACCACGCAGAAGGTCTTCCATTTTCTAAATTTTCTGGTGAATGGGGGTTTGTATTTATAAAATTTCAATGAAAGCTTTTTATTTTTAGTATTTTGGTTTCTGTATTTAACGCGGTTTCTTTTTTTAACGCAGTTCGCGCCTTAGTTTTTGTTTTCCGACGGAGTGTGCAGAATTTACATCCAGAGGTTTGGGACACCATTGCTCATTGCGTTTATCTTTTGAAAATATATACTCGGACTTAAGTTGTTCATAATTTGTTGCTTGATTTTCGCATCTTTTCTAGATTGTTCAACATATCTTGCTTGACTTGCCGAGTCTAGCTTTCTTCACGACATATGCACTTTTGATTTTGTTTTGGGCTGAGATTTACTACCAGGTTAGGTTATTTGAGCTTTATGAGTTGCCTCCCTGCCTCCTGCTTTCTAATTGTATGAGACTTTATCTTAAACTTTGTCTATCGTAAACAGGCACGTGCTGTATCAACTGATGGATTGAGGCCTAGTTTCTTTACAATTAATGCTGTGGTTTATACTATTCAGGTGATATTTATGTTCTATTATTTTGGTAAAGTGCCCATAGAAAGGAGAATTTGAAGTTGTTTTTCTCTCTGTTTGAAAGCTAGTAATGTTTGGTCCAGAACAATAATGTTATATAGTTTCACATAACTTAGTTTGTTGATTTGTCACATATTCTATACATGTTAAGTGGGGAAGGATGTATATAGCATTTGCAGATTTTAGAAGGTTAGAAGAATATGATATTTATTTTGCCATTAGTTGGATGAGGGATAAACCATAAAATAGGTTAGTAAGTTAGAATACGCTATTTCTTTTGCTAGAACAATGCAAGGATGTTTCTAGCACTTGCAAATTTTAGTAGTAAATATGAACCCACAAAATATATCTAAGTTGTTCGGACTCTTCATTTTTCATGAAGTACCCATGACCGACATTTATGTCCGAAACACGGATATGAAGATATGACTTCCTAGGATCCTTCAAATACATAGAAAAACATAGAAAAACTAACCACACCTATGTTGGAAACATACTCATATCTGACACTCATACCTGAGTCCGAGTAATATAGGTATATATTTTTTCTTATCTAGCAAGTTTAATGATTCTGTCACCTTTGTAAGTGCTGTTGCTTACTTGATTTCCTTTGAAACATTGCTTCGGACAAGATGTTAATAAAGTTTCTCTAACATGAGGCTGGGGGTACTTGATTTCAGATTGCAATGTGGCTGATATTGTGGTGGAAATATATCCCAGTTTTAGTCATTCTATCTAAAATGTTCTTTGCAGGTAAGTCTTTTTGGTGTTCTTAATAGATTTTTAGTAGTTAACTGTTGAGTAACTTTGGTGCTCTGTTGATGTACCATGATTCAGGATAATCACTTAGTTTAGATGCTTTACAAATGTTAATCCTGTTGTAATTTGTTTCAATAATGAATGGATATTTGATCCTCACTGTATATGTGCAGGTGTGTCACTGTTTGCGGCACTTGGCTTTTTACTGTATGGTGGAAGGTAATTGCATTGACATTTATTGTATTGTTTCTAATTGTTTTAATGGCATTGGAGCTAGCTTAGTGTGATAATTTGGTTTATGTTGAGGGAGCGCACATTTTAAAACCTCTATATCATTTTTCTTTTTATATGTTGACATAAGCTTTGATATCTGGTTTGTGAATTAAAAGAGTGGATTTTTCCCTGTTATAACAAAACCAGGAAGGATAACGGTGCGTTAAACATTTACATATAATAAACAATGTATCATGTTGATATAAAAAAAAAAGCAATATATCACTATATTGTACTACAAAACACTCGCATCTGCATACAATGAATGTAAAATATAGTAATGATGCAGCTCAATTAAAACTTTTTAATATGGATATACTTTGATCACATGTGTGCACCTAGTTACAGACACTTAGGCTTTGCTAAACATTTGTACTCATTGTTGATAATCCTGTATGCATCAACATTAGAACAAATATTATTAGTTTATTTAGAAATGAATACTTGGTTATGTGGCTTTTGTCAGAGAAAATTATTGATGATGACTCTTGTAGTTCAATGTTGCTTGTATCATCTCCTAATTGCATTTGCCCTTGTTCATTTTCTAAGATACCAGTTAGATCGTATTGTAAAAATACCTTGTCTATTGTGCGAGCATGGGAAAGCTATATAATAACATATCCAATCATTGCAGGCTTTTCTTAATGTTGCAGCGTTTCCCTGTAGAGTCCAAAGGACGGCGTAAGAAATTGCAAGAAGTATATATTTAGTTAATGCAGTTGTGGTTTTGAGTCCAACAATTTTTCCATCCATTTGCATTTTTTGATTGTTGTTTCCTTTTGGATTGGGCAGGTTGGTTATGTGACAACCATATGCTTCACATGTTTCCTAGTCAGATGCATCATGGTAGACCCCTCATTTCTTTTCTGGCTTTACTAACCCTTTGTATTTCTCTTGAGAAAGCTATAAACTTGTTTTATTTGATCTTTGTGAAACTTTAGATGCATATAATGTTTATAGCATTTTTGTTAAAAAATGGACGTATTCAACTTGAACCCTTTAGCTGCTAGTTGGTTTAGATCATTTATCTAATTGATCAATCATTGATCATTTGTCCAAAACTTATCTAATTTGAGCTCTATTGTTATTTTTTTTTGTGTAGATGTGCTTTAATGCATTTGACAAAGGTGCTGACCTTGATGTTTTGAACCATCCAATTCTAAACTTAATATATTACCTGGTAAGTTTGATGAGTGGTTGTTTTATGTTGCTTATTGCTAGTAAGTTAGATACTCATGTTCAAATACAGTGTGGAAGTTTCTTAACTCATCTTATTGCCATATAAAAATTAAATGATTGTTGCATGCTTCTTTTACTTAACTAGAAATTCATATTTCACGAAACTGCAAGTTTGACAAGCAATTTATAAGTCTTTGCCATCAGATTTTTACATCAAAGAAGCTTTTAAGTGCAGTGATGGCTATTTTTGCTGTCAAATATAAAACGGGGTTGTTTTAACATCATATATTGTTATGACCAGATGTTGTATACTGGGTCAAATAGACCACCATCACCCAACTTTTATCCTCATTGCAACCTAGTCCTTGAACTTAAGGTGTAATAATAGTTTCACTGATAATTGTGAGTTACATCTGCAGCCATGTTTTAAGTTTTTTAATTTTTACTAATTAAATTAAAGAACATATACTTCTTTGCCTATTATCATAGAAAATAGATTTATCATGGTGGGTGGATTCTAAATATGATTCTTGTTTTATTTTTGAATTGTATGCTTATTTTTTTTTTCTGAATATAATCTTTAGTTTAATACATATGGCTTTTATTATTTTTACTTAATATTACAATCTGATGTTGTCCTTGAGTGTCAATTCTTGTCCTATATATATTTCTATTGCATGTCAATCAAATGCTATTTATCTGCAACTTTAATATAAACACTAATCACATAGGCTAAGTTGGTATATACTATCTACCGAGTAGTTTCGACTTCACAAAATAACCAAATAAAACAATCTAAGTAGGATGTCAAACTTGGTTTTCTCTCAACAATCTAAGACTGAATATATCTATTATTATAATTCCTAAGCATGGGACATGAACTTCATGCCTTGCTTATAGATATGAAAAGTGAACATTTTAAATGAATTTTGTTGGTTGGTTTGTTTTCTTTTGATGGGCAGTTGGTGGAGATATTACCTTCATCCTTAGTCCTTTTCATTTTGAGGAAGTTGCCACCAAAACGAGGTATTACCCAGTATCATCCTATACGCTGAATGATTGACAAATTATGAAGGAATCAACGATTTCAAAAACGGGTCATCGTGCACCCTGCAAAAAAAGAGAGCAGAAAACAGCAATAGGGGGAGTGGCAAAACCTGATGGTTTTTGTTGTGTTTGTACTCAACGAGCTGCTCTTAGACCCTGGATTCTAAACCTTTGGGTGTGGTCGAAGTAAGAAGGTTTGTAAATTCTGAGGGAAAGAGATTGTGGAACATATCAGTCTGTTTTGGTACCATACAACATGTAAAAGCAAAAACCCAAAAGAACCAAAAAGAAAAAAAAGAAGGGTTGAATTTTCTTAAATTTTATGGAATGTTGTTCTTAACATATATGATTTCGTGTATCATGGTAATATTAATGTCTGGGATAAATGTTTGTTGTGAAATTTTAGACATGGATGTGTTTTGCTTCTAACATATGAATTACAAGAAGAGATGCAACATACATACCTGGCAAGACTTAAAATTGCCTGTTTGATTTGATACTTGATAGCTGAAATCAATAATGCAGAGATGGAGGTAAGGGAGACTATTTTCATTGAAGGACTGGGAATGAAGTTTCAATTTTAACACACAGCTGTCACATATATAAATGGTTGTTTAAGAAGGTTGACTTGTAGTTAGAATAATAGAAAACCTACCATTCTCAAGTCAAGTGTCAGCCAACCTATATTCATTTTGAATGTCAGTTTTTTAGGGGAATAAAATTTTAACAAAGAACAAAAAATAAAATTTAAGTGCATTTGATAGAAAAAAAGATTGAGAAAGTAAAAACGAGAGAATGTTGAACAGGATGTTCGGCATTTGCAGAAGTCGGCTATCATGTTTAGTGCCAATGTCAAACAGGATGTTGGGGTTAGTATTTGTCAGGTGCTGGGTGTTTCATTATCTCTGGATCATGATAGATATTTGGGGTTGCCTTTGTTGGTTGGTCGTAATAAGAAACAAATTTTCTCCTTTGTTCGAGATAGACTATAGTTGGAAAAATAGGTTCCTGTCAAAAGATGGCAAGGAGATTGGTTTGAAAATTGTGGCACAGGCTATGCCAGTATGTTGTATGGGTGTGTTCTTGCTGCCGCTTTCTTTGTGTGATGCCTTGCAAAAAAAAAAAAAAAAAAAAAACTACGAATGCTTTTTTTTTTTAAGATCTGGGCATTCGAATCGGCGGATATTACATTGGGCAAAGCAAGGATGGCGATTGTTATCGAACCCGGACTCTCTTTCATCATATGGGCTTCAAGAAACCCATATCAATGCTTCAAAAAATATGTTCAAAATAAAAATAAAAACCTCCATCTTTGGACATTTTTTTATTCAAAGTCAACAGTTAACAAGCCCACAAAATTTCAGGAGTGTTTGAAGCTCATGTAGTGGCCTAGCTACCCAATCATTAGGACAATTACCCAACCTAGCAATCCTAGCTACCCAATTTGTTACCATGTTGCTTTCAAAGTCTATAAAAGAAAAAGAAGCATGAGAAAAGCACTGAATTGAGTACAGAATGTCTGGTTTAGCTGTTGAGGTATACCAACCATATATCGAATGAATTTGGTAAGATGAGATGAGCAGTCACATTGTGGCACTCAAACTTAAAGGTGACTTGCGGCGAACCTAGTTTTTGTTCCTCAACACATATTGCATGGATAACAAGAGCTTCAATTGACTAGATGGGTGCCACAACAACAATTTGACATCTAAACATTGAAGCTAGGGGGAAGTATGTCTCGAGACATGACCACATCGAAGCAAAAATACCTAAATAAGGTGAGATCTGTCTCGGGACACAATGTTGAATTTTTTTCAATAAAGGTTGCATTCAAATTCTAATTATGTCTTCATCCTCGTTTAACCCCCAAATGTTTAGAATATGATTAATGTGCTTTCATTTAATTTCTTTACATGAATGATTGAGGATGTAAGGAAAGTATAATTGTTTGAATGTCACGTTATATGTTATTTGTGGTTGATTTAGTTTGAGTTGCTCTAATAACGTAATGAGATGTCACATATTCGGATTTGACGATTAGATTAGGTATAAAGTGTTACAAGATATATCATTATTAATATTAGATCCAAATAGGGAAAGGACAAGAGAAGGTAAGCCATTAGCACCTAGACCGAGCATTGTAGAAATCTTATTCTGAAAAGTGCAACACAAATTTGTCATGCATTTATGGGAACCTATAATGACTTTCTCAATAGCCTTACATTCGTTGCGACTAAAACATGATCACAATAGATTGGTCTTCAGATTCTCAAATCAAAATCAATAATAATAGTCCCAACTCGGAGGAGGCGGGGGAAGACACTTGGAAAGATGTCAAATCATGTACCAATCAATCTTGTCAAATCAGAATGTCTTGACTGCACCCATGCTCTAATGAAGACTTATTTAACTAGATAAATACCCTAAAGAATACTTTCCAAAGCCCAAGATGGAGAGCTCAACATCGCAGAGTCCAAATATTAAGGGAAAATAGAAACCCTATAGGGAGACAATCCCGACGTGCATCTGGATTAAAAATCATTCTCCATACTTGTTTTGTGAGGAGAGCAATGTTAAACTGTTCAAAATCCCTAAACTCCATTCCTTCAGTACTCTTCTTAGGGCGTGCAAGTGGTAGCCAATTCATTCAACTAATGCCTTATCCCTTGCATGATGAGACTCGAATTTCCATGGCAATCGCTTTTAGAAGCATTTCATGTCTCATCTAAGAAAGTAGCTTCTCTCTCAATCCCTGAGCAATTCCTAATCTTTTCATATACAAAGTCCAGGGCCACTTTCTTGTTCAGATTCCATATAGACGATAACTTCAGGTATTTGGAATAATGTCTTATATCACTGACTCCGAGTATATCTCTTAAAGAACACTTGATCTAAGGTGACATATTTTCAAAAAAAAAAGAACCACTAACTTGTTGATACTTACTAATTGACGAGACATATTGTTGAAACTTTATAGTAATCTCAAGATAGTAGCATAATTTTATTATTCAGCCATGCAAGATAAGGTAATCATTTGCAAAGACAGAGATGAGTTAAAGAGGGCCTAGTTGCTGATTCTAAGCCTTGGAACTTGGAGTTCAACATAGCTTTTTGAAAGAGGTTCACCTTGTCTCAAACCTCGCTAAGGGAAAAACTCTCATTGCCCCTTACCCCCATTAACCATCATCAAGAACTTGACTATTGTGACACATGCTATAACTCTCTAGTTTAAAGAATCATGGAACCTTAACTTTGTTGAGAGTCTCTCAAGAAAACCTCACTCCACTCTATTGTAGGCCTTGTTTAGATCAAGTTTAATAGCCATAGAGCCAAGTTAGTTTTTCTTATGTGGGCTACCAACATATTATCTTGAATCTACTTCCTATAACAAAAGCTGATTAAAAAGGAGATACATTATCCAAAAAGAAAAGCCTCTACCAATTTGCCATGATCTTTGCTATAACTTTGTAGCTAAAGTTGCAAAGACTAATAGGCCTCAAGAGTCTCTTCTGGATTCTTCACCGAGGGGACAGGAACAATATGTTGATATTATTGATTTCCTTAAACATTCTTTCCCTCTCAGGAAAAAAAAATAATCCCAAATGCACACAAATGAAATTACAATTAATATTTAATTTTTTTTAAAAATATAATTAATAATTCAAAATATCATACTTAATACCTTTTAATTTAGTGCTTTTAAATGATTAATCTTCATAATGAAAAACGCATACATGAAAAAAATTATTTAGAAATTAAGAATATAAATTGTTTTAATATTTTTTAAATTATACCAATGGATATTTAAACAAAATTAGTAAAGGAAACCATCGTTAAATGTTGTATATATATTTTAAATTATTTGACGAAATTTGCCTGTAAATGATCGTCAGAAAATCATATAGTAATGTACTGACAGCAACAAAACTGTCAGTAAAAGGTTTATTAAAAATGGTGAGAGTAAAGATAGTTGACAATACTTTTACTCATTAACAAGTTGTCAATATAGATCAAAAATTGTACACCGATTGAACCTAGTGTCACTAAAGGCTTCCATTTGACCATCGGTATAAGTCTTTTGAGTCTACACTGACGGTTTTTATGCTTATAATGATAAATTTTGACTCATAAATAAATAATTAGTTTTCTAGTGCTCCTCAGGATACTCTGGTTGTTTTTTTTGGTAAATAGAAAATTATCTATGACCAGCAACGATTATCGAATATCATCCTCCAAAAGGTTCTTACATATTCAGGGGTTCCTAAAAAATAATCAATTGGTCCATCACGTCACCATCTGCCTTAGCGATCCAGTCCACAATTTTGTTGGCATCCCTCTGAACATGTCTGAACTTAACTTTCCAAAGTTTCAAACACCATTCATGAATGCATCTAATTTCACTAACATTACTCACTGATGCCCAACCATTTCAAATGAATTCGATATAATATAATATTAGTCTTTAATAAATTTTAATATTTGATATAAAATATAACATATAAATTTAGTTTTGTAATTATAAAAATCATATGAATTAATTATAGATAAGTAGATATATTAAAAAATTGTAATTCATTGTGGCGAATGGGCCACCATTGGTATTTTGGGTGCTTTCCAAAATTTTCTCTTTTATCTATATTGTTTCCTCCATTAAAATCTCTCCGTTTTGATGGCTATGGTTTCTCTTCTGTACTCCCATTTCTTCTTTACATATATACATCTTGTTTCTTTTTCAAATTTTCAATTCCCTCTTCAATAATGAATCCAATAGAAATCAACCCTGAGCAAGACAAAGTCCACGATGCTGATCAGAAGATTATTCCCAACGGCGGAGTGAGGGCCGGTCAAGATGGAGATGTCGAGGTGGGAAAAAGTAGTGAAAACAAAGAAGATTCGGGTTCCACTGAAGTTAATAAAACCCCAGATTCCGACTTTGCTAAGGAGGCTGATCATCAAATCAATTGCAATGGCCATAATAAATACATTCCGACCAGCAAGGCTCAAGTTCATCTCCCGAAACCGGAGCCACCGAAGCCAAAAATGGAGCGTTCGCAGTCGTTGTCCATCGCCGAAAGCATGCCTTCGATAGGGAAATACATAAGAGATCGGAGCAGCAGCTTTTCAGCGGCGATCATGAACCGTTTATCGTCGCTAAAAGAAGGCAGTGGCGATTTCGTGTTGAAGAACGACTCGTTAAACTTCGAGGTAACGGAGTTCAAAATCCCCGGTGTGAAAGTCATAGTAAAGCTGAAAAGCGAAGAGGAAAGGCTAGAAGATCAAATAAGGGGTCGAATAACGTTGTTCACGAAGTCCAACTGCGAACACTCGATCGCTGCTCGCCAATTCTTTAAAGAAAAAGGGCTTAGATACGTGGAAATAAACATCGATGTGTTCACCAAAAGTGGGAATGAATTGATGGAAAGAACTGGGAGTTGCGAAGTGCCTCAGATATTCTTTAACGATAGCTTGATAGGCGGATTGGCGACGCTGAAATCGTTGAGTGAGAGTGGGGAATTGCATGAGAAAATGAAGGAATTGTTGGGTCCGAAATGTCCCGAAGAAGCACCCAAAGTACCGGTTTATGGAATTAACGATGAGGAAGACAAAGAAGATGAATTGGTGGGGGTAGTGAGGTTTCTGAGACAGAGCTTGCCCATTCAGGACCGTCTGATTAAGATGAAAATGGTCAAGAGTTGCTTTGCTGGTCCTGATATGGTGGAAGCCATTATTAACCACCTTGACTGCGGCAGAAGAAAGGTATATATATATATATAATTTGCAGTAAACCACGACCTTCATCTAATTATACTTACGTTAATTAAAGGTCAAATTATGGTTTTAGTCCCCTATACTTAATTAGACATAATTTTATCCAATTTAACTTCATTATTTAGTTCAAATAGTTAACTAGTCTAATTTCATCTCTCTAAGTGCTTTTAAGAAAAGAGGATAAAAATCTAAACTATGCATGAATTTTGATCCAAAAGGTTTAATCCAATATGATGCTTTGGTTAGGGTTGAAATCCTATTATCTGAGAAAAATCAATGATAAGGTTAACAGGTGATGATGATGGTGTAGGGCATTGCAACAGCGAAGATGATGGCCCAGAAGCACTTCATCCACCACGTCTTTGGGTTAGGAACATTCTGTTGATTAATAAAAATAGAATCACAGGAAGTTTAAACTTACATGACATTACTTTTTTTTTTTTTTTTTTTTATAGGGAAAATGATTTTGAGAATGGGAACCATTATTATCGTTTCCTAGAACATGAACCATTTATAATGGGATGCTTCAACTTCAGAAGTTCCACCAACGATAATGAACCAAAACCTGCATCTTTTATGGCGGATAGGCTTTCCAAGTTAATGTTTTCCATTGTGGAAATGGATGGCTATGTTTCTGACGACAGACTCCATGTCGATTATTTCCGCATCAGCAAAAGTGAAGAATTCCGCAGGTATTTTTTCCAATATATTTAAGTTCTCATTATATATATATATATATATATATATTACATAATATCTACAATTACTTATAACTTCTTCCTAAACCATAAATAGGAGGATAATGGCTTTCAGCGCATTTGAACTCACATCTTTCTAGATTAACAACAATACCTATATCAATTGAGCTAAAACTCAATCGACATTTTTCATGTATTTTAAATCTAGAGCCAGATTAAGGCAACGATTGCCCCACATTTGCATAGATTTTGAAAACATATCCATCTAGAACACAAATTTAAGCTTTAAAAAACCTCGTCATGAGAACAACCCCAAATCTCAAACCTTAAAAATAAATTATAAAACAAACATAAAATAAAATAAAAACAATAAATTATATTATAAGAGGTAAAGTAATGATAATTTTAAGCTATGCAAAATCCATGAAATAACTTAAATTTTACTATCCCTATCCATATCAACATGTGTCAAATATTAGGACTTAAAAAAAAAATTAAACGAATCCCGTATGATGATCTGATAGTTAAGGTGTTCATCAACCCAAGTGTGATCTAGGTTCGAATCGTGCTAATCGTATTTGTTGTTCGGGCTTTATATTGTTCTTGTATTTCACCAAAAAATAAAGTAGTGTAGATTTGAGCTTCTCCTTTTTACTTTTGTGGACGGTTTTAGGGGTGACATCGGTTTGATTTTGTTTTTTTTTTCATTTTTTTAAATTGAATTGGGGTATTTTTTTTTCATTTTGCAAATCGACCGATGAACATAAGAAATCGATTATTACCGAACCCTACTAAATCGGTTCGGTTCGGGTTTCCATATTGTTTTTGGGCTTTGAGCCTTTGGATTTTATTTAGACAAAATTATCTTTGAATTTGGACTTTTCAACTTTAATTAGATAAAATTACCTTTGCTTTATGTTTCTTAAACACTATTTGACAATTTTAATTTTTTTCAATTACACATAAAATCTAAATTAATATATTTATTTAAAATATAGTTTGTAAAAACTATAATTATAAATGTTTATGAAAAATGTAATTAAACCTTAAATTGATCACTCTCAAACTTCACGGAATATAATCAAATGTTAAATTATTTGTATTTTACAACTCTTAGTATGTAATGATAGTAAAAAAAAAAAAACACCCAACTTGAAAATGTTAATAATGATGACCAAAATTTTAGAAGTTCTAACAACAATAATAATAGAAAAAAGAACATAGTATATAATAGGTGAAAAAGAGACCAACTTAAATTCTTGAACAATAATAAATAAGTAATAAATTCGTAAGACTCTACCATTGAAATTAAAATTTGGATTTATTTTTATTTAATTATATAGAATATATAAAAATATAATAAATGCTATATCTAAAATTTAGAAGTAATGAGTTTTGTTTTGGATTTTAAATGAATTTATATATTGAGTTTATTGGTTCAAAAATTGAAATTTTTAAATAATTTTTAAAAAACCTAATCCAAGCCGAATTATAAAAAAGTCGAACCGAATCAAATTGTCGGATCGATTTGATTTCGGGTTTTTTTTTTCTGAGACAAATTTAAGAAAGAAATAGTAAAATTAATGGATGCATAGAGGAAAGGAGTTAAATGGGGTATTGATATATGGAAGCAGGTATATAAATTTGACTCGGGATCTGCAAAGGATAAATCTTCAATTATTCACACCAAATGAGAGGCTAGCCTTCTTCTTGAACCTATACAATGCGATGGTGATCCATGCTGTGATCAGCATCGGCCATCCCGAAGGAATACTTGATAATAAAGCCTTTTTCTTGGATTTCCAGTACGTCATTGGAGGCTACCCTCATTCCCTCAGCATCATTGAGAATGGCATCCTCAGAAACAACCGAAAATCCCCTTTTTCTTTGACCAAACCCTTTAGTAAAGAGGACCGCCGTTTACATGTATGTATACCCCCTATTTCCCCCCCTTTTTTTTTTCTTTTACATAATGTTCGACTTTTTTGAATGTGTTGTTTTTCATAATAAATGATGGCAGCTGGTTCCTATGAGAGTGAATCCATTGATTCATTTCGGATTATGCAAAGGAACAAGATCAAGCCCCAAGCTTAGGTTTTTCACTGCCCACAATGTGGAAGATGAGCTCGTATCTGCAGCCAAGGACTACTTTCAGAGTGAAGGGATAAAAATTGATAGGGAACTTAGAACTGTTTATTTAACTCGGATCATCAAGTGGTAAGGTTTTTGTTTTTTAGATGGAGTGGGATGGTGACATCTCTGAGATTAAAGCAACACATAACGTTGGCATTTTCTCTAACAGGTTTAGTCAAGATTTTGGAGGACAAGAGAAGGAAATCTTGGAGTGGGTCCTGAATTACTTGGAAGGAAGGAACGCCAAGCTTTTGAAGACTATGTTGGATGATGGAGACCCTATTACCATTGTGTATCAGGATTATGATTGGTCTGGTAATTTGTGACTCACTGCCCCTGCTTTTTAATCCCAGCAATCGTTGCATGCTATTTTTTCTGATGGCAGAAGATTTGGGATGAGATCATTTAACCAAAATAGGTTTATATTGATTAAGAAAAAATACAGGAAGAAGCTGCATTAGCATAGAGGTTTTTATTTACTTATTTATTTATTCACATTATAAAATACTGTTTTTATTTTTAAATTATTTGCAATGGGGAAAAAAAAGAAAGAGAGATGGTTGTTGTCATGTATATGCTATATTTTTTTATTGGTTAATAAATTATTCTTTAATAGATGACCTTTAAATTTTGTAAAGTTCATGCTATTCAAATCTCAGCATTTATATCTGAAGGCAATTCCTTTATAATTTCAAATATTACAAAAAATGAAAATCATCCTAACTCAGTGAGTTGAAATTGATCAAGCATTTCAAATTGGTCTAATACTGAAACAAAAGAAGATGGCAGAATACAAGCAATTGCATAATTCAAAAGCATCAAATAAGGATCCACTCCTAGGTGTTTTGCAAGTTACAAATTATACACATGAATAAGCTTCAATGCAAAATTCATCTAAACCAGTTAGAGATCTGTTTTTCCTTCCTGGAGCAAGGAGATTGATAAGTGGTCTGCAATTATTATCCGGTGCTTGAATTTGATATCTGGAGGGTAAGCATTTTCAGGTTCCAAAAAATGGGGGGATCTCCACAAATCTTCCATGGTGGCACCCAATGTTGTGATGAGTATTTGTGTTTACACAAGAGACAGCATCCTAACAGCTCCTGCTGGCATTTACACTCGCTTTCTATTTCTTTCTTTTGGTAATTACACAAACCAGATATATCCAATCCCGATCTCGACAATCCCATATCAGCACCTCGGTTCCTGCTTGAGATGGATCCCGCTTGGCGAGCCAAAAATCATTGTCTGTGTACACAAGGAGAAACAAAACAAGGTAAAACAAGTATGCTCCAGAGTGATCAAGTGGATCAATACCAGTAACCATTGCTTATTTGCTTAAAACATTTGCAGGGTCACCTATTGCCTTGGGGGCTACTAATTTCCTGCCACTAAATCGACATTAGTCGGTAGTATAACATTATAAGGGATTGAGCTCGAGGGGTAAAATTCAATCGTTCCCCCCTCTCCATCTCAGGGGCAGTAGAAATTTCATGATAAAGTTAAGTGCTCAGTTTATGTGACCTAACATCAAGCTAAGATGACTGCATGCTGACCTGTAAGTCAGCTGTAAGTCATCAACGGTGTGAAAGGAGAATAGACATCAACAAGCAGTCGAGCAGCTGTAAGATGACTACATGACTAAATGCAAATTGGTGAAGCTGAATAACGAGAACAGAGTGTAAGACCAAAAAGAGACCAAAATTAAGATAAACCCAGAAAGGTTACATTCGCAACCAGCATAAAGAAGGCTATGCATGAAACCTCAATTAGATAAACATAACGACAGATTCCATAATTTGAACAAATTTTTAGCTTATGGTGGTGTCTACGACTCCACTTTTTTGGCCATCCACCCCAGCACATGAAAACTGAATCAGTTTAAATGACAACCTACCTGAGGCAAGACATTAGTTGCTCCAGGCAAGAGGCCATTTGCTAAATCCTCATTAACAGATACAGGCAATGGTGGCATATGGCTCATTAATCCTGGCATCTCTCTCATGCTGCAAAAAGTCACAGTGAAGTTAATAACCCAGACACGTGCACAAGGGTAAACCCAAGAAATAATCAAAATGCTAGTTTGAGGGTATCAATCACCAACAGATAATTACTAAGAAAATCCACGTACTCATTTAGCATGGCAGTAATATTGTTCCTTGCGTGACAAAAGAGGTCAATGTTATCCTGTAACTGTTTAAAAAGCTTTACTTAATAAGCCAGCCACAAAAGACTGCTAAGAAGAATCATATATATAATATGAGGCAATCAAAAACAAAATTTAACGAGCACTTCGAAAAAGAAAAATAAATGGACCTGTGACCTCCTTTGAAGGACAAGGCCCACTTAAAAACCAATACACAGTGTCTAGCATGGATGAAGAAATACATCTTTTTTTTTTTTGTTTGTCAAATAGAGATTAAGCCAGTTGAAGTGAAGGAGCATGGAATAATGAAAGTACACCTACAGACATATGGGCCAGATTGTTGCCATGTTCTATAATGAAGAACTGGATTGGTTGAAATCACAGATATCTCATATGCCACCTTGTATCAGTTTGCAAATGAAACTAAAATTTTGGACAATGATGATAGATCTGAAATGTTTGTTCTTCCTAGTTTCATCAGTGATATATATTTTTCCTACTCTCACTCTAATGCCATCAACGTTCATCAATTAAAGGAATGAGTATCACCTCAGTTAACCTCTTGAACTTTACAGCAAAAACTAGCATAACTTTCAGATTAAACTTTAAAAAGTAGCACACAAACAATAAGGCACCGACTTCATGTCAATTAAAACTTATTGTTTGCTGCATGATTGCATATTATCAATCAAAGAAATGCTAAGAACTAGGAAATGACACACTCACCTTGTATTGAGAAAGATTGGATGTGATTTGACTAAAAGTTTGAGCATTTTGCTTTAAAAGATGCATAGTTGTAACACATATTCCTAAAAAACACACAACAGTTAGATTTACATTAAACAATATCTTTAACTGCAAGCCAGTATAAGGAAGTCACATTATCCAAAAGATGCATTGTTGTTAAATGCCACAGGTGTTTAGGCTGCTAACATTTCACAGATATTCACTGATTCCGTTCAGCTACTTGACAATTATAACTAATGCATTGCTGTTAACTTTCCAAAGCTTATTTTCTTGAAACTGTTTTTATTTTGGAAGATTACACAAAATATTTTCCTACATTCCTTGAGATAATAAAAATGGGAGATCCAGAAAAATACTGGTAGGAAGATATTAATTAAAAGCAGCCACAACCAGAAGAAAGATATTGATACTTCTAGGTGTAGGCATAAAATACAAACCTTCAGAAGGCATTCTTTCATTCTGATCCAGATGACGCATCATGAGAGGATATGCAGCCATGGTTGGTGGCAGAGATGAAGGCATAGTCATCTTAGAAGATGATTCCACCAGCTTATCCTGAAGAAGTATGATCTTTAGAATATGGGTTCCTCAATCAAATTACATCCTAAAGACAATGGTTGATTCAGGAAACGAAAACAGGAAACCCAGTCATGGCATTCAACTTAACAAATTGAGATACAACACATTTACTTGCTGTTAAATTTTACTCATAATTAACAGTTTTCTTTGTGATTTAACATGAAAGAAAGAAGGCAATTCCAAGAAAACCATAAAAGCCTCAGAGCCAGAGGTGGAAAGAGTATCATTATGCTGTCAGAACATTTGAAAAGTATAAAATATGAATTAGAAATTTCTAATTCAAAAATAATTTCTATAGTTAATTTCTGTACTACAGTGGTGTTGCATTATAGTAATTGGCATCTCTCATTTTGGAAAGGTCAAACTTGTAATGTGAACCAAGATAAGTCTTTTTCTTTTCACTTAAAAATAGTATCTTCTTTTTTCTCTTAAGTTTTAGGTATCATATTTGGAATGTTTCTCTAATTGATATATTTTTCTTCTACCATGCATCAATCCTGGACTATTACTGCACTTATTTTCTTTCTTTCAATCCTAAAAAGCACTGTTTAAACATGTATAAAATATTAATCAGACTTCGACCTAATAAACAAAGAACTTATCACAAGGGTAGTTCCGTGAACCCTAAACAAAATCCCTACCTTAAATCTATACTTCATCCCAACATCTCCTCTGCTTTTTCCATGAGAAAATTAGAGAAATTCTACAAATCAGGATTTACATAAACTTTTGAAAAATGAAAGAAAGAAAATTGTTGTTCCTTGCCAAATTCAAACCTTAAATTTTATGTTCCAAATTAACATGCCATGACTAGGTAACTAATGGTAATAAACATATAGATAATCATATCCATTAATAAATCTAATATTATGGATAATAATTATAAGATAATCCCAAACAAATAATATAAAAAAAGACCAAAACATAAATAGAAGAGTAGAATAGTAAATCTGCAATCTCATGGAGCATGTGTTTTTCTCTAGAAATTTAACTAGCATGCTTAAAATCATTAGGGGAAAGGGATATAAGAAATCAATATTATCTGTTGTGTGAAATTACAAAAATTCATCAGTATACCTTCCTGTTGTTCACCTTCTTTCCCGCATTATGTTCCTCAGGTTTTCTACGCTTTCTCTGCCAATTTCCAAAAAGTACCTTTATCTTTTAAAAGAGATGAATATATCAAATATGCATATATAACATATTATAAATACAAATAATAAGACCAAATTAACATATTGATAGATTCCACTTGCTCTAGTCAATGCCAATGGTAACTTATGTTTCTTGACAGCATAGTCTAACCAGGCCAGACAAAACCGTGATAAGACAAAAGGGGGCTAGCAGCCTCTTCAAAATGGGAGGAAGCAACAAACTTCTGTAGCTTTTTGCTACCATTTCAGTCGGGGGCAATCACTAACACATTAATTAACAACTTGCTTAATAAATAATTTTGGCCTACTTGGGAATCAGTCAAAATAGAATTAAGAAAGAAGGCATTTTGATCAACAAAATTAGCATAGATAATTTTGGCTTTAGGGTTTATCAAGTCAAATATTCAAAACATCACCAAATGCAACAAATTGCAATGCATTAAGAACAAATTAATTCATTAAGGACATGCATTTTGGTTCATCTTCTTTTTAGTACTGATAATCTAGAACAAGTTTTGTCAACCGAACATCTCCGCAATATCAAAACTAATAATCTTACAAATCATATGCAGACAAAGAATGAGACCTTAAATCATATGATACAAAACAATAAGAAACAGTACAAACGATGGTAGAAATGTATCATTAAGAAAAGAAAGGAGCTTACTTGCATCCACCTACACCTCAATGCAACATCACGTACAGTTTTCTCAGGCAAGCTAGCTGCAATCTTTATGTACTTCAAAATATTTGGTTCCTCTTTATATCTATATACATGTACATTGAAAAACAAAAATTAGCACCTAATCTTCATCTCAAAAACAAGACATGCCTAATTAGTACCTCCTTGGAAACAGTTCTATCATTAAAAAAAATCAAATACAAAAAACACACGGCAATCCTACTAACATAATAAGGGATCTTTTACTTAACATAAAACATGACAAATTCAACTACACTACTTATTTTAATAGTGCAGAATTATAAGACTTGCACTTACTTTTCAAGGCCATCCTCCAATATATACTGTTCATCAACAGACCACTCCACCGCCAACCCTGTATCATGATTGAGCCCTGCAACAGAGTCGACAAGGAAGGAAGATCCAGAAGAGTTTCCCGGTTGTAATAGGGCAGGGGAGGATGTAATAATACTGGAATTCCCAGGCAAGAACATAGGCGGCGGTGCAAAGTAACCACCCATCGGAATCATCTCAGAACTACTACTAATAGCAGTAGTAGTAGTTGATTGGAAAGATACGGCCGGTCGGTTCATAATAGAAGCTAAATCATCCACATGATGAAACCCAGTGTTCGATTCTGTGGTCAAATTTTCCGTTTCTTTTTCCCACCTATCTCATCAAATTTTGGCTTTACCAAAAACCCAAACCGAATTCAAATATGAAAATAGAAATTCCTCCTCCCATCATCTCACACTTTAACTTGTGTCAAACTTGTTTGTTCTGTAACTTGTATAACTTTATTGTTCATTTCAGCTCAACAAAGACCCAACGGTTGAATCACTCGCATACAATGACAAATTGCCGAAAAGGAAAAGAAAAATGTCATATCAATATCGAAAACTCAACCCCCCCAAATCGAATCCTAGAAACAAAAAAAATCCCATCAATTTGAATAAAAAAGAATCTAAGGTCAAAAGACGACACGAAGAAGGGGGGAAAAAAGACAGATAGAGATGGATGAATGAATGAAGAAGAGGGAGAAGTTACCTTTTGTGGGCAACTTTCCGACGAAACCCTAATCGGTTATGCGTTTTACTTTCTCACTACAAACTAAAAGCTTTGCTACTGTTACTTTGTTTTATATATAATTTTGGGGAATGGGGTTCTTTGCTTTAGTTTACTATCTCCATTTTTGTTGCTGGAGAGACAAGAGATTAGCTTAACACCTCTCCATCCAATAGAAAGTGAATCTTTGCAAAGCAATGAAGGAAAATAAAGAAAAAAGTTTGGGTATTTTTTTTTCTTTTTTAATTTTTGTAAAGTGAAATTTGATTATTAGTATAAATATGTGCATAATTGAAATTTGCAGATCTTGGAATTCAGCAACAGTGCGAATCCCCATAAGCATTTGATGCCAATTATTGTGGACTCTCCACCTTTCCTTTTTGCTTACCTTTTTTATTCCTTTTATTTTTTTATATGTTGTCTTCTTTTAACTGGGACTCCCTTTTTTCCTCTCCTTCTGTTTTTATTCATTTGATTATAGACTACCAGATTTTCCATGGAAAAGAAAAAGCAAGCACCTTTCATTCATTTTCAGATTTATATTTTCATATCGTACAACAGAAACATTAATTTTTATGAAAGGGTCTTGTATAATGTATTTTTAATGGATTCAGTCCCTTACCATTTGGGTAAACTATTAAAATAATCACTTTTGTTTATCTCATGTTACATTTTAATCACTTACATTAACATTTTACTTGTTGAGCCGTTAATTGCCGCAAACCGTGTAACAGTAAACTGACCTGACACGTTAAATCATCATTTCAAACAAAAAAATTAATTTAATTTATACAATTGGTCCCCATATTTTTTTCGTTTTGAATAGTTTAATTTCATGTGATCATAAATTTAACAAAAAGCAGTCATATCAAATTAATTGACAGAATTAATAATAATAATAATAATAATAATTAATAAAGGTTATAAATACATAACAACACTGTATATAGAATTTGACCCAACAGAAACTCATAATTCTATTAAGAAAGCTCTTTACATACTTTTTGAAGTTAATTAATAGTTTTATATTTTATTTGTTATTATTTATGTATTTAATTAAAATATTATTTGGTTAAAACAAATTAAAATATTATTTTATGTATTAGAATTATCTATACTATTAATAAAATTCCTGATTATGAGTCAACCCAACACCAATTCGATTAACGAAATTATAAAAATATCTTTCCGTAATTAAAATAAATTATGTTATTTAAATATATTTTAGTCTTTTTACTTTAAAAAAAAACAACAAAAAATTTGCATATATCTTAATTTAAAACTAAACCAAAATTCTATTCTAATATAATTTATTCATTTCATTCCTTGACTAAATTGAATTAAATTCCTGACTTAATATTGTAAACTTGTTTTTATTAATCATAAATATTAAAAAATATTTATTTATATAAATTAAATGCTTATTCGACTATTTAAATTGTTTTAGTTTAAATTAATAATTTCTTTTGTATGAATTACAAGAAGAGTACAAAGTCCAAACAGCAAGGCGATCAGCGCGACTTGAACCCAAATCACACCTGAGACGATAAACACATAACCATCAAATCAACATACGAATTCAGTTTGAACCAATAAATTCAAAATTAGTAAAATTGTTTTTATTAAAAAAAAAGACAGTTTCCATAAATTTATTCATAATGGATTTAATCATTGATAAAGGAAGTTGGAAAGAATGCTATATTTGGTTAGTGGATAAACATTATTAGACATAGAATGGGAAGTTGTACTATGGAAATAGGCAAAAAGAATCATGATTACTTGAAAAAGGTTTTAATGATTTCAATTTGAAACTTGTAAATTGAAGGCCAATTTTGAGAGAAATCCAAACAAATGGATATTTCATGCAAAGGCCCAAAACTCATACTTGGCCCAACACCCAACAATGATATTGTTATCAACTTCAAGATTATAGGAATTTTAAATATAATTTCAGAAACCAATTGAGCCTAACACATTTTTACTTCAAACTTCTATTACCATTTATTTACTTTATTTATTTTTTAAGTTTAAATTCCATTATAATATTATTTTATTAAAAACATGAAAAAGATAAAAAAAATATGCCCGTATTAATATTTATTACTTTGGATATATAAAAAGTGTATTTTTAATATTTTTCTAACTAAATTGATATCTTAAATTTTATCACTAAAATTTAATTTTATTCAATTTGAATTTAAAATTATTTGAATATAAAAGTTAATCAAAATATTATAAATATTTTATTTTAATCTTTAAAAATAATAAATTCATTAATTTTTTGATACAATATTGTGAGTGGGGATGGAGTTAACATAATTTGAACCCGTGATAAACGAATGTTTTATAAGAATTTTAACAATCACTCCATACAAGTTAAGACAATAATAAATTAATTAATAATAAAATCAATTATTTATAAAAAAAATCATTTTATTTTTTGATGTATATTATTTTTCAAGTATTTCTTTCATTAAATAAAAATTCTAAATTCAATTTTTTTTGTATTTTATGAATTAAGTATTGTTCACTATTAAAATGAAATATTTGATATAATATTTTTCTTGTTAAATTTTTTTTTCAAGTCATAAAAATCAATATTGAGAGGTAAAATTAAAAAAAAGAATTGATGGCAAAATTCAGAATAAATTTGAAGTTTAGTGGCAAAATTCAATCACGTAAAAGTTTAGTGGTAAATATACAGGATGATCGCACAAGGTTGACTTTAAAAAATTGTAAAGTTATTTGTATTTTACTTCAAATTTAATTTAGTATTTTTAGTATTATGTTTATATATTGAGATTACCTTACGCTAGTATCATCCCCGAAAATAAGGTTTTTATGCATTAATATCATGTCATCAAATTTAAAAAATAAAAAAAATATTATACACTCGTTAATATCAAATATCTTCTTCATCTATATATATATATATATATATATATAAAGCAAATGTAATTATCATTACCGATTGATGTGTTAATACATCATCAATAAAGCAAATATAAGTATGAGTATAAAATTGATAAATTGAAATATCTCACTAATGTAATTATAGATCATCATTAAAATTGTAAATAATTCTAATTAAAAATGATAAGGAAATTATATTTAAAACTTAATTATAAAGATGAGGCTCACTTTAAATATAACTAAAAAATGAAACATTTGGGAACTCAGAAAATTAACATAGAATTCAATGTATCCATATATATATATATGATACTAACCAATGCCTTTTGCAGGTTCGGATCTGATTTCTTGGTCTTGTTCTACAACAGGGATTTTCTCTATTAAAAGTGCGTGCTGGATGTTGAAGGAGGGGTTTTGAAATCCCAAGAATGTAATTTGGAACATGGTTTGGAAGTTTCCTGGACCTCAGAGAGTTAAGCATTTCATTTGGATTGTTCTGAAATAGAGACTCCTAACCAACGTCGAGAGAGCTTAAAGGAAGATTGGTCATGGTGAACCTTGTCCTCTTTCTGGATATGGTTATGAAGATGCATTACATGTGCTTAGAGACTGTTCGGTTGAGAAGGATGTTTAGTACCAAGTTAACCACTAAGCCAACAAGATGTTTTCTTTTCTAGCGATTTAATAGATTGGTTGACCTCAAATTTACATGTTTACTCAAATCTTAACACGTTGGATCCAAGTTGAGCTTGTTTATTTGGGTTACTAGTGTGGCGCATTTGTAAAAATAGAAATCTTTTTATTTTCCAAGGTATATACATGAATCCGAATGAGATTATTAAGGTCCCATATAGCTGAGCCAACCAATATACTTTAGTACACAAGGATGTGTTGGTGCTGGGATCGGGAACACTCTGTGAGCAATCACTAATAGGTATGTGTTTTTTTCTTAATTCTGATGGTGCTGTTTAGATGAATATCGGTCTATTTGCTATAGGAGGTGTGGTTCGAGATGGAATGGGGAATTAGATATTGGGATATAATCGGTTTTTGGGGAAGTGCTTGGTCTTTGCTGCCGAGTTGGGGTATCCTGGATGGTTTAATCCTACTTTAGGAGCAAGGCCATGATAGGGTCTTCACCCAATGAAGCTATTTGTAATCATCAGCAAATTAGAGTAAGTATATCACTGGTTAGGAGGATCCAACTTGTTAATGATAATTTTTTTAAACAAGTTAAAAAATTAAAAAAAAAAGTTTAAAAGGTGAATTTACAAAATAAAATTAATGTTAAAAATGTTCAACTATAATATTTATTTAAAGTATTAATAATGTTTAAAACTTAAAAAAAAAGTTTATTGTTTATAAATTTAAAGTTGTCACATAAAAATTGTTGTATAGAATTTTTAATATTTAATTTTATTACACTTTAAAATTTTATTATTGCTTAAAAAAATTTAAAAATTTCATGGTGGTTGAAGTAAATAAATTTTAGTTAAAATGTTTATGGATCATAATAATATTACGATAAAGAAAAAGGTAATATTTTTTTACAAAATAATATGAATTAATTTCATATTTTTTATTAATAAATATAGTATTATTTCCTTTAATTGAAATAAAATATAAATATTATTATTTCCTTGAATAATCGTATAAATATTTTATTATTTTCTAGCTATCATTTTTCTACCTATATAATTTTTTTTTTCCTTTTCAAGTTAACAAAAATTACCATGAAAAATTAAGATAAAACATTATAATTAATAAGGCATAAATGAATTTATTTGATCATGCACAAACAATTAAAATATAATAATAAATTTTAAAAATTATATTATTTTCAAAATATTATAATTACCCCTAACTTCTAATGGAGAAATGTCTCTATTAATCCCTCAAAACTCCAAAAGTAGTTGAAAATATTATATAGGTAGATTCTTGAAGTATAATAGGCATCAGCTTTTCATATTTTTATATAATATAATGACAAATTTACACTTTATTCCTTGCAATTTTTTTATACTTATAATATATAATTCAATTCCTATAATATATATATATATATATATATATAAAAGTTGAAGAAAGTCAAGTAGAAAACGCCAAATTTGATATAAAGACAAATTTAAATAAGCAATTTGTAAGGAAAGGTTTTTAAAAGTCATTTTTTTAAAATACTATAGTTGATAGGAATTATAAATAACAATTACATAGATATGACACACAATATAAATGATAAATACTGCAAATTGTTGCATGTTAGGATCGACCCGATTAAGCAACGAACAAGTAATAATAGCGGAATAAATTGAGAAATTAGACACACAAATTTAACGTGGAAAAACCCCTCCAAAGAGGATAAAAAACCACGGACAAAGATAATTTTACTATAATGGCAACAGAACGAAGAGTACAAAAGATGGAGATAAAAACTAAACCCCGAAAACCCGAAAATAAAGAACTCTCAAAACGTAAACACAAAATTCTCTAAATGTGTTATGAGTTCTAATATCTAATGGGTGTATTTCTAAGGTTGTAAAAGAGCCTATTTATAGGCTAAATTCATAGGTCAAATAATAATAAAATAATCTAACTAATCAGTGTTTGATTGAAACAAATAAACAGAGTTTAACTAGAAGATTACTTCTCAAATTTGACTGAAAATAGGAGTCATACTTAACATTGCACAAATGTCATTGCCTCAAAGAAAAAAAATCAATAGAGGAGAAAGACAACTTGATAATAACCATAATACTAAAAAGTTTAGAAACAAACTAAAAAAGCATAAATTTGGTTAACCACTAATAATTGCATCCTAGCTCGTTATCATCAGACCAACCTGAAAACGAACTACGATAAACCAATAAACCACAATTGTGAGCCCAAAAGACCCACCACAACAATAATGCATGGAAAGCCAAGTCTCAAATGATCTATCCTAGCTCGCTATCCTTCTCATCATCATCATCTCGTAGTTTAATCTTGTAAACATCATCACAATGCTTTATCATTACAAAGTTATCCGGAAACGATTCCCAATAGATTTGGTAGCACCCCTACTTTGGAAATTCCCATGTATATGCCAAAACATGATTAAAAAAAGCTAAAACTAAAACCACCACTACTTTTAGAGAAAACAGATTGGACAAGAACCACTATAGTTTTTAGATAAAACAAAATGGATTAAAACTTAAAAATTAAAACTAAAACCACCACTACTTTTAAATAAAATAGAGTGGACTATTATTTATGCACAAGCTTTCATATATGATGGTGCTTGGCGAAACTAAGACATCATATAAATCAATGTGGAAATGATTGAAAAACGAAACTAAAAAGAAAAGACTTAAAGGAATAGATGGAAATAATATAAAAGAAAGGGAAGTTTGAGATATTTTTAAGAAAAATAACTTCATTAAAGCAAAGTAGAATAAGCTATAAGCAATACAAGAGAGACATAAACTAAAACCCAAGCCAACAGACTTACTCATACATTCTATCCTATGTCCTCTACTCTTATTGGATAGAGTAGACATGGCATCGTAAAGTAGAATCAAGGAAAGAATAAGAAGTCTTTCTCATTCTATGTAGCCCACATACAATAAGGCTACCTTTGCAAGCATGAGTAGCCTTATTAGCTTCCCGACGCATGTAACAGCCCGATTTAGGGCCTAGTCGGAATAGTGGTTGCGAGACCACAAATTTGAAGTAGAAATATATGTTTTATGGTTTTTATGAGGTTTATGATATGTTTTCATGGTTGTGAGAAAATTTCATGAAAAAATTTTATGATTTAGTGATCAATCTATCTTTTAGGACTAAATTGTAAAAATTGATAAAAATGAGATTCTAGAAGTTTTAAGTATGAGATAGCATTAGAGAATTTATTAGAGGTCCTTATTTAGTAATTAGACCATTATATCTCATGATGGAAAAAAATGGACATGGAAGGGAAAAATCTCAAGGAAGGGCCTTAAGGGCATTTTAGTCATTTGGTTAATAAATTAATAAAAAAGGGGAAAAGAAGACAAAATTTGTGTCCATCTTCCTCCCCATTGCCGAAAATTTCAAGGAGGCATAGCTAGGGTTTTGCTTCACTTTCAAGCTTGATTGTAAGTACCTCCTAGCCCCGTTTTTGATACTTTTCGTATTTTTGAAATCCTCGTAGCTCGATTTAGCTATTTCTACCACTATATTGAGCTAGGGTTTGTGTTTAAAATTTTACCCATGGATGACATACATGTATTTTGATGTCTAGTGGTAGAATATGAAAGTTTGAAGTGTGATAAGCAACTTTTGCTAAATGATTTTTGGCGAAATTGATGAAAAGGACCTATTTCCAAAAGATGAAATAATATGTGTATAGAATGTAAAATAGTTGAAATCTTGGGCTGCTGTAAGAGAGGGTATGAATCGGCTAGGCTTGGGTGTGAGAAAAATGAACACATTTCATCATACGAGCCTAGGGACCATTTTACAAATATGAGAAAGTTTAAGGGCAAAATTATAATTTTTGCCAAAGTATGATTTATGGGCTGTTTTAGTCAATGTGATAACTAAATAAGTGAAATTTGTCATTATAGAGCAAGAAACACGAAGTCCGGACCTAAACTGAGGAAAGAACAAGGTGGTGGACTAAATTGAACAACTATCTATATTTTGGTACCGATGTAAGTTTGTGTGTAATTAATTAACATCATGTTATTATGCTTTTAAATGCTTGATATTACGTGAGATGTGTATATTCTTTCTATGCAATTGGTTAGTGAGACTTCAATGAAAACATGATGAAGTTTTATTATGTAAAAGTCCCGGTTGAACCTTATGAATAAAAATGATACTCTTGTCACGACATGAGATTAATTAAGATCCCGTGTAAGACCATATCTGGGATGTGGCATCGGCATTGATTAGTGACTCCGTATAAGACCACGTCTAGGACCTGGCTTCGGTATGAAATCGTGTAAGACCATGTCTGGGACCAAATAATCATGACTTTATCGTAAAATAATCTATGAGAAAATATATTTAATTTTCTACATTCAACGGGTTTTCTATGACCAAATAATTTATTTCCATTTTCAAACTTTATTTAATTCAAAAAACATAAATTCATTTCCAAGTCTTTTTCACTTTTCATTTTCATTTTGGAGAAAACCACATCCATTTCCAAATGATTTCATTTCTCCATTTTCATTTTTCATTTTGGAAAAACCCATAATCATTTCCAAATGTTTCCCATTTATCCATTTTTCACCATTTCTATTTATTTTTGTTCATTTGATTCAACATGTTATTAATTTCTCATTTCGACGAGCTAACGGAGAGACCGATTAGACATATGCGATTAAGGATAAAATGATTTATAATTAAGTTCCAGCTTTTCACCTATTAATTATAAACTCATTTAGTCACGAAGTCATTCCAGTATAGTATCATGACTGAGCTCTCCGTAACGACATACTTTTACGAAAGCAACTCAATTAGTGCTCATTCAATGACCTTATCCTTAATCTCTTTGGGATAATATCATTTCTTCTAGTGTGGTCCTATTTTATCTCATGGTAACCATTAAATCTTCCTTCATGAAAAGTCAATTTCTATCAAATAGCAATTAATTCATTCATCACAAAGACAAACGACCCGTGGCCACGTTACTTTTCATCAACCATGTAATGCCAATGAGAGGATAACATTTAACCATGTCTCGGGTTATGAATTCCACTACTGTGAATGATGCTACATATTGCAGAAGTCTTATACCCAACGCACTAGCTTACGATTCCTTACCTATTTGAACTCAAGCTTTTACTTACATCAAAGTATATGAGTCACACATACATAGCTCGTCATCCATTCAGGATTTAGGTATGCCACACTATGAACATCACAAGTGAATAAATCCATAAACGGATTTAGGATATATTCTTCTTGGGTCTAGTCCGGCGTACTGTTAGTCCAGTTAATCACATCTATGTATTTATCTTCTAGAAGTCATCCGTTCCTCTGCCCAAGACAAATCATCTCCCCAATTGAACTTGATAGACAACATATTAATTGTTCAATCGGTTTGCTCATTTCTGATTAGACTAAGGACATGTTTACATTCGTTTACTAATACAAACTATCTTTTCATATTATAATATGACCATGTAATACTACTTAGCTATTGTCAAGTATTAATGATAGCTGTGTAAACCAATAAAAATAAAGGAGCAACCTTTGGACTAAGGGAAGACAAAAAAATATTCTCACCTCATGAAGAGCTTTCTCTCCTAAATCTTTTTCATTGTCTTGAGCTCTTAGCTTCTCTATTACAAAGTCCTAACACCTACTTAAAGCATAAAAAAGTGTTGCAAATTCCAATATTTTTTTTAATTTCATCTCCCTACGAGATCCATCTCTTAACCTAATCTATTACAAAAGAACCATAAACATAGAAACATTAAAAAGTGGGCATAAATTTGTTCAAAGGTCAAAGTTCCTTTTAAAAAACTACACATCAAGTCAAACCTAAAGTTATTATTTAAGAATACTACACCTTGTAATAAATATTCTAATATCTAAATTCAAAACATATACATTATAAGTTGAAATTATTAAGAGCAACCATATGATATAATTCTTTTATTAAAATATAATTCAGCTTTTAACGTAGGCTTTACTGGTTTCAAATGCATGAATGCATCTTGAGACAAAGAATTTCTCCTACTATATAAACTAGAGATATTCAAACACGAATATTTACATGAATGCAACCGACCCTAAACAAAAATGTCTTTGAAAATAATTTTCATTAGGCTAATAATATTGTTAGTAATGGTCAAACATCCCTGCCTTGGGCTTCCATTTAGTATAATATAATATAATAAATTAATGAAGCTTGTTATTTTATAGTTTTCTTCAGGTCTTCAACAAGAGCATCTGATACTCTCTTAATAATAATATGCCACCGGATTCTTTTGTTTCGTTAATTAAAATAGAAATTCCTCACGAGTGCTATATTTATTATCAATCATATAACTAACCTTTTTTTTTTCCTAAATTAATCATATAATTAACGACTATGACATGTGATGGTTGTATTTTCGGGCGGCATCACTTTATTGTTATTCTTATTATTTTATTTGAAAAAGAAAAAAGAGATTCCAATTTTCCTTCGTAATATATACGAGTTCAATACTAAAAATTTTATGATTGATTGGAGTAGTTTAATTGCGATCTGAGATATAAATTTAATTAGTTTAATTAAATTTATTTACTTAATTAAATAGTTGGTGATTAAGATGTTTGAAATTGAATGAAATTTTTAGTATTTAATTTTAAAAAAATAAGTTTAACAGTCTTTCAAATTATTTGAATAAAGGATTATGAACCTGTGGAACTCAGCAATCACTAAATTGAATACAAATTATTTTCTAAGTCAATTTTTAAAATAAATTTCATTAATAGAAACCATAAATAATATTGAATACAAAGATAGGGCACATACTATGATCAAAACACTACAAACTGAAAAAATTAAATTGATATTTGCAAGTAAACTTGAGCAGTGCTTAAGATCAGTGGCAACTATTTCAGACATTTAGTATGAACTAGGCAGAAAAACAAAGAACACATGATATGTTTATTTAGTTTGATTTCCCTACATCTATGGGGTGTTGCCCAGAAGATAATCCACTATCTTAGCAACAGGTATAACAAGTGATTACAACATCTAACACTACTCACTAGATTAGCTTTATCACCTTTGTGCCTAAGATCTAGACAATAAGTTTTCCCTTGAAAACTTAAGACATTAATCAAGTACTCACTTGATTATTTAACTCAGTGCTATCACAAGAAACATTCCTCAATGAACAAGAAATAAGTGCTCTTAGCTTTGTACAACACCTATACAAGTCTATTCAATTTATAAGAAAACTAGACTTGCTAACTTACTACATCAATTATAATTAATCTTCCCATGAAACTAGCAAAATAATAAGCATAAGGAATATCTTTAATGATCTCAGGATAAGTCTTGAATCTCAATGATATGTTTCCAAGTTTTACCCGATTCAATCCAATCTCACAAAACTTGGGAAGTCAATTATCTTGATCCAATCCAAACCAATCTCCAGATTATGTAGATATAACCACTTTGGATATCATAGATGGGCCTGTAGACATCCAAAGCATCAACTGGAATCAAAGCCTAAGGATTTTTGTTGCTAAAATTTGTCAACTCAAACATGACGAGTTTTTGAGCTAAGCAGTGCTAGACACCAATGGGCACTACTACTTGGTATTACTAAAAAATTACCTCAACAATCTCCCTTTTCGGAATTTTTTTGAAGAAAACCATAATTGAAGAACATACACAACAAGAGATACAAATGATCCCCTTAATTAACTCCTTTTAATCAATCATACTTAACTATTAACATAATCAAGCAAATCAATCATCAGTTCCATAAAAGATGATGATCGTATCAGTAATTAAAATACTAGGAATTATATAATAGTAAGCAGAATTGGAAAAAAAAGGCTTCAAAAATATAACAACCAAAGTAATAAAACTTGTCTTCAAAGTTACCAACATTACAACTTCAAAAAGAATTAAAAATTGAAAAAAATTTAAAAGCAACAACAGGTATATCTTACTCCCCTTTTTTGTTTAACAAGTTTGCTAAGGAGTTAATGGAGTTGTTTGGCCAGCATATCATTCAACAAAGCCTTATCACGACTTGCATTGGCTTGAAGCCGTTAAATGGCCCGTTTTTGAGAGGCAATTTCATCATCCATATGTTGTAGCATCCTTTGTTCAAAAGCTGACAGTTGCCTAGGAGTGTGAGTCTTAGTGCCAATTGGTATAGGCACTGCATCCACAGGTTGTGATTCAGCACCAAGAATGACTCCAAGATCAGCCTCAAAATACTTCCCTTCAAACCACTTGTAAGAAAAATTTAATTCGACAAGCTCTTTCTCATATTTTTAGTTGCAAGAACAAGTTTAGATTTTATTTATAAAGTATCTAGAAAATAAGATAAGGGAAAGGAAAACTGCAACAGCCCGATTTAGGGGCTAGTCGGAACAGTGATTTCGGAACCACTAATCCGAGGTCGGATAAAATTATTTTAAAGTTATTTTATGAGTTAGAGCATGATCATATAGGTGCATGAAAATTTTAGTGTTTTAATTCTAGCGATTACATGCTTAATTTCGAAAAAGGACTAAATCGCATAAAGTGCGAAAGTTCTATTTTACAAGCTAAAGGTGTCTAATAGCTATAAAGTATTATTTGGAGGTCCTTAAGGTGCAATTGACCCCTCTAGTAATAGTTGGCCGGCCATAGGAGACAAACAATGTCAAATTGGTCAAAGTTGTTGAAATTATGTGGACTAAATTGATGTTTTATAATAAAATAAAGAAAGAAAAGATATCATCTTTTCTTCTCCTTTCTTCCACCAAAAATTAGCAGTAAATAGGGGTTTGAAAGATCAAAAATTTCAGCAAGCTCTTCTCCTTACAAGTAAGTGTTTTGATGATCATTTCTTGATAAAAACTGTACTTTTGGAACCCCTAAAGCTTAAGCTAACTAAAGAGGGGACTATTTTGCAAAATGGTTGAAAGTTTAGAGTTTTTCCATGTGAGCATTTATGTTGTTTGCTGCATTTTTATGGAAGAAAATGAGTCTTAGTTGTTAAATAAACAACATTTGTGAAAGGTGTTACCATGAAAACACCTAAAAAGACCTTTTTGTAAAGGTTATGAAATAGATGTTAAATGTGTGAAATAATGAGTATTGAGGGTTTCCATAAGAGTAATAAATGTTCATTTAGGCTTGTAAAAGGAGGAAATTCGATTAGAATCGATTTACAAGCCTAGGGGTAAAATGGTCATTTTGTGAAAGCATAAGGGCAAAATGGTAATTTTGCCAAAATATGATTATTGAAATGTATTTATTAATGTGGCAAGTAAATGAGCTAATTTGTTATTATAGATCAAGAAGAACGAGAAATTAACCTTGACCGAGGAAAAGGCAAGGTGTTGGATAGATTGGCAAATTGGCCTATTTTGAAATCGAGGTAAGTTTGTGTGTAATAAGTTCAACATCATACTAGTATGTTTTAAAATGTTTGATATTAGTGATGTTGTATACTATTTCTATTAAATTGAATAACAATGTTGAATGAGAAAATGATGAAATTATGATGTTGAAGTCCCGGTTGGACTTTAAGTTGTGAGAGGATAACATCATCGAGACATGAGAATAGTAAGGTCCCGTATAAGACCATGTCTGGGACATGGCCTCGGCACTGAATTGAGATCCCGTATAAGACCATATCTAGGATATGGCATCGACGTCAAATATGAAAATCGTGTAAGACCATATCTGGGATATGGCATCGATAATCGATATGAGATCTCGTCTAAGACTATATCTGGGATATGGCATCAGCATCTAGAGGTGACCCCATGTAAGACCACATCGGGGATGTGGCATTGGCGTCCCATTTATGTGAATAGTGACAATTATGTATTTTCGAGTATCCTAAACGATTCAATGGGTAAATAGCTAAGCTTATAATAGAGATGAGATTAGTGCTAAAGCTATGTAATGAAGTGATACAGGTATATGTGAGAAATTCACGAGAATGGTTTATGATTTGTGGCATGATATGTAATTGGTAAGGGTAAGCATGAGTAAGTTATGGCAATGTGCTTAAGACCTTGTGTTTTTATTCAATGAAACTGATGGATGACATTATGTGACTTATTGTTGTTACTTATTTCATGCAAACTTACTAAGCTTTATGCTTACCCCTCTCATTTCCCTTTTCCTTGTAGTTTTGCCAAGCTAGCTCGAGAATTTGTGGAACGTCGGAGTTCGGAAATCACACTATCGACTTCTCTTTGGTATAGCAAAGTTAGATTCCTTTTGAGTATGGCATGTATAGGACTTGGTCTTTTTGTTATGTCATATTGTTAGCCAAAGTGGTGGCTATTAATGTTGATCAATTCATTTTGTAAATGGTCATTGGAAATTGGCCAATACTTGACAAGTTCATATATTCAATGAAGATGAAATTCATAAAGTGTATGCTTGCGTGGATGTCTTGATTTTTGAGCTTTTAAAGGTGCCTTATGATAATGATTTATGTTGAATTGAATTGGTGTTAGAATGTTTGCTTTGTAGGGTGGCAAATGGCTTGGTAGATAGCCTTACAATTGTCCACACGGCTAGACACACGGGCGTGTGTCTAGGCCGTGTGTGACACAAGATCAGTCCTATGGACGTGTGGAGAGGCCGTGTGTCCCCATGCATGCTAGGTTTACAAGTCGGTAACTCAGTAGTCACCACACGGGCAGAGACACGACCGTGTGTCTCAACCGTGTGGAAGACACGGCATGGACATGGGCGTGTGCCCAGGCCGTGTGAAGTTTGCACCTAAAATTGGGAATTTAATTCACCACACGGCCGGAGGACATTGGCGTGTGCCTTGGCCGTGTGACATTTGTGGGGTGATGACGTCAGAAACAGAATACCAAGGTTTTTGCGCACGGGCTAAGACACGGGCGTGTCGAGGCCGTGTGGGGGACACGGGTCAGGGCACGGGCGTGTGTCTGGCCGTGTGAAAACCCTTGTAGGTTCGAATTGAAAAATAAATCTACATGGGAGTGGAACACGGGCATGTGATATGCCACACGGGCGTGTTCTTTCCTTCACACAGGCGTGTGACCCTGTTTTAGGTCAAATTTGTCTAAGTACTCAAAAGTTTCCAGTTTGGTCCCGAATCATTCTGGGTACAAGTTTAAGGTCTCATAGACCTATAATAAGGACATTAAGGTCTTGGAGGAAAAGTTTTAATTTGAAAGGAAATTTTATGAATCGATGTTGCAGGATAGAGCAAGTTAAGTTCGGTAATGCCTCGTACCCGGTTCAGGTGTCGAATACGGGTAAGGGATGTTACAAAACCATAACCTAAGGTAGACTCGATTTGCATGCTTAATGATCTCTTAAAAGATGAGTTACCCTAAATTGATCTGAATACAATCACAGTTTTTTCTTAGTAGAATAACCAACTTCTTAGTGATTGCATTCCTCTCATTGTTAGAAATCTAGTTCTTAGTAGCAACGAAAAATGGGCTAGCATATGTAGGCTCCAAGGTCGAGGCTTGAAGCTTAGTTGCCTTTGGCCAAGTCAGTGCACTCCACTTGTGATGGTCTTGGCCATGAAGTCATATGATTCCTCCAGTTCCACATCAGTTGAGCAAGGATGAAGCAATAGCTCTTTTATTTATTCAGGGCTAAACTTGTACCACTTTCCTTGAACATAAGCTTTGTGGTACAATTAACTTAATGGATCATTGATGGTCTTTATAAGATTGACATAAAATTCAAAAACAACCTCCTTAACATAAGGTTGTAGAAAGCAATAAATTGTAGCAGATCATTTTTCTTAAGTAAAATGTTAATGCCCCTATCTCCAAAGCTCCTTTCATCAATGTTTTTGTTTTTATATTAAAATTTTTCTTTGCAAAGAGCAAATACTTGTTGGTGCAAGTGATCGCTTGTCAGAGTTTTAAATTTATAATGAATGAGAATGATCGAACCTAGAAACTAACTATGACAACGATTGAGGCAAGTGCACCTATCGAACAGTAGTATAGTTTAGGCAAGACCGGATTGTCGAACCCAAAGGAATTAAAAGTACTAATACTAACCTTCTTTTTATTATTTAGCCTAAGAATAAGTGAAGTTGTTTATCTAGTCTAAATTAATTAACTATTAAACTAAAAATTCTAAGACAAAGAAGAATGAAATTGGGAGAATAACTTGGGAAAAAATCAGTTGATTAAGACGACACCCAAGGAAGAATCCACCTAGACTTCACTTGTTATCTAACACTGAACCAGACGATTTATTCACTTGACTTGATCCGTAGGACTCCCTAACGTATATTAAACCCTCTCTCGAGGCGAATAACGTCTAATCCTAGGTTAATTAATTGAAATCTCTTTCCCATTAATAACCCCCTAGAATAGCAGTAAATCGATCTATGGACATCCCATATTAGGTTTCACCCTAATCCGACAAAATCTCGTCACCCTATCTCTAGGCGTGCGATCAACTCCGCTTAATTATGCTAGATCTACTCTTAAGCAGGGACTTTTGCTCCACCACCTAAGCACATTCAACTTGAATTAATATCCGCGAAATATCAACACAATAATTAAGCACACATAATTAAGAACAAATCAAGTATTTATCATATAGTTCAGAAAACAATAACAAGATTCATCTAGGTTTCATCCCCTTCAAGTATCTGAAGGGTTTAGTTCATAATAATAAAAGAAAACATCTCAAAAGAAAAGATAACACAAAACATAAGAAATCCTTAAAACCCCCTGAAGGAATTGAAGAGGAGATCCTCCGTCTTGAGTAGAATTCCGGCTTCTTGAGATGGATCAACTGGCTATCCCTTGAGAGTTTCTCACAAATCTGACCTTTTCGGCTCGGCTCCTTGGCCTAGCTGACCGCCCGTCGACTCCCCCTTCTAGGTTATACCTAGGGTGTATTTTATAGGCTTTTGAAATAGGTTTCTTTGTCTCCAAGTATCCAAATCCGAGTGAAATTACTCTACTCTACGGTAGGGGCACGGCCATGGCATACCCCCGTGTGAATCGTGGTCAGGCCGTGTTGGACTCCGTTAGTGAGGCACGGCCGTGTAGATCGACATCAGGCCGTGTTCTAGTTTATTTGAGGAGGCACAGCCGTTTGGGCGTTAGTCCAGGCCGTGTCGATTTCTTCCTTGGCCTATTTTGGTCCATTTTGAGCCCGTTTCTCGTTCTTTTTATTCTTGGGTGCTTTCCTGAGTATAAGACATGAAAAGAAAGGATTAAGAGCACCTTTTTACATAAATCAAGGGATAAATCATCCAAAAGTATGCTAAATGTGGGATTAAAATATGTTACTATTTCGGTTTATCAAATACCCCCACACTTAAGCTTTTGCTTGTCCTCAAGCAAAATTCTCAACTTACAATTAAAACAAACTTTCAATAATTCATAATTCCTATCAACAATATCTTATCATAAGTCATAGATAATTTATACATGGATAATTCAATTCAAAGAGTCCTAAGGATTCAAACAATCTAAGTCATAGATTTGTAGCTCGAAAATATAGGCGTCTCCCCTTATCTAAATAATTACCTTTAATTCAAAACCGATAAGGATTGACATCCTCACTAGAGATTCACTCAAATCACTCAAAGTGTTTAAGGTTCAGGAAAAAGCGCTCAAAAGTCGAACATGAAAAGTTAATCCCATAGGCTTGCCTGAAAATCAAATCTCCACCACTATAATATGAGATGATGCACAAATCAAAAGGTCTTTAATTAGGGTTGTAACGGGGCTAGGGTTAAAGTATGGATAAAAGCTGAATTAGAAGGTTAGAATCGAGATCGAATTGATAAAATACCTAACTAGAAACAATAAACTGAATAATTACATAATGGATTGAAACTTTAAACTAATAATACGAGCTTCTTCTTCAATATTTGGAATTCAAACGTATAAGCTCACTTAATCACATAACTAATAATGAATAATGAATATACTTCGATATTTTTTTTAAGAACAAATCATAAATACATAACAAAGGATAAATTACTGAAATAAGAAACATAGTTAGGCTATTAATCAAATCAAATCTCGATATAAGGGTCGTCAAAAAGAATGGTGATAACAAAAACAAAGGGTTTCTGAGTTAATATTAGCGGTTATGTCAATAAAAAGGGTTTGTTAGGATTAAAAGGGGTTCACTAGGGGTTAATTGTGAAGGTAGGCTTTTAATGGAGTTAGTGGGTTAAAACCTAGGTGCCTTTATCATCTCTGTATATCAAATCATAGGTGTGGTCTCGATATGTATAAACGAGGCAAGTTCTAGAATAATAAATCAATGTTGACATACTCATAATCAATAAAGTGAGCATGAAAAAGAATATATGCTCTATAAGGCTCAAAAACTCACAAAAATTATGGGTATTTTTGACATCAACCTTGTAAATTTCAAACTTCAAAGTAATATTTAAACTTAGTTCGACAACCTAGCAAATTTTTAATTTCTGAAAAATAGACTTATCATGCTTGATTCTCTAGTATTCTTAGAATTTAATTATCAATGCACAACTATCAATGACTTAATCTAAAACATATCAATAAAAATAATAAATCATTAGAAATTTCATCCGAATTAGTAATATGAGAAATTTACTTAAAAACAAGACTAAATTCAGGATTTTGAGAACAATGCAAAAAGTTTGGCACCTAATTTCAGAAATTTGAGAATAATGAAAAAAAAGTTAGGCACCTTTTTAGGTTGTTCACCCCCCCACACTTAAGATGTACATTGCCCTCAATGTACAAAGATAGATATATCGATAATAATACTAAAATCATAAGATATGGAGAGAAGTGAAACTCCCTGAATTTTGGATGGATTCCTTGAGTCGGAGGTAAAAGATAAGTTGGAGAGGCCGATCTGGATGACGATCCTGCGCTAGATGAAGAAATTGGGTGGCTCGTGGAGGATTAGCCAGGTTATAATAATAATTATTAAAACTATACTAATTAATTAATTAAGGAAAAGCAAGCTAAAGTGGTGAAAAATAAAGATGAAACTAAAATTAAAAGAAAAGATGGATGGACCGTAGAGTCCTTATTGTTGGGTGTGATTTCTAAGGCTGGGGATATGGTGGTGGTCGTGGCGTGATTCCCTAGCAGCCTTTAGAACCTAAAATCAAGAAACTAAGATAAAATAGACTATATTAAGCATAAGATTGTTAAAGAGAAGGAAAATAAAGGAGAAGATAAAAATAAAAGAACAGATATTTGGTCTCAAAGACCCTTGGCTTGGCGAGTGATTGAAGCGGCCGGCATGAACTTATATGTATCGGTCTCCATGAAGGAGACTGTGCTTGACTTCTTCCGCTTCTTTGGCATTTTTTTTGGTGTAGCTCAAGGGTATAGAGAAAAGGGAAATGAACAGTTGAAGGTTAAAAGTTGGTAGGAGAAGAGGTAAGGGAGGGGGGATTAAATAGATTTTCAAACCTGGTACCATCCCACGCCCATGCTCCTTAGGCGTGTCGATTCACACGGCCACCTCGCACGGCCGTGTGTCTAGGTGTGTTTGTTCACCCACGCCCGTTTTACAGATTTCCACGCCCGTTGGTGATAAGTCAGTGTCGTCCACGGCCGCGTCGCACGGCCGTGGCATTCTGTCGGTGCCCGTGGGGCGGTGGTTGGAGTCCGTGACTTCGAAGATTTGATTCTCTCGACTCGTACCACCTCTCGCCATGTCGATCTGCAGCGATCCGGGCATCCACACGACCACGGCCACGGCCGTGTGCTAGGCTGTGTGGCCTGAAAATCTGCACTTTTTGGTTAGTTTAAAGCTAGATACTATAAAGAAAGGGTAAAATAGAATAAATAAGGAAAAATAAAAATGTAAAAGTTAATGGGGTTAGTGCTCGGGTTACCTCCCGAGAAGCGCTCGTTTATAGTCTTAAGCTGGACTTTCCTCTCTTTTGCATCATCAGGGTGGTTTGAGGAGTTGGAAGTCCTTCCTCATGCTATCAGTTTTATCCTCGTGAAAAAGTTTAAGTCGAGATGTGTTTATAGTAAAAGTACCAAAAATAGGATTACTTACCTCGGCTGTTCCGTATGGGAAAACACTGGTTACCCTAAAAGGTATTTCTTTGTTTGTGTTAGGGTTCGGAGGAGATATTCGAGGATCTGCCTTATCTAACAATACCTGATCTCCTATTTTGAAGTGGTTTGCTTCGTGAAGTGGTTCTGGTTTTGCTTCGTGTATTCCTGATTTCTCCTTGAAATGCGTCTTTCACTCGTTTAGATCATCGAATTGAATCCCTCGTTCCTCATGAGTTATTTCTTTGTTAACACTGGGTCTAGGATTGGGTTCAGTTGTATTCTTTTGTGGTGCTTCCTGAAAATAAGGGTTAACCGAATGGTTATTAGTAGAATTTACGTTCTCACCTTGATTACTCGATGTTCTGACTGAGTCGAGAGCCTTGAGGGTGACCGTCTCATTACCTACACGAAGTATGAGTTCTCCTGCATCAATATCAATTTTAGTCCTAGCAGTTGCTAAAAAGGGTCTTCCTAAAATTAAGGGAATCGAATTATCCTCATCCATGTCTAAGACAACGAAATCTACTGGGAAAATGAATTTGTTAATTTTTACAAGAACATCTTCGATAATACCCCTAGGAATTCTAACAGTTTTATCAGCTAATTGAATGCTCATCCTAGTTTGCTTGGGTTTCCCTAGACCTAATTATTTAAACAATTTATAAGGCATGACATTTATGCTTGCCCTTAAACCAGCTAACGCATTATCAACAGTTAGTCTACCAATTAAACATGGAATTGTAAAACTCCCTGGATCTTTTAGCTTTTGTGGTAGTCTATTCTATAACATTGCTGAGCATACTGCGTTTAATTCCACATGTGGATCCTCGTCTAATTTGCGTTTGTTCGTCAAGAGATGTTTTAAAAATTTCCTCGAATCTGGCATCTGTGAAAGAGCTTCAAGTAGCGGTAAGTTAATATGTAATTTCTTTAAAAGTTTAAGAAACTTACCGAACTGTTCCTCTGTGTCGTCTCTCGTTAATGCTTCAGGATATGGTATGCGAGGTTGGTACTCCTTGATTACCTGTTTTGGTTTTTCTTGTGTTACCTCAACTTTACCTTTTTCTACCTCGTTTCCTTGTATTGGACTGGGTTCGTCTAATCCTTCACTTTCTTGAGCTGTTATGGCTTGGATTTTCTCCTTTGGATTAATCTCAGTGTTGCTTGGTAGACGCCCTTGCGATCGTTTAGACATCAGCTTCGCGAGTTGTCCAACTGACTTAGAAACTTCCTCAACTGACTTAGTGACTTCCCTAACTTGGCTCTCGATCCCTTTGATCGATGCTTATTGGGTCTTAAGGGTGGTTTTAGTGTCTTGGAGACGGTTTTCTGTGGATGCCATGAATCTTGTCAGCATCTCTTCAAGGTTCGGCTTCTTCTCCTGTGGATAGGGCTGATTTTGGAAATTTTGAGGAGGTTGTTGTCTTTGATTTCCTTGATTTCCTTGACCTCCCCACAAAAAATTTGGGTGGTTCCTCCAACCTGGATTATAATTATTACTATAAGGATTATTATTGGATCTGAAATTGTTACCTATATAGTTCATTTGTTCGCTCTCTGTACCCGGTTGGTAGGGTGGGTACTCAGGATTTGCCACGGTTCCACTTACGTCGCATTGCATTACTGGATGTACCTGCGAAGAACACAAACTATCAAGCTTTTTATTCATCATCTCTACCTGTGTTGATAGCATGGTTACTGCATCCATGTTGAAAACTCCGGCTGATTTTGTTGGTTTTGTCTTTGTAACCTGCCACTGATAGTTATTCAGTGACATCTCTTCAATAAACTCGTAGGTTACTTCAGGAGTTCTGTTGTTCAGGGTTCCACCGGCGGCTGAATCAATTATTTGCCTCGTTGAGGGGTTTACACCGTTATAGAAAGTTTGGACTTGGAGCCACAAGGGTAAACCATGGTGCGGACACCTTCTCAAGAGATTATTGTATCTCTCCCATGCGTCATATAATGTCTCTAAATCCATCTGCACAAAAGAAGAAATATCATTCCGTAATTTGGCCGTTTTGGCCGGTGGGAAATATTTTAATAAAAAATTTTCGGTCATTTGATCCCATGTGGTGATTGACCCTCGTGGTAACGAGTTTAACCACTGTTTGGCTTTATTCCTTAATGAAAAGGGAAATAGCCGAAGCCTTATGGCATCATCAGAAACGCCATTTATTTTGAAGGTATCACAAAACTCTAAAAAATTAGCTATATGAGTATTTGGATCTTCGTCCTGCAAACTATCAAATTGAACAAATTGTTGAATCATTTGGATAGTGTTAGGCTTTAATTCAAAATTATTAGCAGCTATAGCAGGCCTAACAATACTAGATTCGGCTCCTGTTAAATGAGGTTTAGCATAATCAAACATAGTACGCGGAGCGTTATTTTCTCCTACATCTTGTGGTGGTGGATTATTCTCGTCCATCCCTTCAGTAGGATTGGATCTGTCTTCTCGCTCTCCTTCCGTGTAATTTAGGGCTCGCCTAATTTCTCTGCGATTTCTTCGAGCGGTAGCTTCAATATCACTGTCGTATACTAGTGGTCCTCTCAGGTTCCTTCTAGTCATAAACTAGAGGTACCTGGAAGGAAGAATTAATAAAATAAGAAAAATTAGCAAATAAAATAAGAAATAAAATTAAATTGAAAAAAATAAAAATGGCTAAAGTAATAGAAATAGAGTGTTCTTAATATTTTAGTTCCCCGGCAACGGCGCCAAAAACTTGATCGCTTGTCAGAGTTTTAAATTTATAATGAATGAGAATGATCGAACCTAGAAACTAACTATGACAACGATTGAGGCAAGTGCACCTATCGAACAGTAGTATAGTTTAGGCAAGACCGGATTGTCGAACCCAAAGGAACTAAAAGTACTAATACTAACCTTCTTTTTATTATTTAGCCTAAGAATAAGTGAAGTTGTTTATCTAGTCTAAATTAATTAACTATTAAACTAAAAATTCTAAGACAAAGAAGAATGAAATTGGGAGAATAACTTGGGAAAAACTCAGTTGATTAAGACGACACCCAAGGAAGAATCCACCTAGACTTCACTTGTTATCTAGCACTGAACCAGACGATTTATTCACTTGACTTGATCCGTAGGACTCCCTAACGTATATTAAACCCTCTCTCGAGGCGAATAACGTCTAACCCTAGGTTAATTAATTGAAATCTCTTTCCCATTAATAACCCCCTAGAATAGCAGTAAATCAATCTATGGACATCCCATATTAGGTTTCACCCTAATCCGGTAAAATCTCATCACCCTATCTTTAGACGTGCGATCAACTCCGCTTAATTATGCTAGATCTACTCTTAAGCAGGGACTTTTGCTCCACCACCTAAGCACATTCAACTTGAATTAATATCCGCGAAATATCAACACAAGAATTAAGCACACATAATTAAGAACAAATCAAGAATTTATCATATAGTTCAGAAAACAATAACAAGATTCATCTAGGTTTCATCCCCTTCAGCTATCTGAAGGGTTTAGTTCATAATAATAAAAGAAAACATCTCAAAAGAAAAGATAACACAAAACATAAGAAATCCCTAAAACCCCCTGAAGGAATTGAAGAGGAGATCCTCCGTCTTGAGTAGAATTTCGGCTTCTTGAGATGGATCAACTGGCTATCCCTTGAGAGTTTCTCACAAATCTGACCTTTTCGGCTCGGCTCCTTGGCCTAGCTGACCGCCCGTCGACTCCCCCTTCTAGGTTATACCTAGGGTGTATTTATAGGCTTTTGAAATAGGTTTCTTTGTCTCCAAGTATCCAAATCCGAGTGAAATTACTCTACTCCACGGCAGGGGCACGGCCATGGCACACGCCCGTGTGAATCGTGGTCAGGCCGTGTTAGACTCCGTTAGTGAGGCACGACCGTGTAGATCGACATCAGGCCGTGTTCTAGTATATTTGAGGAGGCACGGCTGTGTAGGGTTTAGTCCAGGCCGTGTCGATTTCTTCCTTGGCCCATTTTGGTCCGTTTTGAACCCGTTTCTCGTTCTTTTTATTCTTGGGTGCTTTCCTGAGTATAAGACATGAAAAGAAAGGATTAAGAGCACCTTTTTACATAAATCAAGGGATAAATCATCCAAAAGTATGCTAAATGTGGGATTAAAATATGTTACTATTTCTGTTTATCAGCAAGTAGTGGAGAGGAAATTTTGGTCATTTGTCTTTAGTAGTTCTTCTTTTTCTTCCTTGGACTAAAGGTCTACAAGCTTGGCAACCTTCTTTTCTTTGGGAGAGAAAAGGATGTTAGGCCTATTTTTTTGAGCCATGCCTTCAAGTTAAAGATTCTTCAAAGGAATATCATCAATAGAACTTGTCTTCGATGATGACTCAATCATCAAGCTTGATCTTTTTCTCGTTAGAGCAAAAGGGAACAAATGAGCTTTCCCTTTATCAATAGTCATATTTCTTTTTGAAGCTTTGTAGCTCTACTCTATCTCTTTAGTGAGCATTGATTGAGTTTTTTCGAAACTAACTTCAATAGTGACAGTGCCTAGATCAAAGTCTGGATCTGTGGTCACTCCTGTAACCATAACTTCCTTTTACTTTTCATTAATAACCATAATGGGTTCAACACCAGGATTCTCAACAATAGATGAATTAGTACTAGGCTTAGAAATATTGGTGATAGAATCACCAGCTAAAGAGGAATGACTTGTTTCTAACTCATTGACAGAAGTTTCAACATAATCAAAAGGAACATATGATGTATCGAGGTTATCTTGTTCTATTTGACATTGATTAGAAAAAGGTTTTTCAACCTTTAAATAGATGTAGTCAAAACTCCTCTTGTATAATTTGTTTTTCAACATTAGTGAATTTCTTCTCCTCTACCCGTGGTTTTTTCCTGAAAGGGTTTCCACATAAAATTTGTGTGTTCTTATTTTTCTTTACTTTTGTGATCATTCTATTGCCATTATTGACATCTATTATAACAACTTCCCACTGTAATACAATTCGCCTCAGCTATTTATTGTGAGATTGATATTTTCTTCTTGTAGTATCAAGATACAAGATTTCATCCAAGATAGAAATAGCCTCCAAAAATACTCTTTCAATCATCTATGTTTCCTACCTAGTTTGCATCACTATACTCGACTAAGCTCATATCACTATCTTTTGACATCCATATCCCAAAATCAAGTACACCTAGAACATACTTGATGATGTGTTTCACAGCTTTGCCATATGCCTCATTGGGGTTGGATTGATATCGAGTACAAGCACCTACACTAAAGCTCAAATCAGGCCTACTTGCAGTCAGATAGAGCAAGTTTCCTATCATACTCTTATAAGTGCTAGGAGCAGTAGGTACTCCTACATCTGTGTTGATATTTTCACTTGGTGACATTATTGTCCTCGTAGGCTTTGCATTATCCATTCAAAAAATTTTAATCGAGTTTTTAGTATACTTTTCTTATGACAGAAAGATGACATTCTCAAGCTGTTTGATTTGGAAACCAAGGAAGTAGGATAATTCTCCTACCATACTCATTGCAATCTTGTTATGCATCATCTTAACAAAGCTTTCCCTAAAACTCATAATATGGAACCAAATATTATTAACCAACGTAGATTTGAGCAACAAAAAAGGTACCTCGATGCCTCTTAATGAATAGTTTTTTATCAACTAGGCCTCGTTTGTACCCCTAATTAAGAATAAATTATGAGAGTTTCTTATACTAGGCACAAGGGGTCTGCTTCAATCTATAGAGGACTTTGTTGAGTTTAAACACAAAAGCAGGATGGTTAGGATCCTCAAATTCTTTTGACTGAGCAACATACACTTCCTTTTTTTAAGAATCCATTAAGGAAGGCACTCTTCACATCCATCTGATGAAGCTTGATGTTAAGGTGAGTGGTCACGGCTAGTAGAAATCAAATGGCCTCTAATAGAGGAACAAGAGCAAATGTTTCATTAAATTAAATTCCCTCAACTTGTGTGTACGCTTGGCCCATCAATCTTGGCTTTTTGTGAGTTATATTCCCATTTTCTTCAGTCTTGTTCTTAATAATCCATTTTGTGCCAATGGCATTACAACCTAAATGTCTAGGTACCAGTTGCCAGAATTTATTTCGATCAAATTGTTGGAGTCATTCCTGCATAGCTTGGATCCCATCCACATCTTTTTAAGCTTCTTCAAACTTCTTTGGTTCGACTTGAAATGTGTAACAAGCAAACCTTACCATATCCCTATAGTTTGGTCATGGTGTTCTTCATCTTTACCCCATCATTGATGTCACTAATTATGTCATTGGTAGAATGGATCTTCCTAACTCTAGATGATGGTTGTATTTCTAATAAATTTCTTCTTCAAGTTTTTTAGCTGCTAGCTGAGTACTTGAAGCAGTGGGCATTGTTTGTGCCACTCCTTCATCTTCGTTTATGGTAATGTTATGAATGGATACATCATTAATAACCACATTAACATATTTTATTACCTTCTGAGTTCACTTGTTGTATACTCAAAAAGCCTTGCTTGAATCTAAGTAGATTAAGAAAATCCCTCCATCGCTCTCGAACTGAACTTCCCTTGATACTCTCTATCTTTACGAATGTAGCAGATACTCCTAAAGACATGAAAGTATTTCACACTTGGCTTTCTTCCCTTCCAAATTTCATAGTGAGTCATATGTGTATTTTCTCTCAAGTGAACTCTATTGATGACATAGGAAACTGTGTTGACAACTTCATACAGTATTTTAAAACATCTTGGTCTAATATGGTCTGGTGTACCACAATAATGACAATGAACTTGGGTTCAGAGTATCCCTTATTATTGGTGAACCATAAAAGTAACATATTTAAAGCCCATATTTAATATGCTTTTGGATGATTTAAGCCTCAATTTATGTAAAAAGGTGCTCTTAATCCTTTCTTTTCATGTTTTATACTCAGGAAAGCACCCGATGACGAAAAGAATGAGAAACGGGCTTAAAATGCAGGACTAAATTGGGCCAAGCCACGAAAATCAAGACGGCACGGACTTCAAGCCACACTACGTGCCTCCTTAATTATCTAGAACATGGCCTAGCCACGATTTACACGGCCGTGCCTCATCAACGGAGTCCAACACGGCTGGCCATGATTCACACGGGCGTGTGCCATGGCGTGTCCTGCCTGCCAGTGGAAAGAGGAATTTTACTCGGTTTGGATGCTTGGAGGCAAAGAAACACATTCCTAAGTCTACTTAAACTCCCAAATAGGAATTACACTCAAATTAGGATACTTGGAGGCCAAGTAACACATCTCAAAGCCTATATAAACACCCCAGGAAGCAACTTAGAAGGGGAGTTCGGCAGAAGCCTTCTGCCAGGGCTTTTGTCAGGGCGGTGAGCTAGGCCAAGAAGCCAAGTCGAAAAGGTCAGATTTGTGGGAATCACTCAGGGATAGCCAGTTGATCCATCTCAAGAAGCCAGAATTATACTAAAGACGGAGGATCTCCTCTTCAATTCCTTCAGGGGGTTTTAAGGATTTCTTATGTTTTGTTTTATCTTTTCTCTTGAGATGTTTTCCTTTATTGTTATGAACTAAACCTTCGGATACCCGAAGGGGATGAAACCTATGATGAATCTTGTTATTTTATTTTTTGAATTATATGATAATAACTTAGTTTGTTCTTAATTGTGTGAACTTAATCCAAATCTAATGTGCTTACGTGGAGGAGGAATAGACCCTGCCTAAGAGTAGATCCAACATAATTAAGCGGAGTTGATCGCACGCCTAGAGATAGGGTGACGAGATTTTGCCGGATTAGGGTGAAACCTAATATGGGAGTCCACGGATCGATTCTTCGCTATTCTAGGGGGTTACTATAAGAGAAAGAGATTTCCACTAGTTAACCTAGGGTTAGACGTTATTCGCTTCGATAGAGGGTTTAATATACGTTAGGGAGTCTCACGGATCAAACTAAGTAAATAAATCATATGGTTCAAGGTTAGATAACAAGTGAAGTCTAGGTGGATTCTTCCTAAGGGTATCGCTTGAGTCAACCGAGTTTTCCCAAAAGTTATTTCCCGAATTCATTCTTTTTGTCTTTGCGTCTTAGCTTAGTAAGTAGATTAGTTTTAGTTTAAACAACCATCACTTTATATTAAGGCTAAATAATAAAAAGACGGTGAGTATTAGTACTTTTAGTTCCTTTGGGTTTGACAATCCTGGTCTTGCCTAAACTATACTCTTGTTCGATAGGTGCACTTGCCTTTAATCGTTGTCGAGTTAGTTTCGTGTTCGATCATTCTTTTATAAATTTTAAAACTACGATTTACAATCAAGTTTTTGGCCCGTTCTTGGGAACTAAAATATTAAGAAAGCTCTATTTTTATTACTTTAGCCATTTTTTTTTATTTTCTGTAATTTATTTTATTATTATTATTATTATTATTATTTTTTATTATTACTTTGCTAAATTTTCTTTTATTTGATTTTGACAGATAAAGGAGATGGCACTGAATAACTATCAGTGGCAAGTTACGAGGACAAAGCCAACAAAAGCAGTCGATATCTACGACCTCGACCCGAAGAACTGTATATCAAACCAGTTAGAGATGTTACATAAAAAATTTAATGGTTTATACGGTTCCTCGCAGGTACATCCAATTATGCAGTGTGAAACAAGCGGAGGCGTGGCGAAACCTGAGTACCCACCCTACGGACATGGCATGGAAAGCGAACAAGTCCACTATATGAGTAACTATTCTAAACCTCAAAATAATTTTTATAGTGACACTTATAATGCAGGTTGGAGGTACCATCCTAATTTCTCGTGGGATGATCAAAGTAGCCAAAGACATGAACTTCCTTTAAATTTTCAACAACCACCTTACCAACAGGAAGAGGAGTCGAACCTTGAAAAGATGCTGACAAAATTCATGGCAGCTACCGATAACCGTCTCCAAGACACTGAAACCACCCTTGAGACCCAACAAGCATCGATCAAAGGGATCGAGAGCCAAGTTAGGGAAGTCACTGAGTCAGTTGGGAACTTACTAAGTCGGGCTATACAACTTGCTAAGTCGATCTCGTAACTACCACAAAAAAGCTTGCCACGCAATAATCGAAACTAACCCGAGTGAGCAAAATCAAGCCATTTACGATAGTGAAGGGTTAGACGAACCAAACCCAAGGGAAGAACATGTGGTAAACGAAGGTAAGGTTGAAGTGTGTCATGATATATCAAAACCGGCAATTACAGAGTACCAACCTCGTGTGCCATATCCCGATGCAATAAAGAAAGACCACATAGAGGAAGAAGTCGGTGAACTCATACTTCGTGTAGAAGACGAAACAATCACTCTTCAAGCTCTTGACTCATCTAGGACATCGAGTAATAAAGGTACGAACGTTAATTCTATTGATAACCATTTGGTTCAACCTTCTTTACAGGAAGCATCACGAAATCACCTAGCTGAGCTAGATCTTAGACCTCGTACCCATAAAGAAATAATTCATGAAGGACTAAGGCTTCAGGTCAATGAACTAGACAAGTGGAAAACACACTTTAAAGAGAAACTAGGAATACACGAAGTGAAACCGAAGGAAACCCCAGACGAGCTGATAGGAACAACAAATCACTTCAAAACAGGGGATCATGTATTGTTGAATAAGGAAGACCCTCAAATCACCAATTCAGACCTCAAGACAAACGAAGAAATCACTTTTGAGGTACTTAATGTCTTCCTATATGGCACAGTCGAGGTAAGCAATCCTAAATTCAACACTTTTGAGGTAAACATTACTCGACTTAAACTATTTATCAAAAACCAAATTGATCGCATGAGAAAGGATTTTCACCTCCTCAAACCACCATGACCATACGAATGAAAGGTAAAGTCTAGCTTAAGACTATAAACGAGCGCTTCTCGGGAGGCAACCCGAGCACTAACCCCATTAATTTTTACATTTTTCTTCTTTTACTTTTATTTTCCCTTTTTAGCACCTAACTATAAACTAACCAAAGTGTAGATTTCCAGACCACACGGCCTTACACACGGCCGTGGCCGTGGCCGTGTGGCCACCACAGGAAGGTACAAGGGCGGGGGCAACCATCAGATCCATAATTCTTATTTAACCCCCTTCTTCCTTTTTCTTTTCCAGTTGTTTTTCTTTTTTGAATTTTCCATTATTTACTTTTATTTTTATTTCTTTTAATTTTCTTTTATTTTCTTTATTATTTTCTTCTTATTATTCATTCCATTTAGATTTAGCTTAGGATACAATAAAATTAGGACGGCTGCTTCGAGGACTCAAACGGTTCGAGACGCTTTCCCACGTTCACCTCTAATCCTATCCTGTTTCTTTTCATTGACTTCATCCAAAATTCAGGAAGTTTCACTTCTCTCCCTATCTTATGATTTTATGATTATTTTGCTATTATCTATCTTTGTACATTGAGGGCAATGTACATCTTAAGTGTGGGGGGTTAACTATAGTATTATTTGAAAATCCCTGAATTATGCCTTGTCTTAAAGTAAGTTTCTCATATTATGATTAGGATGAAATTTCCATGATTTATGATTTTTATTGATATGTTTTAGATTAAGTCATTGATAATTGTGCATTGATAATTAAATTCTAAGAACACTAGAGAATCAGGCATGATAAGTCTATTTTTCAAGAATTAAAAATTTTCTAGGTTGTCTACCTGAATTTGAATATTACTTTGAAGTTTAAAATTTACGAGGTTGATATCAAAAACCCATAATTTTTGTGAGATTTTGAGCCTTATAGAGCATTTATTCTTTTTCTTGCTCACTTTATTGATTATGAGTGTGTCAACATTGATTTGTTATTCTAGAACTTGCATCGATTATACATGTCGAGACCACACCTTTGATTTGATATACAGAGATGATAAAGGCACCTAGGATTTAACCCACTCACTCCACTAAAAAGCCTACCTTAACAACTAACCCCTAGTGAACCCCATGTAATCCTAACAGCCCTTTTTATTGACTCACACACTAATATTAACCCCAAAAAAAACCTTTTTATTTGTTATCACCATTTTTTTTACTACCCTTTTTGTCGAGATTTGATTTTGAGCAGTTACCTAACTATGTTCTATATTTCAGTTTTACTTTCTTATTATTGTAAATAGTTAATGATATGTGTTCTTAAAAAAAAAGTATATTCATTATTAGTTTTATTAGTCCTACAAATTAAGTGAGCTTCAATATTAAAATTCCACATCTTGAAGAAAAAGCTCATATTATTAGTATTACAAGTTTTTAGTTGATGTAATTATTAGCTCATTTTTCTAGTTAGGTAATTTGTCAATTCAATCTCGATTTTAACCCTCTAATTCAGCCTATATCCACACCCTTTAACCTAAGCCCTATTACAACCCTAATTAAAGACCTTTTGATTTGTGTATCATCTCATATTACAGTGGTGGAGATTTGATTTTCATGCAAGCCTATGGGATTAACTCTTCATGTTCGACTTTTGAGTGCCTAATTTTGAACCTTAAACACTTTGAGTGATTTGAGTGAATCTTTAGTGAGGATGTCAACCCTTGTAGGTTTTGGATCAGAGGTAATTATTTAGATGAAGGGAAACACCTATGTTTTGTGCTACAAATGTATGACTTAGATTGTTTGAATCTTTAGGACTCTTTGAGTTGAATCATCCATGTATGAATTATTCTTGAATTATGATGAAACATTATCAATGACTATTATGAATTGAGGGAAGTTTGTTTTAATTATGAGTTGAGAATTTTGCTTGAGGACAAGCAAAAGCTTAAGTGTGGGGGTATTTGATTAACCATAAAAGTAACATATTTAAATACCACATTTAATATGCTTTTGGATGATTTAAGCCTCAATTTATGTAAAAAGGTGCTCTTAATCCTTTCTTTTCATGTTTTATACTCAGAAAAGCACCCGATGACGAAAAGAACGAGAAACGGGCTTAAAACGGACTAAATTGGGCCAAGCCACGAAATCAGCACGGCCTGGACTTTAAGACACACGGTCGTGCCTCCTTAATTATCTAGAACACGGCCTAGCCACGATTTACACGGCAGTGCCTCATCAACGGAGTCCAACACGGCCTGGCCACGATTCACACGGGCGTGTGCCATGGCCGTGTCCCTGCCGCGGGAAAGAGGAATTTTACCTGCCGCGGGAAAGAGGAATTTTACTCAGATTTGGATGCTTGGAGGCAAAGAAACACATTCCTAAGTCTACTTAAACTCCCAAATAGGAATTGCACTCAAATTAGGATACTTGGAGGCCAAGTAACACATCTCAAAGCCTATATAAACACCCAGGTAGCAACTTAGAAGGGAGTTCGGCGAAGCCTTCTCGCTGTGGCTTTTGTCGTAGCGGTGAGCTAGGCCAAGAAGCCAAGTCGAAAAGGTCAGATTTGTGGGAATCACTCAGGGATAGCCAGTTGATCCATCTCAAGAAGCCAGAGTTATACTCAAGACGGAGGATCTCCTCTTCAATTCTTTCAGGGGGTTTTAGGGATTTCTTATGTTTTGTTTTATCTTTTCTCTTGAGATGTTTTCCTTTATTATTATGAACTAAAACTTTGGATACCCGAAGGGGATGAAACCTATGATGAATCTTGTTATTTGATTTTTTGAATTATATGATAATAACTTAGTTTGTTCTTAATTGTGTGAACTTAATCCAAATCTAATGTGCTTAGGTGGAGGAGGAATAGACCCTGCTTAAGAGTAGATCCAACATAATTAAGCGGAGTTGATCGCACGCCTAGAGATAGGGTGATTTAGATTTTGCCAGATTAGGGTGAAACCTAATATGGGAGTCCACAGATCGATTTATCGCTATTCTAGGGGTTACTATAAGAGAAAGAGATTTCTACTAGTTAACCTAGGGTTAGACGTTATTCGCTTCGAGAGAGGGTTTAATATACGTTAGGGAGTCTCACGGATCAAACTAAGTAAATAAATCATATGGTTCAAGGTTAGATAACAAGTGAAGTCTAGGTGGATTCTTCCTAAGAGTATCGCTTGAGTCAACTGAGTTTTCCCAAAAGTTATTTCCGAATTCATTCTTTTTGTCTTTGCATCTTAGCTTAGTAAGTAGATTAGTTTTAGTTTAAACAACCATCACTTTATATTAAGGCTAAATAATAAAAAGACGGTGAGTATTAGTGCTTTTAGTTCCTTTGGGTTCGACAATCCGGTCTTGCCTAAACTAAACTACTGTTCGATAGGTGCACTTGCCTTTAATCGTTGTCAGAGTTAGTTTCCAGGTTCAATCATTCTTTTATAAATTTTAAAACTCTGATTTACAGCGATCAATTATCAATATTAATCACAGTAGATTGGTTTCAGCTTCACTGTGAAAATCATTTGTAGCTTTGACAAATGTAGTAGGACCTTCAACAACAACTTTACTTTTTTCATCAACATACCCAATCCTCCTTTTCTTGGGCTTTGTCTTCCTACGACTAGTATTTTATCGAGTTTTCTAGTACTAGCATTGAATATCTTGAGCACCTATTTTGTTAACTCAAACTTTTTTCAAGTTTTCTCTAGATTTGCTATTTTAATAGTGGTGCAGTCGTAAACCAACTAAAAATCTTACTAAGAGAAGTGCACCTATCGATTAATAGTATAGCTATGGTGAGTAAAGATATCGTTCCCACAAGGACTAAAAGTACTAGTAATTACTGACTTTCTATTGTTTAACCAACAAATTGGAGTGATTGATTAAAACTAAAATTGACTAAATTAATTAACTAAAGAACACAACAAAGAACAAATTAGGAAAATAAACGATTAACAACCAAGAAGCAAGACAATACCCAGGAAAGAATCCACCTAAACTTCATTTGTCATTATCAATCTATATTATGCAATTTCTTGACTTAGTACTTTGATCCGTAGAAATCCCTAAATTATGCTAATATCTCTCTTCATGACTAAGAGCGACTGACTCTAGGTTGATTAATTAAAATTTATTTCTAATTAAAACCTCTATTGTCACATTAACTCGATCTATGGATCCTCTTATTAGATTTGACTCTAATCCGGTAGATTTATTTCGTCTTATTTCTAGGATTGCATACAACTCCACTCAATTATGCTAGATCTACTCTTAAACAGGGTCTATTCCTCCTCTGATTCAAGCACATCAAATATGGATTGATAGTCTAGAAATATTAAACCAAGAATTAAGCACACATAATTGAGAATAAGATCCAAGTATTTATTGCGTAAAAATAGAAATCAAATAACAGAATCCATCCTAGGGTTCATCTCCCTATGTATTTAGAAAATTAGTTTATGATAGAAAATAAAAACATCTCAAAGACAGTATAACCACAAGAAGCAAAGAAACCCATAATAAACTTCGAAGAAATCAAAAGGATATCTTCAAACTTGATGGAAATCTGCTTTAGAGTCGGCTTCAATGGTGTTTTCCGAGTTGTTTTCTTGAGTATTCTATGACGGCTCTCTCCTATTTTCTTATTTGTATCATATATAGGTCTTAGAATACCCGAAAAACCTAAAAATTGCTTTTCCCGCATGTTTGGAGTGCGATTCGTGAAATCCACACAGTCTAGCATATGACCGTGTGAGTGGCAGCCAATGTGGCTCACACGGCCATATGGCCAACACAAACTATTGCACAAAGGCCTTCAAAAAACCCCACCACATCAATAATACACGAAAAACTAAGTCTCGAATGATTTTTTTTCTTCTTCATCATCTCAAAGCTTAATCTTGCAATCATTATCACAATGTGCAATCATGATGAAATCCTTCAATAACAATACTCAATAAATCTAGTGACATGCCTACTTTGATAAATCTAATAAATATGCTAGAGGACATTCAAAACCAAAAACCAAAACTAAAAAAGAAATTAAACAAAGAACACTACTACTTAAATAAAAGTAGAATCGACTAGTATTTATATATAAACTTTCATTTAATGTTAGGCGAAGATCTATAGTATCATGGAAACCACTACAAAAGCTAAATTGTGAAGGAGAAGTGATGAAATTTAATAAACATGAAACCTTACTTTTAATATACATATTATATTTATATTCATGTTATTACTAAAAATATAAAATATGATAAAAATAAATAAATGGTGAGATTTTATTCAACCCAGTGGTGTGAAGCACGAAATCATTTTGTCAAATCATTGTCTGAACTCAAAGTCTTGATGGGCGGCGGCTTCATTTCCCCATCATATCACATGCTATTCAAAAGAGCACATGGATCCTCCCTCCCTCAGTCTTTCCTTTTCCTCTTTTTTCTTTCTTTTAATGGGTATAGGGTTACCAGACATTAATCGGAAGAGACTATTTAGCTACCAACATTATGTCTAATGATAAAAAATTTAATATTTTTTTAATAATATTGTGTATACTATGAAAAATAATATTGAAAAGAAAGCATTTAATCAAGTTGAGTTTTGAGTATAGTCAAAGTTTTATCTTTTGAAAAGAAGTCATTCTACTTTAGTAAATTTGGAAAAGATGGTAAGCAAAGTAACATACGAAAGAAAATGAAAAGAAATTGAGTAGACATGATTTCAGTTTGAGTGCAAGACATGAACTCCTAGATGTATGTTCTTGGGGAGTTTCTTATTTCCTGGTATGATATATGATGAAATTTAATCTTGGAAAAATATATTAAAACATGTCGGTCGGAGGGTTTAGTTCCAGGAATTATTTAAACTTTCGGCAGCTGAATTAGAATCATCAACACAAAAATAATCAGAAAACAAGAAGGCACTTTTTCCCAGAGATCAAAACAGGAAAGAATCAAGTGTGAATGATGAGAAAATAATGATGAGTCGCCCACTCTTTTTCCTATCTGATAATATTAATTTCCCAGAAAAGCATATATAGATTATGCAGCTGACACTTTTCTTATTTCCTGACGGCTCTATTCTTGTACTTTTTAGAAAACACCACATGGAACTGCGTGATAAAAATTCTTAACTCCAACTTGCTCAAGAACCTAAAGATTCTTGTGCTGCAAGAATTTGATCATAGAAACAAACCCAGATTATTTTAAAAATTAGGCTAACTGGTGAAGGTTTCTTTATTTTTTAACTTAATTTTACAACGTTTAACTTCTATTAAATAAAGTTTAGAATTTGAGTATTATAGGTTAAACACGAAGTTTAAAATTTATTTTAAAGAGTGACAATTAAATTATAAATTTATAAATTAATTAAATATAATTTTATCATTTCAAAATTATAAAAAGGATTAAATTGAAATTTTATTATTTTAATAGGTCAAAGTGCAATTTTACTATTGTATTAATTTATAATTCCAAATTTTTTTTTATAGAAAAACTCTAGCCACGCAACTTTTCAAACTAAATCTTGCTTCGTCGACGGTGGCGCTGGCCTTCAAGCTGGTTACTGGTCGTGGTTTTTTCAACATCATTTTTCTTTTTATTTTGTTTTTAATCTCTATCTAAATTATTGTGGTTTTGCCTACAGTTTCGTGGTTTTATTCTATTCATATTATTCGTGGCTTTGTTTTGTCCACTTTGTTTTATTTAAAAGTAGTTGTGGTTTTTTTTTTTTTAATTTTTAGTTATGTTTGAGTATATATGTGAGATTTGTTCATATAAGGGTGCCATTAAATCTATTAGGAACCATGCTTAAAGGGCTTTATCATGATTGACCATCTGAGACTTGACATTTTATGCATCACTGATGTGGTGGGTCTCTTGGGGCTTTTGACAGTTTTTTCAACTATGATGGTGATAGATCTAAGGTGATGAAGAGGAGGATATGCCATTTGAGACGTGACTTTTTGTGCATTACTAATGCGGTGGGTCTCTTGGGGCTTTTGACAGTTTTTTTTTTTTTTAATTAGTGTTTATCGTCAGGTTGATTTGATGATGGTAGGGCTAAGATTTTTATTTTTGAATTATTTCAATGTTGCAATTACTATCGTTTGCACCATGTGTCAGATCTTTGTATTATTATTGTTCATGATTTTCTTTTTGATAATTGGGAGTAGGAGTGGGATTGTTAGAGATTGAATCCAACCTCTCATACTTCTTGACACTAAACCAAGAGATTATTGACATTGTTCATGGTTATTAATAATAGTATTTTCTTTAAAAACAAAATAATTCTTTTTGGGCAGGCCCTTGCTTACTCCTAGCACCGCTGGTGTTGCCGCCGTGCTTATTACAATTTAAAAAAATGTTGAGAGAACTGTCTCTATTTAGAATCTACCACTTCGGATTTACTTAAAACTCAATGTTATTAGAATACACCAAAAGTAAGAAAAAGAAAACCATACATTCCAAAGAATTCCAAGTCAGGTTGATACTAAAATATTCATCTCCTTTTTTCTGATCAATCCCCCAAAGGTGCCAAAAGAGGGAAAATAAAATCAAAAGAAAAGCCTGAAAGTCAATGAAATAGAAAAAAGGCAGAAGACCCAAAATTTCTTTTGGGTGTAAAGAACATGGAAGGATCCAAAAACTGCTAGAGTTTTCCCATTTGCCATTTCCCCATAGCCAAAAGGGAAAAACAAAGTTACCCCACCTTTACATGTTAGAAAGGGGCTTTGCATACGCAATCAAAAGCTTTCAATAAAGTCAAAAATTGAAGGTAGGTTTGGATCTTTTCTTCTTATCATTATCCCACCATCCTGCACAAAGGCTTAATCCTTCTGTCTCAGACAATAAATGAGTGAAACGCTCTCCTTTCGACATCTGTCAACATTTGGTGGCTTCTCACTTGTTCTCTTTGCCCTTAGACTCTCTGTCCCCGAACCATATATAAACAGAGTTGCCCCTTCAAGTGTCCACCCTGCATTTCACTCTTACATATTTTCAAGACTCTTGTGTGTTGTATATCCATTTGCAAATATGGTTCATTCAGATTCAGACCCACCTCTCCTTAACCATTATGGTACACTTTTATGCCACTCCACTCAATGTGATGAACCTCAAACCCGAGTTACCATGGAAGAATGCCAGCTTCCATTGATTGACTTGTGTGATTTAGGCAGTGACGACGAAATGGTTCGCCGAGCTTGTGCTGCCGCCATTTGCAAAGCATCATCGGAATGGGGCTTTTTCCAAGTGGTGAACCATGGCATTAGCTCTCAACTAGTCGACAAGATGAGAAGCGAGCAAGTGAAATTATTCCGAGCACCCTTTGAAACGAAAGCCACCAGTGGACTGCTGAATAATTCTTACAGGTGGGGAAGCCCTAGGGCTAATTGTCCTAACCAATTCTCCTGGTCCGAAGCTTTTCATGTCCCTCTCACCAAGGTCTCAGATGAAGCTTGCTATGGAGACTTCAAATCTTTAAGGTACACTAAAACTAGTAAAAGTTAAAACACCCTTGCATTCCCTTTGTGGGGATTTTTAAGTTAGAGGTCTAAAGTCTAATCCAAAATCCTCTGGTTTTGTACAGGGAAGTGATGACATGTTTTGCAGCAGCCATGTCGGAACTGTCGAGGCTTCTAGCAGGGATCCTGACTGAAAATCTGGGCCACTGGAAACAAGCATCGATCAGCAACATATGCGACGAAACAACATGTTTCCTTCGCCTGAATCACTACCCAGCATGTCCAATATCTCCGGAGATTTTCGGTTTAGTGCCCCACACCGACAGCGATTTCCTAACGATTCTTTGCCAAGATCAAGTTGGAGGGCTTCAACTAATGAAAGACTCCAAATGGGTGACTGTCAAACCTAACAAAGATGCTCTTATAGTCAACATTGGGGACCTTTTCCAGGTTCAAACAAATCCAAACTTTTTCTCTTTCACTGTCAACATATTATTAATTTAATCATTCTAAATTCTAAATCTCCAAACTATAATTTTCTACAGGCATGGAGCAATGATGTTTACAAAAGCGTGGAACACAAGGTGGTTTCCAATGCAACAACGGACAGATACTCCATAGCTTATTTCCTTTGCCCTTCTTACGATTCTTTGATCGAGAGCTTCGTAAAACCTTCCATTTACAGAAGATTTACTTTCAGGGAATACAGAGAACAAGTTCAAGAAGATGTCAGAAAAACAGGGTACAAGGTTGGCCTTCCCAGGTTTCTACTTAAAGGCTCCGAGGATTTAACAACAACAACAACAACAGAGTCAAATACCAGACTATATATTCCAAGCATAACAGCCAAGAGCTAAACGAAATCCTATTAGCATAATTTAACACAAGTTAAAAGAGAAAGAGAAACTAATATGTTTATTTGTATTCTTAATTTTGATTCAAAAGGGGGATATCGTATTTTGGTGTTCTATTAATGTATATGGAATTTTATGACTATTATAAAAGATGGGGCAGTTTGAGAAATTTGTTCTTTCAACTGTTGCCAACTGAATACAATTATAGATAGACATGTCCACCGAATATTCCGGGAATTATTTTAAAGAATGTGAACAAATGATTGATATGTCTATATTTTTTTCAAGATGCTTGGTTAATGAGCCACTTTTGAAGCTATAAAGCCTACAGGGTAGGCAAATCTTTGTCAAGCTAGTAAAAATATGGACTTTGTGTCGTCTTTTAGATGGGTATAACTGAACATGCCCACTATCTTTAATAATAGTAAAAAAAGGAACAAAGACAAAGGGAAAGTTCAAAACGATGAATGAAACAGATCCTAAAAGTTCTGTATGAAACTGATGCACGTGGAGATGTGGATCTCTTTTTTCACTCTTATGAGTAAAATCCTCTCTGGCTGCCCACCTACCCTCACCAAATGGCTTCCAATATCACTGTTATCACTGTTAGCAGTCTTAAGTTTGCGACTTTGAAAGCTCTAGTCTTCATGCTTATGTGTGGACACAACTTGTTTGGGCAGTTTTAATGGTTCTTCTCCAGCTTCATCACGCACTTCTACACATAGAGATTGGCAAATTGCTTCTATCAATATGACGATCACTACACTCTTGTCGTAGCTCCCATTGCCAAACTCTTATGGGACTCTCTCCACAATGCCTATGTGAATAACTCTTAGACACAAGTTTTTAGTTTGTGCGACCAGCTTGCTCGACTTTCCAAAGAATCTTGCATAGCCGCTAATTATTTACATCAAGTTCGCTCTCTTTTGAATGAACATGCGATTGTTGGTGCTCCAGTCTCTAATGACGAATTGAGTGTCAAAATTCCCTATGGTCTAGGAGTAGAATTTTGCAAAATTTCTTCTATCATGCGAGCCAAAGACTCATTTCCTATACGGAGTTTTATGCAAAACTCCTTGATCATGAGCTTTTCCTCTAACACGAGGAACCAAAGAAGACACTCCATTTACCGCCACTATTGCTACTAATACTGAACTCAACAATTCCAAAAATTGCAATTCTCATTGGTCCAATAACAATACCTTCAACTCACGATTGTGTTCCAACAGTAGCCCTACACTCATGCTCCATGGGGTTCCACAACCAACAATAGTAACCCCATTCGTTGTCAGTTATGCCGCAAACTGGGTCACATAGCTAATGTTTGCCAGTCTCAATCTCACAATCATCTGGAGGCCAAGGCGCATTTAATCTCTTGTACACCTATTGCAGCCAACCAATGTGTAATGCCCCAAAAATTCTAATAGGTTATCCAACACTAAAATATATTATTAGAAATTTGGAGAATATTGAATGAGTTAGATAAATTACAAATTTTGAAAAATTGGAGGACTAAAGTGCAAACTTGACCACAAAGAGAAATGTGAGTTAAGATTATTTGGCATACGAATAAGTTGGAATGTGCATTGGTTTGATTGACATCACTCTTGGGACCACATTGAAAAGATTAGAAAGTCAAGGACTAAATTGTAAAATTTTCATTTTTCCAAGAGAAAGGTAAAAGTGTAATATTCTCCACACAAGGACTCAAACAAAAGGGTAAATGTAAATTATGAGGTTTGATTTGATAAATGTCCATTTGATGTGAAGAATTTATGCAAAGAGGCAAAATGGGGTAAAATGGTAATTTTGCTACATAAGGACATTTTGATCATTTCTCAAGTATATCCATTTTCTTTGTCTCAACCATATTAGTTGGTCTTTGAAGAAACAGAGAACCATCACTGGATCATCTAAAGAAGCCAAATATGGAGCAGTTGATGGTGCTCTTGATGAAACCGCATAGGTTAAAAACATTCTCAATGAGCATGGTGTGATTCTTCCACAACCACCTACTATATAAATGTTACATACTTGTCATAAACCTGTTATTAATAGTAGAACGAAACATGTGGCTGTTGACTTCCATTATGTTTGACAACAAGTTCAAAACAAAGCAACTTGTAGTCGGTCACATTCCAGGTTTGGACCAACGTGTTAGCGGAAGTGACCACTAAGACTATCACTACCTCAGACACATAAATTGTATTATTTGTTGACATGTTTGACCAAAATATTTTGATGATTTGCTTGTATCTTTTGAGGATTTCTATAGCTAATCTCATGTTTATTATTGGAGAAGAGGTTGGATCAAATAAGATTATTTTTTCAAGAATTCTTATGTGATCTACTTACCTTATATACTAAGATATGCAAACTAAGAAGATATGGTTTGATTTTATGATCTTTTGTATCTTTATATTAAGATAATTGATTTCACGAGATTTGGACAGATCAAGATGAATTACATGTTACTCTGTGAAGATGTATTTATGCTCTAAATATGGAAGACTTCATCAATCTTGATAGATGTTTTATTGTTGAGGCAAGTTTTTTAAAGTAGGTGTTGAAGTGCCAACGAAAGTGGCCACTATGGCTAGCACTTTGACAAGCAGCATAGCTTGCCTTATTTGGAAATTTGTTCAGTCAAATTAGTTAGGCAATGACTTAAATGATTTTGTGGACGTGTACATGTTCATATTTAAAGATTCACCTTGTGGAGCAATAAATCTTTGAAGATTGGATCAGATTAAGCAATTGAATCCCTTTTATTATGAAGAACTGATCGGGATAGCATTGAAGAACAAATCTCCAACAATTCACTTTTCATTAGCCTTTATTAGTATAATGTATTTTGTTATTTTATAGCTAAGAGATTAGATTGCATTTCACTTTTCACTTTTCACTTTTCACGTTTTTGTGAGAGAGTGTTGAGAGTGTAAAACAAGTTTGTTGCTTAGTTTTACAGCCTGAAAACTTAGAGGTGAGTGATCTAGATCTTTAGGTACAAAAGTGAGATTGTTATACCGGGGTGTGATAGAGCTTAAATCACTTGTTGTATTGGGATAAAAAATAGTGGATTTAATTACCGAATTAAACTCCACAAATGTAAAGAAACTGAACTATGTAAATAATCTATGTGTTTTCTTTTATTTTTATTGTTGTTTATCGCAGTGCCATCTATAGTACCACTTGCACTATCACTTCCATCACCACATACACACTAACACATTACATAAATCATGAGACATTCGTATATTTGTTTGCTATTGTATTTAAAACATAATGATTTTTGGCTGCGCAGATCTAATCAAGTCATCCTATACTAATACTCAACCTCGAACTAGAACATCCATCAGTCCTTCACTACAAAGACAAATGAAGTAACATACAATGTACCAAGCTAAAGAGTTAGAACCATCCCCATCACGCCGCAATACTAACTGCTAAGAAAAACACATACAGAAAAGACACGCTTTCATTGCTAAATGCTCAACAGCTGAGTTCCTCTGTCTCACCCATCATCATTCAATACCCTAACTTGGGGGAATACAGACCGACCCCACCAGCCCACCTTAACCCCATAGGTTAAAAAGTTTAAAAACTGACGTATACACAAACTAAATTCAGCTGAGTTCATGCATCTTTGAAGGAGCAAACATCATTGTCCCCATCGAATAAATCCACTTACATTTACCTGCGCCACACGTTTTCAACATAGTCATAAGCATTTTCACATACTTTTGAGAACCCAGTACAAGACATCAACCGAGAAACAATCTAATCAATGTTTTTGCATAAACTGACGATGTAATCAATTTGTTCAATACTTCTTCACAAGAGTGGAACAAATAGTGAATACTTTCACTCGTCCTGCAAGTCATTTGAATAAAATCAATTGCCCTATTCATATACATAAATATCAGATGAAATATACTAGCTATGTCTACCACATTAAAAACTGTGTCCAAAATGCTGCAGGCTCCAGTATGTTAGCTAATATCATTATATCTCATGATATTCAAGAATATTGAACATACTGAACCTGTATCATACATAGATCGATATCTGACATTTATATTTGAGTGCGAATAACATAGGTATTAATATTATCGAAGAAACCAGCACTTGCATAAGCTAACTTGCAAGTTGCATTACAATGTTGCTAAAGATTACCAAAAGTATCTCATCATGGTTAAGTGCTACTAGTCATCAACCTGTTAAGACCACCAAATAAAGCAGATTGATAAGAATTCAATTATACCTAAAAGTGGTGTATCATAAAAGCCTCAAGTCACTTAATCAAACCAAAAGCAGTCAAAAGCTCCCAGTTCAAAGATACCAAAGAGGCGATACATATTATTAAAACTGTAATTATTCTCAGATTTGAGTGCACTTAACTGAAAGGATGTTTGATAAAACCAAACTCATAATAACCTTTGACCTCAGCAGCACTTAAAGTATAGATATCCATTGTACATAGTCAAATGCTGTGCTCCTAGATTCATAAATCTATCCCAGTTTCTGGAATGATGTTAAAAAGTATGAAAGATCTTGTCTTTCATTACAACTGCAACAAGATTTAGCAAAATGAAAGACAAGATCTTACATACTGATACATGAAAAAGGCTTGTTCCAATGAAAGATCATGTAGAATCACGGTTGTAGCATATCAATTGTATGGAGACAGATTTTTCTTTAATAAAGGACTCATAAGCGGATCCATCATGTCCAGCTGGGCTGATAGTGGGAATTAGTTGGTCACCAGCAGAAGTAAATAAAAGACTGGTATGAAGGTATGGTAGTTAAAAGAGTTCCGACTCAGTGTTTGAAACTGGTTGAGGGCTCCTTAAGAGGCGAGTTGACTCATGTTTTTCTCCTTTGAGACTTTTGAGTTGGATCATTAGTTGTTTCATGAACAAGTAACCCACATGGTGTGATGGGATGGTCGGAGTTAGGAGTTGGTGTGTAGAGGATGGGAGTAGGATTCTGTATTTTTGATCTGCATATCTGTTCTATTATCTGAATCTGTAAAGGGCTTAGGTCTGAATCTGAATCTGTATCTGACTATGTATGAGTTTACTGTATGTATTGCATGTCTATTTCTGTTGGGTTACACACTGAGTTTACGAAAACTCATGTCTGTTTGTCTGTTCTGTTCAGGTAATCCACAGACTTAGACGAGTCGGTGCGACGGAGGCTCAGCGGTGACCACTTGATCGAGAACTATTTTACTTAGAAAATTACGGTTTTTATTTATAATTCTGGTTTCATTTGAGAGTTTGTAATTTTTGGGACTCTCCGGACTGTTGGTTTTTATTTTGGTTTTGGATGCGATTTTTGACTCTTTCATTGCGATGCATGATGGAAATCACAGTTTTACGAAAACAAAGGTTTTTTTGAAAACACGAACTGGATTTCTAAAATATAACGGTTTTAAGACTTCCGCTGTAAATTATGTTTTGGTAAATAAATGAATTAAATAACACTTTCGAAAATGGTTATAAACGAATATGAACTATGAATCTTGAATGATTTGACGAAACGACCCTATTTTCAAAACCCTACCTTGTGACAACTCCGAATTCGGCCATAACGTCTAGGTCAGGTTTGGGTTATTACAGATGGGATAATACCCTTTTTGGTCCCTCTTCATTTTCGCATTTTAATTTAAGTCCTTTATTTCTTCCTTTTTTTAACATCAGATTTCGCCAGATTTTTAACCTGGTCCTTTATGCCCCTTTATTTATTTCACAATTTATGCTTTAAACTTTGCTTAAATTTCAATTTAATCCTTAATCTACTTAATTTCAATCCTTTTTATAAGTTGTTTTATTTATTTTAATTTCTTTATTTATTCATTTATTATTTCTTCCACCTTCTTCCATAATTAAAATGTATTTATTTATATTACTTGTATGTGCTTTTGTATTTTATTATCATTATCATTATTATTATTTTATTATGCATATTAGTATTATGATTTATTATTATTACTATACTTTTATATTTTATTATACTTATTATTATTATACCATTATTATTACAAATTGATGTTGCATTATTATTATTTTTCATGATATTATTAAATAGAATATTAATCATGTCATAATCATTATCGTTATTATTATAATCAATTTGTGTTGCATTATTACTCTTAGATTATCGTGATCTCAGCTACCTACTTATTATTGTTTTTACCATGATCATTTAGATTTTTCTTCTCTTTATTCGCGTAACCGTTTTATTTTTATTTTAGTCCCTACCATATTTTCCCTTAGGTTTAGATACATTTATTTGTTTCCTCACTACGGCTCAATTGCGTATCATATTAAATAGTGAATCCGTTTTTTACATGACTTATAATAAATAATTAAAATTAAGGCAATGTTCCATATTTAGAGATTCAAAAAGTCGTGCCCTAACTTACGGGGTTCGACTTTCTCTTTGAACCTAGATAACCGAACATTCCTTTTAAAATTAAAACACATGATATTTAAATAGTAATTAAAATAAAGAGCAAGCTTATTTTCGAGGATTCGAGATGTCGTATCCTAACTTATGGGATATGACCTTTTGTTACCTCGAGATAAGAGGGCCTTTTACATACGTTTTGATTTATTCAAATGATTTTAATTAAAAATAATATTATGCAAAGTGGGATCGCGTTTTAAATTCTCTTCAAATTTTTAATTTTCGATACTAAGACATCGAGTAATCAATTAGGTACCAATTTTGGGCGTAACGAGGGTACTTATCCTTCCTCATGCGTAACTGACTCCCGAACCCATTTTCTGGATTTTGTAGACCAAAAAACATTTTTTTTAGTAAATTAAGCCTCTTATTAAAATAATCAAATTACGAGGTAATTCGATCACACCTCATAAAAAAGATTGGTGGCGACTCCATCTTCATTTTCAAAATATAAGTCGATTTCAAAAAGGTTTCGACAATAATAATACAAAGATATGATATACAGTACAAATGATAAATAAATCACTATAAATTAATGTATAAATATTATGTTGGCAAAATAATATCAAAAAATAAAGGACAAATTGGCATTACACAAGACTAACTAAGAAACAAACCAGAGATGTATCAACTTGACCAAATCGTTGAAATTTGCATCCTAGCCTCGTCATCATCAAATCAATTTAACAATGAACACCGCTCAACCAAGAAAAAATTACCAAAAGCCCCAAGAGACCCACTGCATCAGTAATGCATAAAAGGTCAAGTCTCAAATGTCCTATCATCCTTCTCATCATCTCGAATAAATCATTATTATAATCTATCATGATAAATCTTTTTGAGAATGATATAGATCTAGCGGCACCCTTTATATTAACAAATCACGTATATTCACCAGAATATGACTAAAAATTAAAAGTAAAAATAAAACCAAATGGAGTTTTGAAAAAAAAAAAACAAGACTAAACAAAACAAAAACCAAGAAAAATGTGGATAAAATAAAACCATGAAACTGTGGACAAAATAAAACCACAATAATGTAGATTGAAATTAAAAACAAAATAAAGTTAAAAAAAAAATATTAAAGAAACTGCAACTAACAATCAGTCTGAAGGTTGTCGCGATTGTACAAGAGTTAATTTGAAAAAGTTGAACAGTTAACTGAGAATCTCTGAGTATAAAGTTAAGCTTGAATTCTAATCATTTAAGTGTGAATAAAAGGGTTAAGATGGTTGTTGACAAAAATTCAAGATTTCTAAAACACAATAAAAACTAAACTGAAATTATTATGTCACCTTTATAAGCTTAATATTTTTAATCATTAATCCATGCTGCTAATTACAATCTTAACTAATATTTTTTACTTATTTGTTTCAAAATTAAATATATAAAGATTAAATTGCTCACTTTTCCACTAAGGGAAAGGATTGTATGAAATAGTGACGCCACGTCATCTGTATCCCTTTTTCAATAGATTTATGCCACATCAGCACTTTCATCCTGGATTTCAGTATTTTCATCCTGAAAAAAGTCAAATCCAAATTAAAATCCAGAAATTCAGGATAAAAATAATGATGTGGCATAAAACTATTAAAAAGGGATACTATCACTATTTCATACCATCCTTTCTCTTTCTACTAATTTGCTCTTAAGCTATGGTATAGGACCCATCAATTAATTTATTCATATAATTTTAGATAATTTAAATCTAAATATTCAAAAGAACAAATAGAAGCTTGCTAACATAACCACAATTAGAGTGGTAAGGTGATCTTTGGTAGGAAATTTAGTACTTATTTGATATCTTATTAAAAAAAATTAAATCAATTAAAATTAATATTTTTCAATGTTTTAAAATCTATAATAATAATAATAATAATAATAATAATAAGCAATTTATAGAATCTTTTAATGAAAAAGTGTGAAAATAATAAATAGATTATGTATGTTTTTCTCATTTCTTTTTATTTTATTTTATCTTTTTTAATATTATCCTTTAAATGCTTTTTCTTTTAATTTTAAAAATTATATTTATCAAATTATTTAATCATATTCAACACTTTTTTTTTAAATTTATCAAACAATGCCTTATAATGGTAAGTTAATTTATCTGTATAATTTAGATAAAGCCCCCGGTCAAAGTTTATGTAACAGCCCGATTTTCAGTGGTGTCGGAAATAGTGGTTCGAGGCCACCAAATCCAGAAAGTAAATTTGTAAATATTATTATTTAATATTTACGAGTTAAATATGGTTTTAGAAAGGTTTTTGAATTAGTAATTTGTGTTTTATAATGATTTATTCGGTTAAGTGGTTTTAGAAAATGAGATATTGGGGCCTCATTTTTATAAACCTAGCCGTTAATATTTTTATAAATATTTACGGAGTGCCAAAAAAGTAGTATTAAAGTTTCGTTGAAAAATTTTATTGTTTTGGTAGTCAATTAATTAAAAAGAACTAAATTAAAAAAGGTGCAAAACTTGCTAATTATAATAATAAAGTGACTAAATCGTTTGATTAATAAATAAGGAGGGACTTAAGTGATAAATATGCCTTAATTAATGAATGAGGTGGCATATGAATAAAAAATGATAAAATAAAAAGAAACAATGGCAAAATTGTAATTATAATGAAATCAAATAAGACAAATTGAAATTTAAAAAGCATTCTACGCTTTTCTTCTCCAAATTTCGGTTGAAAAACAGAGAAGGGGGAGAGCTCAAGCTGGTTTTCATATTTTTGGCTGTAGGTAAGTTCAATTTAGCCTCGTTTTCAATATTTTTTATGTTTTTGAGATTGTTACAATTAAGCCCAACTAAACCTTACTTTTGTTTTTGATTTGGTTAAAGATTTTGGATGTTGCCAAATATATATGATTCTTGATGTTAAATGATGAATTTGAGATATTAGTTGTTAATTAAAAGTATTTTATTAAGTGATTTTTTAATGAATTTCCCGATTAGGGACTAAATTGTTGAAATAGTAAAAATACAAGAGTTTTTTTGTGAATTTATTGCAAAAATGGGCTGTATTGGATGCCATGAATATTTGGCTAGCTTGAATTTGTATTAAAAATGGTTAATTTGCATGTTTTGGGCTCAGGGACTAAATTGAATAAAAGTAAAACTTTAGGGGCAATTTTGTAAAAATTCCAAAAATGACCAAATTGCATAAAATGAATTTTTTTATTGTCTAAATTAATATATTGAATGAAATTATTAATTTAGATCAAGTTCGGGTGGAAAATCGAGGAAAATGGAAAATTACCAAAATGCCCCCGAATCTTGGTGTTTCTGCAGTTTAGCTAGGTAAGCTCGTGTGGTTAAACTTTAATGTTTATTTATTAAATTGACGAATGGTATTATGTATTTATTCATATCTATTGTTGAAAATAAAGTTATTGTTAAATTATGAAATTGAATTAAATGTTCAAAGCGAGTGGAACGCAGAATTCAGTACAATCATTTTATAGCAAAGGATAAATTGACGGATAAGACCATGGTTGGACCATGGCAGTGTTTAAATGTAAAACCATAACTGGGCTATGGCATTTTAATGAAAAGACCATAACTGGATTATGGCACTTTGAACGTAAGACCATGGTTGGACCAGGGCAGTATTTATATGTAAGACCACAGCTGGGCTATGACATTCTGATGATAAGACCATAACTGGGTTATGGCACTACGAATGTAAGACCATGGCTGGGCCATGGCAATGCATGTATAAGACCATAGTTGGATTATGGCACAAAGAAAACAATGTACTCATATCCGTAAGCCGTTCTCCGATTCGGAAAGACTTGGTAAGTGACATATGAAATTAATATTGAAAGACTTATGGTTATTATTGGTATTGATCTAAAATATGTGTATCCATCGATATTTAAATGATTCAATGGGCAAAGTTCTAATATGAAATAACATGAGTTTGAAATGAACTATTACCGGTATATACTTGAAATACATGGAAATGATATTTATTTGATATATTGAAACATGACATGGAAAATACATGTATATGAAACTTGCTTGAAAATTATGTATATTCATGATTATGAACTGTTACTGGAATAAATATACATGAAATTCATGAAAATGATGGTACATGAAATATTGATATATGTTTATGAAGAAACGGAAAGAGAATGATATGTACCATGACATGTAAATATGTGATTATCTTTGATATGTTGATACAAGGAAATTATGTATGTTGTGATGAGTAAACTCAAGTGTGACATGTCGAGAAAATAAGTTTATCAATGTTGAATTTATATGTAATATGTGCAAGTATGCTAACCAGTGTTGTTACTTGATGCTTAGGCAAGTGCCAAGCTATTGGTTGAATGGTAATATGTTTAATTATAAGATACCTTGAAATGGTAAGTGCTCAAATGAAAATATGCTTGTGTTCATGAAAGAGTGGTAAGTTTTAAATTATGCAATTTCTTATGAAATGACTTATCATGTGATCAATTTGAAAAAAGCTTGATTAAATGCACTAGCTTGTGACCATGGTTGAATGATATGTTTATAACTTGTGTGTCATGCATAAGGAATAAGTCTAGAAAGAAAAGAAATGCATTTGAAAATAGAGAAATTTGGAAGAGTTAAAGTTATATAAAATCCTACTAAGCTTGGGACAATTTATATAAGTGATACTGAGGATTAATTCACCTTGTGAATTGATGAATATAGCTTCATGAGTATTGTGGTATCAATATTGGATTATTTTTTATATGTATAAATTTTATATTTGAAATGAATTAATATGATTAAAGATTACATGAGCTTAATAAGCATTCATTGCTTACGTATTTGTTTTTATTTACCTTACAGATTATCGTAAGCTCGAATGGGATGGAAATTTGTCGGAGCTATATCACACTATCCATTGGTTCTATCGGTAATTTTGGATGATTTAATTCTAGATATAATGGCATGTATAAGTTAAATTTGGCCAATGTTGGCTTATTAATGTTTCATTATATCTAGCCATAGGGATGGCTTGTGATGAACATGTTATGATGTGCATATAAGAGGCTATATCATGTTAGATGTGAATGCTTAGTATAGTTGAATGATGATTATCTTATAGGTATGTTAATACTTAGTGCAAGTATGCATATATGTGAATTTGGTCAATTTGATAAGTTTGAATACTAGAGTATATGTGATGATAACATATGTATAAAATTTGGATTTAGTTTGATTTGAATGCTATGATATAGGTTATTGATGTGTAAAAGTGTTGGTTAGATTGTTGCCAAGTTTGGGTGAGAAATGTGGCCTTAAAAATGGCCTAATTTCGTCCACACGGGCAGAGACATGGGCGTGTGTCTCAGCCGTGTGTGACACACGACCTACATACGGGCATGTGACTTGGCTATGTGACCCAAGTCAGAGAGTTACACGGCCTGAGACACGAGCGTGTCCCTTGGCCGTGTGAGCCACATGGCCTGACCACACGGGCGTGTGTCCCCTGCACCTAGGAAAAATTTTAGAATTTTGGGAAAAATTCTCTGAGTTTTCGGTTTGGTCCCGATTTAATTTTAACGTGTATTTTAGGCTTCAAGAGCCTATAAAAGGGATAATATGAGTATTATATGATTGATTCTAGATATGTATATTAAAAGTTATGAAATGTTCGTATTTATTCCATAAAGTCCTGTAATACTTCGTAACCTTATTCCGGTGACGGATAAGGATTATGGGTGTTATAGTTTATATATTTTGTAAACTTGTAAAAAAAATTAAACAATAATAATAATAATAAAACGCATATACAATAGACTTGTTTGTCGATAAGGGATTTGAAGAATTTAAAACTTAGCACGATGTTACTAAATGATGAACCCTTTGTCCTTTCATCATTTTATGTACACGGTTTCAATTTAATTGTCGCTCAGGATTTTAGTAACATCACCTTGAAGAGTTTCAAACCTCTTAAAAGTTCTCTTAAAAGTCCGTGAGCTTATGAAATTTGACTCAATTTCTTCTCCACAATAATTTAATCTTAAGCTCTAGAGTACAATAGTACATTAAATTTAAGAAACTTACAAGGTATAGGTAAACTTTAGGAACTTGAATTGTGTGCATTATTTCCTATTCTTTAAAATGGCTATTGTATCACCCCTCACCCATCTCGATTGTACAGTAGGTGCTACCGGAGTACTTTGCAAACCATAGTCAAAATTTTCCTTTAATAAAAAACCATTTGGCATCCTTATAGATTTTATTTAAAACAATTTTCAACATTTAAGAAGTGTAATATACAATTTTGAAATCATTTTGGGTCATTGAATACATGTTGAACCCATTTAGATCATAAACCAAATGTTTGAGGCTTATCGGCTTAAATTGGGGTCTTTTAGGTGAGAGGAATAGGAGCTTTACTAAACTTCAAACTTTAATTTTTTTTATAAAGTCATTAACCCAAGTTTATGACATTTAAAATCCTTTAGAGACAATTTAAAATCATTTTGAAGATGTTCGAGGGTGATTGGAGGTGCTTGGGACCCAAAACGGACCCCGAAAAGTCAAAATGACTCAAAACAGTGTAGTTTATGACAGTTTGGGGCACTTGTTTCAATAGAAGTACATAGATGTACCGATACAAGTGCTCCAAATAGCATATTGAAATATTCTGCCTGACTTGTGTTGATACCCCTGAGCCTAAGTTCCGAAACCACGGCCCCAAGAGCCAAAAATTGACTAAAAAATACTCGAAAACATGTTCAAACACTATCATATCATCTCAACATCAACATGAATCATAGTATTACAAATCAACATTTAAATTCATTTAGGCACTAAAACATGGCATAAACAAATTCAAATTGGAATGGCACGATTTTTTGCAAAACAAAATTTAAAAAGAATCTAAAAATATGTCATTCACATTACAATCTTTATATTTAGTATGAGACTTAGTATACATGTCACTAACCTATTACAAATTACACTAAAACATTTGAAAAACAACCTTAAAAGATCGTCGGTTGATGTGATGCTCCCTAGCTATCATAGCAACTTCTTGGCAAGTCTATACCTAAGTGTTTTAAACAATTAACGCGTGAGCTATAAAGCTCAATAGTAACAAGGATAATCGAACTTTATCCTAAGCCTTTATTAACCTTGAACCCTTTAGATGAATCATCATTTTAAGTTTATTTAAGCCACATTGTTATTATTTTAACCTTTACATGTGAGTTTGAAAGTTAAGCCTCAACTTATATTTGATGATTTATTAACAATTCCCATTATGTAAGTGTTCCCAGTTTTGACATTTAATTCAATTATGAATCTCACCTTTCACTTTCAGTTTTCATCCTTAAGGACTTACACAATTATTAACTCACCTTAATAATGCATTAAGGGTTTCAATTAGACCATAATTTGCTTAGATGTATTATTGCACTACTTTCTTGAAGGCTTACTTTTCCATTTCGTTTCATTATAGTTAATACCATTTTAAACAAAAATTGGGAGGTAATGGCTTATAAAGCATTTAAAAGTAATGTTAATAGAATTTATTCAATAATTTAGAAAATAGAAAGCAATTTAGTTCCATAAAGGCCATAAGTAAATAATAGCATCTGATAATTTCAAGAATTCATTTATACAATGACAAAATAGGTTTAAATTCAGCCCTTTGTAAGCTTAGAAATACAAAGAAGGGATACTAGGGACGAGTTATTTGGAACTACAATAACAGGAGTACTGAAGTGCCAGAAACAAGAGTACCGAAGTACAAAATAAGAGTCTCCTATTGGCAATACCAATCGTATCCTAATTATTTATCTAAGCTACCAAGGTCTTGTTTCAAGGTTTCCAGAATATCACTAAATTCATGTACCAAATCAAATTATAGCTCAATATCAGTATTCATGATGTAAACCACTATAATATAAATCGATAATTTAAATCATGGGATTATGTCACTATACAAGATTTCAAAGCTTTCATTTTTATCTCCATAAAAAGACATCTTACAAGGTTCTTTCTTAAATTCATCTTCATGCCAATAATCAGGATTCTAACGTCGTTCAACATAGTCAAAATTTACTTACTTGTTCAAAACCACATTTTTCAAACATGCAAATATATATTTACAATATTATACTTGATATAATTTCAATAAAATCAATTAAATAAGATACAAATTTAAAAAATATTTCCATAAATCTTATTGTCGGTATGGTATTTTAGGCTTGTATTAACACTTGTCGACTTAAAGCATGACTTGGCACTTTGACATATTTTTTTTTTCTATAGTGGTCTTATCTAATCTTTCCATAATAGTGACATGGTTCATACATGTCCATTTATACTTCCATGGCACCCCAAAATTCTTCATGGCTATAAATATTTACAACTTCTCATTTTAATGTGTTATTTCATATATTAATGCCATGAAATTTCACATTAATATTAGCACCATTAAACACTTAATTATAACATTAATTACGCAAACTCTAAGCTTACTAACTTAGGAGAAAGATGTGTATCCATGATATTTACCTTCACGGATGCTTTTTAACACTTAGTCAAACTTCTATGAACTCCAATCCATCCTAAAACAAGCTTGGAAATCCATACAACAGAAATATATTAAAAAATTAATATAAATTCCACCCAAGCTTTACCATAGCATTTCTTAACAAATATCAAGCTAATAGTAGGAAGTCATATATTACCTTACTTGAAGCTTTACTCACTCTAACATCAACATCTCTCACTAGAAATTCATAAAGCCTAGGTTGAGAATGATGAAATTGATGGTAGAAATGTGTTTATCAGGTGACTTACATAGAGATTTTAACAAAATCTCCAAGTGGGTAGTGGAAATTTTGAAAGAAAATGGAGAAATTAGCAAGGAAATGAAGAGAAGAAAAATCAGCAATGGTGGGTGATGGTCGGCTAGAGAATAAGAAAAAATGAGCAGATTGGGTTCTTATACCCCTTTAAAAATAGAAATACATAGGCCATGGCCCAAGTCCACATATTTATGTCTATTTCATACCAATTCTGAAGTTTATTTTCTTAAAACGAGGTTTAAACTATTATTTTGTATACCAAATATCATATTAAAATATTATTTTTATCATAAAAGTCTCAAGAATTGACCAAATTACTCTTTATGGTAAAATTATTATTTTACCCTTTTTATTGTCTTTTTAGAGATTTCTTCTCAAAATTCGATATTTAGATTAATTCAAGCCCATAATTCATCATAAATCTTTAGTATTATCCCATGAGTGTTAAATTTTTACTTTAGCTATTCTCTCACCAAAAAAATTGAAAATTTACAATTTAGTCTCTATACTATTTAATTTTTTCCCAAAAGTGATTTTCATCACACCAAATCAAATTCTAATCTATTTCATGAAAATTAATCCATAATAATTCATGTTTTCCAATTTTTGGTAAGTTTGCATATTGGTCCTCATACTTTTCAAAATTTTCAATTTAGTCTTTTTTCACATTTCCACTTTTCAAAATTTTCCACATATTCCAATATCAAATTCCTTCTATAAAATACCTTATTCAAGTCATCCCATAAGTTTCCTCTTAATTTATTGATATTTGAGCTCTATGTCACATGTCATATCGAAATTTTTCAGGCGTTACACCTATTTATAGGGCTCTAAACATTTAATACCCATACATGAATATACAAAGATATGTGAACCTCATTAGTACATGAATTCACCTAATTCATTAATGTAGTTAATAACATTCGTGTCTTTCAAAAGTTTATGAATGTTCAAATTCACGAATCATTGATACCATGAATGCACATTTCATCATTAGTAAATAATTCATAACTAAGACTATAGATCACACGGGAATCAAATTGCATAAATATTTTATTTAGTTGAATTCGAGATCATAGCTCAAATCGCAAGACAAGCTTGTAATTCAGGATTGACATTTTTTTCATCAAAAGATTCTTTAACAATTTCTGATTCACCTACAATTGATTTTAAACATGTTAACGTTCCATGTTAAATCATATATTGAAACAAAAATCCAAAAATAATTTAACCATAAATGTAAATGTATTACACATTTAACTCTAGGCCTCAAAAGTGACTATTAACCATGTTTTATAAAAACCAATTTCCAACTCCTCATTAAATTTGTAATGGGTTAACTGCACCAAACATTCTCAAATTATAACATTAATTTTAAATTGGTTCATAAACTTTAAAACATTTTAAATAAGTTCTTAAAGTATCAATATTGTATCAATCAGATCCTGCCAACCTAGCCATTAGCTTATATCAATCTAATCCTTCCATTAGCCTAGACATTAGTTTGTATGTAAATACCAACTCAAATCTAAAGTGGACATATTTAAAACATAGATCAAACAGTAAACATGTACCTACTACGTAGACAAGGACCTGTCATGTTAAAAAAATAGCTCTTCTAAATTTTAATGACACTATTAAAGTTTAGGAACCAATTTTGAATTTGAAGATAATTGGGGACGATTGATGCATTAACATATTTGTAATTTTTAGTTTGCACTTATGTCACGAATCACGGATCAAAGCCCTTGACGAATGCATTCAAAGTTGCCCCATGGAGGTCAACTAATTAAATGGGGCTCATTTAACCTACTAGAGCTGGCCCGATTCGTGGAACACAGGGAGAAGCCAATCTACTTAAAGCCTTGGTGACCTAATGAAACACTCCAGTAAAACTAGAATTACCAGGGTAATTATTGTAAATCATAAGGGATAAAGATGCATAGTGTTTAAATCCCTTAAGACTTTCATCTTGTAGATAGGCACTAATCTCAGCCATTGATGTAACTCAATTTGTACCATTGGATCTGGAGGAGCTCAATTATATATAGAGGTCTTCCCTCTTATTTGTAATCATCCCATTGTGCTTCACTTATTCTTGAATTAAAGAATATATTTAGGAACATTTACTCAAACACCTTGTCTACAATATTTTCTTGTGGCTTTTTAGTTCTTTCATTACTCTTTTGCTTTGAGTTGCTTCCATTATATTTTGGTGTCTTAGAGAATTTCCATAAAAATTCTCATCTTTCGAGAGTCAGGTTGACTTAGGCTGATTTGAAGCAAAAAAAAACGCTTAAGGTCGCGCGGTTTGCTAAACTTAAGTTTTAGCCCTGTGACAATTGGTATTCGAGCCAAGGTTTAAAGGTACCGGTTGAGATGAAGAAAGGAGTAGATGACCAGGTTGAGCCTACGGAGACCTATGAGAGGGGTAAGAAAGCTAGCAGCTCGAGGGATATGCTACTAGCTTTGGAAGGTAGGTTTGCCAAACTTGAGGGCTCCATGGGTGATGTGTAGGAGACCCTTGAGGAAGTTGATGGAAGTACCACAGAGCTAGAATCGAGACAGGATCAACTCAAGGAACAAGTGGCAGAGGCCCTTAGTGCAAATTCTGATGCGATGCAATGGGTCTTCAATACCTCTATGATGAGCTAACTGAAAAGAATGATGCTCTCGAGGTCATGGTGTCGGCCTTGAAGGAACAAATTGAGGAGCTCAATATCTGCAGAGATGTTTTAGGTAATAGGGTGTTGGTTGTGGTACTCAAGCCTAAGGTAGATGTCTTGAAGTCGAAATAGTTCAATGGAATGAGGTCTGCCACGGATGTGGACAACTTCTTGTGAGGAATAGAACAATACTTCTGTGCCAAAGGCATCATGGATGATGCTACTAGGGTAAATATTGTTGCTATGTATTTTATTGATGTCACTTTATTAAGATGACGGCATAGGTCCATAGACGAAAAATAAGGTGGAGCTACCATTGGGACTTAGGAGAAGTTCCAGAGTGAATTCAAGGGGTAGTTTTACCCAGAGTATGTCGAGGATAAGGCTCAAGCTAAGTTGTGTCAGCTTATGCAATAAGGCATAATTAAGGAGTATGTGCAATAGTTTAGTAAACTCATACTCCAAATTTCTGATTTGGGTGGAAATAAGGCATTTTTCTCCTTTATGAATAGGCTGAAGTTGTGGGAAAAGCAAGAGTTGCAACACCGAGGGGCCAAAGAACTTTCCAAAGCTATGACCGTAGCAGAATCCTTAATTGAGCTTGTTCTAAGGAAAGACAAGTTCGAGTCTTCCAAGCCCAAGGAGAAGGGAAATGGTGGGGGAGATGAAGAATGTTAAGTTGAGAATAGCAACGACAATAGTGGTAATGGGAAACCACATAATGGGAAGAAGACCAACAACAAATCAAATGGGGCCAGTGAAATGTTTTTTTTTTTTTTTTTTTGATAGTCCACATATGGTAAGGGACTATTTGAAATGATTCATGTTTTTTGCCATTGAAAGGGATGATGAGGGAGTCAAAGCATCGATGAAGCTCAATTAGATCTTGAGTTTTGTCAAAGCTAAGAGGGTTAGAGAGAATGAAAAGAAGTCAATGAAATGTTTCTTAAGTTGTGGACCACATAAGATACGGGACTGTCCAGAGCAACCTAAGCTGTCCACGATCAGTAAAGAGGAGGAAGTGAAGCTGGAGAGTGAGGATTTAAAACTTGGGTCAATGATACTCAATTCATTAAAATCGAAGAGGGATAGTAAGCAGTAAAGGTTAATATTTTTGGACATCGACATCGCAGGCTGTAGGAAGAGTGTTTTTGTTGATACAGGGGCATTAGACTTGTTCATATCGGAGAAAGTTATGGGTAAACTTGGTCTCTCAGTTAGCAAATCGACCAAGAAGATTAAGACTATAAATTTCAAAGAGTTCCAACTATGGGAGTAGCATAAGGAGTTGAGCTACAGAACGATCAATGGAAAGTCAAGGAAGACTTCGAGGTAATTCACTTGGATGATTTCGACTTTGTTCTTGGCTTAAATTTCCTTGACAAGATGAATGCTCTGTTGGTTCCTTTTGCCGATTGTGTATGTATCTTGGATACTCGACAACAACAATGCATTGTGCTAGTTAATCAAAATATGAAGGATGAAACCAAGGTATTTTCAGCAATCCAACTAGCCAAGGATGTTCATTGTGGTAAGAACATTGGCTTGATAGATTGGAGTGCTAACTAGACCTCCTTGGAAATACTATAGGTGCAGAAATTTGATATGAAGACTGTTGAGTTATCATTAGGGTTACCACCTAAGAGAGAAGTGGATTATGCATTAGACTTTGTGGAAAAAGTAGTGATGCAAATTGGACAGTCAAAACAAGTAAATGCTATGAGCGAGGTACATCTCAAACACTTTCTTAGTGTTTTACATTATGACTTATCGTTGGCTTGGTAAAGACACATAGGTTCTTTCAAAGTTTTGAAGCGGGTAACCAAGGGGCTTACAAAGCAGAGTTTGTGACAATACTCAAGGTTAACCTAGTGTTTAATATGGGTATGCCAAATTCTTTTTGTATGGATCAGGGGGATCTCGGTCGAGGCAAGTCATAATGGGGGCAAGTAAGAGCAATGATCTCTTACGATTGAGATGTACAAGAGAGAAATGCAATTCGAGTTAGATGATTCATTGGGAATCAGCCGAGGTAAATGTTTCAAGAGGTGAAACTACCCAATAGAGAGAATGGTTTGGAATCAGTCGAGGAGTTGTGGCAGTTTCGAGACAAGTCAAACAGGTGTCATTCCGAGGACACGACAAGGGCGTCACGAGAATGGGTAGGGGAGAATGTCACAGGTCAAGGATCAAAGCCTGTGACGAATGTACACAAACTGTACCATAAGGGTTCATTTAATCCACTTGAATTGACCCGATCCGTGGAACACAGAGAGAAACCTATCTACTTGAAGCTTTGGTGGCCCAATGAAACACTCTAGTAAAACTAGAGTTACCGAGGTAATTATTATAAATCCTAAGGGATAAAAATTGTATAAAGTTTAAATCCTTTAAAACTTTTATATTGTAAATAGGCACTAATCTCAATCGTTGATATAATTCAATTTTCACCGTTGGATCTAGGGAGTTCAACTATAAATAGAGGTCTTCCCCTGCTTTGCAATCATCTCATTGTACTTGACTCATTCTTGAGTTAAAGGATATACTTAAGAGTATTAATTACTCAAACACCTTGTGGTTTAAATAATGTACGTACATTATTTTTTTGTGGTTTTTCAGTTCTTTCGCTTTGAGTTAATTTCTGCTATATTTCGGTGCCTTATAGAATTTTCGTAAGAATTTTCAGCCTTTGAGAGTTAGACTAATTTGCGTAAGAATTTGCTAAACTTAAGTTCTAGCCCCGTGATATTTGCCTATTCTTAAGGTTTCATTTAGTGGGATTGATGCCCTTATACAAAGGCTCAAAGCCCACAAACAGAAGAAATTTCATATTATTTTTTTAAGGTTAAATATAAAATTGGTACTCGAACTTGTCCATTCTCCCAGATTGGTACCCAAACTTTTCTTTCGTCAACTAAATCGGTACCCAAGTCTAACGCTGTTAAATTCATAACAGGTGGTAGAATAAGATTGTAACACGTGGCATAAATGATATATAATCTAAAAAATATTTAAAATTTAATAAAATTAGAAAAACAATAAAAAATATATAAAATTCAAAAAAATTATGAATTTTTTATATTATATAATTAGAGAATAAAAATAGTTAATTTTTTCTCTCTTTCCTGTTTTTTCTATTTCTTTTTCTTTTCTAACATCATCATCGTCATTATCTTATTATTTTATTTGTTAAAGAACATGAAACCCTAGGAACTATCATTCCATGGCACATAACAACAATTTTTTTTCTACTCAAATTTCCAGCATATTGTTTCATTAAAATATGGAAACAACAATAAACCATCATTACTAGAAATCTACATAATTTTTTTCCCATTTTCTAGTTCAGTTTCCTTTCTTTTCCTGTGCTCTTCATTGCTTGGTTTTTTGTTTCTGTTACTTAACCCAAGAAAAGAAAAAAAAAAAGTGATCTTTAGCCATTTTCTGAGGAAAAAAAACCATCCACCCTTTGTATTCTGCCAATGGCGAAGCCGACGAGAGGCTGTCGTTCTCCTTCTATCTTCGGCTCCGGTTCCTCATCCCATTCTCGCTCACGATCTATTCATCCGCTTCCAATTTTGATTTCCTAAGATATTTTCCCCATTTCCCACTTCTGACGCCCACTCATTTTCTTTATTTTCACCTTACTCACTCTCACCCATTTCCCAAAAAAAACTATTGCTCGTATGTAATTCGATAACAATTACAACCAGTTGGAAGAAATAGAAACCAAAAAACCTGAGAATAAATCATTAGGCACTTGAAATAAACCAAAGATCATTTGTCATTAGGCACTAATGTTATTTCTCTCAAATCAAACCCAACTCCAAAACCAAGAAGTTGAGAAGGGGAGTTCAAACACTCATCTTTGGCCCTTTCGACTTCATGGGTTTTAGGTACCCGTTCAAAAATTTGAGCGGTGAAAGCTGAGGGAAGCATTGATCTCTGACCAGAGGTCGACGCAGTGGCCGACGAAGCAGATCGGAAGAGGCGAAGTTTCTAGCTTTGGTTACCTTTTCAAGGGCTTTTTGATTTGCTTTGGGAGATCCGAACCAATAAGGTTGAAGGAGGGATGAAGGCTACCATTGACTGCTAGCAGCCACCTTGAACGGTTCCGAAATCCAACGGGGAGTGGTGGTGGTGGCGTTAAAATTGAAATGAAAAAAAAAAAAAAAAATCATTCTTCTAGAAGGAAAAGAAACCAAATGGTTTGGTTATAAATTTTTTAAGGTTATAAAATTTATTAATTTCTAGAAGAAAAGAAAAAATAAAAATGAAAAAGAAAATAAAAAAAAAAGTTGCAAATAGCAGTCCATGCGGCGGCGTGTAAATGGCTAATGCTGTCACATCAAAAAAAAAATAACGGTATTTAGGATCGTATATTAATATAAAAAAAAAAGTTGGGATATATTTAACCTTTATTTATTTATTTTTAACTGGCATAGATATTCAATCCGTGGCGCTCCACCAAAAAAGATCTTTTGTTAAACAGGGACAAGTGTTGTTTTTACCTTCGTCTCTTAGTTCCAACATTTTCATTCTTGGATCCGAGACAGTGACCTGAGATTTGTTGCTATTGAGTTTCAAAAGATAAAAGAAGAAAATTAGCAATGGCGAACTTTATCAAGCTAGAAGATTCCCCCATGTTTCAAAACCAAGTAACTCCAACATTCACATTTTCATTCTTGCACATTTTCTTTTTTAACTCCAGAATTATATTTGGTATTTTTAATTCAATTAATTTCTTAGCCATTCAATCGAATGTACATAATTTCCAATCGATTTTGTATTTACTAAATAATGGGTTCAATCAATCGAATGCAAATCAGTTTAATTGGGTTTTGTATTTACTGGGTAATCGAAATTCGGTTGAATCTGCTCTAATTAGCTATTATTTTTGTATTGCTATACCTAAATAGTTTTCATGATCGTGTACGATGATTGTTATTTTTTGTTTAAATTTTATGAAATTAAGGTTCTAATACGTTTGTTGATTGATTGATCAGATATCATTTCTAGAGAACACGACTAATGAGTTGAAAGATCGTTGTCAAACACTATACAAAGGAAGTAAAAAGTTTATGTACGTACTTTTGTCTTTCTATGATCACTAATACAAGTATTTGGATTTAATTATTGTCAATCATAATTTATTGAGGTTATGTTATTTTTTATTAATACTAAGTTTTTTTATTATTATATAAAATATGGATATTTTATTATTATTATTTTCATTTTTAGTATTAGTTTTGTACCTTTTGATTATCATTTCTCGTCTCTTCCACATGATACTGACTGAAAACATATTCTGAGTGCTGTGAGTTCAACCTGCAAAAGCATCAGCTTTGTAGCAAGCCTTTGAGTTAAATGTTTGGTATCTAATACAAAACTTGAACTTGCCCTATCTTCCCCACTGCAACACAATTTAGAGCTACAATAAAAAACAGGATATGATTAATTTTATCACCCAAAACCCATGAAAAATAGAAAAAGGGTCACTTCAGTGGTTTAAGTTGTAAATAAAGAAAGGTTACCTAATATCTCCCTCCCTCTCTCTTGCTCTCTCTATCTATCTATGCATGCAAGCGCCCGCACACACGCACATATATGTTTATTTATTATTTGGATCTCTCTCTATTTCTTTTGCAGGACAGCTCTTGGAGAAGCATTTAATGGAGACAATAGCTTTGCTGATTCTTTAGAAGCCTTTGGTGGTGGACAAGATGATCCCATTAGTGTCTCCATTGGAGGTAGTCAACGTGTCTTCTTATTTCACCTTTTCACTATAGCACCAATCATGTCAGTTGTTTCTTACAAATAAATGTTAACCATTTTGATTAGGTTGCTATAACTTGGGTTCTAGTTTTACAGGTTCTTTTAATTACTGGATATAAACACAGATGTCGATTTGACTCGCTTATTTGCGTGCATTTTTTTACTAATGAACTACTTTTCTCAAGTAAATTTATGTTGAACAAATGATAGAAAGCCGAAATCTATTTGAAAAATATGTTTTCTGGCTTATTGAACAAATGCAATTGGATAGGAATTGCATTTAAACCGTATGATTTACATTTAAACCCCTTGTGTTCATCCTTGCTATAGAATAATGTATTTAAAACATAAGGAAAAGACATGTTAGGAGATCCCATTGGGTTGTAGATGATGTTAGTCTCCAAATCACTTGGTGAATAGTTAGAAGTATGCACTTTATTCAGAATGTTAGATCATGAAGCATCACGTTAATTGGACCTTGTTTAATTTAAAAAGAGAGGTCTTAGGTTGGAGTGTGAGCAAGATTTGAGCATAAGCCAATACATCTAAGCCCTCCTGCTTACCTCAATATATTATATAGTTCACTAATAGATGTCTCCCCATTTTGGAGTTAAAAGTGAGATGAATTACTTGAGGTTTTAGACTTTTAGGAAAAATTGTTCCAGTAATTTCTTATGAAGTTGTGTGACTAATGTGGAATATATGGTATGAAGACATTCGTGGTTGAATTATATGGATTAGTACAATGGTAATGAGAAGCTTATATAATGTTATCTTTTTGTGTCATTCAGATGCGAATACGCAGAATGCTTATTTCCTAGAGGATGTAAGAAAAACCTATTCTACCACACTTAATGACCAATGAAGCTTTTGTGTGTGTGTGTCTTTATTTTGTTTTTTTTTTTCATTTCTTTGGTTTAGCTATGGAAAGAAGCTACAGGTGTGTTAGTTAAGCTGGGAGGATTTGAGTTCTTTATAACTTGACTAACCTCAAACCCATGGAAACTGCCCCAAAGTTGAACTTGGAAGATTTTTCGTTAAGCCCAATGACAATGTGTTGATGGTGCCAACAAAATATTTATTTAGATGATCGTTGAAATTATGATATTTGTTCTGCATTTGCTTGGAACCTTATTTTTAAGAGATTCAATGGCAATGACATACGTCATGTGGAGTTTTTTTTCAAAAAAGAGATGTAGAAAGTGGTCTAAGTTCTATTTTTTTAATTGTCAGAATCATCTGTACTTTTTTTCTTACTAGTACTTTTGTTGCCTACATCTCATTTGGTGGTTGATTTATCATGCTGGAAGATTATGGATTATGGGGATACCATGGTCTCCATCAACTTACTATTAGGGGCAACTTTTCAATTCCCTTCATTCTACTAAGCTGCTACATGGGTCGATATATTATAACAGCTTCCCATTTTGAATTGGTATTTTATCATTCAATTGTTAGGTTAGGTTGTGATCTTTTCACCCTTTTTTGTTTGAGAATCAGTTAATGCTACTTTTTTTTTTTTTGGGGTTCATCTACTTCGCTATATAATACTTGTGCAAATACCCCCATCATAAGGAGTACTTGACCCGCAACAGATAGAGGAGGGTTTATTCAATCACATAATTTGGGTTCCTATATGGTGCCCTTGATATTTCCCCTTTTTGTGTCTTAGACAATTTTACGTACTAAAAATTAAAATGTAAAAAGAAAAAAAAAAGGAGAGGAGAATATGTCTGACTTCAAAAATAATGTAGTTGCTTGTGGATAGAATAATCTAGACGAAAGATTAAAGATTCTACCTCAAAGGAATTTTACATGGTTCCCTTTTGTAGGACCGATTGTGTCTAAGTTCATCAATGCATTTCGTGAGCTTGCTAACTACAAGGAGATGCTTCTTTCACAAGTGAGTATCAATTTACCATTAGAAGAATACAATTCTTTCTTGTCCAATTGAAGAATATTGGACAAGTAGCTTTTGTCTTATTAATGTTATTCCTAATGTATATGTTTTGTTACTAACAACATTTTATTAGATTTTATTTTCTTAGCCAATATTTTTTTTGTCCTGTTTGATTGTACATGGTTACGTAGTATTCTATGCTTTGGGTATATTTAAATCAGTATTGTCAAAGACGTAAAGCATACTCTAAGCGCTAGAGCCCTTATATTGCCTCAAGTGCAAGGTGCAAAAAGGTTGCTAACCTAAGTGAAGTAAAGAGCAATAAATGTACATGAAATAAACTTTAAAGTGTGGTCTAGTTTAGCTACAGCACACATTTCTTTTATTAGTCAATTTGTATGATTTCCTTATGGTCCCTGTCTATAGTTGAAAACTCGAATATTGAGAAGTATAGAGTTTGATACTATCTGTTTCTTACTAGTAAAGGCATATCTAATGAAAAAAGTGAAAATAAAAGAAACTAAAGAGAAGTTCAATCAAAAGGGCACTTTTATTCTTAAATCTTTAAAAAGAAAGCACACATAGACGCACCAGTTGCGTGCTTGAACAAATTGGCCGCACCGAAATTGGTTTGAGGTGCTTTTGTTATCTGTACGAAGACCTTAATAACAATTATTTAGATCTCTATAGGTTACTATGACTGGATATAATGAAGTGATGAGCTTTTAGATGGTAGATATCATGCACCTTTGGAACTTGTATTGAAAAATGTATGTGTGGTATGAACTCCTTCAACTAGCTTTAATAAGGAAATAAGTTGCCATATGACAAGAAAAAAAAGACCTTTGAATTTGTCATTGCTCAAGAGTTATCGGTGCATGTACATATGGTATCTGTACAAACCGTATTGTGACATTAGCAAAAGCGGATTCACTGTTGAGATTGTATATTTACTCAAAAAAGTATTCAACATGTTAATTTATATATATGTAATTACTTTATAAATTCTTCATTTTCCATAAAAATGCTTTTGTGTTCGACTGGTTATATTGCCTTGCTTTTTATATATAATAGCACTGGTAGACATTGAATATATTTGTCGTGCACGAAAACTGTAATCTTGAGGCCACTTGTTGCATAACTTCAAATAAGCATTTAATTATAGAAAACTTCATATTTGAGATTCCATATTAACAATGTGCTACATGCCTAAGAGAATAGTTATTTTAGGTGTTCTGTTTGAGATGCTCAATTTTGTATCTGAGATTGGAATACCAATTACAGGTGGAGCACTTGTTAGTTGATCGGCTAATGCACTTTATGACTGTTGATTTGCAAGATGTAAAGGTAAAATTCATTGTTTTTTTTCATGAATTTGGAATTTAAATTGCCATTATCTAGCCCACCTTTGAATGGCTATGAATGTGGATTTAATTCTATTGAAAAACTTAAAAGAAATCAAGACAGTGAGCGAAACTTTTCCCCAATTTTGAGATTTTGCATTGAAACCTTGTTCTATGTGCTTACAATGGGGTTGTTAATGATTTCGACGCAATCCTTTAGCTTTCTTTGTATGTCTTTAAACTTGATCTAGGTGCAGTAGATGACATAGGTTGGACTTTTTCTGTTAAACAACCACTTTGGATTTATAGCAAACTTAATTACTTGTCATGTTTCCTTTAGTGTATTCATGTGTTGTGTTTGAAACAATTTTGAGAGGGCCTAATCTCTGAAATATTTCTTCCACTGTAAACAACCTTGCACATCACTCTTTTGTGGTCTTTTTACTTCTATGGTTTGCATTATGTTCTCTCTCGTCTTCCCACCTCCACTTTTTTTTTCATCAAAGTGGGAATATTATGCTTTTTCTATTATCTATTGCCACACTATCCATCCATGTAGTTTACTGTTAGCCTAAATATTTTTTTCCATTCTTTTATCTATGTATCCATGTGTCACTTTTGCTTCCTTATCATCTTGAAAATGGGAGTACTTTCAATCAAAACTCTATAATCCCCCTGGAATCTGAAATTTATAATGTGAGGAAAGTATAGGACACTCGTATAGAAAGAAGATCGAATGATTGAGGCATGATGTTCTTTTTGTACAAGAAACATTTACAATATTTTTATCCTATTCATGGACAATATTGGATCTAAATGTTCATAATTGTGGAAACAAATATGAGTAAGATGCATTAAGAGATCAAAATACAACAATCTATATGGTGGGACCTTGGGGGCAGCTAATAAGTCAAATGAGCAAACATAATATTTGCTTTCATTTATGACAAGTTCAACATTTTTAGTAACTATTCTTCCTTGCTAACTATTTTAGAGTCCTGAGCTAAATTCCTTTCTTTATTCCTTTCCTAATTTGCTTTATAGCTTTTATCCTCTGTCTTTTGCAGGAGTCTCGTCAACAGTTTAACAAAGCTAAATATGTATATGATCAGGTATTAAAGATAATGGAAGCTCCCTTTCTAGCGTGAAGTCATTATTATGATTGGATATTAATGGCAATTTGAATCTCCTTCTCTCTCTCTCTCTCTCAATCTTGGAACTGAGTAATTATTAGGTAAAAACATGCTACGTTTATATGTACTACTACTACTAAGAATACTTGTAAGTCAAGTGTTATCTAATAGAAATGAAAAACATAAAAACCTAGTCAGCAACTTGATGACATGTTTTCTGTGTTATGGAATCTGAATATTCCTTGCACAAAACAAATATACTGCTAGTTTACTTTCTTTAATATTATGGGGCAAAACACTGATGGGGATGTCTCATCACCTAAATACGTTCTCCAATGGATTTACTAATGCAAGTGCTAAGAATATAAAAGTGATGCAAATATATGTCTTGTAGAAGTTTTAAAAAACTATTTTTCCTTTAAAATTTTATGAAAAGCCACAATCAAGCAAAACAATACCATTAAAACTACCATGCTATTTAACTCCTTTTAGATATAATGCTTTTCACCAAATCATCTTTTACTTCCAGGCACGCGAAAAGTTTGTGTCTCTGAAGAAGAATACACGAGGAGATATTGTTGTTGAACTAGAAGAGGTATGCTCTTTCCTTATGTAGTTATTAAACTTTCACATGTTTTTAAGAGGGCTCAAAGATGACATTCTTATCCTATACTCTATTAGTCTCACACTAGTTTTCTCTGCTATACTGAATCTAGTTCACTAGTTTGTACATTTAACTATTGAGTCCGATATCATTTTAGTTTGTAGCTCCCTGTTTTTGAACAATATATCCTGATTTGTTGTGCCTTTTTCTTGACAGTTTTACGTGTTTGATTTGTTCTTTCTGCTTACTTTCATCAAATGAAGTACACAGTCTGTTCTTTTTTGCTTAGATGTTCTTTCTGCTGTTTCCAGTATTCTAACAACTCCTACTTTATCTGCATGACAAAAGTATTAGTTGCAATTCTTGAACATTTTATCTAGGTCCCCAAAAGTAAATACATTTTTGTTTCAAGAACTGATAATATAACTAATAAATCAATTCCTTATTGTTGGCCCGAAACACAAGGTATGTGCTTGGATGGGGTGGCTAAGAGAGTGGGCACTCCTTCAAACACTGAGATAATAGGAATAAATCAAGGGAAACAAAGATTGTTTACCCTGTTTGATTTTTCCACGTCTATAGAGGTTAGCTCAGTGAGAAATATTCACTATCTTCAACACTTACAATATTAAGTGATCCTAAATCTATCACACACCCGTGACAATTTCCTCACCTTTGTACCTTGAAAAATGATATGCTCACCACTAAATTCACCCCTATGAACTTAGCATGTAAAACCACAACACAATAGGTTTTACAATTACAATGCACTCATAAAATGAAATGAAGTTCCTCACTTGAACAGATTAAGTGTTATATCTCTCTATACAATAACCTATACAAGTCTCTAAATTATATAGAATATTTCAAGGCTTACTAACATAAAAAAGATTTATTACAGTACCTATTAAACAACAACTAAATAAGCTAAATACAATATAATAATAACAAACAATGTAAACAATGATTGTTGGCAACTAAGACTTCAACGATCCAATCCAATCCAACTTCCTTGATCCAAGGGATTAGATAAGAATTATTTAATTCGATCTGATTCTCCATATATATTTCCTCAAGAGATATGATCTTCATTGATGGGTTAGATACATTCCGCAATATCAACGCAACCCAACCCAAAAATCTGATTTTATAAATTGCCAATAACTCATATATGGAAACAGTCTCGACTGTTGTAGTTGATCAGAAAGTGGGCACTCGCTCAAACACTCCTTCATCCATTCCATATTTTTCAACACTTATATTAAAGCATGGAATAATAGCTTGGTTTTTGCTATGAAGGCATTCTTTGTTCAAATTATATTATGTCTTCATCATCATCTCATATTTTCTTGTTAAGCTCTAAAGTTATCTATAGAGTACAGTTGTCTTTTCAATAATAAAACTAACATGGCTTGTATTCTGGGTTGGAATGGATTTTGGTTTTGACAGGATCTACAAAATTCCAAATCTTCTTTTGAGAGAAGGCGCTTTGATTTAGTATGTTTACTGCAGCAGCAAGTCTCACTATTTATTTATATTAAAATTGTATTTCCATTTTATTCCGTACTTCATTTGGTGACTTTTCTTTGTGGTTTAAGGAAAACAGGCAACTGCTCTGATGAATATAGAAGCAAAAAAAAAGTATGAGTTTCTGGAATCTATAAGTGCAATTATGGATGCCCATCTTAGATATTTTAAGCTGGTTTGTATTTTCTTTTATATATTTCCCAAAATTTTTGCTAGGTTGAGCTAGTTTTAAAAAGATGTAATGTATGTGGACTGAATATAATTGATTTCTTTCGTATAGGGGTATGACTTATTGAGCCAGTTGGAACCATTTATTCACCAGGTAATGTTTTACCTTTTTCACTTTTTGGTTTGAAACAAAACAAATGAGATGGTGTTGATTACTACTAACCAATTAACTGATTAATTATTCAATAAGGGTTGTTCCCTCCATGATATTAGAAAGAAGATAATGACATATAGTCAAAGGAATCTATGATTGTTGGAAATTTCTTCCTTTTGTGTTATTGTCATCTTGTGTATATTTTTTGGGGATTTAACATGTTAAAGAACAAAATTTTGTCTGCTCTGATGCATATGAATTTATCTTTACCTTGATATAAATTGCGTCGCAAATCCTTCTTTGAGATATTTGAATTAAGAATTTCATCTTTTGGATGCAACAGGAGTCATGCATTTCTACTTTTTGTTATATAAATGTCTATGTAATAAATGCATAAGTTATATGCATATCTCTGTCATATGTGCACATTGTATCAGGTATTGACCTATGCTCAACAATCAAAAGAATTAGCAAATGTTGAACAAGATAAGCTTGAAAAACGTATTCAAGAATTCAGGACCCAAGCTGAGATAGATACTTTACGAGTTTCTAACAACATAGAGCCTTCAACAAATGCTGGTTCTATTCAAGTTGTTGGCATGAATTTAGACAAAAGTGTAGAACCACTCATGTTGTCCTCCATTGAAGGGGAGGTGAGTGCTTGATCTTCATATCTTTTACTTGGGCTATTATTTTCATATCAACATCGTGTTTATTTCATCAATGTTATTACTTGGAGAAATGAAGTATTCTTTTTCATTCTTTTTGCAGGTCCAGACAATCAAACAAGGATATTTGTTGAAACGTTCTAGTTCGAGGGGAGATTGGAAAAGAAGGTTCTTTGTACTTGATAGTCGAGGAAGTTTATACTATTATAGGAATAAGGGTATCAAACCAATGGTATGTGTTAACATTTTATTATTATCCTTGGTTGATCATGTCTAGTAATATAGCTTGGAGCATTTTGTCCTTTAACTATGATTATGGGTGAAGGGGAGGTATGCCTGTACCTAGATGTTAGCTTTGATGCTAGCTAATTTATGGTTTTGACAAAATTGATGATGCATTGCAGTGGAAATTAAATGTTTGTATGGTCTTGTTGCCCTATAGCTGTTTATAGTCCTCCAAATTAGTTTGTTAAATCCCTCCAATTTAGCTTATCAAGTCCAGAGAACCTTGGAATAAGAATCCCAGATTTCCATACTCCCCTCAAGCTGGAGAACTAATCCTAATCATTTCCAGCTTGAACTATTACGCATCAAATTGAGCTCTAGGGATGGGTTTGGATTTAGTAAGGATATGTTTAGTTTGTTGTCATATACATGTGTATACAACTTCAACATGTACTCTTTGTTTCGACCAATCTCCATGCTTGATGCGATCATAAAGCATTGGCTTTTCGAAATATTAATTGTTGCTCGATTGTCACAACTTCATAGAGACTTTGAATTGGAAAATAAAGTTCTTCTAAAAGTTCTCTTAGTTACATTCCTTCATAGATTACATGAACTAGGGTCAATAAAATCTCATTGCTTTGAGCAACCACAGATTTTTCTTGCTCTTTTGTGTGACAAAGTTTCCCCATAAGTAGGAACAGTACCCAGATGTTAACGTCCTATCAATCAAAGATCATGCCCAATCAGCATCTATGAAAAATTCTGTGCTCCTGTTAGTTCCTCTTTTTGAAAAATAAGCTTTTTTTTGGAGTCAATTTTAGGTATCTCAATATTTTGAACACTGCTTTTAGATATACTTCATTTGGGTTGTTCATAAACTAGATAACTACACTACAAAGATAACTGAAGAAATTGACGAAAAAATAATAATTTGAGGGTTTTGGAATAATTTTCTTGGGTATTAACTCAAGTATTTACATGGGTATATATTCACAACTATGTTGAACTACTTAAGGAAATACAATCTTCACAATAAATAGAATAAATAAAATCTCGATAATTTAACCCTAAGAAATCATATCAGCCTTGATTGACAAGGCTATCAATAGTCAATGGTCAACACCCTCCCTCAAGTCAGTGCATAGACACACACATGCCCAACTTGTAGACCAAATTGTGAAAAGTTCTGTTGTTGACTCTCTTAGTAAAGATATCGGCTAATTGTCGGTCTGATGTCACATGAACCAAGTTCAAAATACTGGTAGTCAACTTCTCTTTAATGAAGTGCCTATCAATCTCAATATGTTTTGTTCGATCATGTTGGACTGGGTTTTGAGCAATATTGATGGCAGTTATGTTATCACAATATAAGAACAGTTTGTTCCCTTCTGACAGCCTTAATCCCTCTAGCAATTTTTTCAACCACAAAAGCTCACAAACTCCCTGAGCAATGACTTTGTATTCTGCCTTAATAAGATTACCTCCCACAAGTCTACAATATCCGGATGTTGATCTTCGATCGTCTAGTAACCCAGCCCAATCTGCATTGGTAACTGGTATAATGGGGTGTAAACCAGCAGAATCGCCTATGGAGAGCAATTATAAGCTGCAAACAGGGACTGAAGAGTCACTGGATAAGGAAAGATACCAAAGCCTGGTTGGAAGATTAATCTATCTCTCACACATTGGACCCAACATAGCATATTCCATAAGCTTGGTAAGCTAATTCATGCATGATTCTCGAAAATCCCACACGCAGGCTGTTTTTCGCATTCTATCTAAAGTCTGCACCAAGAAAAAGGTCTCCTTTTCTCTAAACATCGTAACCTCCAAATAAATGCCTATAGAAATGCAGATTGGGTAGAATCTCTATATGATAGGAGGTCTACATCTTGGTATTGCACCTTGTTAGAGGAAACCTAGTCACTGGGAGGAGCAAAAAACAAAGTGTGATTGCTCGATCAAGTGCAGGGGCAGAAAATAGAGCAATGGCTAAAGGTGTTTGTCAACTTCTGTGGTTACAAAAATTACTGGATAAATTAAAACTATTAGAAGAAAAAAAATTATCCTTGTACTGTGATAACAAAGATGCCATCAGTATTGCTCAAAATCCGATTGAACATGATCGAACAAAACACATTGAGATTGATCGACACTTTATCAAAAAAAAGGTTGACTACTGGAGCTTTGAGACTAATCCATGTGACATCTGGCAGACAGTTAGCTAACGTATTAGCCAAAGGACTCAACAACAGAACATATCATAATTTGATTTGCAAGTTGGCCATGTGTAATATTTATGCACCAACTTGAGGAGAAGTGTTGAATAATTAACAGATTAAGCAAATTCTTAGAGATTAGACAAGTAACTTTTTAGCTAATTGATTATATTTAGGAATCATAAAATATTTAATTTCTTTTTCTTTTCTTATTGTATGTGTATAAATAGCTTAAAAATTATTCTTAAATTTGATAAGAAAGAAATTTTCACTATCTTTCTTCTTTTTGGTTGCCCACTCAATTTCTAACAATAATGAGTTTGAGCCTTTTGAGGATCCTTGGCCCTAATTTGATAGAGACCTCCAACTTCTTTGGCATTGCTAATCATCTTCCCCGAATGACTATGAGAGGAGGAAAACTTAGCAATACACTTCAAATCTCTAGTAACTTTACTAATTCACAGCCAGTTGCATGTTAACTTTGGAAACAAAAGGACAGCTTGAAGTGTTAATGTGTTGGATATGGTCACTTTCACAATACCAGTCACCTTTGTAAGTGACCCAACGACAATTTTGACTGTACAACTCTTGTGAATTGAGCTGCATTCTTGTAACAATGATGCATCACCTATCATGTGGTCTGAAGCTCTAGAATCTGTAATCCAGGTTGCTGAATCTTCTTCAACATGGTGAGCGGTGAAAGAATTACCTATTTCAGCACTGGGTCCTGTAGAGACAATTCTGGTAGCGTTTGAAACTTGGCTGAATGTAACAGAACCTTCTGATCCACCAGTGCTCAAAGCTTTCTGACCAGACAAGGTTCCCGATTATTCTAATGCCATGAGGGTTTGGGTCATTAAATTAGTCTATCTCAAATAGCTGACATAATCCTCTGTTTAGCCGTGCACAGTTCTCCAAATTAGTCTATCAGTTCCTTTCAATGTAGCTTTTAATATCCCAAGAATCTTGGAATAAGATTCCAGGGTTTGCACAGGTAGAAACTATTAGGTCCAAGAATCTAATGTTTGATGCTATTTCCATTGTTACTGTAGGAATGAATATATTTACATATATGGGATTGTTTATGTACATATTTGCAACCTGAAAACCCACATAATATTTTTTTAGTGGTTCATTCCTCCCCTAATTGACTATTTGGTTTTAGTGTCCTCTCCTGATGTACATTCATATTTTCACTTTGCTTGGATATGAAGATGTTTGAATTGATCTGAAATCCAGCAAGCATGAAATGAATGCATAGTAGAGTTGGTTCCACGAAAGAAACATTTCATACATCCTTGGTTTGACTATAAAACTATTTGAAAAATGATTTTGATGAAGCATGATGTTTATCTGCTTTATTCCTAGGGTTATCACCATCAACATACTGGTTCAGCTGGAGACAGTAGTGGTGTATTTGCTAAATTCCGTGCAAGGCATAGTAGGTCATTATCATTTAATGAAGGAACTTTGGGCTCTCGTACTGTCGATCTTCGTGCTTCTACAATAAAATTGGATACAGAGGACACAGATTTACGGCTTTGCTTCAGAATTTTAACTCCACTGAAAACTTACACATTGCAGGTGATTTACAGAGGACACATAGCCTTGTGACTTTATAACAATGTTTTCTTGATGATGATTGTGTTGATATGTTTTGTCGCTGGTTGGCCAGGCTGAAAATGGGGTAGATAGAATGGACTGGGTTAATAAAATAACTGCAGTTATCGTATCTCTTTTGAATTCTCATATCCAGCAGCAGGTTCTTTAATTTTTTTTTTCTGCTTTTAAAGCCACAGTTTCGCATTTGTAGTGATGTGAAATGCTCTAATTCTCATTAAATTGCTGCTAATAGTGCTTTGGTTGTCTGTTGTGGCTGCATCTGAAAAAAGCATGTGGAGATTCCCAGACCTCCTTCTAATGTTACATCACCTAATAGCCATGGTACTTTGGAGATTGAACAAACAGGCTATAGAGCAGAGCCCATCTCTTCAGTCCTCAGAAAAATTCCTGGAAATGATGTTTGTGCAGAGTGCAGTGCCGTTGAACCTGATTGGGCATCTCTTAATCTTGGCATACTGTTATGCATTGAATGCTCAGGTGTTCACCGTAACCTTGGTGTACACATCTCAAAGGTGCAATTTATTCTTCAAAGAAAAGAAAAAACACCTCATGGTTTTCTTGGTTATTAGTTTGTAGTTCTTAATCTTTATTTGGTTTTCAACATGTTAGAAGAACTGTTAATAGGAAGGAGGCTGGTAGAAGTAAATTGATACCATGATATTGAGTTCATTTTAAGAGTCTTAAATAAAAGATTACTCTTTTTGTTTATGCAGGTGAGATCTTTGACATTAGATGTCAAAGTGTGGGAACCTTCAATTGTGGAATTATTCTGTACTCTGGGCAATGCTTATTGTAACTCTATATGGGAAGGTTCACTCCTTAAGAATGAGAGGTAAGAGTTTCCCCAGGTTAATAAGAACATCAAAATATGCTACTAACAACCATTTCTTCATTACTAAAGAATGAGTTTGAGGAAACTGATGATTTATACAATAATCTGCTTTCTATTTCCTGCTAATGTAATTCACTGCAGCGTGGATGAACCAAAGGCTACAAGCACATCAGTACCAAAACCATGTGCCAAAGACGTGATTTCCCTTAAAGAGAAATACATTCATGCTAAGGTATTTAGTTGATCTTTCTTTCTCTTCATGTCCATGCAAATGCTGTTTAGATGAGCCTTTCACCTCTTATGCTATTATGATATGAAGCTGTGATATCAATACAAAACCTACCTTTATTCCTTCTCCTAACCAGTATGTAGACAAATTGCTGATCATCAAAGATGCACTACAACCTGGAGATCCTCCTAATTTGACCAACATCTGGCAAGCAGTTAAGAATGATAATATACAAGAAGTATACCGTCTACTTGCAATATCAGAGACCAACATTGTAAATACAACCTTTGATGATGTTGTTAGCATTGAGTTGTATCACCATGTTGTTGATGCACAAGACTCGTCTCTTGAGAGCCAGAAGGAGGAAAAGGAACAGCATGATCCATTGGACTGTCAGAGAATCAAGGATTCTAATGACCCGGGGAACTGTCTACAAGGTTGTTCATTGTTGCATCTGGCATGTCAAGGTGGGAACTGTGTGATGCTTGAGCTGCTGCTGCAGTTTGGTGCTGATATAAATATGCGCGACTTCCATGGCAGGACTCCTTTGCACCATTGCGTTGCGCTAGGGAACAACTCATTGGCAAAGCATCTACTAAGAAGGTAAGCTGCATGGGAAAACTGCAACTTCGGAAAATAAATGATAGCATCAAAGTATACTTAGTACTTTCATCTCTTGTAAAAGTGGTTTTAATTTTGGCAAAACTGTGCAGAGGAGCAAAGTCTTCAATTACAGATGAGGGGGGATTAAGTGCATTAGAAAGGGCGATGGAGAAGGGAGCAATTAAAGATGAGGAACTGTTTATTCTGCTGAATGAAAGCTAGTGAAACAAACATGGTTTTCCCCAAACTGGTAAAAGCCTGCTTCTCTCCCCTGATTTTCTCTTACGTTGGCCATTGTTGTTGCCTTTATATAAGCATAAAAAGAGCGTTATGTCCTGTTCGCATCATTAAGTAATTTTTTTTTTTTTTGTAATAATTAAAACTTGATGTATTCGAGACATAATTGTTGGAAGCTTCCCCTTGTGCTTGATTTTCTTTGTTGATTGTATTTGGCCTAAATTTCATTAACATAGTTTCTAAAACTTCAGGGCTAAGTTGAATGCGATTGTGAATGCTAGAGCCAATTTTCTTGGTTGTTTCCTAAATTGAGTTGCATTTCTAGGGGTGTGCAAAATTTGGGTAAAATCGAAAAAATTCGATTAACCGACCGAATTCGATTAATCGGTCGGTTAACCGAATTTTTTCGGTCGGGAGTCGTTAATTATTTTGTGATTTTTCGGTTAACGGTTAATTCGGTTCAAAATCGATCGGTTAACCGAATTTTTTCGGTTTAACCGAAAAAATTAATAAATAAAATTATAATATATAAATAGGCCCACTATTCACCTAAACTCAATCCCTAAACCCAATCTAAACCCAAATATCTAACCCAATCCAATTACCCAATCCAACCCAAGCATAAAAATTACAAATAATTTAATAAATAAAAATAAAATTCTAAAATTAAAACTAAAATTATGTAATCTTTTCAATTATGTAATGATTAATTTCGGATAATTCGGTTAATTCGGTTAATTCAGTTAATTTTTAACCAAAAATAAAAAACATATAATTTTCGGTTAATTCGGTTAACCGACCGAATTAACCGAAAAACTTCGGTTCGGTTAATTTTTTTGAAAAAATTTCAGTTCAATTAACGGTTAAAAATTTTGAAAAGTCGGTTAATTTGGTTAATGTTATTTCCGGTCGGTTAACCGAATGAACACCCCCTATGCATTTCTATCCAAATGCTCAATAATTCTGCTTGAAAGAATTGGTTTAGCAGTCGAAACCATTAGTTTTTGGTTTAAAATTAAAAACAATAGAAAATTCATAAAAATATATATAATAATTAAGAAACACATAAATAATAATTCAAGCATTCATTTTATAAATTATAAAAAAATTAAATATTTAAATTAGCTTTAATCTGGTTTAAACGGTTTTTTAGTTAGTTCGGCTGTTCTTTTATCGTCTCCCTGGCAAAAGTATCAGGGAAACCCCTGTCCCTAGGGGTGGAATGCATTTCGATCCCTCTACTGAAAAATGATCAAATTAACCTTATCCATTTCGAAACATACGTAATTGAATTTGAAAATAAAAATGAAAATCTAACTCTTAAAGGAACTTTTGTGCTTATTCACAGCTGCTGAATCAATTTCACCTTGAGAGGTTATGGCATGTAAATAACAGACATTCGATGAATGTTAGGACCCTCCTACGTACACAACACTGAAATGATTTGGTTAATATCATCTTTCTGATACTTGGTTTAGGCATGTGCAATATGATTGTTATGCATATTGCCACACTTAAAATATGATCAGGCTAAAATCAAATACCAAATATGAAGAAATACTCAAAACCAGCATAAGATTCCAATAATTATTACTAAATAATCATTTTTTCCCCTCAAAACATAAAATCACAAGATTTATCAGATGCAACAAAATTGTTAAAATTCAGAAGCTTAATATGCCATTTCACCAAATAGAAATGAGCATATCTTGTGATAACTCAATGGAGGAAGATCAAGTTGCACGGCCTTGCATTGCTTCTATGAAGTAAGAGCAACCCTCCAAAGGTTTAACCAGACCTCACCATTGCTTCAATATCATTTATAGAGGAAGAGCAGCTTCAATTTTGCCCCATGATTCTAAGGCATCACCTTTAAGCCTCTTTTTCATCTTCTCAACAACTTGCTTAGCTTCCTCTGATCTCGACCTTTCTACCAACCCTTTAACCAGACCTTCCATCGCCTCAAACGGTGGAACCCATTTCCTCTTTATGATTTCCTTGCTCATTTCCAAAGCCATATCCAACTCTCCTTCATTCACCATACTCCTAATCAAGCTATAATAAGTAAACGAACAAGGCAAAACATACCCATCACTCAGCATCTTATCCAAAACCTTCTTAGCCGATTCTAAATCCCCTATCCTACAAAACCCATCAATAATAGTATTATAGCTAGCTGAATTTGGTTTCAACCCTTTTGAAACCATCTCATCTAACAACTTCTTAGCCCTAGCACATTCCTTACTCTTGCACAACCTTGAAATCCTATGATTATAAGTAGTCAAATTGCCTTCAATCCCTTTATTTATAACCTCTTTCATAACCCCATCAAATCCATTTTGGTCCCCATTCTTCAAGTAAGCCCCCAGCAATATGTTATAAGTATCAATATTTGGATTGACATCCATTTTCTCAACCCATTCACGTGCAGATTCGATCTTATTTTCTTTTACAAATGCTTTTAATACCAAGTTATGCGATACTACCTTTGGCTTAACGCCAAGCTTTTTGGGAAGAGTCTTGAAGCAATCGTGAATTTGCTCAAACATACCATTTTTTAGATAAACTGTGAGAATAGCACAAAGGGATTTTTCAGATATATTACAATACCTGTTTCTAGACAAATCGTCGAGCGTTTGGAGTGCTTGTGGAACCATCCCAGCGTTTGAGTAAAGCATAATGAGACGAATCCAAAAACCTTCGGATTTGAGCGCAGGGGTGTCTTGAGAATGGAGCTTTTGGGTCTCGAGGAGCCGGTCGACGAGGTCGAGGCGGTTGGCACGGGCTAGCTTGCGGATGGAGAGGTGGTAGATGGGGCGGTGGCGGAGGAAAGTGGGCAAATGGGAACATTGTTGGAAGATTTCCGCTAGCTTTTCAGGGTTCTTCTCGGTTATTATGGCGGATTTCGCGGCTTTGAAAGATGGAAATGGAGGGTTCTGTTTTACAGCCTGAGTGGAGAAGAATGCTTTGGGGATTGCTAGCTTTGAGTTCTTGAAGATGGAAGCCATTGCTGTATTGATACTAAAAACTGAAAGCTGGAAAAAGGGTGATCAAGGTTAGGGTTTTAGTATTCTCGACTAGAAAAGGTAGGGGAATTTCTAATAGGCGCGTTTACCATAAAGTAATACAAAAGCTAGTGGTAATGCAAAATTTTGTATTGTTAAGTGTAATAAGTTTTGGTTGAATTTGGATGGGTGGTGGGAGATCATGCGTTTTAATTTATTTTTTTTCTTCTTAAGTTACGATATTTAATATTACAATTACCGTTTTTTTATATTAAAAGTATCGTCCATCCAAACTTATTCAAACAATCGATATTTAGTGTAATAAGTTTTAGGGTGAGTTTGAACTGAACTGAAAAATCGATTTTTTTTTATTTTTCAATTTAATTATTCAATTTAAATGATTTACTCGACCAGATTTTTATTTTATTGTTTTAAACCAAATAAGCCATAAGACCAACATTTCATAACTCATTTATATACCCAAACTCAAATTTAAACCTTAAACCAAAATGCTCTTAAAAGTCTATCCATTAAAATTTTAAACTCAATACCCATTAATATTTAAAATCCAAATTAATAATTTAATTATTTTTATGATATTCTTTTTAATTTTTATTATTTAATATAAAAAAACCCAAATTGATATATTTCTATCAAGAATAGTAGAAGGCATGGATATTGTATGCTACCATGTAAGAAAATAAATATTTTTTGAGTTCCTTAAATTTGTTTGAATTAATTTTTAATATTTTTTATAATAAATTAAAATTAAAAGCAATACAATATACTAAATTGAAGAAAGAATACAATTATGTGAAAAAATTAAAAGAAATAAAATTATAAGTACCTTAATTAAAAAAAATAACTAAAAATCATCTAAAAACCAAAAAATCGAATTCAATTGAAGACTCAATTCCATTCAATTTTGCTCTTTAGGTCAATTCAATTTATTTGATTTTTTACATAAAAAATTGAGCTGACCGAATGCACTGTAACGCCCCTTACCCGAGACCGTTGCCGGAGTCGAGCACGAGGCATTACTAGACTTAACTACTAATTCAGCATAAAATTTAAAACTGTCCATCTGCATCATAGGCACTAAATTATTTATATCTGGAGCTACAGAACTCCGATTTAAGATCCGTAAATTTTCCCTAAAACTAGACTCATATATATTTTTACTATAATTTTTCCAGAATTTTTCATGTGGCCAATTAGTACAGTTTATTCATTAAAGTTTCCCCTGTTTTACTGTTCGACTATTCTGACCTCTCTTCACTACGAATCGAATTACTCTTCGTAAAGAATTCATATGACCTTCTTATTTATTTCATTTGAAAATAGACTCATTCAGGATTCCATACATATAAACTATATCCCACAATTATTTTTATACAATTTCTAATGATTTTTCAAAGATAGAACAGGGGATCACATAATCATTCTGAACTAGTCTCACAAAAATTCAAATATCTCCAAACATAAGAATAATTTGTTTGTTATGTTTCTTTTATGTGAAAATAGACTCAATAAGCTTCAATTATATATCTTATTCACTTCCTAATTCCATTTCTTCTATTTTTGGTGATTTTTCACAATCACGTCAATGCTGTAATTCAAAAACTGTTTCATTGCAAAATATTGTTAACTAGTTTATAGCATCTTTACTCCATTTCATTTAAACTTTATACATGCCATATAAATCTTTAAACATAAAACAAAAGCTACCGGAATTGATCTGGATAGTGAGCTTTGTTGTGATGATCCGATCTACCAACTTCCCTTTAATTCAATCTACATAAAAATATCAAACACACACAAATAAGCTTATTGAAGCTTAGTAAGTTCATAGGTTTAAAAGCAATGCTTACCAAACATAATATTTCCAAACAATAACAAAACATTTAGTAAAGTTCCCTGCCATTCACAACCATTGTTATAATATTTCACATAGTTGAGCTCAACATTAACAACTACTCAATCTCTTTCATTTGATTCACTTCTATTGTATTACTTATTATCAAATTAGGAAACGCCTTACGAATTTGAGTACGTCGTTGCTCGCCACCACGTTTCACAACTCAGTATGGTTTTCCTCATTGAAATACCATACCTACATTTCACAACTCGGTATGGGAAATGCCATACCTACGTTACTTAACTCAGTATGGTTAATACCATACCTACATTTCACAACTCAGTATGGATGATACCATACCTACATTTCATACTTTGCCATGGATCAACCATGGTCTTTTCCGTCAATTCATCACATGTCACGATGCGAACGTACTCAATCCTGCGTTTTTCCTAATTTGAATTACCACATTTATTTTTTTATTTTATCATAGTTTTCACAACCCAACAGCAAATTCATATTCAATAACACATTATATCATTCAGCCATTCACAATAAAACATATAAATTCAACCATATGAACTTACCCGACTGATTTGTAGATGATATTGAAATTTAGGGACTATTCTGCAACTTTTTCTTTTCCTCGTTCTTCTTTGGATTCTTGATCTATAATGTAAAATATTTTCAATCATTAGCATTTATTTCATTTCCATTTCACTTCATAATTTATGCTCTTCAATTTTCGAAATTGCACTTTTACCCCAAAATTTACTATTTTTACAATTTAGTCCCTGCTCAATTCACCAATCAATTGAACTGATTTTTCTCAATTAACACTTTATTTTATCATTCTAAACTATTTCACAACCTTTTATATTCTTAATTACAACACCAACCTCTAATTCATAACTTTTTTCACAACTAGGTCCTAAATACCATTTTCTATCAAAATCACTTAATAAAACCACCTTAATATGAAATTAGAATTTAAATTTCACAATAATTTATCATAAACTTCCATTACCCAGCCAGGGTAACTTCTAATTTCACCCATCAAATCAAAAACTAATGAATTCTATAAGTGGACCTAGTTGTAAAAGTCATAAAAACACAAAAATTATCAAGAAAAAGCAAGAAATAAACTCACATGATGTGAAAATATGAAAAACCAGCTTTCTCCAGACCTCCTATGGCGTTTTGGCTGAGAAAATATGAAGATATCTCTAGATCTTTCAATTTTATCTTTATTATACATGTTAAAATTATTAAATTTCCAATTTTGCCCTTATTTTCCTTATCTTTCTGATGATTTTCTTCCCCTTGCCGTCCAACCTTTTCACCTTTAGGTTTAATTTCCCTTTAAATCCTTTTTCTTTTAACACTTGAGCTATTTAATTCTTGTAGCAATTTTGCATTTGTTACAATTTAGTCCTTTTTATTTAATTGACTACCCAAACATTTAAATTTATCAACCAAACTTTAATATTAACTTAATAACACTCCATAAATATTTATAAAAATATTTATGGCTCGATTTTCAAATTCGAGGTCTCGATACCTCGTTTTTGACCCATTTGACCTACTAAATTCTTTTAATTCACCAATCCACAAATTCTTCTAAATTCTCACTTGACTCATAAATATTAATTTACTATCTTATTCAATCTTACCTATCGGATTTAGTGATCTCATATCACCATTTCCGGCATCACTGAAAATTAGGCCGTTACATGCACACCCCTAAAAGTTGGACTTGGCCCATTGGGAGTTGCAAGCTAAGCCCTACTGCTGAAATCCGATTTTTTCAGACTCTTGAAAATAAGTAATATTAAAAAATAGATTAAATGGAAAATTAACCCTTAACATTTTTCTCACTTAAAAGACTTCACACGTAACATTTTTAATCAAATAAAAATTATGAATCTAATATTACATAAAAAATAAACTCTTGGAAAATGAGTTTTCCCCTAATAAATTTTTTTTTTTAAATTACATGAAAATGATTTAAATTTATTTATTTTTAATTTAATAAAATGTCATCAATTTATCTGACTTAACGAAAAATTATGTCACACAGGTAAATGAGGTTAGTGGAATATGAAAAACTAAAGCTGATCTATAATATTACAAATTATATCAAAATTCATGTATAATTTTAATATTTATCTCTTCAAAATAAAATTAAAATAAATTATTTATAATATTAGTAGTATTTATAATAAAATATTATTCGAATAAATAAATAAAAAAATTTTGGGTTGCTGCCCGTTCGTAAATGTCGATTGATGTTCATGGTTTTCAACTTTGATGGTTTATGACTTTTGAAAAAGCAAAAGAAAATTAGCCAATAGATTTTAGAAAAGTGGCAATATAATTTATGAATAAATATTAAAATTATACATAAATTTTAGTTTAATGTGTAATTTTATACATAAACTTTAATTTTGTGCAATTTCATACTTGAAATTTTGATGTAATCCAACTCTCACAAATTATTAATATACTTATTAATGTAGCATTATTTTATATTTATGTATTGCATACACAAATAATTATATTTATCTAATATAAAAATAAATTGATGTATTTATTTAAATATGTATGATTGAATTAAAACTAGAGTTTTATGTGTATAATTGTACCAAATCAAAATTTATGTATAATTTGAGATTTATCCCGATGGGTAAACTATACCCAAGGTTATTGAATTATTAGTAAGTTTAAGTTTTGGTCACTCAACTTTAAACTTTAAAAAATTATAAAATAGTCATTAAACTATTCGAAAATTTTCATTTAAGTTTGCGAACTATTTAAGAGTTTTTGTTTAAATCGATGGAATGTTTTAAGGTTTTTTTTTTAAAAAAACTCGGTTAGTAAGCTCTAAGCGACAACTCAATATTTAGTATGATAGGCTAGTACCATTCGATGAGTAAAAGAATATACATTAGATCCAAGTTGATTTGACAGTCAATGTCAAAAATCAGAGAAGACAACTGTTTGAATTTTAATTCGTAGATTCGTAATGTTTAAAGTTGTTTCATGAAAAATAAAACGAACATAAAAGGCCATATATCGGCGATTTTAATATTCTAATGACTTGAATAAAAAATTTTAAATAATTAAATGACTATTTTATAAATTTTTTAAGTTGAGTGACTAAAAGAGTTTAATCTTTAATAATTTATTTTATCTTCTCTAAAAACAATTAACAAAAAAAAAAAAAAAACTTTCCAAAACCATCAAAGCTGAAAACCTTTTCATTAACATTAATCAGCATTTAAATATGAGCAGCAGTCACCACAGCAGCTTAGAGTTAGAGCTAGCCCTCTAGACACTGCCGCCGCCGCCACCACCACTTCTATACCGTTAGGCCCCTTTTTCACTGTCTCACCTGAATTCCTCCTTGAGCTCGATAATGGCCTCCCTCAGCCACTCTCTCAAACCCCATTTTCTTTCCACCCCAAAACACAAACTCCAACCAAAGAAGCTCCCCACCAAGGTCCGCATGTCTTTCCAAGAATCGGGCCCATCCGTCGCCGTCGTTGGTGTCACTGGCGCCGTAGGCCAAGAATTCCTCTCCGTCCTCTCCGACCGTGACTTTCCTTACCGTTCCCTCAAGCTCCTTGCCTCCAAACGCTCCGCTGGCAAGTCCATTTCCTTCCAGGACCGTACCTTCACTGTCCGAGAACTAACTTCCGATAGCTTTAATGACGTCGACATCGCGCTTTTCAGTGCTGGTGGGTCGATAAGCAAGGAGTTCGGTCCCATTGCGGTTGAGAAAGGTGCCATCGTGGTAGATAACAGCTCTGCGTTTCGAATGGTTGATGGGGTGCCTTTAGTTATTCCTGAAGTGAATCCAGAAGCAATGGATGGGATTAAAGTTGGGATGAAAAAGGGTGCTTTGATAGCAAACCCGAATTGTTCTACAATTATTTGCTTAATGGCTGCTACCCCACTTCATCGCCGTGCCAAGGTATTAGATAAATTTCCTTTTTTTTCTCGGGATGGGGTTATTTACTCGTAAATATTTAGACATTTTGATTGGTAAGGAATTTGGTTTTGCTTTGTTTGTTCGTTGATGCGTTTGGTTTTTTATTAAATTAGATGGATAATTCTTTAAAGCTTGTTGAAAGCTTCGAATAGTCGAAAATTTATAGTTGTTGAGATATTCCCTGGAATAACAACAATTTTAGTCATTTGTTATAGGTTTGCTTCTTTTGTTTGTAAAAGGAGAATATAATGTAATGTAATCTAGGCAAGAAATTGAGGACATATTGAGTTTGAATGAAATGAGATGAACAATTGGTCGCTTGTAAAAGCTATTGGGTAGGATGTTTTTTGTTCTTGTAAAGCTTTTGTTGGTTTCAATGCTTAAGTTATAATTATACTGCATCAAGCAGCTTAAACATCTCATACTTGCCTGTGGTATTTTCCAGGTGACTCGTATGGTGGTTAGTACATATCAGGCAGCTAGTGGTGCTGGTGCTGCTGCCATGCACGAGCTTGAGCTACAAACTCGTGAGGTTGTTTGATTCCGTTTTGTTTTCTCCTTTCTCCTTTCTCCTTTTCCGTGTTGTTTATTTTTATATGAGATTTCGTTCTAAATTGATTCCTTGTGGTATTTTATATTAGGTCTTGGAAGGGAAACCGCCAACTTGTAATATCTTTAAGCAGCAAGTATGTATATTCATTTACAGTATCAGTAGTTTGCAATATCTTTTACATCTCTCTTGGTTTCTTATAATTGTCTCCTTTCTTTTACTTTTGCAGTATGCTTTTAATTTGTTCTCACATAATGCCCCTGTTCTCGAGAATGGATACAATGAAGAGGAGATGAAAATGGTAAAAGAGACGAGGAAAATCTGGGTAAGTAATTGAAGTTTCTGATATATAAAATTATGTAATATGTCTTTTGCATTTGGAAGTGAGATCGAGAAGGAAAAATCATCTCATAAAAGCATGTTTTGTCTTGCATGATTGCCCTCACTTGTTTCTCAGAATGATGCTGATGTTAAAGTCACTGCTACATGCATACGAGTCCCTGTGATGCGTGCACATGCTGAAAGTGTCAATCTTCAGTTTGAGAAGCCACTTGATGAGGTAATATTTTATGATTTGCGGATTTACAATTTTATCTTCAATATATGAGATAAAAGTGACAAAAAAGTTGCAAGTATTTGACTTTTTTTTTGTCATTGTAGCTATGTTTGGTGCATTTACATGCACTGCATTCATCTTTAAGTTCTTGAGCCTTTTTTTGAAAAAGGAATTTAGGCTATGGATTTTAGGGCTTCTTCTTGTTTTACTTGTTACGATTTTATTTTTGGACCCCTTTTTCCTTTCATCATTTGCATTTCTTGGGACAAAAGTTGTAAAGAGTGGGTTAGGTTTAATGTTGGATTTTGTTCAACCCTTATGATTAGAATGAGGGAAGTTAAAAATGGAAGAAGCATCTTATATTAATACTTTCAAGCCACATTATTATTGGTAAGTATTTTGTAAGGATGTTTCATGTAGCCTATTGATATCAATAAAAAGAACTGTATAATACCTATGGCTCCAATTTATATCATCCCTAATCATGGTTGCCTATTTGGAGAAAAAGAAGCACACACTGCAATACTAATAAGAGCATCTCAAAATTGGAAACAGAAATGAGAATTTTCCTGGTTCAGAACAATGGCAATGCTAATTGATGCAAGGAAATGCTAATTTATATGTTGCATTGGTGTAGCCTTTTCAAATTTCAACTCTTTATTTGGTAAATTCTTTATTGATCAGGACACGGCAAGAGAAATTTTGAAAAATGCTCCCGGGGTCATAGTTATTGATGATCGGATTTCTAATCACTTCCCTACACCATTGGAGGTATCAAACAAAGATGATGTTGCAGTTGGCAGAATTCGCCAAGATTTGTCTCAAGAAGGAAACCAAGGGTAAAACTCCTCCTACATTTTTACTTTTCCTTTTAAAAGATTTTCATGCTAATATAGAATCTTAAAACAGGCTGGACATCTTTGTTTGTGGTGACCAAGTACGTAAGGGAGCTGCACTTAATGCTGTTCAGATTGCTGAGTTGCTGTTATGATCTACTTTTGATCTTGCTTGGGTAAACTTCGTTCAGGCAATTGGATTTGAACTTAGTAGCGTTGAGTTAGTTTAATTCGGTCTTCAATGTGGATATTTATTATCTTGGCGAGTTGAACCAAATTTTGGTAGTCTTTCCATGTACTAAACAATTAGGTTTATATTTTGGCAGTTAGAACTTGATGTTTTCAGTTCTGAAAGTATATTTATTTGCACCAAAATTCCCTCATGGATCGATTTTTTGTTCAAGTAATCTGCTCCTTAGAACTTCATAGATATATCCAACCCTTGTTCTGGATTTTTGGCTTAGTGTCCTCAGTGTTGTCAAGGGTGCAAGGCGCCCTTTACATCTTAGAACCCTTTATTGCCTTAGGTGCAACATGCAAAAAGAGCGCTAGCCTGAGTGAAATAAAGCGCAAACTGTATATGTTTGAGTTTCTGTATGTGTGTGTGAGAGAGAGTATATGGCTTAGTATGCATGATTTACTTGTGGTCAATGTTTGTTGTTGAATGCTCAAATATTGAAAAGTATAGAGTTAGTATTATCCCTTTCTTTTTGCAGAAAAGTTCTCCTAGGCACACCAAGTCTGCGCATGATCAAATGGGCATGAGATGCTTTTGTTGTATAATATAAAGGCCTAGGCACACTTAAGCATACGCCTTGACAACACTTTAACATGTTTGGTTCCACTATAATGGTATAGAGTTGTAACATAACTATTCAGTGGTAATGGAATAGAATCGTAATGGAACAAAATGAGTATAATAATAGTTTGGTTAGATGGGATAAGATGGGATGGAATGAAACGAGTATTGTAATATTATTCCTATGTCTAAAGGAATTAATATGGTAACAACATAAAAAAGGAAACTCAAATGATCAATATACCTTTTAATAGATTTTATAGTATCTAAAGCACACATGTTGGCATCCAAACATCAAATACGAACTCATCACATGTAACATCTGTATGCCCACTAAACAAGGTGCTTCCATCAGCAATTCTGTTCAAGCTCGTGTAGTATATCACCTGCAATTTCCATGCAAAAGTGAAAAACCTTCTTGCTTTTGTTTTTGTAAACTTGATGGCAGTTGCTAATAACCAAGGACTTCTGGAAGAAGTGATTGGGAAAGTTGACAATTCTTTAAGGACTGCAAAACAAAAAACACAAACAGGGGACACAGATTATTTAAGTAGTTTGATTTTTTTACGTCTGTGGAGTTTAATTCAGTGAGAAGTATTCACTATATTCAACACTTACGGCAATTGATCTTAAATTCATCATACACCCATGGCAATTTTCTCGTCTTTTTTACATTGAAGAATGATACTTTCACCATTAAATTTACTCCTGTAAACTTAGCATGTAAAATCATAATACAATAGGTTTTACAATCAAATGTGCTCTCATAAATAATGTTCCTCGCTTGAATAGATTTATAATTTCATTATAAATTCATAGTACAATACGTGATTTAAGTTCAACTACTCTTGTATTTATTATAGCTTTGTTCTCAATATCTTAATTCACAAATAAAATTTTTAAAAGTTAAGTGGATGTCTAATTATTGACATGTGCATCCGTTGTCTTAAAATATTTTAATACAAATATTTTTTGAATCCTTAATATTTATTATCACAATTACAAATCAAATACCCGTAAATATTCAAATATGCCATTATTCTTCGTAAGTCCACAAGTAACATTCTAAATAACTTTGGTACAAAATAGAAAGAGCAAGTGCACGATGATGGATGAATGAAGCTTACTTCATACATTGAAAAAGGAGCCGTGTCAAATAAACATGTTAGTAATACTGGTAAAATACGAAAAATGGATGTATTTTAAAATATTAAAAAAATAGTTTTTATTAAAATATTCTTAAAATACAATCTATTTTATGTCAAATTATTAATATTTTAAATGTGACTAGTGAATGAATACTTTAAGATACAACAAATTTTACTATTTTTTAAAAAAATTAATAATTTTATATAATCTTTATAAATTTTTACAACATTTTACCATTTCTAGTAATTTCTATAAATTTCTAATAATTTTTAAAAAATTGCAACATATTTTAATTTTTTCAAAATTATGTATACTTTTTATAATTTTATTTATATATATATTTTTTGTAAATTTGTAAAATTTTCCAATTATCGCATTATCACTGAGATAAGTGGATAATGCCGGTGATAAATATTGTTTTTTAAGATTGATCACAGCGGATAACCCCACTAACTCCTTCGTAAGCAAGTTTCATACAAAGGCCCAAACCCGGCCTTATCGTCCTTTTCCATCGATTTCCATTTTCCACGATACAAAATTCCACGAAACTCTTCACGTAAAAACAAAATCGATGACGTGGCCAAAAGCCATTCGCTATTAGATAGGGAAGGCAATGGAAAATTGGAAAAATATATAATAATTTAATGTTAAACGTGTGACGTGGCCAGCAGAAGCGATTTGCAGAACATCCTGCAATGTGGGGTGCGACGGAGGAAATCACGGCATTTTTCTTCCTCTGTTTGTCTTCTCTGGGTCTTTATATTTATTTGAGTAAATTGACTAAAAGAGTTGACAGTCCAAGGTTCTAAGTAAAGTTGGAGTCTTTTATGTTACTCTCACTCTAATATCAATGGAGTTTGGGTTTAGTTATCGTTATGAGTGATCATTCATCTTCTTCTTCTCTTTGGTAAAGCCTCTTTCTTTTCTTTCTTCTCTTAATAATGATTGAAACTAGACGTTCAATTTGAAACTGAGTTACAATTTATTTTTCTTTGATAAACGTTAGAATCTTTCTTCTTCATGGATGTTGGGCGCAGCCTTTTTCTCTTCTTCTGCTCTTTAAATCTTGATTTCCTTTTCTTTTTTCTGTTTTGAAAGTGTTTGTTTGGGCCGAGGGACTGCAAATCCTCATTCGCATTCATGTAAAATTCACATATGTCTGTGCTATAAAATTCATCTTCTAGTGATTTAGCCATTAGTTATGGTACCGTGTTAGATAGGAGTGACTGCCCGGCATGAGTTCTGTTGAAATCCGTTTAACGATTTGAATGTGATCCTGTAGTTAGTGAAGTTCGCTTTTATATATTTGGAGAATTAGTATATCCATATTTCATTTAATAAGGGTAGGGGTTGTCAAGATCGAACTTGACATTAGTGTCAACTGAAGATTTAAATATATATGATATGGAAAATTTAGGAAATTTTTTTTATAAAAAAAATGGATAACATAGGCCATTACAAGTAAAAAAACATTGATCGTTTTGTTGCTTCTTTTCCTTGATCTTTATGAAAGTTTGATTGTTGTTTCTTTGAACAGCAGCTTAACTTGTCTCCCATGTTGGTGCATTTGAAGGTTTTTATTTATATATTGGTCTCTGGTTTTTGCAGTTAATTAATTGTATGCTGTAAGGTGGTAAGAGCACAGAGTGAATTGAGACAATGGGTAAGACGATTCAGGTTTCTGGGTTCCTCTCAAATGTGTCTGCAGGAGAAGTAAAGACATTTTTAGAGGGACATACGGGCAGAGAAACTGTTTATGCCCTCAAGATCAGGCAGCATAAAAAGGGTGGAAGAGCATATGCTATTGTGCAGTTTACCAGAAGCTCTGATGCAGGGCTAATCATAAGGTTGGCTAATCAAAGGCTAAACTATGGGAGATCATATCTTAAGGCTCGAGAAATGGAGACCGACATCGTGCCAAAGCCGAGAGCCTTTTTGCACACAATGGAACGTGTTACAGTGAATTTTGGCTGTCAAGTCTCGGAAGAAAAAATTTATGTTCTCTGGAAAGCAGATGATGTTACTCTAAATTTTGGGACTGGAATGCGGAAATTGGAATTTCTACTGTCGTATTGTAGCTCAAAATACAAGCTTGAGTTTTTCTATGAGAACATCTGGCAGATTGAGCTGCGTTGTCCTCACAGTCAAACCTCAAAGCATCTTCTGATTCAGGTTGCTTTGCTAAACTTTTATCATAAATTCATCATTAGTCTCTACTGTATTATCCTAGCTTCCTAGAAATAAGAGTTCAACATAACATCATTGCTTCCAGATAACAGGCGTCCTCAGTCAGTCAGCTGCATATATCATATTTCTTTTGCTGATCATTAGTCTTCTATGAAATCATTGAGATGCCAACTTGGTAATTGGATGACATTATCGTATCCATGTAAATTATATAGATTTTTTCATTTCTGTTGATCTAGGGCACTAGATCTTTTTGGCAATTGAAAACTAATACCTGGTGCAAATCAATATAGATGTGCTCGAGAAGGGGTACAGATCAGCCCATATTTTACTTTTAAGATTGTAATAGGCAGTTCAAAATGGTGATTGCTAGATGGATTTAATATTGTCTTATGAAACATGTCTCATGCAAGGTCGTTGATGGACTATTCAGTAGCCATACCTGAGGAACTAACTTCTTCATTGCAAGAAGTTTCTGCTCTTCTGTTGATGCTAAATACAATTTCTTAAAGTTTTATCTCTTACAAATGATAATTGCTTGTGTTGCCTTGTGGTTTCCTTTTCATTTTTATTTTAGTTATTTGGCGCTCCCCGGATATATGAGAAAGAAGTGCGTGCTTCTGAATGTGTATTTGATGATCCCTTGCTTAACTATTTCAAGGATGTGCCTGATGATCAATGGGTAAGGACAACGGATTTCACTCGTTCCAATTGTATTGGACAGTCTTCTGTATTATGTTTGGAGCTTCCTCACAACCTCCAACTTCCAAATTTTCGGGAGAACTTTGCTTATTACAAAGAAAATGAAGGCAGATTGGTTTTGGAAAGTGGTTCTTCTTACTCCTGCAATCTTAGTCTAGTCCCAATTGTATTCCCTTCGCGGGTAATTGACTTGCCATTTAAAATCTTGTTCAAGGTTAATCTGTTGGTGCAAAATGGGTGCATCCCAGGACCAGCACTTGATGATACTTTTTATCGATTGGTTGATCCTTGTAGAATGGACAAAGTCTACATAGACCATGCGCTGGAGAAACTTTATTATCTAAGAGAATGCTGCTATGAACCTTCGAGGTGGCTCTTTGAGGAGTACAAACATTTCTCAAGATCGAGGAAATATCAAGGTTCACCTACTATATCCTTAGATGAAGGTTTGGTATATGTAAGAAGGGTTCAGATAACGCCTTCTAGGGTCTACTTTTGTGGTCCTGAGATTAATGTTTCAAACCGTGTGCTACGCCAATTCCATAATGATATTGATAATTTTCTTCGCATCAGTTTTGTTGATGAAGAGTTGGAGAAGATCCATTCTACAAATGTGCAGGCAAGGGGTAGGAGAACTGGTATTTACGAAAGGATTCTTTCTACTCTTAGAAATGGCATAGTGATTGGGGATAAGAGATTTGAATTTCTTGCCTTTTCATCAAGTCAATTACGGGAGAACTCAGCCTGGATGTTTGCTTCAAGAAAGGGGCTCACTGCAGCAGATATAAGGTCATGGATGGGAAATTTTAGTAAAATAAGAAATGTGGCAAAATATGCTGCTAGACTGGGCCAATCTTTCAGTTCATCAACTGAAACTCTTAGTGTTTCTAAAGATGAAATCAACCTTATTCCAGATATAGAAATTATGAAGTATGGGATTAAATACGTCTTTTCTGATGGAATTGGAAAAATATCAGCTGAATTTGCTAAGAAGGTGGCAGCTAAATGTCGGTTGAAGGGTTGCACTCCATCTGCCTTTCAAATTCGGATTGGTGGATTCAAAGGTGTTGTGGCTATTGACCCGACCTCATCTTGGAAATTATCCCTCAGAAAGAGTATGGAAAAGTATGAATCAGAGAACACTAAACTGGACGTTTTGGCTTGGAGTAAGTATCAGCCATGTTTTCTGAATCGCCAGTTGATTACCCTGTTATCTACTCTTGGAGTTCCAGACCGTGCTTTTGAGAAAAAACAAAGAGCAGTAGTTGATCAACTCAATGCTCTCCTGACGGATCCTTTAGAGGCTCAGGAGGCTCTGGAGTTAATGTCTCCAGGAGAAAATACTAACATTCTGAAGGAAATGCTCTTGTGTGGTTATAAGCCTGATGCTGAACCTTTCCTTTCAATGATGTTGGAAACTTTTCGAGCTTCGAAGTTGCTGGAGTTGCGGACTAAAGCCAGGATTTTTGTTCAAAAAGGAAGGTCTATGATGGGATGCCTAGATGAAACTAGAACCTTGAATTATGGCCAAGTTTTTGTGCAGTTTTCTGGCTCTAGATCTGAGCAACGTTTTATTGTTCAGGGTAAGGTAATTGTTGCCAAAAACCCCTGCTTGCACCCAGGCGATGTGCGTGTATTAAGCGCTGTCAATGTTCCTGATTTGCACCATATGGTAGATTGTGTTGTTTTTCCACAGAAAGGAACGAGGTACGTAAAGGGCATACTCTACCTCTTCTTGCTACGCTGAGAAAGTGTTCTTTCTTCATTATACTTTGCAAAAGCTGCCTTTTATTTTGTTTCTATTGTTTTAGTGTATGATTCTAGCTTCTTCTTCTTCTTTTTTGTCCCTTTTTGGTGGAGTTATCATTGATTGTTATGCAGTAGTAAAAATGCATGTTTTTTTTCTTCTTAGTGGAACTTGTTGAGCAGTTCCTTTACAAGCAGAGTATTACTGAATTGCAGATTTGCTATACCTGTATTCTTTTGCATATTTGTGTTAAATCCTGCCCAATTTATGGAAGCTATCTGGTGCTTTTCAGTGTCTTTAACATAATAACAAGATGGTAGGCTTGATTGTATTCTTTAATATTTCACAATGCATGGTGATTTGCCGACACTAAATAGAATCAAATTTTTAGACCTCATCCCAATGAATGCTCTGGAAGTGATCTGGATGGTGATGTTTACTTTGTCTGTTGGGACCCTGAATTGATTCCATACAAGCAAATCGATCCTATGGATTATTCACCCGCTCCAACAACCATATTGGATCGTGAAGTTACCATTGAGGTAATAGTTTTTTAGGTATTGAAGTATTCAGTTATATTCCACTTGAATTTATCTAATAGTTATGACTTTTGATTATCCTGTTCTCTTGTTATAGTTTCTTGATGCTGAAATGCAGGATTCTTGCTCTCTCCCCCCTCCAACATTTTTTTTTGGTTCCAGGATGTCATTGGTTTAACATTCTTCCAGATTCTTACAAGTTCATTCTGTCAGTTGGCACTAGTATAATAGTTATAATGACTTGAACTGAGTGTTATTTTGAGAGTTGTTTTCAACATAATTTTTCGTTGGGTATTTTGTATAAATCCGCTTGGAATATGTGCAGAAAAGTTTCTTGATATTTAAGTTCACATTACGAAGGCTCTAAACTAGTGAAATTTTTACTCAGGCTCAAGTTTATTATTTGTATTTGTTTTATGTTGTAATCCATTCTTTGTGCTTGCGTCCTTTTTTGAACTGATATCTGTTGGGTTTGCTTACTGTATTTTGTTGGGTTGTGTAGATATAATTATGAGATTTTTGATAATTGCTACATGCTGGTGCAGGAAATTGAAGAATACTTCACAAACTACATAGTCAATGACAGTTTGGGAATAATTTCAAATGCTCATACTGCTTTTGCTGATAGAGAACCTGGCAAAGCAATGAGCTGCCCGTGTCTGGAGCTTGCAAAGCTGTTTTCAATTGCAGTTGACTTTCCGAAAACGGGTGTACCAGCTGAAATACCTCAAGAATTGAGGGTCAAAGAATATCCGGATTTCATGGAGAAACCAGACAAGCCAAGTTATCAATCACACAATGTTATTGGAAAGCTTTTCCGAGAGGTGAAGAACCTTGCACCCAATGAATGCTCGATTAAGTTCTTAACTCGGGAAAAGATGAAGAGGTTTTATGATCCCGACATGGAAGTTGAAGGCTTTGAGGATTATATCGATGATGCTTTCTTCTACAAAAGTAAATACGATTACAAATTGGGGAATTTGATGGACTATTATGGGGTCAAAACGGAGGCTGAAATACTCAGTGGGAGTATCATGAAAATGTCGAGATCTTTTACGAAGAAAAGAGATGCAGAAGCAATCAGTATGGCAGTGAGATCATTGAGGAAGGAAGCTAGGTCATGGTTCAATGAAAAAGGAAGTGAGTTGGATGAAGAAATAGATGATGCATATGCAAAAGCCTCAGCTTGGTACTATGTCACATATCATCATAGTTATTGGGGTCAGTATAATGAGGGAATGAATAGGGATCATTTCCTGAGCTTTCCTTGGTGTGTTTACGACAAGTTGATCCAGATCAAGAAAGAAAAAGCAGCTCTTCGGGAAGCTTTGGAATTGTCGTCTCTGGAACATCGCTTTCAACGTGGATTGCATTTGCATTGAGGTGTTTGGCTCATGTTTCCTGTTTACTGAAGTAGGTAAATGTGGGTAGCTCATGTTTCCTAATGAGACTGAATGTTATATATATAATGTATAAATATATCCACTTTAGTTTGGATTGTGCAAGTTTTAGACCTGTCGTAAAAAAAGGAGATTGGATTAGTTTGGTTGAATCGAAAACTTGTGATCCGCAGGTCCAGTATATATCATTTAAAATCTTTTGAACTGATAAAAAATAAAAAAATTGGACATAACAGTTAGGCCCTAATCCGACATAACATTTCATTAAATCTATTAGGACACTTTACAAGTATAATACTTATTCTTCTAACGCATACATGTAAACATATCATACAAGGGCACTTTAAGTTCCTTCGCATATTTATGATCAATTCCATATTAATATTAGACCTTATACGCGTACCTATTTCACATAATAGTTCCTAATAGTGGAAAGTCATATTTTCAATTGCTCTCTAATAATTCTCATGTTTTAACATGGTATCGATTAAAAGCATGAATTAACCAATAAATCTCATTCATGGCCAAAAAGACAATTACTCATTTTAATAATATAATTCCTACGTATCAAAACATACTTATTAACATTTCTATGACAATTAATATCTCTATATCACATATTTGGTTAATTTAGCATTTCATGACTAACAATTTTAATATAACTCATTATTGACTAGACCTGATCATGGGCTAGGCAACCCGCCCAAACCTGAAGGCCCACTCAAAAAGTGGAAAGATTTGGGTAAAAATGTAGACTCAAAAAATGAGATTGGACAAAAAATAAGGCCCATTTTTAAAATGGGCTAGGCCTTCGGTAAGATTTTTTGGCCCGGCCTCGACCTAACTTGAATTTGCCTAATTTTTTTCTAGCTATTTTGATGTTGTTTGCTGCAATTTTGTTATCAAATTATTACTATTTTGTTGTTATTGTCTGGATATTGTATAACTCTTATTTTATTATTAATTTTACTACTATTTTAGAGGCATTTGTTTGCTAAGTTGCAACTATCTTAGTGTCATTTAAGTATAAAAACTTTTTTAAAAATATATTTTCAATAAGGGAAAATATTTATTTTGATGTTTTTAGTATATTTAATGTATTATATTTATTTTGATGTTTTTAGTATATTTAATATAAGCGAGCTGAGTCGAGCTCAGGTTCAGAATTTTTTATTTGGGTCGGGCTTAAACAAAATTTTAGACTCATTTTTCAGACTAGGTGCAAGCCTAAAAAACGGATCTAAAATTTTGCATTGACCCAACCCAGCCCGTACCCATAATCAAGTCTATTATCGACTTATTACATATTTTCTAAGCCATAAATTTTACTAGTTTATTATATAAATTCCATCCCATATTTATCACCTAAATATTACCTATTTCATAAAGTAAGTAAGAGTATCCTACCTTTTAAATGCTCCACAATTTAAAACCCCATGCTTCCATAATTTTGATTCCACTCTCAAATTTGCTTAGAAATCCATTCCCCACCATTTTCACATTTTTCCCTATTCATGAAAATAATCAAAAATTAATATGTAAGTTTCCAAAGTTTTCTCAAATGGAAATTCTCAAATATGAGTAGAAAACGTCATTACTAACTTTTATAAAATTCTCTCTCTCAAACTTCCATTTTCTCACTCAAAAATCGAGAATTCTTAAGTTGAAATTCGGTGAAAATAACGGTGAATTCTACGTAAGAAGATTGTTTTCTAAGTGATTTCAATAAAACACAAGTTTGGGTCTTGAGATTCTTGAAAATTCTAAAGAAAAAGCATCAAAAATGAAGAAAAATGGAGAAATGATCAAATTATCTTTTTAGGGTAAAATTATCTTATTTGGCAAATTGAATGATAAAAAATGAATTCTCACGACTCATTGAATAAAATCGAGAAAAAATATTTTTAAAATTTATAAGAAAATAATCTTACACAAAAAAAATTAATTCTAAGAGTTGAAAATTTTATTAATGAATGAATAAATGCCTTTAATAAATAATGAAGAGACCTTTATATACATAGGCTAGTTAATTATATCCAACAAAACTTTAAAATATAATGAAACTCTAATTAATCTAAATAAGAAATAATTTTAATAGAACTAAACTTTCTTATTTACTAAGAAACATAAAATTGTTAAACAACTTCAATAAAATCTATATATAATCAAAATTAGGCTTTAAACTCGAACTCAATATGATTTAAACTCGAATTAAAGCCCGAAACTTGTAATTTTTAGTAATAATCTCGTCTAAAAATTTTGCTCACGCAGTCTTAAGTAAAATAGTCATAACTTGAGCTCCCGAACTCGAAATCAAGTGATTTGAGTTCCCAGACTCAAAATTGAGTGATTAAAAGTGCGTTTTGAAGCTAAGAGATAACTCGTCAAATGCTATGCAAACATCTTAACCCAGAAATGCCTGAATCCCATCAAAAAATTCGTCGCAAGTCAATTGATTTTCTAAACTTGAAAATTAGCAGTTTGGTTGAATTGACTTTAATAAATTTCACATTATCTGTGCATGTATCACCAGATAAATATATTTACCATTTTTGTTTTGCTTATTGCACACTCTAGCCCCTAAAGTATACTATTTTTTCTACCTTGGTCATTAAAGTCTTTTTTGGCCCACTTCAATTCATAACGTTTCTAGATGTTCTCAATTCAACCCTTTGAATATTAAAAAGTAATGATTGGAATATCCAATCAATCATATGCCACCCCGTGTCATTTAATGACATTATAGTAATCCCATCTTCCAAAAAAAATAAAAAAAACTTAAAAAAATTGAAATTATAAAAAATATATATTAAAAAATTAAAAAGTACAAAAATATGAAATTATAAAATTATAAAGTTCCAATAAAAATATAAACTTTTACTAATTTTATTTTATTTTTTGCAAATTTTCATACACATAATAAATAAGTAGTACATAAATCAATGGCCATTCTCCTCCAGCTGGCCATGGCAAGATGGTGATATATCTTCAGCTAATGTAATACATTGGATCCGGCAACTTGAACGTCCGGTTACCTGTATTGGTCCCCAAGAGATCACTCCATTGATCACCTATATTTCCAATGATTCTATACCCTTTCTTCTCCAGCATTTCCCTCTCGTTTGACTTGTAAAATACTGCTGTCTTCCCTGAATACTTTGATGGTTCCCTATACTCAAAGTGATGCAAAAAGAAATGTCTTTAAGGTATAAAAAAAGTGAACAAATATGGTAAGAAATTAGTAATGATGTTAATGGTTAATATGATAAAGACATAACAGTTTGCAGAATAGAGGCCAAAGATCCGGAACACACCATAATGACATAACAGTTAGTTAGCATTTGAAGGTAGGGTGAATGCAGGAGTAGAACTTACTTGAGTATAAGCTTGTCCCAAGTGTGGTATCCAACATTCTTAAGATTTGAAGCAGTTGTGTTTCTTTGAGATTCATGTCTTCCTGTTAAGAAAACAACCTTAATCCCTAAACTCAATAACTTGTTGTAAAGCCAAAGACTCTCCGGTAATGCTGGAGCAGCCCCTTCCATTACCCACTCATCGAACAATGTGGCATTGTATGGCTCCGCTCTGAAAATTTCATAAAATAGTGAGCCTGCAATATTAGAGATGTTCGGAGCAGATCTATGGATAATATTGAAGGACTTTTTTTTTTACTTTGCATTGGTTTATTAGATTAGATAGATACCCGAATCCATGCTGGGCATAATAAGGGGTATTGGAGAGGGTAGTCTCGTCAATATCAAAGATCCAAATATCCTTGCCGTCGCCGGCCAGCTTGAGGCTTTGGGCGTATAGAAAAGCCTCCTTAGCCACCGCTCTCGAGTCTTTCCGATACTGCTTCCCTAACATGTAGTGACCTACGTATTCTTCACACTCTTCTGGAACAGTTTTCCACCCAATGATGTTGTTGGTCTCGACGGCGAGTCGCCAACTCAGGCACGATAACCCCGGTATGGAGTTTCCTCCGGCACCGGATCTTGGTCGGAGGAGATGAATCTGTTTTATGATACCCAGTTCGCATGTTCCCTCTGAAATTGTTAAAATGTTCGCTAGGAACAAGAGCAATAGCAGTGCCATGGCAACGCTGCTGTGTTTTGCTTTGCTTGAGACTTGAGAGCTTGCTTGCTCTTGCAATTCGCTTCTCTTTAAGTACACCACGTTTAACGAAATTGTGATTTTACATTATTCTTATCACTTTTTAATAGAAAAATAACAAATTAAATTTTTTCTCCTCATTTTTAGTATTTTTAATTGGATTTGAATTTTTTGGAGAGAAAAAATTTAATTTGTCATTCTTATGTTGAGAAAGGATAATGATAACGTGAAATCACACTTTTATACAATCATTTCTCTATTGCATTATTTATAAATCTACTCCTTATTCTAAAAATTTCAAATAAATGTCGAGAAATTCATGTTAAATTCTGGTTTTACTCCTCCTATTTTAATGATTTTAGAATTTAGTTTCTATACTTTAATTTAACATATTTTATTTTATTTTACTTGTATAATGTTATTAATTAGTTCAAATAGTTAACACAAGTGACTATTCTCGTTAAAATGTTTTTGTGTGTGTTTTAAAATAACACCCTTCCAATTCATTAATTGATAATGATTTTGGCAACAATTCCTAATGTGGCACTACCAATTAACGACCACGTCAATAACGTAATAGTTAAAGATAAAAAACAACGGCCAAAGGATTTAATTTACGCAATTTGAGAGTTTGAAAACTTAATTGAGTGTATTTTCTGTAGAAAGGTTTCATTGAATTTTTTGCCAAAGTTCAAGGACTTTTTTACCCTCTAACAAAAAAATTTGTTAATAAATGGACTGATTTAAGATATTCCACAACATTAACCTAAAATTGTTAATAAAAGTTGTTCAATTTCTTAACCTTAATTATGCAATAATAATTAATAAAAGATGAGACCCAAAAGATTGAAGCCCAAATTACAAACTGGGAAAGAAAAAGACATTGACTGCTGATTTAAAAAAAAAAAGTTCAATACCCTCAAAGAAATTTTTTTGCATAATGACATTTTTGTCCTCTAATTTTACAAAAAAAAAAAAAATTAACCCCTTTATTTATTTATTGGTTTCTTTTAGCCCTTAAACTTACTTTTTTGTCAAATTACTCCAAAATAGATAAAAAAATTAACATTTATTAACTTTGCTGACATGTCATACATGTGGATTTTAATTAATTTTTTTATAATTTTTTTTATTTTTTTATTCTTTTTAAATTTTAAAAATAATTTTTATATTTTAAAAAATTTTAAAAATTAAAAATTTAAAACAAAGTTAAAGAAAAACATTAAAAATTTTATTTATTTTAAGATGGTTTGACAAAAAATACAAATTTAAAGCTATAAAAATAAAAATAAATAGAGAACTAAAATGATTTTTTTTTTAAAACTGGAGGGAAAAAAAAATTATATATTATTTTTACAAATAACCCCAAAGGTCATAATTTCCATCTTATGAAAGTTTTTTTTTTAATGCTACCTACCAATCATTTTCAAGAGGTTTTTGAAATGTTGGAAATTTATTTCATTGGGTGTAGTTGTGTATGACTAGGAAATGGGTAATTTACCAATATATACCGAAAAAAAATTTACGAAAATGGGCCAAATTTTGTATTATTTACTTTAAAAGGGCCATTTCCCCAAAACGCAGCGTCACGTCAAATAGCGTTTTGGGGATGCAGCAGAAAAGCGCACTCTTGGGGAGCGCTTTGTGCACATCAAGACAAAACGCTACTGATGAGGACGCTGCTGTCGATGTGGCACAAAGCGCCCCCCCAGGGCGCGCTTTGCCCCTCCTTCCCATCGCTTTTTCACTGCTTTTTAGTGTTAGAGTATGAGGTTTTAGGGTTTTAGAGCTAGGGTTTAGGATTTTTTAGTGTCGTTGTGTTTAGGGTTTTTAGGGGAAAATTAATGGACTAGATTATAGGGTTAATTAGGGTTTAGTAAAAATATGTTTAGGGTTTAGGGGAAAATATATTAGCAAAATAAAAATTATTTGAATTTTCTTGACAGTTGTATCTGGCAAAATAATTTTGAGAAGACGTTTCTGAATAAATAGTACCGAAAATGCTTCAAGCAGGATGTACTGTCAGTAAGAGTACTGAAAAGAGCTCCCACATGGACGCTCTTTTGCTACAGTAGTCTCCGGTAAAATAATTTTGAGAAGACGTTTCTGATCAAATAGTGCCGAAAATGCTTCAAGTAGGATGCACTGTCAGCAAGAGTACTGAAAAGAGCTCCCACGTGAACGCTCTTTTGCTACAGTAGTCTCCGGTAAAATAATTTTGAGAAGATGTTTCTAAACAAATAGTGCCGAAAACGCTTCAAACAGGATGCACTCGTCGGCAAAGAGTCTTGAAAAGAGCTCCCACGTGGGCGCTCTTTTGCTACGATGATCTCTCGCAATCATTAGACTATAAATCACCAAATTTCATTCTTAGGTTGCATAACGTAAATTGAGGCAAAAGAAAAATAGAAACGAAAATGAGTGAACGTATTAATCTTTGTTATTTACTACGATGGTGAGGTTTGTGACACCAAAAATGATGTTGTTTTTTTATCGGAGAACACAAATACGATCGGGCTTTAATCGAACATAGATTTGCTAGAACTTCGCAAAAGAATTAGGCGTAAAATCTTGGAACAACGCCAATGAAAGTTCATCTATTAAGTATAGATTTTGCGCTTGGTTGATCCAAAGAGATATGACTCATTCGACATCAAAGGTCCTCGGAGCTTTGAGGCAATGGTGGAGACTCATCTTGCCGCTGGATCACCCTATCTTGAGGTATATGTACAATTTTCATCGCCAAGTGATCTTCCTTCGACCTCAACATCTACTGGCGCTCGAGGGGAATACACGACCCCAAGCCGACACTCTGTTAGTGGGAAGCGGACTCACTGGAAGTGCCCGTGTTTGGTGGTAGTATGGAAAACATAACCCCTGCATGACACTCGGTTGGTGGATGGGACATGCATATCCTTCCTTCGACGTCCGATGATAGAAATACGTATTGGGGAACGTCATCAACTTCTAGTGGTTGACAATCCACACCCTTTTATTTTATTATTTTGTCTTTTTTAATCATTGAAATAAATGAAAAAAATTAAGCACATGACATACATGTGAATTATTATATGGATCACATGATAGTATTTAATTTATTTTAAAATTTTAAAATATTTTTATATATTTTTATACTTTTCTTAATAATTTGAATGTTTTTTTAATTTTTAAAAATAATTTTATAGTTTTTAATATTTTAAAAAATTAATTAAATACTAACATGTTATTCACATTATAATTCACGTATATATCACATTAATAAAAAATTTTATTTTGTGATGATTTGATAAAAAATATAAATAAAAAAGACAAAAAGACAAAAAAAAAATTAAAATTTGGATGCCCAAATATATATTTGAACGTCACAATTCAGATAATATAATGATTAGTGGAGCAGAGAAAGAGGACACAGCAAACGACAATATTTTGTTTGGAGATTGCATTTTTTTAATATATTTTTTGGAATTTCTTTTAAAATCTTTAAACCCAAAATTTTTTACATCATTTAAAATATGGTGTTATAATTTTTTTTTCTTGGTCGGCATGAAATTCTTTTTAAAAAAATTGTGATAAAACAATATGAAGAGATTCCAGTCATAAGATATGATCACTTTATCATCTACTTCTCGATTGTGAGATTCTATTTATGACATGTAGTAACATAAAAATCGATTAAAAAAATACCCACAAGCGACCTTCCTCTTTGTGTCGTTTGGATGGTCATTCAGTAACCGATTATCCGCATACCTTATATCACTTGTAAGAGTGATCGTCCGTCCTCATCAACCCGGTTGGACCCACTGTTAGACCACTCAGGGAACATCACTTGCCCATAAATACCTTAAGGAACAACATTATAAGGGGACTCCAATCCTCTCCCAAAACTCTAATACACTAAGCCATCTCTATCACCTCTACCTGAATCCCTCTACATTTTCGACTCTCGATCCTAGAATAGGTGAACGCTTAGTTTTTGGGGTCGAAAGTACAGTGAAAACAAATGTTTTTCATCCAAAAAGAAAAGTTGGGGTTTAGGTGTTTTTAATTTTTTGCTTTTATATTTTAAAGATTAAATTATTAAAATACCTTCATTTATATTAACTATTTAGAATCTATTTAAAAATTTAGATTAATTTATATGTTAACTATTTAAAAACTTGAGATTAATTTATATTTTATCATCATTATATTAAATTATTTAAATATTATTTACAAATATTATTATAGTAAATATTTAAATATTTTTTTATTATTATATTTAATTTTTAAATATTTCATGTATCACTAAATTTACAAATATTTTTTTGTTTGCCTAAAAATATTAAAAAAAATATATTTCATGTAAATATTATCAAAATTAATTTATTTTTGAAGTTACAGTATCACTTCTAAAATGGACAATTTAACTTTCAACCGTAACTTTTGACACTAATACCAAACATTTGAAATGAACAAATTACACCTTCCAAAAAACAAGTTTTCCAAATCAAACTTTTTAAAAACTCTTCTCAATTGATTCCAAAAATTGAAAAACTGAAGAACATGTCTCATTTTAGACCTATAAGCCTTTGTAACGTAATTTATAAAATTATTGCGAAGGTCTTGGTTTATCGTATGAGTGATATGTTGGGATACTGTATTCATGAAGCTCAAGGACCTTTCGTCCCTGGTAGACTTATTTCGGATAATGTCCTAATTGCTTATGAAGTCCTCCATTCTCTCAAAATGAAAAAAACGGGGCCAGAAAGGGAATTTTGCGCTAAAACTTGATATGAGTAAAGCGTATGATCGGGTTAAATTGGATTTTTTGGCGGGTATGATGACACATCTGGGTTTTCATGAGGATTGGATTATTCTCATTATGAGATGTGTCTGTTCAGTGTCTTATTCTGTGAGTATCAATGGGTGTAATAGTGATTGGTTTTCTCCTTCAAGAGGCTTAAGACAAGGGGATCCTCTTAGCTCCTTTCTTTTCTTAATCTGTGCTGAGGGTTTTTCTATTCTTATTGAGGAAGCTAAGCAAAAAGGTTTGATGAAGGGTGCTCCTATTGGTAGAGCAAGGGATTCTATTAATCACTTGGTTTTTGCGGATGACAGCATTCTCTTTGGTGATGCATCGTGCGAGGGAGCTGGAGCGGTTCGAGATGTTATCAATGAATATGAATTGATTTCTGGACAGAGGGTGAATTTTGAAAAATCCCTTATTTATTTTGGGGCCAATGTGGATCCTGAAGTCAAAGAGAACATTGTCAATATGTTGGGAGTCCGGGTGGCTCCTAATCCTGAGAAATATTTAGGTCTTCCTATGATGGTTGGTCGAAAGAAATCTTGGGCTTTTGCCAATCTTGCGGATCGTTTCAGGAAACGGATTGAAGGATGGAGCTTGCGTTACTTATCAATTGGAGGGAAGGAAGTCTTTATTAAGTCGGTTTTGCAGGCCATTCCGCTTTTTGCCATGCAATGTTTCCTTGTGCCGAAATCTTTGTGTCGGAAGCTGGAAGGAGTTATGAATAAGTTTTGGTGGACCAATAACAAGACCTCAAAGGGTATTCTTTGGAGCGGATGGGAGCCGTTGTGTAAACCGAAAGATGCTGGTGGTATGGGTTTTAAAGATCTTGTTTTGTTTAATAAGGCCTTATTAGCGAAACAGGTTTGGCGTATTTTAACCCAGCCTAAGTGTCTTTTAGCAAAAGTTTTAAAAGCACGATATTATCCTCATTCAGATATTCTTGCAGCTAATATTGGATCTTACCTTTCGTTTACCTGGCGTAGTATTTGCAGTGCTCGGGATTTGATAGAGAAAGGACTGTTGTGGCGGGTTGGAAATGGTTCTTGCATCAATATCTGGAATGATCCTTGGTTGCCTGGAAGAGAGAATAATAGAGTTTCAGTTCAAAGGATTCTGCCTAATTGGACGACTGTGAACCAACTGATTAATTTTGAGACTTTTACCTGGAATGAGGAGCTTATTCATAACATCTTTGATGCAGATACTGCAACACGTATTTTCTCTATTCCTATTGCAGAGGGTAGGTTGGAGGACTTGAGGGTCTTTAAGTATGAAGGTTCAGGGGAGTATACAGTTAAAAGTGGGTATTGGGTTCTATCCTCAGATCATACACAGAACATTACAGCCACCTCCCTTGATGGTGCGGTCTACACTGAATTTTACAAATCACTATGGGCTTTACACATTCCAGCAAAAATAAAAATTTACATATGGAGGTTGTTTAATAATATTCTGCCTCATCTTTGCAACCTGGCGCGCAGAACTCTGAGTTTGGAGATTGTTTGTCCTCTATGCAAAAAAGGTCCGGAGGATGCTGATCACCTTATGTGGTCTTGTGAACTCTTACAGGATGTATGGAAATCATTGAACATCATGGCCCCTTCCTTTGATTTGTCGATAGGTGGTAAGATTTGTTTTGCTAATACGTTTTCTGCAGCAAAAGATCAGCAAAGACAACTTATGGCCCTTTCTTTATGGGGGTTTTGGTATCGTAGGGATAAGTTGTTCCATGAAGGTGTTAAGTTCTCTTTGCAGGAACTTTTGGGGTTCATAAAAGGTTACAGTCTAGAACTTAATCTTAATCAGGAGATTTTCTATCCGTCTTTTAGATCTTTGGTGAATGAGATTTGGAAACCCCCAGACGTTGGAGTTATTAAATTAAACTTTGATGCGGCTTTCCAAAATGATGTTAAAATTGCTATATCAGCGGTTTTAGCCAGAAATTCAGAAGGAGATATAGTGGGGGCGGAGACTTATCTTTTCAAGGATGTGGCTGATGCTTTTGTGGCGGAGGCAAGGGCATGCGAACGGGCTCTCATTCTGGCGGGGGTGTTGGGCTTTCGGCGATTGGTCGTGGAAGGTGATTCGTTAACTGTGATTAAAAGCCTCAAGAAACGACAGGAAGACAAGTCAGTTCTTAGACCGATTACGCAACACATTATTACCCTGGAAGCTGGATTTGAGGAGTTATCTTACCTTTTTGTACCCCGTTTAGTGAATGGTGCGGCACATACTCTAGCCTTGGAAGGTCGGAGAAGGCAGGCTTTTGGAGTTTGGAGTGACGGGGTGCCGGATTCTGTTCAGTCGTTGGCGTTGAAGGACCGTTTGGCTTGGAATCAACGACATCAGGGGGTTTTTTTATTTGCTTTGATGGTGGAGAAGGTTCATTGAATTTCCACTATGGCTTCAAAGCATTTGTTTTCTTTTCTTCTCTTATCTGGTTATCTGTGAGAGAAGGAATGTTTTGGCTGATATTTGGATGGTTGTGAGTTGCTGTTGGCGCAGGCGATTTCTATTCCTGGTTTTACTTTTAGTTGTTTCTAGGCATTTTTTTCTACTTTACAGCTGTTTCTTAATTTTTTTAGTTAGTTTGCTTTATGATTGCTTTGTCTTTTCATCTGCTTCTATTGCTTGTTTCTTTATTTATTTTCGCCTTGAGCCCACCTTTAATAAATATCAATCAGATTTTCTTATAAAAAAAAAACTCTTCTCAATTATAATAGTAATGTCAAACTATCCCAAAATAGCAGCTAATGATTAGCGAAGTAGTAAAAGATCTGCTTATAACATTATTGAGGTGTCAAGTTGTGTTCTATGAAGACTTATTATAATTATTAAAAACTCTATCGCATGCAAATGCTTATAAATATCATATAATTAGAATATAAATTTATATTTAAAAATAATATATAATAAATTAAATTTTTGTATAATCAGAAATTCAATAGCATATATCGAAAATTGGTAACATGACATGAGAATCTCCGTGCAATTATAGAGGCACATATATAATTGAGGATCCTGTAAAGTAATAGTAGAAGGTTTAAAATATGGGTAGTTAAAAAGTCAAAAGCTCTGTTCTTTTTATCTTGTCGGCTTACAATTAGAATCCACAAGAGATCCTTGGCTGCCGATATTTATGTAATTGGTCCCTCTTTGATACGGCCCGCATCTGATCCATGCGATGCAGTCCTTTCTGCTACCAATTTAGCAATATTTTTAAAAAGTGTCATAAAAAAAATATTTTTGAGAAGTTTTTTTTGAAAAATTTAGTTTCAGAGTTGACTGTTTAATATTGTTGTTAAAAAGTGTTTTTAAGAATTAAAATGTCTATTTTAAATATGTTATTATCAAGTAACAAATATGTATTTAAATAATGTTCAAATTAGTTAATATTATTCTATTTTAATAAGAATATAAAAAAATATTATAACTTGTTAATATTTTAATATATGAAATATAAATTTTAAATATTTATAAAAGTTAATTAGAATATATAAATTATATTTCAAATATTTAAATATAACCATTAAATATTTGTAATTAGATATTAACACATTTGTATTATTTTAAAAAATATTTTTTATTTTAATTAATAATTTTAACATATTTGTAATTAAGCACCGATAAAAAAAAGAAAGGAAAGTACTATATTATTAGAGGGGTGAAAAAGTAATTAAGCATTAAAAGTGCTTTTGGAAGAGAAAAAACTAAAAAATTTAGCATCTCCTTTCTAGAAGTGCTTTTCAAAAGTGCTTGTAAAAGCCAAATATTTTAATCAAAAGCAGTTTGTTTAGTACATCTTTTCTTTCAAAAGTGTCTTTTTTTTTAAGCACTACTTAACAAGCCACTAGTTATCTCTACACTATCAAACCCTTGATTAGGCTTAATTTAGATGGGCGGTGCATTTACTTTTGGTGAGGTTAAAAACAATGGTATAGTAAAATTAATTATTGTAGCAATGAGATTAGAAATAATGATGAGGCGTGTGTTTGGATTCAAACGCACTTGTAACGATGAGGTGAGAATAAAAAATGACTATTGAAAATATTAGATTAAAAATCTATTCTTTATTGGACTTGAATAAGAACAATATAGTGGGAAATTAGCTTTCCACTGTACGTGCTATTTTCCACTAGTAGCTTTAGCTCCAGTTTAAAACGAAATTAGTAATGAGATGAGAATTTTTAACCGCACCTCATTGTTAGATATCCAAATGTTAAAACAATACAATGAAAATGAATATTCTCTCAATATTTCATCTCACCGTGCCTTATTTTGCATCTAATGGGAGCGTAAATTGGAATTACGAATTAATGAGGCACTAATTTAATTAGAAAATGATGAAATCATTATTTTATAAAGTAAATTATATTTTTGAAGGTGTCTTTATCATTTTATATCTTTTGCATAGAAAAATAGAAAAAAATATATACATGTAATAAAATTTGAACCCAAGTCTTAATGGTTTTCAATATTTTTTATTTCACCGTTCAACCAAAGCCTCATTTGTTATTTATATAATTTCTATAAATGTATTTGTCACGTAATTCTATTTTCACCTACATTGAGTGTATCGTAATCTAATGTATAGAATATATGTAGTTTTCAATCTATAAGTTAGGGGTTAATTATTTTTTCGTTTCAAATTATAGAGTAATAAATTGAAGGTTAAAATATACTCAAAGTTCTTGTAAAATTTAGTTAAAATACTTTTACTTTTAGTAATTTAGTCTCTATACTTTTCAAATTTAAGAATTCAAGTCCAAGTATTACACCGTTAAAGTTTTTCTATTAAATTCATTAGCGTGACATTTGAAAAAAAAAAAACCCCCACTTGATAGCCATGTAATAAAAAAATTTACATTATAATGAACTTAAATTTAACGAAAATTTTTAACGATATTAAAAATTCTTAAACAATCACGTAAATATTTTAATCAAAATAAATATGCTTGTACTTTTTGAATTTTATTATTTCAGTCCTGAAACAAATGGTAGAAGTTAAATATGTTTGGTTAAATTTTGCCATTAGTCATGTACTATATGTATAGTTGTAGATTTAATCATGTTTTTTAATTTGAGCATTCTTAGCCTCTATACTTTTCGAATTTAAAAATTTAGTTTTAACTCAAATGATAGCGGTCAAATACATGAATTGACTTTTTTTTTGTAAGTAAGGCATGGAATTGCAAGCTAACAGGACATTAGGCACGTGATACTATATTTGTCACATAATATTTTGAAAGTAACAAAACTTAATGAATTGAACTACTACCATTTGATCAGGACACAAAATTGAAATTTCAAATTTTCAAAAAAATATAATAACAAAAATGACCCAAATAAAGTAACGAGACTAAATTCGCAACTTATTCGTAGTATAGGAATTAATAGCAAAATTTAATTATAAATGATGATATATCAAAATCCACTAATTAAAGACTTTATAATCTATTTTACCATTAGTCTTTGCTCATTGTCGTGTAACGAGAATAGAGCAAAGACTTTAAAAGGGCCAATTTTGCCCGGTTTTGCCAAATCTTGGTCTCTTGATACCTCATTTCTTTAAGTAGCCCCGCTTTAGCCCACTGCATTTCCAGGGGTGTAGGAGTTTTGTTTCAATCTGCTCCGCTACTGCTTATGATTTATAATCTTTAGCCTGTTACCCTACTGCTTAGGGGGTTAAGGCTCACCGTCTTCGATCTGTTCCACTCCTGCTCAGTGGGATAAGATCTGTAATCTTCAGCCTGCTCCATTACCGATACATGGAGATAAGACTTGATGTCTTCGATCTGTTCCACTCCTGCTCAGTGGAGATAAGATCTGCTATTTCCAGCCTGTTACCCTACTGCTTAGGGAATTAAGGCTCATCGTCTTCGATCTGTTCCACTCCTGCTCAGTGGGATAAGATCTGCTATTTTCGGCCTGTTACCCTACTGCTTAGGGAATTAAGGCTCATTGTCTTCGATCTGTTCCACTCTTGCTCAGTGGGAGAAGATCTGTAATCTTCAGCCCGTTACCCTACTGCTTAGGGAATTAAGGCTCATCGTCTTCGATCTGTTCCACTCCTGCTCAGTGGGATAAGATCTGTAATCTTCAGCCCGTTACCCTACTGCTTAGGGGATTAAGGCTCATTGTATTAGATCTGTTCCACTCCTGCTCAGTGGGATAAGATCTGTAATCTTTAGCCTGTTACCCTACTGCTTAGGGAATTAAGGCCCATTATCTTTGATCTGTTCCACTCCTGCTCAGTGGGATAAGATCTGCTATCTTCAGGAAAACTTCATTCTTCAGTTTGATACACTAGGGAACAAAATCTGAGATTTTCAATTCTTCAGTTTGCTCCACTAGGGAACAGAATCTGAAATTTTCAATTCTTCAGTTTGCTCCACTAGGGAACAAAATCTGAAATTTTCAATTCTTCAGTTTGCTCCACTGGGGAACAAAATCTAAAATTTTCAAATTGCTTACTTACTATCTTCAGGAAGACTTCATTCATCAGTTTGATCCAGTAGGGAACAAAATCTGAAATTTTCAGTTCTTCAGTTTGCTCCACTACCATTTCTAGGGAACAAAATCTGAAATTTTCAAATTGATTCCTTACTATCTTCAGGAAGACTTCATTCTTCAGTTTGATCCACTAGGGAAGAAAAATCTGAAATTTTCAATTCCTCAGTTTGCTCCACTGGGGAACAAAATCTGAAATTTTTAAATTGCTTCCTTACTATCTTCGAAAAGACTTCATTCTTCATTTGATCCACTAGGGAACAAAATCAAAATTTTCAATTCTTCGATTTGCTCCACTAGGGAACAAAATCAAAATTTTCAATTCTTGATTTGCTCCACTAGGGAACAAAATTTGAAATTTTCAATTCTTGATTTTCTCCACTGGGAACAAAATCAAATTTTCAATTCTTCAGTTGCTCCACTAGGGAACAAAATCAAAATTTTCAATTCTTCATTTGCTCCACTGAGAACAAAATCTAAAATTTTCAATTCTTGATTTGCTCCACTGGGAACAAAATCAAATTTTTAATTCTTCATTTGCTCCACTGGGAACAAAATATGAAATTTTCAATTCTTGATTTGCTCTAATGGGGAACAAAATCAAATTTTCAAATTGCTTCCTTACTATCTTCGTGAAGACTTCATTCTTGATTTGATCCAAAGGGAACAAAATCAAAATTTTCAGTTCTTGATTTGCTCCACTACCATTTCTAGGGAACAAAATCAAAATTTTCAATTTGCTTCCTTACTATCTTGAGAAGACTTCATTCTTGATTTGATCCACTGGGAACAAAATCAAATTTTCAATTTGCTTCCTTACTATCTTCGTGAAAGACTTCATTCTTGATTTGATCCATTGGGGAACAAAATCTAAAATTTTCAAATTGCTTCCTCACTATCTTCAGGAAGACTTCATTCTTCAGTTTGATCCACTGGGGCACAAAATCTGAAATTTTCAATTTACTTCCTTACCATCTTCAGAAGACTTCATTCTTGATTTGATCCATTGGGAACAAAATCAAAATTTTCAATTTGCTTCCTTACTATCTTCAGGAAGACTTCATTCTTCGATTTGATCTCATTTGGGAACAAAATCAAAATTTTCAATTCTTGATTTTGCTCCACTACCATTTCTAGGGAACAAAATCTAAAATTTTTGGTTTTGCTACACCGTCATCTGAGGGATATGTCCTGTATACTCGAATGTATTATGGATGACTTTTTGCATGAATGTAGAATGACATGAGAATGACGATTAGGACGCATGATTGGAATGAATCTAATGCTCCTAACTAAATGATATTAGGGATGACATTTGCATGAATGCAGGATGTCATGAAAATGATTTTTTTTGAAAAACGATTATGACATAATGATCGGTATAAATCAAATACTCCTAATTGGAAATGAGAAAATGATCCCTATGGGTTGTCATTGCTCATAGTTCATCAATGTTCTATCACTGATGCGCCACCATGCTTTCTCGTTCAGCTGGTATCTTGGACAAAAACCCAAAGAAACAATCATTCTGCTTAGTAAGCTTGCCCCGCTATAATTCCAGAGTCCCTTTCCTTAGGACATAAAAATTTATACCTCTCACTGCAACTTCTGGGGAATAACATTTGGTTTTTTCCATCCATTCAGTTATCACTTAGAGGTATGGAATTTTCAATCAACTTGGTCTACTATATCATCCCCTGAGTATAATGACCAGATATATGTATGCAGGGTATTCCGACAATAATCCCCTTTTATACTTGGATTGACCTTGTTCGTCATTTGCCGATATGGTGTTACCAACGAAGTTGTCTTATCCAATTATTTTTCAATGTTTCCAATCCCCTTAGGCTTGGTGAGTTCTGAACAATAGTCCTGTTTCAGATTCTCATATTATTTAGAAGCTTCCAGAGTAATATGTGAAACTCCTTTTATAAAAGTATTAGTCCAATAATTATTATTTTAATATAAAATGCTTGAAAAAGATCAATGGACAAGAAAGAAATTAATCAAGAGCATAACTCAAAACAAATAAGTTATAAAAGATAACCAAGAAAATTGATTGGGTGTATATTGAAAAGAATAACAAATTCAAAAATGGGTAAAATAGAAGTTAGGTGCCCCAGATATTGCAGCCTGAGCTTCTCTTGTTCAAACTTCTTGAGGACCATTTTAAGCTCAATATGTGTTCAGGAGACCTGGAGTACTTTGTCAATGCCCCAAGACGTAACATTCTTCCTCATTGCTAATTCAGACATAGCAATACTACTGTATGCCCCGCTTCTTGGTCAAAATTTGAGCCGCCCTTTTCGGGTTTTCAACTCAAATCCCCTTTGGTCTCAAAACGCCCTTTGCGGGTTTTCGCATTGGCCTCTCCTTTTTCTTTTCTTTTTCCTTCTTTTTTTTTTGAATGAATTTGAGCTCAAGGCGCCCTTTGCGGGTTTTCACCTTGGTTTTTCCTCCTTCAGGTCAAATATTTCTTGACTGAACTTGAATTCACCGGATTGGGCAAGTCTTCACCATTCGTCTCGGTCAATATCAATGCTCCTCTAGAACAGGTCCTACATAAGTCCTTCTCAATTTGGCACATGATTTTCTCTGAAATCATTTTGTAGAAGAAAAATCTTTTTCAACGTTAGGTTTCTTCGTAGAATTCCCTAAGATGAACTTCTTTAATATAAGCTCACATCATTTGGCCGTGGCAAATAACTTTTAACCTTTCATTCGATTGATAAAAACACTTCAAATCTATAAACCAATATGTAAGATGTTGCCTCGACAAAGGTCCTGGCCAACATTCGATAATCATAGAGAGTAGTGATAGCTTCTTATGCCAACCCTTCATAAATTTTTTTGTTTTTTTTTATTTTTTTGTTTTTTGTTTTTTTTGTTTTTTTGTTTTTTTTTGCAACTTTTGCTATACTGTGATACGCTGCCTGATCCTTAGACAAACTATAGACTTTGTCTTTGTACAGTTATTTAAACGCGATCTTTTATGGCATTCTGCTAGCATCTTGATCCTTTTTTTTGGCGAATTTGATGACTTCGACCTTGTAATATTGGCATATGAAGCTACTTCCACCCTCTTAGCGAAATAGACGATGACCATGATGGTGAATCGATGTCAACTAGAAGCGTTTGACGAGATTGGCCCCATCATATCTATGCCTCACATATGGAAAATTTGTGAAGAATTGGAGAAAGTACATAATCTTGTCTCCTTAAATTCAGCATTTGCGGTATGACTGATGCAATCCTTTTCCATGGTGGATCAAGAGTGCCCCATCCTCTTGTTTAGCCCGCGTCTTATTAGTCTAGGCATGTCCTGATATGATCGTGCAAAAACATCTTTGAATTCTCGAAGATAATTCAATAATATCTCGCCTCATTTTTGTGATAAGCTAGGTTACAGTCTTCACCTCTTTTCTAAGCTCATAATATCCGTTGACCCTTTGTTGAATAAGGTCTGTCCTTCATCTTGTTAAACCATTCTTAACAAGTCAGAAGACATGTTACAATCTCTGTCATCTTCAAAGTCCTTAAATCCCCTAGACTCATATCTCGTTCAAAAAGGGAGTCAGAACAACGTCACTCATGTCTTTGATATCTAGGTACCTATTGTAGGTACGAAGGCAAATTCCAAAGAATAAATGATTCTATGGATGATTATTTATATGGTATGATTATGAATGAAACGAGAGGGTAAAGAGATATTTACTCAGCATGAAACATAAAAATGCACTTTTTATTGAAAATAAATATGTTTGAACATGAGCCTATTTCACAAAAGATTCTTATTGTTTCTAGGCTTAAAACAACAAGTGTGTTTTGAACATTACTCTTTTTTAGCTCCAAAAACTACAGGAGTTTCCTTCGCAGTCCAGTTATTCAGAACACTTTCAGGCTCGTAAGGGCGAATGCCCCCTAAGTTTCCTTCATTCGATCCCTCTTCAAATACGGCGTTGAATCTCACAGTTTTCAACATGTCTTCAGCCATTTTTTCATTCATCATCCGGTCTCGGATGGACAATTTATTCCGATACGAATGCATTGGATATATAGGGAAAAGTCATTGATCCCCATTTGACCTCGGCGTCCTTCTCTACTGACTCTGCTCCTATGGTGCACACGTTTTCTCATTCAGGAGAGTTAAATAACTCCAGCTCTTTGTTATCCATTAACCCTTGCACTAGGGCCCTGAATTCTCTACATTGCTGGATCTCATGGTCCTTCTTATTGTGGAACTCACAGTAGTTCCTCGCATCCTGAGATTTGCTCCCCAACTCTTGCGGAACTAGACCTCTTTTCCGCATTTCCTTCCAAACCTCCCTCAATGGGGTTCTTACTTCAGCAACATTTCGTTTGATTCTCCTCCCCATGTACTCGACTATCGCGTTTACCATTTTGAAAGGGAAGCAATTCTCTATCGGATGCCCCACTATCCCTGCATAGTATTCACATTGAGTGCTTGCGTCGTACCATTTTGGATATGAGGATTGCAACGGTTTTGAGTAGCAAGGGGATACGACGTGCGTATCGAACAGAGTTTTATACAACTTTCTATACGTCACAGGTATAGGAGTAAACTAGAATTTCTCGATATTTTGCCTCGTGTTGGGCTCCTGCCTTGGTAAGGCATGCGGCTACTGCTCTTGGCTGGCTGACAGTAACGGGTTTTAGATAACCCGAGCTCACATTTCCTACTTTATTCTCCCCTTTATTCGGAGCTGATCTTTTCATACTTCCTCTAGTTTCTATTTTCCCTCACCTTATCGCGTTCTCTATCGTTTCACCAGACATCACTATGTCTGCGAAACTTTTAGTGGTGCTCCCCAACATATGATTGATGAGCGGTGCTTTTAGGGTATTAATGAAGAGCATGGTCATTTCTTTTTCTAGCAGCGGCGGCTGGACCTGTGTAGCGACCTTCCTCCATCTCTGGGCATATTTCCTGAAACTTTCGCCCGACTTCTTCTCCATATTTTGTAGCGTGATCCTGTCTGGCGCTATATCAGCTACGTGGCCATAATGTTTCATGAAGGCCTGTGCTAGATCCTTCCATGATTTAATTTGAGTACAACTCAACTGATTGTACCATTTTGCTCTTTGCCTCGATCAAGCTATCACGAAATCGTGGATCAACAATCGTCGTGCGTTCTTGACATATCCCGTCATTCTCCTACAGAACATTATAATGTGGGCCTCAGGGCAGCTGGTCCCGTTATATTTCTCGAATTCTGGCATCTTGAACTTTGGTGGGAGTACCAAATCAGGGACCAAACTCAACTTCTTAGCATCCACCTCACATTGGTAATCAACACTTTCCAATGCTCTGAACTTCTCTTCCAACCATTTGCATCGATCTTCAAACTCTTTTAGAAGGTCCGCCCTTGCCTTTTCCTCTTTTGCTGCGTCATCGAAATCAGGGATCATCGGATTTGCCAAATTATCTCTTGGGTTGGAGCTCGAGCCTGCAGGGAAGTTTACCGGTGCTGGGATACCAGATTGGTACTGTGGTTTGATGTTGATTGACACTCTTGGCGGTTGAATCTGGGAATTTACCGGGGCCAAGCCTGGAGAATAAGTAGAATCTTCATTGTTACCTCCGGTATCAACCATAAGGCTCTTTCCTTTACCAGGCCCTCCAATCAACAGCTGTGTTAACTGACTCATCATACTTCTCTGGGATTCTAGCATTTGATCCCTCATATCCTGTTGGATCTTAGCCAACTGTTCTTGCATCTGAGTTTCAGTTGGTCCTGCATCTCTTTCTGCATCTGCTCTAACTTTTCTATCCTTTGATCCATGACTTTCGTTTTTCTTTGAGTGTAGTAGCGGTGTTCCAGGATAACTATAATATGATCTCTAGTTAATAGGGCTCTTTTGTGATATTAAATGCATATGATGTGATGTAATGCAAATGGATGAAATGCAATGCAAATGCATAGAATGAATGCAAAAAGAAAAAGAGGCGTTGATTCTGAATTCAATTCTATTAGAAGAACTTTTTTAGAAAATAAAATTCTTTACATAAAACGGATTACATATGCGGCTTCGTCCCTATAGTCCAGGTGAATACACTAATCTATTTCTTCGTATCCGGATGTTACGATCGTGTCCCATGAACTTTCTCAATAGATGCCTCTTCTAGCTCCTTGTTCATTGATCCAGGCCGTGAATCTTCACTCACTTATCCTCCGTGACGCTTATAAGCTTCTTTGAAAAAGACGAGACGTGACGGCTCTTGAATAGTCTTTGTTGGCTTGAATCATCGGGCAAAGTCTTGTATTCTTTTACGGACTATCAGCCTTCTCTCGTTGTTTACCTAGACTATATTCGAACGACCGCATTATAACTCACTTTATCAAGTAATCCATTTCCTTATGACAAACTCTTCTATTTAGCAATCGAATATGAATCAACACCTCCTTTCTATAATGATGAAATGCAATGTAGTCATAAACAAAAGAAACATGCTAGTATCATATACAGATGGTAAAAATCAAACACCTATCCAGGTGACTGCTAGGGTTCAACATAGTTCTACCTAAAGTGGGGTCTTAGGGTCCACTATATATGGTTTGGTTCTAAGGGAAAAAGGGTACCTGAACCAGCAGATTCCTCGATCCTCACCCATTATAGGCTCATACGGACCGAGTTCAGTTCAGGAGAATACATTTCCCTATGGCTGCACGGAGGTGAAAACCTCACGAAGACTTAGGTACGAATGTATCCCGAAAGCGATCCACTATCCTGCACGGAGGTGAAAACCTCACGAAGGAATAGCTTCTCACTCTCACTTAAAGGTGTGACCACTACGGTCATGCAATATGATGCAAATGTATCCTAGACACTTAAAATGTAAAAAAAAAACATATGACACGACCCAAACAAATGCGATGGAAGAAACGAAATAAAAAAAAATTATTTTCGATAAATGGACATTAATCGATCAATTCTACGGCTTGACTCTCTTATTATTCCCCAGCGGAGTCGCCAAGCTGTCGAAACCATTTTTTATTTGGAAAACGGGCCGACTTTAAAAAGAAAAACGGAGTCGCCACCAATCCTTTTTCGAAGTGCGATTAGGTCACTTTAGAAAATATTTTGGTCTACGAATTTTAAGAAAACGGGCGGAGTCAGTTACGCACGAGGAAGGATTAGCACCCTCGCAACGCCCAAATTTGGTACCGTATTGATTGATTAATGTCCTTAATGCCGAAAATTAGAAAAGATTTTAAAGTATGAATCTTCAAAAAAAATATTTGGATAACTCGAATCGAAACTTCTCTTGTTCCGAAAGGATGAAATATCACATCCAGCACGTTAGGATACGATATTTCAGACCTTTGGCATCAAGATCATTTCATGGTTCCCAAAATTCATGCGTCATCATTTTAAAAAGGGTATTTCATTATTTGGCCAAACGAACGAACCGAAACCCAGCACGTTAGGGCACGATCCCTCAAATTTCCAAACATGAAATATTGCCTTATTTTTAAAGTTGAGACAACACGATCAAAATTTTAAAAGGATATTAAGTCCTTTGGACAAGTGAAAAATTAAAACCCAGCACGTTAGGGCATAATTTCTCAAAACCTCCAAGCACAAAATATTACATTGTTTTTTTAAAAAGCGTACATAGTAAGGATCTTTAATGATCCGGTCAAACGAAAAACCGAAACCCAGCACGTTAGGGCACGATTCCTCGAATTTTCAACCACCAAATATTACCTTTATTTAAAAAAAAAACATTTTTAGGAGTTTGGAAAGATGGGATAAAAAAAATAAGATAAACGATAGTATTAATAATCAAGAAAATGATAAATAATGATGAAAGTAATAGGAATGATAACAAAAGCAAATAAAATAATAGTAATAGTGGTAATAGTATAGTAAAATATAAAAATAATAACAAAAGTAAAAAAATAATAATAAAATGATATAACAGAAAATATAACAATAATAAATATAGTATAATAATAATATATAGATGTAAAATAATAGGGATAATAATAATAAAATAATAGTAGAAATAGTAAATAAGTAATATACAATAAAGAACATAGAGTAAACAATAATATATAGATATAATAATAGTAATAATAATGTATATGAATAATATTAATAAAAAGGGTAATAATAAATATAATAATAACACCTAACAGTAAGAGTAATAATATATATATAAACATAATAAACATACATGGCAGCAAATAACGAAAGTAAAAGTGAGTAAATTAATAATAAAATAATAATAAAACTCAATATTAATCGGAAAAAACAAAAATAATCAAAAGGGATTAGATTGGATTGAAAACAGGATTTTGGGGCCAATTTAAAAAATAGAAAAAAAACTGAAAGGGGATGCAATTAAACAGTGGCGCGAAGAAGGAGGACTAAGCGCACAATTTTATCCTCTTGCTTTGTAAATGGCGCCGTTTGCTTTGTAATGCTTAAAAGCATAAGAAAACCAAAAGTTTTCCTTCATTTCTCATCTCTGTTTCAAAAACAAAACCAGAACACCCCCCCTTTTTCCTTATTTCTTAGGGTTTGAGTCCCCTTTAGTCCGGCAACCCTCCGCCGAATCTCACATCACCGACACCGGCCAAAATAAGGTAAGCTCTTTTTGTGTAATACGCAATTTTTTTAAAAAAAAATAATAAAAAAACGAAAGAAATACCAAGACAGAAAACGAAGAAAGAAAAATTATCGACCTTCTTTGTGCTTCTATTAAGATTTCCTCACTGCCTTTGTGTACTGTTTTACTCTTTGATTCCTTGTATTTCTCTCTGAAGAAGTGTGTATACTGTGTATTTTTATGTGAATCGTGTGTATATTTCTCAAAAAAAAAACCCCCTTTTACATTATTTCGATTTGGCTTTGATAGCCTTCTTTTACAACTGATTTCCCCCGTTTTGTAGGTGCGTGGTGGATCACGTCTCTGACGTGGTGTCGTGGCGGCGCATGTTGTGGGCGCGGAGCGTGCGGCGTTGGGAGGCTGCTGGCGAGGTCTCTGGTTGCTGACCTAGGGTTTCAATTTTTGGGTTTAGGGGTTTGGGCCTTAATCGGGTTAGTATTTTGGGCTTGCTGTAATAACCAGACTGTTTTTTTATTTTTTCTGGTTTTGATTTTATGGGCCCGGACGAAATTTAGGCCCAACAGCTAGAAATTAAACCACTATATTTGTTGCAGTAAATTTTGAAATAATTACAAAATTCTAATATATGCCGACCAACATAGAACTCTTGTTGATAGAGGCGAATCCAGGGGTTAACTGGGCCTGGCCCTCCTAAAATAAAAAATTATTGTTTTAACCCTTTAAAAAATTTTAAAATTTTAAATTAATAAAGATAAAATTACATTTTGGTCTTTTTAAAATAATAAAAATTTAATTTAATTCTTTAAAAATTATAAGATGTAGACTATTAAAAATTAAAATTTCATTTCAACCCTCCTAAAAAAATTTTCTGGCTTCACCCTACTTGTTGAGTTTAAATTGTTGCAACACTATATGAAACACAATTTTGTCCTAACACTTACCTCAGCATGTAAAGAATTGTATATCAAACGCCACAAATGAGCTTCTCAAAGTGGTTTGGGTTGATTGCTAAAGATCATTTTATAGACTTCATCTTCTCTGTTTCTTTCTACTGTCATTGTTGTCAAACAAAGATAAAAAATTTGTTCAGATTTTCATCAATCGTGATGCGAAATTAGATATATTTATGAATACCCAGACTTTTTAATCGAAAAATTTCATCGTTCATGACTCATTATCAACTTTTTTTTTTTTTTTTTAGATTCCTCTATAAACAAGTGTTAAGATCTTTAAGTTTCAATTACCAGTATATATTCTATAATCCACTATTGATATTGATTTAGTTGAAAACCAAATTAACTATTTTCACATCAATGCTATATGTTTTTTTAAAAAAATTCCACATATAAAAGTTTCATAGATGATGGATCTAACTAGACATGCTCATGGGCCAGGTCACCCGGTCCGACTCGAAGGTCCGTCTGAAAAATGGGTTTGGACAGAAAAATAAGACTTATTTAAAAAAGGGTAGAGCCTCGGGTAAGACATTTTTTGCCCAGGCCCGGCTCGGCCCAAATTCACAAAAGGGCCAAAAAAATCTGCTATATTTGGTTGTTTTAATGTTATTTTCTTGTTGTTTTCTTCCTATTTTGCTACCATTTCACTATTATAATACTATTATTTTATTGTTATTGTTTGGATATTGTATAACACTTGTTTTATTGTTAATTTTGTTATTATTTTAGAGGCATTTGCTTGTTAAGTTGCATCTATCTTAATGTTATTTAACTATGCATATTTTTTAAAATTTATTTTCAATTTGTTGGAAAATATTCATTTTAATGTTTTTAGTATTTTTGATGTATTATATATATTTAAAAATTATATAAAAATAATATAAAAAATTAATATGGCCGAGTTGGGTTGGGCTTGAGTTTTAGCATTTTTATCCGGGTTAGATTTGGGCAAAATTTTAGGCCCATTTTTCGAGCCGAGCCCGGACCTAGCAAACGAGCCTAAATTTTTGGTTGGGCCCAGACCGGCCAATGAGCACCTCTAGATCTAACCTATATTACAAAGGAAAAAATGAAAAATGGTTACCACCTTAATTTGCATTATTTCATTTTCATAAAAGTACTAACTACCCATGTTTTAGTTAATAAGAAGTTAATTAATGTTTGAAATTAATGAGATAAAGTAACATTTAGTCCTTAAAGTTGGTAATTTTTTTCACTTTGGTTTTAATTTTTTTTGTTCACATTAATCCCAAAATTTAGTAGTTTTTCTCAATTTAATTCTTAAATTTGGATTTTGTTAAAATATGATAATATGATATTGTGAGATTGTATCACGTAATCACTTGATTAAATTTTAATTTTTTTAAAAATATATTTTTTATTTTTTATTTTTAGGTGGTGACATGACACACTCTGAGCACCATGTCATCATACATTAATGGAATACAAGTTTAAGGATCAAATCGAGAAAATTATCAAATTTCGGGACTAAATATTGATTTATCCCGGATTAATAATTTTGAGCTTTTATATATACATATAATAAGAGAAAGGATTGTATGAAACAATGACGCCACGTCATCTGTATCCCTCTCCAATAGATTTATGCCATATCAGCATTTTCATCCTGAATTTTAGTATTTTCATCCTGAAAAAAAATCAAATCCAAATTAAAATCCTGAAATTCAGGATAAAAATACTGACGTGGCATAAATTTATTAGAAAGGGATACAGATGATGTGGCGTCACTGTTTCATACAATCCTTTCCCCATATAATAATTAAAACATATTATTTTGTTCAAGATTAGGTTAACCTACTCCGACAAATAAAACTGATATCAGAAAATGACATAAAAAAAGAAACCCAGAAAATGGGATTCTAATTATTATAGATCCAAACCATCAGAGAACAAACTTGCCCATTCATACCAGCAATCCATCCAAACAAAGTACAAATTTATGCTTTAATAAAATAATCCAAGAAACCTGAATCTTATTAAACATGTTTGCATGCAAGATAGAGTCTTTTCGGATAGCATCGTTACGATATCGAAATGAAGCGTTGATTTATTTACGTTTTAAAATGGCAAATAGCTGAAGTCCATCCCTGTTACATGATTCCAATTGCTGAGAAATGTCTGATAGTTTTAGGACAAGGTGATCGAACAATTCATCAATGGCTTTGCTGGGAAAATGGTTGCTGAACATTCCCTCCATAGCAGCCCTTACATGTTTCACAAAGACGGGGATGTCAATGGGACCTTTTAGCCATGGTGCAGGGTTCATCAGTTCTATCACTTCTATGCTGAATAGTCCGTTTCTTTCGACCCCCTCAATGAATTCCCTGGGAGGGCAAGCATATATAGGCAAGTTGAATGCATCCACGTCAGCTTCACTGATGGATCCCTGTAATACATAGATACGTGCACAACGATAAACATGGATGACAGAGAGGATGACGACGATTTTGATAGAATTTATAGTATATATATTGGGGTCGAAAGACAAAAAGGTATTTACTTACGGTTTTCACCATGTCCATGAGGATGGAACCCATGCAATCGTACATTATACCATTCACAACTTGAGAATAAAGCATCCCATCTGGAATACTTGACCCAACAATCACAATCATCCCTCCCGACACCATCTCTCGACCTCTGGCACTCAAGAAATCATGTAAATCCTCAGCGAACTGCGTCGCATACGCCATTAAAACTTCAGGTGGAGCACTGGTGTAGTGAATCTTGCCTTTGTTCCACGCCGGAGAACGCTCGTCTCGCAGCTCCTTCGGCAACCGAGAAAGCCAATGCAACGAATACGAGCAATGGGCTAAATGGAGTGATGATTTAGGCAATACTTGGTTATGGAAAGAACCAGGAACGGAAGCTACAAGGTATTGCTTGTCTTGTGGGAGATACGTGAAGAGGGTATTGAAATCGTTTGTGAATTGGTCGTTGAAAATCACTTGAAATTCAGGCATTTGAGAAGATGTAGGACACTGAGATATGTACTTTTTCTTTACGATTTGGAGCAAATCTTGCATGGAATTTATTGTGTTTGATCCAACGCCACATCCAAAATCTGCGACACGAAATATGTTTGATGTTGAAGAGAGGGTTTCCACATCAAGGTTCTTCATAATTGCATCTTCAATTTTTTTGGTCACAATATTTACCGATAATCTCTGCAAAATTGGATTTATTTTAATAAAATATCGAATATAAGGACTTTGTTTAAACGATTTTTTCTTTTTCTTTATCATAAAATATAATACAGGTCATTAGTTGAGAAATTTATACATGAAATGTGTGAATTTAACAGATTAATCATGTCATAACGATTTCTGAAGAAAGTGAACACACGACTAATAGACCATAACTTGACCTTACTTTATATCGTTTTGAAAGTAAATTAATCCAAATGAAGCATTAATCATTCATTTACATAAAAAAATCATTAATTATGAAATCTACCCATATGAAAAGTGTAAATTTAACAGATTAATCATGTGATCATGAAAATTTTAGCATAGTTCATTTCTAAAATTTCTCTACTTTATTTTCTTTTATAATATTTACTTCGAATTGAAGTTTTGCACCTGGTAGGAGGAGTTGTTGGAGTAGCTATTAGTTCCATGTCCGCCGATGACCTGTGCCGTTGAATTCTCTGATGCCTTGTCATTGTTCTTCTTTGCGAGTGAATCGGACACCAGAGTTGCCATTCCCTCCGTTAGTTCTGTATGTATTTAGATCACTGAAGCAAAAGATTGAGCGATTATAATTACCTTTGCATCTATATATATAAATGGTAGAGGAGTATGTGAACACCATATGTGCATGGGACATGTATGGAAATTATTATTATTTAAATTTTTTTAATGTTAAATGTCGTACAATTAAACAAATCAAATCAAATGCTTGATTCGTAGGTCCAAGGTGATGCTATGAGATAAAGATATGGAAGTGGATATGTAGTTCAAGGGTTACTTTAACGTCATTTCAGTTTTAATTTTTTGACACAATACTTAGAACTACTCATAGTCCCTCTCCAACCCATAAATAAGAAGATAATGGACTTCAGCACACTCGAACCCATATCCTCTTACATTGGCAACAATACTCATGCCAGTCGACTTAAAACTCAATCGAAATAAAATTTAAATATTTCAAAGTATGATTTGGACGTTTCCAATTTTTCAAGCTAAAAAATGTTTTTTCTTCCATTGTAACAAATCATTGATATGTTATGCATGAATTTGAATTAAGGACCACATTATATATTAATTGAAACATGAGTAAGATTATTAAATTTGCAATCAGTTTGATTAAACATCATGTTCCATGATATTGACATCCATATATATATATATATATATATGGATCGATTTGGTTGTCAAATGCATATTTATTAATTTAAAAAAAAATAACGAAAGAAAACCTTCAAATAAAGATTAAATAATGTTAGATTAATGTAGCGCCAAAATTATGGTACTTTATCTTCACTAAATAAATGGAAGGTTTATGGTTGTGGTCCTTGAGTTTTGGTTTCCTACCTTAATAAAAAAGTATAATAGCTTTTTTGGCCCTTCAATTTTATAAAAAAAAAAAAAGAAGTTTTTTTTAGTTCTTGAATCTGTATATTTTGTCAAATTACCCCAAAATGGATAGAGAATTTAGCGTTTGTTAACTTTGCTATGTTGATGATACATCAACATTTAATTAATTTTAAAAAATAGTTTATATATTTTTTTTAAATTTTTTTAAAATTTTAAAAAATAATTAAATGTTGACTTGCTATCCACGTGGCAGTCCACGTTTATGCAATGTCAACAAAGTTAAGAAAACGTTAACTTTTCTATTCATTTTGAGGTGATTTGATAAAAAGACGCAAGTTTAAGGGCTAAAAAGACGAAAAATTAAATGAATGGCTAAAATGACTTTTTTGTAAATTTTAAAGACCAAATAAATTATTATGCCATTATAAAATAAAATAAAAATATAAAGAGAGGTTAGCTAGGTTTTGTTGATTAATTTCCAAAGGCTTATGGGTGTGGTCCTTGCATTGATTACAACAAAATTTTTGAGCAAATAATTTAATTAAACATTTTAAAATATATATATAAATTTGATATCAAATAAATATGAGATATAATAAATATTTAATATAAGTATCCATTTGATATATAATTAGAAAATTAAATATTTAAATTTAGTCACTTGTAGAAAGAATAATAATTAGTAATTAATTAATTAGGTGAGTCTGCTATCCTAGCACGTTTCTGTCTGCTCTCTCTGGCAGTTTTTAGGGTTTTCTTTTGTTTAGTTGTTTTGTGTGACGGTAGAGTTTTATTTAATTTACTCTTGGCCTTGGCAAACTGATTCAGCCAGTTTGTTGACGTCTTAGAATGGAAACAAAATTTGCGGGATTAACGATAGACGAAGAGGAAGATGATATTTTACAGATACCGAATGAACCTATTACGGAAGTAGGAGGGGGGATTTATCGTCTGGTGGGATGTTTTCTGACAGCAAGTATGATTCACTTCCCGGCTATGAAGAGCACAATGGCAAATTTATGGCATCCGGTTCAAGGGGTTCAGATCCGAGATCTTGGGGAAAAAAGGTATTTATTTCAATTTTTTCACATTATGGATTTAGAAAGAGTAATCAAGGGTTCGCCGTGGACTTTTAATAATCATTTATTAGTCCTACATAAGCTGCAGTGGGGGGAGGATCCTTTGAAAGTCCCTCTAATTTTTTCTCCTTTTTGGGTACAATTACATGATGTTCCTGTTGGTTTTTTCTCGAAAAAATTCGCAGCCCAAATGGGCAACTTTATTGGCAAATTCATGGAGTACGATGGTTTAAATTTGGGAAAGGAAAATAGAAACTTTATGAGAATAAGAGTCCAAATCGATATTCGGAAGTCTTTAAAAAGGAAGAAACAAATTATGTGTTATGGAAAATGTTCCTATGTCAAATTCAAATATGAAAGATTGACACTATTTTGTTTTTATTGTGGACGACTGGGACATAATGACTCTTTTTGTGAAGCAAAGATGGTATTAGGAGTGGAAGTTGCTGAGATGGGATGGGATTTATCTTTGAGGGCACAATCCTGCCGAGCTCTTACGATGAATAGTGTGTGGTTACGTGAAGAGGGAGATTGGGAGTGGGGTGGACATAAGGAGGGAACACAACTTTTGGGGAATAATGAGAGAGTTTTAATGCCAACCATGCGCAGCAGAAGTAATATTGATCCTATATTGGGGATTAATTTGGAGGGTTGACAAACAAACTCATGGAGAGGAGGGAAAAAAGTATATGAAGGTGAGTTTCATACTTTAATGGAACATGATCTTGAAGATGGAGTGCTGATAGGAGAAGAGGGTAAAAAGCGGAATAGATGGGAGATAGAGGATTTTTTGGATAAAGAGGAGACGACCAACTTGGAGGGAAGGAATAAGAGGTTAGGGGAAGTCAATCATCAAATATTGGTGGCTGCCAAGAGGCAAGCCGACCGGTCGCAATGAAAATATTAAGCTGGAATGTCCGAAGTTTGGGGAGCCCACGGACAATTCGAAGACTTCGGAATGTGCTGAAGTTATATAATCCCCAAATTGTCTTCTTAATGGAGACGAAGATTTGTAAGAGCCGGATGGAACAAATTCGAAGAAGTTGTGGTTTTCTGCATGGAATAGATGTAGATTCAAATGGGTCTAGAGGTGGGCTATGTTTGGCGTGGCGGGGAGGTAATAAAATACAGCTTAGGAGCTTCTCACAGAGACATATTGATGTGATTATAGAAGAAGTTGAAGAAGGTAGTAAGTGGAGATTTACTGGGTATTATGGGTCCCCCTATTCACAAGATAGAACTGATGCTTGGAATCTTTTACGTCATTTAGGTGATTTTAAAGAGCTTCCATGGATGGTTTGTGGGGATTTTAATGAAATCTTATATGGTTTCGAAAAAAAAGGGAGGTTTACCTCGCGAAGAAGGAAGAATGGAAGCGTTTCGTAAGGTTTTGGAGGACAGCAATCTGGTGGATGTAGAATTTACAGGGAATTGGTTTACGTGGGAGCGGGGTAATCTGCCAAGAACGAATATCCAATAACGATTGGACAGGGGTGTAGCAACCGATGAATGACTTTTATTATTTCTTGATTTTCAAATTCAGCACCTACCTCATACATTCTCAGATCATTACCTATTACTTGTGAACACGGAAAAAAGAGAGAATGAGAGAAGATCTAGAAGTTTCAAATTTGAAGCATGGTGGGTTTTAGAGGAATCGTTTCTTAATGTAGTTAAGAATATTTGGGAAAATTCGACAGGAGATTTGTTGAGTAAATTAGAAAGTGTGAAAAGGGGCCTAGAGAGGTGGGCTGGCCAGATACAGTATAATAGAAAGGAAAAGGTTAAGATGTTAACATTCAAACTAGGTAAGTTGATGGAAGCTGAGAGAAATGATGACAATCTGGCAGATCTCATTGATACAAAAATCCAACTCAATTTTGAGATTGAAAAAGATGAGCGTTACTGGGAACAGAGGGTGCGAGTGAATTGGTTAAAGTTTGGGGATAAAAACACAGCTTTCTTTCACAAACAGGCAACACAGAAAAGACAGAAAAATCAGATTCGAAAACTGCAATATGATGATGGGCGAGAAACGGATGAATTAGATAAAATGGAGCAGATTGCTAGATCATTTTTCTTAACTTGTTCTCAGCTGGGAAAAGGGGAAATTATGAGCACATTTTTTCAAGAATTTCGCGAAGTATTTTTGATGAGGATAATTCAAAGCTCAAGGCAAGATATACAAAGGAAGAGATACAAGAAGCACTGGCAGAATTAGGCCCTACAAAAGCACCAGAAGAGGATGGTTTTCCGGCGATATTTTATCAGAAGTGTTGGGCAATAATTGGGGAAGACGTCACAACTTATTGTCTTAATCATCTGAATGGAGGTATGGATATCGACTTAATTAACAAAACAAATATTGTGCTGATTCCGAAGATTGCAAATCCATCAGATATAACTCAGTTTAGGCCAATTAGTTTGTGTAATGTAATTTATAAGTTGTTGGCTAAAGCTATGGCAAATCGTCTTCGGTTGGTAATGAATAAATATATTGATCTGGCCCAAAGCTGTTTTGTTCCAGGGAGGCTAATTTCGGATAATGTCTTGCTGACTTATGAACTCCTACATACAATGAGACACAAGAAGTTGGGGAAAAGGGGATTAATGGCGGTAAAACTGGATATGAGCAAAGCCTATGATAGGGTTGAATGGAATTTTGTGGAAGAAATAATGAAAAAGCTGGGTTTCGATCCGGACTGGGTGGCTCTACTTATGAAATGTGTTACTACAGTATCTTACTCGGTGGTATTAAATGGGAGTAGTGGAGAAACTTTTTTCCCTTCAAGAGGATTAAGACATGGTGTTCCGTTGAGTCCATTCTTATTCTTATTCTGTGGAGAAGGCCTATCCAGTCTTATGAAACTAGGGATACAAGAAGAATCGATGAGAGGAGTTAAGGCAAGCAGAAGTGGTCCTCAGATTTCTCATCTACTTTTTGCAGATGATTGCATATTATTTGGGTCAGCAACGGAGAGGAGTGCAATTTGTTTGAAACAGATACTTCATGAATACGAATTTGTTCAGGTCAAAGAGTTAATTTTTCAAAATCTACTATTTTTTTAGCATTAATACAGAGGAGGAAGTCAGAAGAATAATAACTAGAGTGCTTGGAGTTCGCAGTTCCAATGATCCTGAACGATATTTAGGCTTACCTAATATGGTGGGTAGGAAAAAGAAAGCTACATTTCAGATCCTGAAAGATAGGCTACGGCAACGAATTGATAACTGGAGCATCAGGTATCTATCCCAAGGAGGTAAGGAGGTATTTATTAAAGCAGTTTTGCAGTCTATACCAACTTATTCAATGGCGTGTTTCTTGCTTCCTAAGTCTCTGTGCACAGAATTAGAGGGAATAATTACTAAATTTTGGTGGCAAAACAATAAAAGGAAAAAAAGGGATTCATTGGTGTGCCTGGAAGGATATTTGCGTGCCAAAAGAATTTAGAGGTTTAGGTTTTCGACATTTAGATAAATTTAATATTGCATTATTAGCTAAGCAAGGTTGGCGTCTTATTAATTATCCCGATTCTTTGTTAGCCCGAGTTTTAAAAGCTAAGTATTATCCGAGTGCGAATTTTTTAAATGCTCCATTGGGAAACTTATCTTCACTCACCTGGAGAAGCATTTGGTCACAAGAGGGATACTGAGAAAGGCTTCACTGGAGAGTAGGCGGGAGACTGACATTTTCAAAGGTGTGGGTGATCTCTGGGTGTCGGGTAATGAAGAAGACAGATTACAAAATCATAGCAGAAATGAAAACATCAAATTAGTGTCTGATTTAATTGATGAAAGCAATAGAACTTGGAAGAATGATTTGATTGTCAATACCTTCGATGCGAATACTGCTAGGAAAATCCTACAAATCCCGTTGGTGACATCGGCCTATGAAGATTTTCAAGTATGGAGAGGGGAGCAATCAGGGAACTTTTCAGTGAGGAGTGCCTATAAACTATTACAAGAAGCTACACTGATTCCTAGTAATATTATACAAACTGATACCAAAATTTTTTACAAGAAACTATGGAGCTTAAACATGCCCTCGAAAATAAAAATTACAGTATGGAGAATTTCGTGGAATTACATCCCCACGTTTTCGAATCTTATGATGAAGAGAGTAATTATGGTGGATCGGTACCTTAGGTGTCAACAAGATGTGGAGGATAGCAATCATGTTTTTCGATCCTGTCCTACAACAAAAGACGTATAGAAGCTGTTAAATTTTGCATGGGTACTTGATAATATTTCTTCAGTATGTTGGGAGTGGCTTACCTGGGTTTTTAACCGTGGAACGAATAAGCAATGCTGTCAAACAGAAATAAGTTAATATACGAAGGCAGAAAGCTTAATAGTTGGGATATTACAAGACAAATAACCAGCTACATATCATAGTTAGATGGTATAGAAGAAAGAACACTTAGCTCGGATGCATTAATGAGCTCCCCTCATTCAAAACAGAGAGAAAATGTGGTGATTTATTTTGACGCGGCTTACGATCGACAAACTTTCAGATCTGCGTCGGGTTTGATTGTACAAGACGTGGGGGGTAGAATCTTAGCCTCAAAGTCAGTTCTCCATTCCAACGTAGCGTCTCCGTTCGCGGCGGAAGCACATGCAGGGTTACAAGCCATAAGATTACGGAAGCAAATGGGATTTACTGTTCTAGATATAATAGGTGATTCGAAAACGGTTATAATAAAATGCCAAAGCGCAGATCGGGACAGTTCAAAAATTGGAGCACTTATCAGAGATATTCAAGCAACAAAGATTCAGTTTCAAGAGGTCCGATTTAAGTATATCCCAAGGGCAGAAAACATATATGCCGATCTAATCGCAAAAGAAACGCTTAGTAAAGGAGAGGAGTATTACCTGGAGGGAGGAATTCCAGACCCCATCCGAAGAGAAATGGAGCAGCTTTGTTAGAGGGATTTAGGCCGAAAGAGAAGAAGGAGCGTCTGCAATGCTTGAACTTTTAGTGAAGAAGGAAATGGGTGACCTTTAGAATAAAAGAGGAAGTAAAGCTCTGGGTTGAAGGATAAGAAAGAGTCTGCAAAGGCTGAAATGAAAGAAATGATGAAAAGGGATGACCATTGAAATGAAAGAGAAACAATTAATGCTTTGAAAACGTAGCAGATAAGTTAAAAATCTGAAGAAAATCTGCTATAGTACAGTTGTATCTTGGTGATGGGAAACGATAATTCTAATGGAGACCAGCTGTTCTGACGACTGGAAGATTAGGTGTAGGTTTATTTATTTGCTTTGTCTTTTCATTTTCCTTTTTAAAAATCTGCTGGGCCTTTTGTCATAGGTCTATTTTATTTTCTTGCTTTATTTAAGCCTGCTTTGCTGAAGTGTACCCAATTCAGTAGGTGGGTCTTCTTTGTTACTGAATTTAATTGTTTTAATAATAATCCAGTCATATTTTCAAAAAAAAAAATAGTAATTAATATATAAAGAGAGAGAAAGGGAGGGATAATTATTGGATTGTGGGAAATTTTATTTCACAAGTAGAGTCAAGATTTTGTATTTTTTTTTTTTAATAATTGAAGGATTAGAATAGGTTGCTTAGTATTAAGGGTAAACTATTAAAATAGTCATTTTTGTTTACCTCAGATTATATTTTAGTCACTTATGTTTGAAATGTTACGTTTTAGTCATTTACGTTAATGTGTTGTAACATTTTAGTCACTGAGCCGTTAATTGCTATTAACAATGTAACGGTAAGCTGACATGGCACGTTAAATCATCAATTCAAACAAAAAATTTAGGTTAAATTATACAATTGGTCTCCATATTTTTTCGTTTTAAGCAATTTAATTTTTTTTCTTTTATGTTGTTTTAACTTTATTTTTTTTATTTTCCAATCTCTTCTGCTTCTCTCTTTGTTTCCCCCCTTCTCAATCTCTTTTAATGTAGTTTTTTTATGTTTTCCATTTGTTAAAACTAGTCCCTATACTTTTATTTTTCTTGAACAATTTAATTTTTTCTTTTTATTTCTTTATTTTCCTTTTCTTCTTCCCATTTAGTTTTAACAAATGGAAAACATAGAAAAACTACATTAAAAGATATGGAGAAGGGAGGAAAGCAGAGGAAGAAGCAGAAGAGAATGAAAAAAAGAAGTTAAAAGAATATAAAAGAAACAAATTAAATTGCTCAAAAAGAAAAAATATGGGGACAATTTGTATAATTTAACCTAAAATTTTTGTTTGAAATGATGATTTAACGTGCCACTTCAGCTTACCGTTACACTGTTAACGGCAATTAACGGCTCAGTGACTAAAATGTTACAACACGTTAACGTAAGTGACTAAAACGTAACATTTTAAACATAAGTGACTAAAATGTAACATGAGGTAAACAAAAGTGACTATTTTGATAGTTTACCCTAAGATTAAATCTTAAACTCCCATACTTACAACATACTACTCTTGCCATTGAATTAAGAAGTTGTCGGCCTATTTTTAAATTTTTTAAATACAAAGAGAGACATATTTTAGTATTTTTACCAAAAATATTATCATACTACACAACATATCTTTGATTATTGAATGAATAATTTTTTTGTTAACGGTGGTTAAGATATTTAGGATAAATTATATCAGTAATCACTTAATTATTGTAAATTTTTGTTTTGGTCATTGAATTAAAATAATTACAATTTGGTTATTAACTTTTGAGATTAGTTTTATTTTTGTCATTTGAAAATTAAATAACTAACGGAATGATGATGTAATAATTTTTAATGGTGAAGTATTATACAAAGAAAACAATATGAATATATAAATATATATAATATGAATAAAAAATATATAATAAAATAAATACATGATTATCAAATCTAATCTTGAACATTAAGATTTATTAAATTAAATACGAGTTAAAAATGCGTTTCAACGCAATCAAACCCACATCCTCTTGCATTGGCAACAATGTCCATAACAATTGAGCTAAAACTTAATCCGCACATAAGTTAAAAATTACTTAAGATATAGAGATGCAACTACTTTAAAAATCAAAGTAAAAATAAATGGAAATTGAAATGAAAAACAAAACTCAAATTTAGATAATTAGAAATGAGCCCCAACTGATTATCGAAATCAACTAAAAATAATGGAATCCCAGTATGTATGACCAACACCTTTTATTTTCGAATTAAAACAACGAGTAGCTGAGTTCGATCCTTGTACCCTGATTCCACTTGTTCAGTAAACATAAAGAGTTTTTTGGTCAATCGATCAAACATTTCGTCTATAATATCAATGCTGAAGTGTTTGATGAACATTCCCTCCATTGCTGCCCTAACATGAATGACCCAAGCTTTTATATCAACTAGACCATCTACCAAAGAAGCAGGATTTGTTAACTCCAACATCTCGATGCTAAAATGCCCATTTTTTTCCACCACTGAGGCCATCTCGGCCGGCGACGGAGTATATATGGGCAAGTTAAAGGAATCCACTTCATCTTCACTTATCAGTCCCTCATTCGCCATATCCATGAAGGTTGATGCCATAAAATCATACATTAAACTAGCGGCCAGTTGAGAATAAGGCATTTCATTGGGAAGTCCTGGCATGATGATGGTCATCATACCCCCAGTCACAATCTCCATTGCTCTAGCACACAAAAATTCCTCCATGTCCTTAGCGAATTGAGATGCATAAGCTTGGACAACTTCGTTGGGTGCATTGGTGTAGTGAATCCTCCCTTCGTTCCATGCACCACAATTCTTGTCTAATAACTCTTCTGGCACCTTGGAAAGCCAGTGGAGAGCATACGAGCAGTGCACAAAATGGATAGAGGATTCGGGGAATAATCGGCGGTGAAACGAGCCCGGCACACCGGCTGCGTAATACGGCATTTCCCGAGGGAGAGATGTGAAGAGTGTGTTGAAATCGTTGGAGGGTTGGTCATTGAAAAGTACTAGGAATTGGAGTGTTATGTTGGATTGTGGGCATTGGAGAGTGTACTTTTGTTGTATGAAGTGTACAACATCTTGCATGGCGTCGAAGGTGTTTGGTCCAACTGCACATCCCAAATCTGCAATGTAAATTGTGTTGGATGTAGAAGAGAGTTTTTCCACATCAAGCTTCATTGTAATTGCTCCCTCAATTCTTTCCTTAACCACATTTGCAGCTAATCTCTGCCAATTTGGAACACTTTTCAATAGTCTAGGATTAAAGGTAGAGAATGGAAATGAAATCTTAGAATGAATGCATTGCATTGATTGGTTTTCAACCAAGATGTAGTAGTCGTCCTAGGAAATGGGAAATTGTAGAATGTAAGTGGTCCATGATACTAATTAAGGATTAATGTAATATAGACATCATTATTAAAGTTTTAATATCTAATAAACCATTTTTACCAAAATCAAGAAAAAGTAACACATTGATTATTCATGTTGGACCTAAATTAGCATGAGAAAGAATATTGCATTAACTCGTACAACGGCTTTGCTTTCTCCAAATCATCAGTCAACTTAAATGAAGCTTTTTGTAATCACTAACCAATAAATTTTCCTTATTTTTATGGAAATTAGCTAGGCTCTGTTTGTTTACACATAAAAGGTTTTATGAAAAATATTTTCTGTAATTTTTTGTGTTTGTTTCACAGAAAATGACTTTCAAGTCTACGTAAAATAAGTCATTTTTCTTGTAAAATGACTTATCCTCCTGAAAAACGTAAATCATTTTTCGAAAAAGAACTCCTCTATAGGTAATTTTATTGTTATATAAAAATTAAATTAATTCAAGCTTAATATTATTATATTGATAATAAATTTTATATTTTTTTAAAAATATTTAAAATAATTATTTAATATTTCAATTTTATTTTAATAATAAATTTTAAAAATAATAAATTTAAATAATATTAATATTAATATTTTAATAATAAATATTAATTACAATTATAAATATATTAATAATAAATGTTTTGTAGTATAAAGATTAAAATATGTCATAAGTCTATGTACTCCTCACAAATCTAAAATTTAGTCTTTGTACTTTTATTTTTAAGAATTTAGTCTCTCTGCTAATCTATGTATGTTTGTTTTATTGAAAGTAACTTTTATGAAATATTTTTAAGAAATCTATTAAACAATAGAAAATATTTTACACAAATTCATCCAAACACAAAAAAAATATATTAACTTTTCCAGGAAAGTAAATTATTTTTCAGAAATCATTTTCCGATAGCTATTTTAAGTGAAACACACGCATACAGGTTCCCATTTAAAAGCAATACGTTGATTAGTTCTCATCTGCTGATCTGCAAATGAAGTGCAAACCCGTGAAGGGTGTATCAGCTTTCAAGGTTAAAAAAAACACAGATTTATCATGATTTTAGACCAGCTTCGAGTAGACAATGCTTGCATCATTAATGGTGAATATATATATTTAATGAAAGAGAGAGACCTGAAAGTAGGAGTTTCTGGTATAGCTGTAAGTGCCATCGCCGCCGTTCACATGGAGTGAATCTGGAAGTGGCCGTCTTACGGTTTCACCGCCACCGCCAATGATGAGTAGGGATGGATCAGGGGCTACCTCTGCCATGAGTACTGTAGTTTGTAGTGAGCGTTGATTGAACAAAGTTTAGTGAGATTTGTTTCCATTATATAGAAGTAGGGGAGAAAATTAGATGTCGTGCTACCATATGCATGCTAGCTACCATCATGGTGGAACCAATACTATATTGATATTTTTAAAACATTAATGCTCAAATTAATTAACATCAAAACAAGCAAAAGTATAGTCAAATTATTAATTCATACACACCAAAGACAAGAATCCATTCCGCACTCAACATTTGCGATGTATAAAATTGAGATATCATGTTATTTGTATTCTTTTTAAGATGAATATGTTCAATTTTAAATAATCTTTTTTCATGTACCATTGACAAATGAAGTTTTTTTTTAATTATAAATTGGTGCATTAATGGCACTGGTCCTGCACCATTGTACAGTCAACCCTTAGCTACCTAGCTAGGGTTTTCTTTTTCTTTTTATGGTCCATAATATTCGAGATATATATGTACCAAAAATAAATCGAGATATAGAAGCTGCTTAATCTCTCATGTGGAGGCAATGTGTAGTGCAACTTAAAAGAGATAACAAATAATATATATATTAGACTTAGTTGGTGATTATTTTTTTAAACCTACTACTTGAATTTATATTCTATTAATCATATTAGTATTTTTATAATAATATTATTAGTTTGTGTTGGCGTGACACTACTAGCTAATCAGGTAGTGCCACGTAGCAACATCTCAATATGTCATGTAACAAATATAAATTAAAAAATTTAATATATATAAATATATATAAATTAATTAAAAAGATATATATATTTTTCACATCAAAAGTGAACCTAGACAATCAATTGTCCAGATAGAGATAATTCCAAATGTGTAATTTTGGTAATTTTATATATTTTATTTTTTATAAAATTAATCATTTTTTTAGGTTATTATTATTTTTAAAAATATATAAAATATAAACTTATGAATTTATAAAAAAAATTTAAAGTATATAAAATCCTATAATATATATTGGTAAATGTTTATAATATATATTTATAATATGTGTGTTCATAAATTTATAATATAAAATTTTAAATATATTTTTACGTAAGCCATTATAATATTTTTATAATATTATTTTTATAAATGTACTCGCTTTTATGTATTTATATGCATTATAGGTTTTTATATATTTAGATATTTTAATAAATTTATAATTTTATATTTTATATATTTTTCAAAATAATAATAACTTAAAAATTAATTTTTTATAATTTTTTTTAAAATATATAAAATTACTAAAAATACATTTAGAAGGAATCTGAACAAATAAGTATACTTTTTTTAATTAAAATTTTAATTTATATTTGTCACATCGCACATTGGATTGGCTATCCATATTAGGTCAGCACAAACTAATAATGTTAGTGTGGAGGTACCAGCCTGATTAACAGAATACAAATTCAAGGACTAGCTAAGTTCAAAAAAATAAAACCAACTGAATATAGATGGACAAATTCAGGAGACATGATATATATTAACCCAAAAATATAATAAAGATATTATAAATACAAAAGATTTCAAATTTGATTTTTTTAATCGAATGAATTACTTCACCCATGAAAATAATAAAGATTTTTTTTTTTGGTGAATTATAAGAGGGAGGGTAAAACCCTAACGATAACGCGACTAGCGCGACTCAAACTCAAGCCACACATGAAATAGTGAACACCTTAACTATCATGCCAACATACGAGTTCAAAAATAATAAATATTTTCTTATTGCTCTTTGATTCCTTTCTTTTTCATGTAAGATGAACAGCAACCTTTATAGAAAAAGTGAACAAAAAAAAAAAGGTAATTAAAGAAGAATTTATACCCTAAAAACCAAAGAAGAAGGACCTAGCTAGAAAAAAAAAAGTAATAATAGTACAAAAGATTCTAAATAAAAGCATCTACTTCATAAAAAAAAAAAACATAGAATTGTAGTGGTGCATAATCGAGTTCAATCTTTACATGATGCATGCATAAGTAAAGTCAAAAAATTCTCTCTTTTTTTTTTTTTTTTTTTTTCAACTTTAATTTATCTGGTGGTAACCAATAGGCAAACTATTGCCATGTTCTTCAGGAATATGGCCAACTGTTCATTAACATTTTAATAAACCCTAAACCCTATATATCGACCCTAGCTAGCTATAAGCTAGGCATATAAAAATATATAGCTATTTATATTCTAGGGTTACAACTTTCACTAATATTGATGTATTAAAAGATTCATATCTCTATGTAAACAATGAAAAGTCCTTTAGAGATGATTATTTTTTGCTATCAACTATGGCTCTTGCCGTTGCTAAACATCATTAGGTTAAATTACTTTATAATTAAGTCCCTATATTATAGGTTGAAAAGTTAAATTTTTTTGATACGTTATTAGTTCGAGCCCACACCAAATAGGTGTATGATAAAATATTTAATCACCGCTTAATTTAAGTAAAGACAATTTAATTATTGTATAACACTAAGGTTGAATGTAAAAGAAAATACTGACTTATCATTTAAATAAGATTTTATTAGCAAATTGACCTTTAATTATGTACTCTGATTCTCATTTTGATTCTTAAAGTTTTTTTTTCAGAAGTGGTACTTAAATAATCAATTTTGTCTCATTTTACTTAAAAAAGTGTACAACATCCAATAAAAATTTGACATGTGTCATGTTCTTATTAATTATTTTGTTTTGGGTAAACTAAAATAAAATTGATAGTTTAAGTACTCACTAAATTTGACAAGAAGAGTTAAATGAGTAATGTGGGTGTTTTTATTTTTTATTTTTTAATTTTAATATTATCAAACACATATGATAGTTTTTAGTCCACTTAACCAAATATATACCATACAAGTTTTAAACCGAGAGACAGTTTGAAATTTTATCATTTCAACTAAAACTTTATTTATTTTTTACATTAGTTTTTGTTGTTAAATACAATTTTTCTCTCAAATAATATATGATTGGGAAATCAATAGTGCAAAATTTAGAATATATAAATGAAGTATAGTTGGTAGAACTCAAATTAAAAATAGGTTATGTTATACTATACGTCGATAATAGCAATTGGAATTATCACAAAGCAATAAGAACAAGAAAATAAAAACACGTAGATTTTACGTGAAAAACTCTTATCGAGAAAAACCATTAGTAAAGGAGGAGAAATTCACTAATGTGAAAAATAACAATACAAGAAGTTTTTTGCTACATATGTTTTAAGGGTTAAACAACCCTTTTATAATCAAACGTCTAATAAAAGAAGTATATTCCTATACAGATTCAACTTGTGCGGTAAAAGCTGTACCGCACTCCCGATCAAGTTTAGTGGTTCAGCCCTCAGTCCTTCGTTCTCATAAATCTCCAATTTTACCTCTCACTTTTTAAACTGAGAATCGGGTCACACAAGTCTATAGTTATGATACAGATCTATTATATAGTAGAATTAATATATAGTAGGTGTAGCGGATCAGCTACATATATATAGCTGAGGATATATAATGAAAAGAAAAGAATTGCCGACGTACATGCTAAAATATTAATATTTTGAAAAGTGAAAAATGGCGATAAACGAGGCAACTCAACTGAGCTGGAAACTGAAACCCTTTGTGGGAAACCATTAATATTGGAATTGGGGAAAAATGCTTGCTTTTGTCTTCGAAAAGTCCCGCTTGATTTCTTAAAGGAGACAGACGACAAGATCACTACAGTTGTATTATTTTATTCCTGCATTTAAATCAGGCTTTATATATGTAGCTCAGTCTTTTAATAAATTACTAGGGCTCACTTGGAGAACATGCACAACGTGAATAGTGTTTGCTCCATCAATCACGAGTGTGATGTCTTACAATTCTGGCTTTTTTTTTATCAGAATAATATATTATTTATTAAAATAATACATCAAAAGTTTTTTGACCAAAATAAAATGGATTAGGTCAATTGATATGCAAATTGCCACATCAGTTGGTGATTTCATGTGAAATCAAGGGGTGTGTGAGGATTTGTTAAGGGCAGATTGTCTTCCCATTGGTGTCAGCTTGCGAGGGCATTGGGAAGTCCATATCGGCAATTGGTATGGCATTTTGATAACGGTTAAGTGAAATCGGAAAAGGTTAAGCGAAATCGGGAAATGACATGACGATTTAGGACATGTCTTGTTAGTGCCAGGAGAGCAAAGAATTTCTATTGTCTCCAGGCTCTAAATCAACATATAAGATGATGATTTGGAGGATCAAAGCAATAGATATTCTCTGCTTCCTTAGCATCGACAACGCAAAATTCCATAGACGACAACTTATACTGACATGGAAAATCCGTCAGTAAAAATCTGCATTTCTTATGGATTTTCTCATCTCTTGGTATATATGCAACATATACTGACGGATTTCCTATCCGTCAGTATAGATACTTCTTTTATCCGCCAGTTGATTCGATCTTCTGCACTTAGTGATATTGGCCATTGCTATGATCTACCTTGAATTCTAAAATAATCTAATCCAAAATCTGTTGTTGTTTTTAAGTGAAAGAAACCCAAAGTTTAGTAATTAGTCAAACAAATGAAGAAAAAAAAAGGAAATGAAATTAGAAGCTCACCTATGACATCGACGGTACTATACTGTTAGAAAGCCTTCCAATCGGTCCATTAGGGAAGTCAATCTCGTAAGGCAAATAATTAGCTCTAGCCACAGTTGATTATTATTCTCATTATCCACCAATGAGTCCCCGAAAAATAAAGTAACAATCTTTTCCCAGAACTATATCTAAATATTGTCAGTTTTGAAGCATGCCCGAGCATTAAGGCTTGAACTGCCAACTATAGATCTTCACTCATAAACATAATCCTTAGCTGGCTTCTAATCTTCCTTCTCTCATCTCTGACATACGTTTTATGAAGAAAATGAATTTTTTTTCTAGAGATCAGAAAAAAAAGGGTCTGCATCTCCTATAAAAATGATTTAGAAGATCCAAAACTAAAAATAGCAGTATTTGCCAGCAACAATATGGTGGAGGTTGTCAATCAACATATCTTGATCCAAAATCTAATTCAAGTGATAAAAGTATTATGGATGCCACTGTATTAGGAGTCAAATTTCATTTTGCCTTCTTTACTCAAAAAATAGGTAAATTAGTCATTGTACGTTAAATCAAAGAACAAATCGGTTCTTCTGTTAAAAGTTCTATCATCACGTGATATGTCATGTGTAGCTCATGCTGGTGTATAAGGGTTAGGTTTTTAACAGTAAAAATAGATGAAAATTTTAACAGAAATGACCAATTAACTTTTTGATTTAACATACAGGGATTAAATTGCTCATTTTTTAAGTAAAGAGAGTAAAGTACAATTTGACTCCTAGTACAATGGCCTCTATGGTACTTTTATTGATTCAAGTCCACTATGGTACCTTTGAGTATGTAAGAAATGTTTTGAATCGATTGATTTTAATGAATCAATGATGTTGGCCCTAGAGATTCACAGCAAATAGTAGAGGCACCGATAATGTGTTTTCCAACGCATGATATTGCTGGTCGTATTAAGCATACTAGTGAACTGTGTATTTCTATCCATAAAGTGATATGAAACCATAAAAATGAGCTTTCTCAACACTATAACTTTGAGGGAAGAAATCTAACAAATCATGCATCTCATTACTATCCAAATGTTTGCCATATTGGCTTAAATCTTTCTCTTTTGCAGGAAAACCCCAACATTTGGAAATGGCTAACTAGTCAAGAACAACCACCCGAAGCAGTGACCGTTAATCCTGTAAAAGATGATCTAAAATATAAAAGTTTTGCACTTGTATTTCTTTTATTTCCCAGTATTCTTATATGATCGTTTGGTTGTTTAGGTCTTCTCTGCAGTGCAACAGAAGGTCTTGAAGAACCTCAACAACCGTTCCTCTCCCGAGACCTGAGCAACCCCTGGCCAGCCATGGGTGAAAGGGTGGGATGATATCCAAAAAGGTCGCGATAGCCCAATCACCGGAAATCAGTAGCTTTTCTTTTGCCTTTGAGATAATAGGTTTTGAAGGCTTGTTTCTTTCGAAACAAATTAAGGTTTGTAATATGTAATTTCTTCGATATTGTATGCTAGAATATGAAATAAGGATGGTTACATCGTTGTAGTGAAGCTGGAGATGTAAGAAAACCCTGAATGTATTTGGTATAGGCCTTATTTAAGTTGATCTATAGCATAAAAATTGTGGCTTGAATTGTCATTTCTTTTCTGTGCTTCAGCAAATAGTTGAAAATATTCAACAAGTTGTATAAATGAGAAGTGACGGTTCTAAGAAGCGCCACTTTATAACCCTTCTTAGACCCAATAGAGGGGACTAGATTGTTATGTACTCATGATCACCAACCTGGAACCTAGGTATGGCCCGGATCACCTACCAGCGATCCGATTAGGCCCTATCAGTCGGATGCGTACAGGTCTTGAAGTGGGGGTTCGCCAGAAGGGCCAAGGAGTTCGCATGTGAGGGCTACGAAGTATAACAAGCAGACCAGAACAGTATACGTGTCCAGCATGCATGGAGCCTACTAAGAACGTCAATTCCATGAACAGTGACCATGTGTATAAATATTCAATTGTCCCCTTCAATGGGACACAACGGAAAAACACTCAACAATATTATATGTTGAATATATCGGAATCCAACATTTGTTGCGGATTATCGAGTTATATTTATAATAATCCTGACGTGTTTCTAAGGGATGATGTGAGCCTACAGGCTTAGCACTTTGTGTCTAGGTGTGTTTTTGGAAGGATGTTAGCCTTCGGCCTAGGCACTCAGTGCTTAGGCATGTTCTTGGTTGGATTAGTTCGATTGAGCATTCTAGCGTGTTTTGGGTGAATAACTGTATATCCATATATGTTCATATAGTTCATCAGGCTGAATCGTGATTGTTAAACGATGTAATGACTTGTGTTGATGCTTGGTAATAATTATTTTGCTTGGTAAATGATTTGTAAATATGCTCATGTTACCGATATTATATCGTTATTTGATATTGAATGATCTTGTATAGCTTGAAAGGTAATATGGCTCGTGTATAATGAACTCACCTATTGAATGGTTGTGATGACAGGGTTGATGTTAGTTAATTATTTTGCTATTTAAACTATGATTACAAGGTATGTTATATTGTATTTGACCTATGAACTTACTAAGCTCAATTGTAGCTTACTTTGTGTCGTTTTCCTATTTTCCTGTAGATATTGTTTTACGGAACTAGATGATCAGATCAACTAGAAGATCACACTATCCAGTCTCTTTTTTGGCAGACTTTGAAATCGTTATATTTCAGTTTTGTGGCATGTAATAGGAGTATTTAGTATATATGTATTTATGTGTCAAGGAAATATATATATATGTTTTGTGTTTGTACAAATGATGTATGCTTGATAGTTAAATGGTAAGGTTGTTAATGGCTTATTATGGCAATCTTGAATGTGGATTGTGTATGGTATATAATGGAATGATTTGAAATGTTGATAGGTTGTAATTTTTTATAGAAAGGTTGGTTAAGTGATAGCTTGGTTGGAACATACAGCATATTGGTTTAACCTTTTGCTTTGGATGTTATTTAGGTGTTATGTATAATAGTACTTTTGATAGAAAATGAATTGATGAATATGCCTTGTTAGGTGGTTGTTAGTTGGTGATAGAAGTTATGGTATCTTTGATGATTCATAGGGTAATTGCTTTGCTATGCTTAAACTTGTTTGAAGTAGGAAACACTTTGGTATTAAATGTTGTTTGTGATGGTGCTTTATGACATATTGGTTAGGTACATAGGATAGTGTTTTGAGTTGTGTTTTTGTATGCTTTTGATGTGTTTGAATTGACTTGAATGAGTTTCATGCATGATATTGGCTTATTTTTAGTATGAGTTTAGGTTTTAGATTTGAGTATGAATTGAACTTTCAAACTTGTGATTTTTCACCATCTAGGAAAAAGTATCGAAATCTTGGTCCAAAAATATCGATATTTTACCAAATGAATAGTTTCAAAATTGGCAGATTACAAATTTGGTATCGATAATTTTTACTCAGTATCGATATTTTATAATTTTCATCGATACCTTGAAAATGATATTGATACCTTAATTTGGCAGAATGCCAAAATGGTACCGATAATATTTTCGTATTGATACTTATTTGAAAATATCGATACTTCTTTATTTAGTATTGATACTTTACCTAAAGTTTTAAAATTTTATAATTTGGTTCATATTCATGCTCGAATCTAATTTCAAAGTGGTTTAAAGCTCGATATAGTTTTGTTTTTATTTTTAATAGTTGACGTGTGTAAATAGAATCATTCAATGTTTTAAATTGCACATGATTGTTCTGTATTTATTCATACCATTTCGTAGTTCAGTCCAACGACCGGACCGGATATGGGGTGTTACACACATATTAAATTTTAGTTGCTCAAAGTTTTCTCCTTCTACTCATTCATCTTAACCCAAGACCTTCTCTCTCACAACTTCTCACCTTGAACACTATAACAACCGTCATCTTCAACAATAACTCACCATCAACAAACTCCAAACGCCTAAATCCATTACCGCCATTCACTCAATTCTCAGCCACCGCCTCTACTCGTAATTCAACTCATTTGTCCCTTTCCTTTCTCGATTTCACCCGGAAAAGAAAAAAAAAAAAACCCACAACAATAGAAAATATATTGACAGCAAGAAACCAAAAAAAAGGCAAACCAATCAAAAATAGAAATCATGGTTTTTTTTTTTTTTTTCAATCGATTAAAGGGTTTGATGTAGATTTTCACAAATTCGAATTGTTAAATGATGTCTAGAAACATGGATAGGCCTCAGTCAAGGTTGTGGTCCAATGTAGCAATCAAGTTTCAAGATTGAGCAAGGGCGTTTCATAAATAGAACCTTTATTTTGTGAAATTTAGGGAAACTTTTAGAAGAAAAAAAACCCTAAGAACGAATTTTGAAAAGGGTGATGAGTATTTGGTGTAGAAATCGACTTAAATGAAGATCAAACGATGGTAATTCTGGTAGTGTCAATTATAGTTGTTTTACTTTGTTGGAGGGAAATAGAGACTTCTTCTACATAAATAGAGAAATAAAATGGAAAATTTTTGAATTTAAAAAATGAATTATAGGTGGTGGAGAAAACCAGCTGAACGATTGCCATGTCAGCTCATCATTAGCTATGGTAAAAAGATCATGGAGGCTCCTACAATAGGAGTCAGATTGTATTTGTATTATTGAAAATTGGCGTGCTTGACATAATAATTATATAGTGACACGTGGCGTATAAGAACAGTTTCTAGTCGTAAAAATGAATGGAAATTTTAACAGAATGACCGTTTTGCTCTTTGATCTAACGTAAGAACCTTCATGGTATTTTTACCCATTAGCCACTTAATAGCTAATTAACTTAAATATTCAATGTATTAGATGACTCTTAAAAGTAGTTTAAGGGGCAACACTTGGGTGCATAAGAACTTTGCCACCATCCCCTAAAATATCAAATTACATTTATGTTGCTATAAATTAATACAATAATAAAATTATATAGTGAAATATTACTTTAATTAAGATAAAAACATTTCTTCATCTTTATATGTTACATTTTACAAGAATTTACACATCAAAAAAGAATTCCTCTAATTTCATGCGCCATAGAAGAAGAAAAAAGTGAGGCTTTCCCCTAGATGAAAAATTATACATAAAAACTAGAAAAACTGAAAATCAAATTTAACCCCAATTGATAATTCTTAGATTACTTTATATTTTTGAGAAAGGATTGTATGAAACAGTGACGCCATGTCATTTGTATCCCTTTTCAATAGTTTTATGCCACATCAGTATTCTTATCCTGAATTTCAGGATTTTAATTTGGATTTGATTTTTTTAAGGATGAAAATGCTGAAATTCAGGATGAAAATACTGATGTGGCATAAATCTATTGAAAAAGGGATACAGATGACGTGGCGTCACTGTTTCATACAATCATTTCCCTTATATTTTTAATTTAAAAAAAAAAGATTAATTTACATTTACCAGAGAAAACTTTACATGCAGACTTATCTTACCTTTCTCTAATTGTAGCCTGGCACCCGTAACCAGCCAATACCCTGGACTATTTTCAGGTCCTTTGCACAATTGCGAGGTTTCCACAAACTTCAATAGCTTTGGTGTTTGAACCGGCACCGGCGGTCCGGTAGGGTACACGGAGGAGTCCACCACAACAGCCGCCATCTCCTTTTCTTTAACGGGGTTGCCTGTTAAAGATTGGCTAATGGCTGAAAGTAAACCAGAGGACCTTTGGGAATACCCAGAGGCGGCTTGTGCCCAACTTGACCGCACCACGAAACAATTCGAGACCTTAGAAAACAATAGTCTGAGATGAAGAGCACTCTTGGAACCATGTTTTTTGACATGGAGTTGAGCACCGGTGACGATGAAAGCAGCATCTTTGCCGGCAGTCCTCCATTCTGGGTTATATTTGATGGGGGCCGTGCATATGTGGGAGAACTTTTTGCGGTGAATGGCTTCGAAGAATCGAATATCAGCTTTATCGCCTGATGCTTGCCAGTATTGTGTGTCGTCCATTTTGTTTTCGAATGTTTGTGGTAGTGTCGATAGATGTTGAAGGTGAATAGCAAGCCTGGGGATTAAATTGAAAGCTTTTTAAAAACCCAGAATTTTACTTGGAAAGAAAAAGTCAAATTCTACCATAAGTCCCTATATTATGGTCGAGTGTCATAAATAGATATACCTATTGCATTTCATGCCCTCAAGATATAAGCGCATCCCAGTGACTGGCCTCATCCCTACAGTGACCTGCTAACACTTGTTATTAGTATTTTGTAGGGTCTGAAACATAAAAATTTAGATTGACATTTGTTAGGACATTGGCATATTTGACATTACATCATCAGCACAACCATTAACCAACATGATGATAGAAAAGAAAGGGATATTGTGGGTATGATGTACCTGAGAGGTATTTACATAAAGCTTAGGACCCATTAAGTTGAAGTGAAGAGCTGGTGATGAAGAAGCCCTATTTGTTGAAGGACCTAAAGGGAGGTCATTGTGAATGGGAGCCCAAATCTTTTGTGCTTGGAAGTCAAGAAAGTATCGTAGTTCACCTAGCGGAGGCTTGTCTGCCATTACATTTAAAATTACAACACATCATGAATATGTTGATGAGGTTATTATAGGCTTAGTTATGAAGAAAGTTAAAACTTACATCGAAGGTATAAATTGATGGCATGTGATAAGAAACCTTTGCCAGGGACATTTTTAAGGAGAGAAGTGATTGGAATGAAATTAAAATGAATGGCATCTGGCATTCCTGCAACTGTTGGAAGCCACTCACAATGGCTACGAGCTTCTGGATCACCTCCTCTCTTTGAACCTATAACAGTGATTCCCTACGTAACCCAAAACCCCTCATTCACTAAAATTATAAACTAATTAAACTCAATTCCGACTAATTTTTTTATACATAATTTACATGTGATGAAACTCCAATCTGTACATTTAAAATCCCAAAAACTCAACCTTTACCAATAATGGTCTATTATACCTAATATTAGTATTTAAGCACACTAATGTTAACTTAAACTTTATGCTATACTATTCGACTCTTTATTTTTTAAAAAGATTTCCAAAAATGTAGTGAGACTTACATCTTTGGTATTGATGAAAGGGTAGCCATTCAAGGCAATAGATTGTTGATCAAAGATATTGAATGCCTCTAGTATCTGTATACAAACCATTCACATTATTAAGTGTAGTATCATTTCTCTAAAACTAAGTAGGGAAAAGGATGGTATTGCTTTGAAAAACCTTTTGCTTTTGATCTTTGGTTTTAGGGGCAAATCTGCAGGTGCCTGTAAACAGTTGATCACCAAGATCATAGAGATGTTTTTTGAGCAGTGAAGGCTCCAAATTGGAAGACTTGTCTTGCCTCACCAAAACCACGTCATGGCCACCAATGCTTAGCCCCACAATGACGTGAGTCCCGTATTTCTCAATGAATCTGCCAAATAATTTCCCCCCAGTTTTGGTTTCACATGCATGAATATTAATCAAATAAGGTATATTGGTCACAGTCTTCCATCAACAACCAAGAAGACTAACAAATTTATATATAATTCCATGCATCAATAAACTACTTACAATTGTCAACTAAATGCTAGCCGATGTATAATTTCACTGATACATTATTAGTTTGACTTCCTATGAAAGGAAGGTGTAAAGAAGAGAAACATGAAATGTTTAGTTTTATAGAAATTAATTAAAAAATTTTGAAAAAGGCAGATGTTTTTGACATTTTCGAGTGAGAAAACATGGTATTTTATCCAGCAGGATGAACTGTTCAAATTGATGGGAGTTGAGTGGTGGGATTTTTCTAGTAGCTGATTTTGCTGACTTTAGCTAAACAGACAATTTATTTTCTTGTCAGACAAGGAAAAAAAAATGCCCAACAAATTCTAATTTGACCATTGAATATTGGAGTTAATTATCATTTCATCAAGCAATCTTTTGATAATACATGTACGTGGTACTATAGTGAAACTGAAGGAAGGAGATTTCCATTTTTGTTTGGTCAAGGATTTCAATTTTAGTCTTGAAAAAAAGAGGTTAATTTGCAAATTAGTTATTTTATAGTGTTATATTCAAAGTTTTTGTTGGAATAAAAAAAAAATGTATACTACAAGAAGAAGTCAAAAAAAAGGAAAGCCACTTAGATGAGAGAAAAAAAGAAAAAGAAAAAATTTATAAATAATTTTTTAATAAAAAATTTGTCTTAAATTAATACCAAAAAAGAAAACATTTTATAACATATGTTAACGGCAGAGTGATTATTTTGTAATAAAACGATAACATAAATTATTAAAACGTAACATTTCAAATATAAATAATTAAATATATCCTACAATAAATAAAAGTGACTATTTTAATAATTTATCCCAAAAAAACATTTAACAAAATAAATTAGATCAATGTCCCATCTTAAATAATTAAACAGTTAAATTTAAAAAAAATATATTTTAATAAAAGAAGTTGAGGTACCTTGCTAGGGAATAAGGATCCCAGGTAGAAGGAAGATCGTTAAGAACACGAGGAGAAAGAAGGAGAGGATAGCGATGAATATGAAGATTAAACAAAATAATGTAATATCCATCGATTCCCAAGCATTTGGTATTGGCTGCATCTTTCCCCCATGATCCGCTTTGAAACCCAAACATTGTATTGAATCTCCCCGATGGTATTTTCCCTGGTATGCTACATTTTTTGTTGAAAAACTCCGCCATCTACGTACACACCCACCCACCCACCAATCATACACACACAGATACACTAAGATTATGGGTTTAAAGATTGAGAGGTACATCAACAGAAAAAAAAAAAAAAAAAAAGAGGAGAGAGAGGAAGAAATTGGTATTCATTACCTGATTGAAGTCTAGAATATCAGACTGGTAACGAGTTCGATCGCCCTTATCGCATTTAATATCGATGGGAACATCTTTGATGGAACCGAAACCGGGTACGGCGATCTCTCTTTTATCGGTTTCGTCGAGTAAAATGAGCCTCTCCTTGCCTTTGCAGTACTTGAGTCGAAAATCCATTGTTAAATCGAATCCTCTTCCAAGGCTGCTAAGAGCCTTCTCAACTATTCCAATATTGTTGCTCATCTCGCTTGCCCTCCTACGAAGGAAAAGCTTGTGTGGGTTGTTTAAGAGAACGTGGATAAAGACTGGGTATTATATTAGGAAGTTTCTTCTCTTTCCTTTCGTTTTCATTTCTGGTTTTTGAGCTCAACTTTTGACTTTTTTTTTTTTTCTAAATTTATGATTTTCACATACATACACGGAATTTAATATTTCATTCATAATGCATGTTAAATTTGATGTAAATTAATATTTTTTAACTATTTTTATAAGTAAAAAAATATTTAAATGCTGAATATTTATTGATATGTAGAGTATTTTAGATTAATATGATAGAGATATTGAATTGATTCAAAAATTTACATGCACGACAAGTTTAATTATATTGATAAAACGATTGAATATCGTTAAAATATCCATCATAGAAAAACATACGAAATGGTGTAAGTAGATCCCTACCGTATTTTATTATTTGATCTAATTCTATCTTAGTCTATGTACTTTTTAAACTTTTAAATTTTACTCTCTTTGATTTCAATTTCAGGAATTTAATTCTCTCTACTCTTCTAATTTAATCAATATTTAAAAATATTTAACGTTCAACTGATAATACTATGAATGAAAATCTGCTAATATTCAAAGGTTTGCTTTAAAAATTAAAGTTTAATTGATTAAAATATATTCAAATTTAATAAAAATAAATTAATAATATTATCAATTGAACTTTAATTTTTAAATCAGACAAGTAAAGGCACTAAATTTCTGAAATTAAAAGGAAACAGACTATATTTCAAAAAATCAAAGAGTACAGGGACTGAAGGGAGAATTAAACCTATTTGTCCTAGTGAAATAATTGGTGCTTGAAAATCTCTCTTTTTCACACTAACTGACTTTAATATCATAAAATCCAATTACCATTCTCATTGTTGAACGTGACCAATAACGAAAAAGTCCAAAATTTTGCGTACACACAAGGGTTTTTTTTTTTTTTTTTGCATTATCATTGGATCAGAAAATTAAAATTATTTATTATTTAATTCACATGTAAAATTTTTATAATACCTACCATACCATTTTCCAAATAATCATATTTTAAAATATGCATATTTAATTTTTGAATAGATTTTATTTAGTATAAATTTAATAAACATCTAACAAACTCTATAACTTTTAAAAATAATAATTATATTACATATATTTTATCACAATTTATATTATTTTTTTAAAATTCAAGTGTGACTTTTAAAATTTCAATTCTCAAAGGTAAGCTGAAAAAAGTATATATTAAATTTGGACAAAGCTTGAAAATAGCCTACTTTAGTATAAAGAATAAATAAATCTCACTTTACCTTTTGATTGACTTGAAGACCAATGGATTTAATTTGTCCAAAATAATAAATATGTGTTTAAAATTTGATCCATACATATAGTTCAAGTAAAAAATCGGAACCGTTATTTAATAATAAAAAACTTAATTAATATAATATTAATATTTTAAAATTTTAATAAAAATAAATTAAAATAACTCTATACGTATGAATGTTTACATTCATACTGTTTGTAAGGAAAAAGAATGTTCACATTCATATTACGTGAGACACTTTTGAACATTTGCATGGTAAATATAAACAATTCAGTGGCCGACGTCCTCAAGGAAAAGCCCTTAGAGAGGAAGAACAGTTAATGGCGGCTGCGCATCTTGTAATAACTCCAACAAAAACACGTTTGTGATAAGTATTAAATATTGTCAACTGAGAACTACAATTAAGGAACAATGGCAAAAATAGCAGATGGCAAGCTTTGGTTAAAGCTTTTTCTTGAACCAACTATGGCATTCAATCTCCTAAACCAGAGCACATATTTACGGCTTTTATTTAGTACTAGAAACCGTTTGAAGCCGACAGTTGATAATTGCTTAGAAAGTAAAGTGTTGAATGGGTGTGCTTAGAAAAAGCTGAAAATCTAATTTGTTATTCTCGTAGTGGAAAGGGATAGGGATCACATGAAATCACGGTTCCATACAATCCTTTCTCAAATTACATTAATACTTTATAGTAATAAAGACGAAAGTAATTTGGACTATTTAAAGATAAGTCTTCAATGTTTCTCTATCCAACATCAATAATTTTATCAAAAAATAATATAAAATTAGCCAAACTAAATAAATTAATTCCCAAATTTTAAAATTCGAGATTTAACTCATTATCTAATTAAAATTAATCCAAACAAAATTAGGTATATACACTTGCTGTAGTGTACTGCCAACAAGGAACTATCTTTACTCCTGTGGTTAACAAGTTCAGTTTGGCTGCTTACTTTGTGGGAGAGAACCTGATATTGGGGAGCAGATGTTCTGTTATTGCCCCATTGCTCCAGTAATTTGGGGGCATATTATGCAAAGATACAACATAATTCGGCAAACTAGAGCTAAACATGAAATGCAAAATGGACCATCAACAAACTAGAGGGTAAATTATTTTCTTCTATTTGCTCTTCGTCTTGCTGGGCATGTGTCACGTCTCGCCATAATTTGGCATCCATTCGAGTCACTAAAAAGCAATAAGTACCATCAAGTGGCCCAACCATACTGCATAGTAGTTTTGAGCCTACACGAGCCCATCAAACCATTGGAAGATTCTAGATGAATGTACGTAAGCTTGTCCACATTTGTTCACACTCCTTGTATACCATTTATTATGAATAGTTTGAGAGTTAATAAAAATTAGATCTTCACCGTCCATAGTAGACCTTGTAACTTAATCTCAACTGTAGATTCTTTAGAGCTTTGCCTATAAATAAAGGGTTTTCCACCTGTATTTGTGCACACACAAGTTTTTGAGTAATTATAGCTCCCACTCTCTGAAACTTTTGTTGTCGATTGTGCTTCACCAAATTGTTGCTTTTCTTTTTCCTGGGACAAAAGAATGCAGTCCAAGAAGCTCTTCAAAATGATGCGATGGATCACCTTAACAAAGCAGGCTGTGAGCAACAACAAAATAAACCAGAAAAATGCTGCAATGAAGTTCCTTAGAATAACCAAAATCCATCGCTAGGCACCAAAAGACCATGCCCAAAAACTAAAAGGAACCCAAAACAGCGCTGCACCAAATTAACATGGGGCCCAAGCTCATCCTGATCAAATATCTCCCACTGCATGCACTTTTTCAATTCCATTTACTAACCCAACGTAAACCTTATGTAGCGACTGTTCATCTTCAATGTCAACCGCCATCAAAAGAGACTGGGATGATGAGCGAGATGAGGTCATACACTCCCACCCTCTTTTGGATTTAAACTTGTAATCCCACATAAATTCAAAAACACGAATCGGGCATCTGATGTCATCGCAGTTGACAAAAATAGTTTCATCGATCCTCTTCTTCTGATGATTAGTTAAAATCAACCATGTTCAAAGTATCCCCGTCAATCAAAACTAAATCTCCCCACATTTCTGCAATTCTTTTAAAGGCCTTACGGTTCCACACATGAAGAGGAAGGCCATAGATCCCAAGCCATGTAACTCTTTTCTCGATGAGCGAAGAAGTAGTCCATGGCACACTCAGATAACTGAGACCAGTTTGAACCCTCCTCTTGTCTAGTTTTATCATCGGTAAAAATCAACAAAACGTTAACAAATTCCCTGATATCCATAGTTTATGAAGGGGAAACTAAAATCACCTCAATAGTTTCTACAACATATTCAGAGAGGAGAGGAATGATCGTATCATTTTAGTTTCAATGAACTTATTGTTTTTCCATAATTCAGGCCCATAGCCATGAGACAAACTTATAATGTTTTCACATTTGATGTGTATTTTAGCCTGAAATCTCAATGGCCTTAACCTTAGGTTTCTTGTCTTCCTCCTTGGGGACCATTTTCCATGCTAGCCTTAACTTGATCCATCTTAGCATTCTCAGGCAACCTCAACGTCCTCAACAACTTCCCACTGCTCCTCTCAACGTGGTGCCACTTGTCCTTCTTCTTTTAGTGCTCCTTGCTTCTCTCCCCACTTATCTAAACAACCCTCCCTTCTTCAGCCCTTGAAGGATTGCTTTGAACACGTGAGCTTTGGGTGTTTCCTTCCAATCAACCCTCGCGTTGGCAATGGCCGAAGCTTCGCATGCTGAAGATGATGATGGCACAGTGTTTGCCAATGCAGAGTTGAAGAACACATCTAAAGGATCCCATACAGAAAATGGATCGAATATGTTGGTTCTTGGGCCACCCAGAAGGCTAGGAATTAAAGAATTCAATCCCAAAAAATAAGAAAATGAAAGAGGTCCAGGACTCGATTGATAAAGAGAAAGCAAAATTAGAGGTTAAAATTAGTAGTTGACTTACCAAAAATGAAATTAATAGTTTGCTGAGCATCATTATAGTTTACTCAAAATTTCATTAACTTCACATAAAATCTTTTAACTCTATTATCAAAATTTACCAAATAATAATCCTTTCCAATAATATAATATAATTAATTTATTAAATTTATAACACAATAAATATTAAATTGCAGATTAAAATTAAAGATGTTCATGGGTCACTCAAGCCTAAGTATAATATTAATATACTTTATGTTTTCTCAACTCGAACCGACCCACAATATGAGCCTAAAATTTTTCTCAAGTCTATTTTAGACCAGTCTATTTTTTTTTGAATTTTTTAAAATATATTTATATTATTTTAATTTAATATGTTTTTATTTATTGAAATTTTTTATATAGTCATCTTAACATTATTTTAATATTTATATTATAGTAGTATTATATATTTAGTATAAGTTGTTTTTTAATGTGTTATAAATTACATAATATATAAAAAATAACATAATATAAAATATTATAAACTTAAAAATGGCTCGGGCTTGGACCTTGAATGTTTAAGCCCAAACTCGACCCATATTTTAAATGGGCCTAATTTTTTTGTCTAAATTCATTTCTCAAGCTTAATTTTTTTATTCAAACCCTCTCAAATTTCATATGGGTATTCGGACCTAAATGGGTAGCCCGACCCATAAACAAATTTAGTTAAAATATACTATTAGTCTTTATATTTTTATCCTTATACTTTAAATCTTAAAAATTCATTCACTTTAAAATATTTGTTGAATCATCATTCTGACAAAAACTTGTTAACTTAATATATTTATTTTTCATCAATTATATGCCACATAATATAAAGTTGATAAATTTTGATAAGATTCTCGTAAAAGAATTTAATTTTTAATTTTTTAAGGACAGATTAAATTTCGAATTTAATCAAAGTTGAGGGACTAATAGTACATTTTGACCAAAGCGAAGTAGCTAACAATTTCCAAACTTCACGCGGTTGAACGGCCAGAAGCGAAGCAAGGAAAATCCATATAATTTCCCCATTTTTACTATAATTTCCAGTTTACCCTTCTCATGCCTTTACCAAAGAGTCGTACTATAAAAATGAAATTGCTCACACTATTCTAAATACCAAATTTCTTTACTTTTTTTAATTAAAATTCAATTATGGTGAAACCGAGTGAAAATGGGTCTCAGTCAATAGCACCTTTTCTAAAAAAATGTTATGAAATGGTGGATGATGAGTCTACTGATGCGATAATTTCATGGAGTCAAAATAATGATAGTTTTATAATTTGGGATATGACTGAATTTTCAGTTCATTTGCTCCCTAAGTTCTTCAAGCACAGCAATTTCTCCTCTTTCATCAGGCAACTCAATATTTATGTGAGTCTCCCCCTGCTTCTTCTTTTAATGGGTATCTTACTTTCTCAAAAAAACATGTCAGAATTTGGGGGGGGGGGGTGTTTGAGTTTGGATTTTGGACTTTTAAATTGGGTTTTGAGTGTTTTCTTTTTATGTCTGTTGTGTTCTTGTTTTCTTGTTGAAGCAAGTCTTTGCTATTCTTATGATGGAATTTTCTTTTGATGATTTGTGTTTTCCTTTTTTGTTGCTTAGGTTTGTTGTTAAATTGCTTTTTTATTAGTTGTGTGTTTGGTTTAATTCTTGTGAGAGCTTGGTTGTGGTGTTCAAGTTGCAGTTACTGGGAATTTAAGTTTCTGAGTGTAAATTCATAGAGGATTGTTGCTTGTTTTCAATTTCTAATATATAGGAAGAAACTAGAAAGGAATATTTGCTAGCACTAGCAGTATTTCTGGGTAAATTTTATGACTCAATTTTGCTTCAATGGTGAGGTAATTATTAGTTTGAAGTTTGCCAAACTAGAAAAGGCTAAAATGGTATTGACTTAGTTTCTTTATTTTGTAATGTTGAGACAAACAAAGTAGAACTAGGTTTTGCTAGATAAGTCATTTGGTTTTGATGGGATATGGTTCAGTTCAATTGAAATTGCAGTGTAAAATTTCTTTATGGTAGCAAGAAAATTAGGTTAGTAAAGAAAGAAGTATGGGAAATGGAAAATTATTTGCTGTAGAATGTTGAAAGAAAATGATAATTAAGCATATTCCACAATATGCATTTCTCCATTTTGATGCTTACTCTATTTTCTAATTTAAAAATAAAGAGAAGAAAATAACTAGTTATTTTGTATCATTAGGCCAATATTAGTATGCTCAAATTCATTAGAGACAGTCTACTGATTGACAGTGGCTAAATTTTGGAGCCCTTCCAATCCTATCAAAAAAGTATGTGGGGGTGAAAGTGTTGGTCGAGTTAGGAGACTGTAATACCATTTATGGTTACCCTCCATGTTACTCGGGATATTGGAATATTCCTGACATAGATATGTTCAAGTTTTACAATGTCCAGATATGCATCAGATACAGGCTCTGATTAACATAGGTTACCTTTTTTACTAAATTTGTTAGAATTGGCAAAATCTAAATGTTGTCTACTATCCTTTAAGTTAAATTTTGGAAAAATTGTTGAAATTAATTGGACTGCTGTTTTTTTATCAGTCATTCACTCTCTCTTTTCCTACTCATTTTGGCACTTATTTGTTTTAGCACAATGAAATGATTAATTGATTGGACTGTCTCATACAATTTTAATGATTTATTGCTTCTTGCTTACATTGGAGGTGTATAAGGTATTTCTGCATGTTTGTTCTACCTTTTCCATTTTGATTTTGTACTTCATTGCCGGGTGGAAGAGCGGCAGAAGCAAATGCTTATCTTTGGCTTTTTTTTTTAATGCTAGTATTTAGAAGGTACTCATAATGCTTGGATTTTTTTGTTTGAACTGTTAATTCATTGAAAACATTAGTAACCCTTAAAGTTTTTTCCAGGGTTTTAGAAAAATTGATACAGACCGTTGGGAATTTGCAAATGATGGATTCGTCAGAGGTCAAATGGACTTGCTTAAGAATATTGCTAGACGGAAACACTCCCCGGGATCTGAGCAGCGTAAACCATTGCAGCAGCAGCCACTACAGCAGCTGGAGAACACTGTTGGATCATGCGAAAACAATGAAAACACTGCACTGTGGAATGAAGTTGAGAATTTGAAGACTGATAAAAATGCTCTGATGCAGGAATTGGTTAAACTTACGCAGTTCCAGGAAACTGCAGACAATAAGGTTCTTCTCTTGAAGGAACGTCTTCAAGGAATGGAGAAAAGTCAGCAGCAGTTGTTATCCTTCTTAATAATGGCTATGCAGAGCCCCGGCTTTTTGGTCCAACTGATTCAACCAAAAGAAAATAATTGGCGCATGGCTGAACCAAGCAATATGCTAGAACAAGTTACAGAAGATGGTGAACCAATTGCTTCTGATAATATGATAGTAAGGTATCAGCCGCCGATGGATGGAACATCAAAGCCGGTACTCGCACCAGTGGTAGATTGCGAAAATCCTCATGAATCGGATAACTCTTCAGATGGAATAAAAGATTTTTGGATGAATATTGATTTCGTGAAAGTGCTTATGGATGAAAGTCATACACCTTTCATTCCCCCAGATTTACATGATGATGGTGCGTGGGAAAAACTTCTTTTAGGCAACACCTTTCTAGAGAATAATGACAATGGAAATCAAGATAAAGAAAGCCCCATGAACTCTGGTATGGAAATGGAGGTAACATATTCCGAAACCCATTCAGAAAAGTCGTGTAGTTTTGAACAGTTACTACAAAATATGGGGAAATCCCAAAACCTAGAGATTGAACCACTTGTAAATGGATCACCATTAGAGAAATCTCCAGACTTGGAACTTCTAACAGACCAAATGGGCCATTTGACTTCCGAGAGTACTAAACCGCACCGAACTCCTTAGAAAGGTACTCTTGGAAACCTTTTAGCAGAATGCCTATCCTATATCCAATTTATATACATTTATTGTCTTCTTTTCATTACACTATATCTAAATACATGCAGCACGATCTTCACAAAAGGGCTGCCTAGCAATATATAGAACAACCAGTGAGTAATGGAGGATGATATATGGTAGTTTACCTTTGTTTATGCCTAGTAGTTGTAGCTATCAAAATGAAGTTATCATTTTAAACTTGTTGGTCCATTTCTAAGTTATTTATAAACATAGGTTAGATATAATCCTTAAACAATCTCTACTATTCATCATAATACCAATTATGTATTTGCCTGAGAATATCTGTCCATAGAGTCCCTAATTGTTATTCGGTAAGTGATAGTTATTGGGGCCGAGATGTTTGAGCCTGAATCAATACGGGACCATTATACATTCCTCCCTTTATTTTACTTTTTGTTTTTGTCCTTTTGCGTATTCACTTATATGGGGATAGGAGATTCCTTTTTGGTATTCAAAAGGTATATCTTCTAAAAATAAAGAAAATAATATTGACACGTGCTCCAGAAACATAATAATAAATACATTGAATCTTTTGCAAGTTAGTTTGTTATATAATTTAGATAAATATATAATATCTTACACATGTATGAATGCGGATTGGCAGACACTTGTTCATGTCGAAATGGTGATTTACTCATTCGTACAGGTAAAAGGAGAGAATTACATGAAGATCTGAGATTTTAATCTAACTACCAACATGAAAAATATTAAAGGAATCCCATATTTTCAGTTCTTAAAAACAAAGCATAAAACTTCTAGGGATGGATAACCTTAGCTATGCCAAAAGCAGCAGCAGATGCAATGGCACCAATGAGAGCAGTTTGGAATGCACTTTTGACCGGTTTGTTGCCGGTGAAGTAACCTTTGGCGTAGCCGAAGATGAGGAGTGCAGCAATGGTGATGACCACTGATGCAGCCATCGCATCCTGGGCTCTTGGAATGAACATGTAAGGAAGGAGTGGCACCAATCCACCCAATATGTAAGAAACGGCAATGTTGAATGCGCTTTGTAATGCTCTTCGTGGATCTGGCTTCTCTAACCCCAGCTCAAACCTGCATATGTTTACAGCAGTGTTTTACCAAATATGTTGGATTTTATGAAAACAATGGGTTCCATCTATATCCAGCAAAATGTTCTAAAAGAATAAATCTGTACATGATTCCACTCCCATTGAAGGAGGGAATGAATGTGTGTTGAAAATATATGGAAATCTTTGTTTGTAACCAAAAAGAAGAGATTTTTTTAGAAGAAAAAATAAAAAAAAAGGCCCCCCAAGTAGCATGCCAGAACCTGTTCCAGTCTGAAGCGGGCCACATGGGGGCACTTTCTGAAAACAGAGAAAAGAGCATTGATCCGAATATTTCAAAAAGCAAATTTGGCATTTTGCTCCACTTTTGCGAGTGAGAATAGGGCCACACATTCACTCAATTCGTCAAACACTATTCACTATTGATTATTTACAATCTGTCTATATTCATTCCCATAGAGGCGGTGTGGTGTCAATGAGTCAAAATGCCAACTCAACTGTGTAGTCCTTTTTGTCTTTTGAGTTTTGAGTTTTCATTAGCCTATGGCCAGGAATTGCTTAAATCATGGATTCCACCCGTGAAGCAAGACATTGGTTCAACCCTTAAACTGGAATCAAAGGTTTTCTCTATTTACAACATCGAATTCTTATCATTACAATTTTAAGCTATGAAAGTATGGTAATAATTACAGGCATACGTGATAAGCAAACTTACTTCATCATGAAATCAAGCCAAGCTTGAGGCCTTTTTCTTAGGGCATTCACCACAGGTGCATATTCATGTGGCTCTACCCCATACTCTGCTAGTATTTCAGCCACCTCAGCAGCCTCTGCATTTTCAGCCACGACACAATTTGCGACACTCAAATGAATCTCAATCCTTAAGTAACTTAATCAAATGACTTTAATTTTTTTTATTAAAAAATTTAATTATTACCAACATCAGGCACACTGATAATTTCTTCTTCCTCTCTTTTCAATTCCCTCGCGTAATGATCGGCTTCACTTTTAGCCGCAAGATACCTGCAGAAATGGAAAAAACTACGTAAAATCCTAATAATAACTTTCACTCTTTTTCTTGCAGTTTCTTAGTAACCAAACAGTACCCATTTTCGAACTTATCAAAACAATGAGAAGTATATATAGAGTTACCCGCCAAGTCCCATAGAGATGGCTCCAGCGGCAACCTCAGCGATACCAGCGGTAATAACAATGGAAGAAGAGGCATTGGCGCCAGACAATCCGGCGGCAAGAGCAAAGGGCACAGTTAAACCATCGGAGACGCCGATGATGATGTCGCGGACGATCTCTCCGGCGGTGAAGTGTTTTTCCTTGTGGTGATTGAGAAGGGTTTGCTTCTCGGGTTCAATGGTAGCTCTGCTGTTTTGAGCAGCCATGCTTTTTGGTAAGTACTCGAAATGATGAAATAGAATGGGGAGTCGTAGAGAAATATGAGCGGTGTGTGTTTTATATACAAGGATTTGTACCAAAATGGGAACAACGTTTGTGCTTCTTTGGCAAGTGTTCACGTATTCCAAAATTGTCTACTTTTTTACTAAATTTTATCGTCCATTCTTGGAATTTGTGATTATGAGTACAGTTTTTATTTTTTTAATAATCTCCCTATCATATACACGTACTCTTAAGATAATATTTAGAATTACTCATAGTCTCTTTTCACCCCATAAATAAAAATAAAAGGATAATACGCTTCAACACACTCGAATTCTACGTCTTTCTGCATTGACAACAATTTCTATACCAATTGAATTAAGACTCAATCGACATTTTGAGGTTTTGTTTTACAAAAATAAATGCATAAAAATACAAGCCCAACTCTAATTATACGTAAATTTGAGTCATAGCTTAGTTGACATCATTATTATTACAGCAATCTAATTGCATTTTAACTCTAATATCTTCTAATTAGTTAGTTTGGGAGTTTCATTTTAGTAACTCAAATATTAAATCTATAATGACGGTTAACTATACACATCACATCATGTTTGCATTTTTTTTTTGTCACTCAACTTTTAGTTTATTTTCATTTTGGTCACCCAAAAATACATTTTCTTAAGTATTGATTTTGGTAAAATAATCAATGACTAAAGTGAAAAAGTGGTAGAAACTAAAATAATAACAAAAAATTGTCAAATTGTACTTGTTTATCTTATTGTCGAAAAGTATAAATTTGTGTTTTAAAATATAAATTTTTAAATATTAAGATTCAAAATTATAGCAACAAACCAGTTGACATTATCGATGAATAAAAAATTTTCAACAATTTATTTAATTTATTTTTATGTTTTGGAATTTTTTTAATAATTATCAATGAAAATTATTTTCTTTAATAGTTGTCTACGAAACTCAAATTTCTTTTAATTATATATATGATGTTGAATATGTCGTGCTAAGCTAAAAGTAGGGAAAAAAATCATTGCAATTAATTAAATTGATTAATTTTATCTTCCATACCAAACAAAACTCATAATTTTTTTTATTACTTATTCATCTAAACGAAGAACAAGCAATTAATAAATTAATTGCGATGATTTTTTCTTTTACTTTTACTTAGCATGGAAGAATAGAGATTATAAAATCAAAAGAAATTTAAATTTCGTAGACAATTATTAAATACGAGTTATTTGAGTTGATTTTGTTAAATTTAAAATTTAAATGGAGATTAAATTAATTAATTTTAATATTATAGTAACAAATCGGTTGATATTATCAATGGATTAAAACATTTCAACAAATTATTCAATTTATTTTGATGTTTTAAAATTTAAATTTTCAATATTAAAAAATTTAAAAATTTCGACAATGGGATAAACAAAGTACAAATTAAAAATTTGTGTGTATTATTTTAGTTTCTAACTTTCTATCACATTTTCGCTTTAATTCTTGATTTTTTTACCCTAATCAATACTTAAAAAATATATATATTTTGGGTGACCCATATAAAAATGTAAACATGATGTGGCATGTATAGTTAACCGTTGTTAGAGATTTAACATTTGGATGATTAAAATGAAAGCACTCTAAAAATTAGATGACCAAATTGCAAGGATTTTATCGAGTGACCAAAATGAAAGTGTTCTAAAAATTGGATGACCAAATAGAAAATTTACCCTATAAAAAAACCCCGATATTACAGGGTTAATTCTATCAGATGTCCCCCTTGACTATCCTTTCTCTAATGTAGTATTGGTGCCAACTTATTCAGTGTCTCCTTTTGCAAGGTAATTGACTGCCTGCAATTTGCAATGACAAAGCTTGACAAAGAGGCTTTTACGACCCTCTTAATGGTGCTTTGGTTTTGGTAGCTCTTCAATGTTCGTAATGTGGAGATTCCCCAGTGGAAGGTGATGGTACCACAAAGTTTTTTGTTTAATTGCCAATTGAGTGTTTGTTTTATTGACATCGGCACTGTTACCAGTACAGGAAGACATGGATTCCAGTGCATTGAAATATATTATTATCCGATTAAGGGGAGGGGAGAGGCTATGGGTAGTTCTAGATATTGTATCAAAAAGAGCAGATATGATAAAAATTTATTGAAGTCGTATTTTTTAAAAAAAAAAATTTATTGTTCTGATCATATATGTTTTTATTGACATAATACTTAAAACCACCCATAACTCATCCTCAACACATAAATAGAAAGATAATGTGTTTCAATGTACTCAAACTCATGTATTCCTACATTGACAGTAATGCTTATGCTAATTGAGCTAATACTCAATCAATCAATTAAAGTCATATTTGCATACAAATTTATATGGATATGCTCATATGCACATAAAATGGAAGTTTATTTTTGCATATATATAATATACTTATTATTTGAACAAAAAGCTATATGTACTTGAAAATAAGATGAGAACATAGGGTGAACAAAATTCAATTTGATTCAAAAAAATTTGAATTAAATAATCCGATTTGAGAATATAGACGTTTAATTCAAATTTTGAATTAAATAATTCGAGTTAATCGAGTTATTCACATCAGCTAGAATAAAAATCAAAATTTTCAGTTCAACTCAAATATGAATTACACAGTTCGAGTTATACGTAAATCCGAATAAAAAAAGACAAAACCACATCATTTTAATAAAAATTTTACCTTTTATAAAATTAAAAGTTAAAAAATAAAACTACATCGTTAAATAATTAATCCATGTAAACACAACATTAAATATGAATAATAAAATCTGTCAACCCGACTTGATTTGATACAAAAAAAAATTTCAAATCGAGTTTTAATTGCTAAAATAAAATTCATCAACTCGACTAATTCAAAATCGAATACTCATCCCTACGAGAACAAGAGATACTTTAGCCTCGTACAATTAAGAAATAAAATTAATTTTCCAACTTAGAAAAATTGAAAGCTTATTTCATAAGAAGCGTAAATCGAAATATTTATTTTAATATATAAAAACATTTTTATAGATAATTATCAAAATAAGTCGGCATAGAGTTTCTATAAAAGTAAATATAATCAGTAAATTTACAAACCAAACTACTACTCAATATAGATACAGTACTTTGAGCAAATCAAATGCAGTGCCGTTGGTGGTTTAAATAGCATTTCCCTAGTTGAATACATAAACACTACAAAAGTTTCATAACATAACAGCACCAAATTTACTTGGGATTTCTTAGAACAATTATAACAGAATCTCCCCTAAGGAACATCTTACTGATGAATCTGTCCTTGTTAACTGGTAGTGCCTTCTTCTTGCCTTTCCCGGTCTTCGGTACCTATACCGTAATAGAGAATCAATTTAACCTCTGTATTTGATTGTAATAAGATGAAGGCAAACAAAAGGAGGAAAGAAAAACAACCTCAGTCCACATTTCCCTGACATTTTCCAGAACCATGTTGCAGTGGCGATCGAATGCTCTCACTCGGCCGAGAAGCTTTTTGTTGTTGCGACAGTTGATAAGAACCTGTTTCCATAACGCTAATTTCAGCTCTAGATAAAGCACATTTACAAGTATTGCTAGGGGGTACGGAAGATGGGCTTATTACCTGAGTGTTATTTTTAACACTCATCATCAAAACGGACAGCGGTCCAGTGTTAAACTCCTCTTCCTCATTCTTTGGAGTCTGCAGGTAGATAAGCAAACAAGAGATGAATATCAGCAAAGATTCATACAAGAAATGCATTCTTTTTGTTTGAATGGAGGGGGAAAACTGCAGTTATGACAACTTACATCTTCTTCCATTGGCCGACTGCAAAAAGAGAAGCAAACAAAGGAGAGGGTTAGTATACAATCTACGAAATGCAGCAAGCAACTTTTTAATGCTACTAAATGAACATGGAAAAGGAAAGAAAAAAGGATAAACCAATTAGTACCTCATTCTCAAAAACAGAAGTCTTTAGTGATATCTCTCAGTAAACCTAACACAAAACCTGCAAAAAGTATGCAAATTCCATTAAAAAAATCAAGAAACTCTTACTACACTTGAAAATGGAAAATTTTTCTATGCTTATGTAACCACATGAATGATAGATTTGTCAAAATATTTGTAGAAAAAGAAAATGCATAACTACACAAGAACTACAAAAATTGCCCAACTGGAAATTACAATATTATGGCTTCACTGTAAATTGCCCAATGAACACAAACAAACAGAGTATTTGTCAAAATCTATGCAAAATCTATTCACATGAATACTCAGACTTGGGTGTGAGTATTTGGACAGAGCATGTTAAAAGATCATGTCTCCAAACCCATGTCCGGTTAGGAGTTAGACATTGGTGTCCAACACAGGTATTTCAAGAAAATCAGAATTAGGGCAACATAAGAGAAAAAGGTATCAAAATACAATCTATATTGAAAAATCTTCTGAAACTCTTCAGCTCAGGTCTCCATAAGATTTCAGCATTTATTAGCTCAGGAGAACGAAAGTTTTTATATTAAACATCATCAGAGTGACAGAAGACCTTCAAATGTCTAATACCGTAAAGGTCAGTTGTAAGCTATAGTAATAACCAAAATGCAAAACAAATTCTTAACCTAAATCTAATTGAAGAACAAATTGTAGCTAATTCATATCAACCTCTTCAGTTCAGGTCTCCAGAAATTTTCCGCATGGATTTTCTCGGAAGAACGAAAGTTTCTTATTTTCAATCATCCTCAAGGAAAAAGTGATACAAAAATGGCAAACACAAATATGACAGTAAATAGCAAAAAACAAAAACTACAATGTCTCTTCAGCTCAGGTCTCCATATAGAAATTCCGCACAGATTTTTTCTCTCAGAAGAACGAAAGTTTTTCAAATTTAAATCATCATTAGAGACATTTTTTCCTATCGATAGAAAACTGAAAACCTAAACAGCAAAAAAGAAATCCATGAGAAAGTAAGGTTAAGTAAAGAGAATAGCGGAGATTTACCTGATTGGCACCTTGACCGATGAGATCTGATTTCAAACGAAGCACAGTGGAGAGCCGTTTTATAGAGACTCCTCCGGACGACCAAAAGAAAAACCCAAATGTTCGCTTCAAATTAGGGTTTTGTTGTTGGGCCTGAAACTTCTATTTAGTTACTATTAGGGTTTGAAGATTTGGGCTATATAGTTTGTTTAGTTTATGGGCTTACGCCTTTCAGGTAATAAATTTCCTTTTGCAGTGCAATCACAAATATTAATACCTAATAGGATTTTTTTTTAATTATTTTTAATTATTTCTTAAAATTTATTTAAAAATTAAAAATAATTTATTTCAAATTAAATTAAATTATTTTATTTTATTAATTCCATTATAAATTCTGATAATATCTGCTTCTTTTTTACCTAATACTTAAAATTACGCATAACCCTTCCTCAATTTATAATTAGAAGGATAATGCGTTTCGTAGGGGTGTTCATTCGGTTAACCGATCCAAAATAACATTAACCGAATTAACCGACCTTTCAAAAATTTTAACCGTTAACCAAACCGGAATTTTTTCAAAAAAATTAACCGAACCGAAATTTTTTCGGTTAACCGAAAATTATATGTTTTTTTATTTTTGGTTAAAAATTAACCGAATTAACCGAAATTAATCACTACATAATTAAAAAGATTACATAATTTTAGTTTTAGTTTTAGAATTTTATTTTTATTTATTAAATTATTTGTAATTTTTATGATTGAGTTGGATTGGGTAATTGGGTTGGGTTAGATATTTGGGTTTGGATTGGGTTTAGGGATTGGGTTTAAATGAATAGTGGGTCTATTTATATATTATAATTTTATTTATTAATTTTTTCGGTTAAACCGAAAAAATTCGGTTAATCGACCGGTTTCGAACCGAATTAACTGTTAACAGAAAAATCACAAAATAATTAACCGACCCCCGACCGAAAAAATTCGGTTAACCGACCGATTAACCGAATTTGGTCGGTTAATCGAATTTTTTCGGTTTTACCCAAATTTTGCACACCCCTATTTCGGCGCACTAAAACCCACATCTTTCTGTATCAACAATAATATTTATACTAATCGAGTTAAGACTCAATTAACTAAATAAAATTATTATTTATTGCTTAAAGTGTTAATTATTATTAATAAATAAGATATAATCCAAAAAATTGAAGATGGGGACAGTCTCAAATCACAATGATGGAGCAGACACCTTTGAAATGAGAAGATAATATAACACAGAATAAACAATGATTACACAGAATTGTGGGGATTCATTCGCCCACCACCTTTTCATTTATCATGTTTTCCATTAAAATGAAAATTAACTCAACTATTATTATTATTATTATTATTATTATTTTCATATTTATCTACTCCTTTAATTTGGTAGAATATATATTCTCACAATTTTTTTCTGCTTCTCTGTGCTTTTAAAATAAAAAGTTGAGCCTAATTTGCCTACAACACCCTATCAGAGTTAGGGTGAGTTTGGATGGACGGTGCATTTATCTGCGGTTAGTGTAAAAACAGCAGTGACAGTGAGATTAGATATTGTAGCGGTACTGTAGCGTGAGACAAAAAGTAAACTAAACGCACCGCACTGCACTCAATCGCCCATCCAAACCCACCTTTAAAATTAAATTGTATATTTTTACGGTAGTAAAAATATAATTTCACTATTTTAACACCATATATATTTATAATTTTAAATGATTAAATCAATTTTATTATCATTTTTGAGAGCCAAAGTTCTATTTAATTATTATTAATTTAAAATTTTATAAATTATAAAATGTCTAAAAGGAAATACTCATTTTAAAGGGCTGAATCGTGCTAGCCCCCCTGGCTCCACCCTTGTACTCAGGGGCGAAGCCAGGACAATTTTTTTGGGGGGCCGGATGAAATTTTAATTTTTTATAGTTTATATCTTTCTAATTTGTAAATGATTAAATCGAATTTTTATAATTTTAGGAGGGCCAAAGTGCAATTTTACCTTTACTAATTTAAAATTTAAAAAAATTCAAGAGCCTAAATAGAAATTTTACCTTTTAGGGGGGGCCGGGGCCCATGCCAACCCCCTGGCTTCGCCCCTGCTTGTACTAGAGGTGTTCATGTGTCGGGTTCGAGTCAGGCTGAAGCATGATCTTAACATACTTTATGCTTGTCCGATTTAAAATATGGGCCTAAAATTTTGTCCAAACCCGCCCTTATTTGTAAAAGACTAATTCAAGCCCATTTTAAATCTCCATATTATTTTTTAAAATATTTATATTATATTATTTTAATATTTAATAACTTTATATGTTTTCTATTTATTAAATTTTTTTATATAGTCATTTTAACATTATTTTAATGTTTACATTAGAATAATAAAGTATTATAAACTTAAAAACGGGTCAGGCTAGGCTAGAGCCTTAAATGTTCAAGTCCGAGTCCGATCCCATATTTTTAAATAGGCCTAATTTTTTTTGTCGAAACCTATTTTTCGAACTTAATATTTTTAGTTAAACTCTCTTAAATTTCGAACGAAACTTTAAACCCGGACAAATAATTAAAAATTTGGACGTAAAAGCTTAAGAGCAGTCTAACTACAAGGTGATGAAAAAAGAAAAGTAGAAAAGCCAAAGATTTGGAATGGCAAAAGATGCATGCACGCCTAATAAAGACAAACCCCAAATTATATTTAATACATTTTGTAATGCCATAAACTTTAGCATTAGCAACCCATTACTTGAGAGCCTCCCATGTTATTTTTGCAATATTCCATGTGTATAATTATTAATATATTTATATATTATGATTTAATTAAATTTTTAATTAAAACTTTAGATTTCATAATTCATGTATTTGCATTGTTTTATGTCATGTTATGTTCTCTATTATATTTTAATTATTTTTTTCTTCTAATGGTATCATGTGTCTAGGGTGTTAAAAAATTAATTTTAATTTTAATAAAATGACATAATTTGATTTATTAGTGCATAATTTATAAATATATAAACTTTCAAGGACTAAAATTTTATAATTTTTTTTTTTGGATAAGGGTAATTGTAGTATTTAAGAAGCCTCAATGATTCATCCACCTTTATAGGTTTTGAAAGGAGGATTTCTCTCAAGATTGGATGCTAACCCTATTTCCTAAAAACCTATAGGGTTCAATCTCTAAACCACAATATATATATATTGTGTTATACCAGGATATTTGGTATAATAAAGGTAGCTTTTTGATCAAGTTAAATTAAATGTATTATTTTTCCTCATAAAAAAATAACTTTTCGATCAAGTCACTAATTTGAACATCAAATGTGTCTTGAAGTATAAGCTTTAGCACCCTATAATTTACTTTCATCTTGCAAGAATCTAAGAGTGTATCCAAACCTATCTCTAAATCCGATCCATCTTCATTGCTACTGATATATATATATATATATATATATATATAACAAAACTGGGGAAATGCCCGTATCTTCTTAGGAGAAATATCAAAATACTTAATGTCAGTAATAGAAATAGTGACAGACAATTCCCTGCAAAAAACGATGTGGAAAAAGTATAGACCATGCCATGTGCAACATGCTTGCTGCTGCTGCTGCTGTGCTCTCCCTCTATTTTTCACTTTATTTTCTTTCTTTTACCTCGTTCCTTGCTTGGTTCGTAGGATTCTCCCTTCCTCTTCATCCCCCACCCTTTTTTTCTGCTCTTTTTGTCTGCCACCTTCCTATCTACCCCCAAATTTTAAAAAAAAAAACAAATTTTAAACAAGACATTGTTCCCATAATGTAAGAAGACTGAGGGTCCCAATTTTAAGATATACAAAGCTTACCAGACATCACACCAATATAACACCCCATTTACCTAAAACCGACGAAGATTGTAACAATGAATCAAATCTTTTTAAGGGAAAACCATCACTCAATGCCAACTCTATTACAAATATTCCCATCATATACTATTAGGCCCCCAATGTATTCAAGTTGTAGCTTGAAAAAGAAAAAAGAAATATAAATGCTACAACTCAAACTTACCTTTATGGTATGTTTTACTAACAGTGCATAGATTTATATTAACCCTTGAAATAAATTTTATGATTATATGAAGGAAAATAGTGATTAAGGGTGTAATAAGGAATAATATACTATTGAAACCATGAAAAAAGAATGCCACCGAAAGAAGAACAAAATCATATAATAGATGCAATGAAATCTGTCAAAGGAGGGGTAGGTACAATAGGTCTTTGAAAACATTGTTATATGCAGCCCATCAACTTCAATTCAATACCATTTTCACATGCTGTACAATCTCAACAAGAACCAAAACAAAAAAATATCAGTCTTTAATGGCATTGTGGGACTGCCTTTCTCAACCAACCCCAACTAAGTTCCAAAATGAGGGTCTAATCTTGAAGACCAACTTCAATTCATTGCCAAAAAAAAAAAATGTATGATTTGATCCAACTGTTAAAAGCTATTTTAAGTACCCTTTGTTGAGTATCCACCAAAAACTCTTGAGTTATTAGCTGACTGGAGCTCTATGAGGAATGCCTTTCCTTTTCTTCACTCTTTTCCTAGGCTTTAATGGACTTTTGGTCACCCATGTCTTTGTCTCCTCAGAAACATCAGTTGATGAAAGAGATGATTGCTTTTCTTCTGTACTTATTTCGGGTGAATTTTTATTGTATTTCCATGAAACATGAGGGAATTCTCGTATCGGCAATTCGATTTTATCAGTTCGGTTTCCAGGCTGCACAGCTGAGACCTGAAACATTTGTTTATGATTCAGGAAAAGGAAATGAGGGAATTCAAGTGGTGAAAAAATGGGGTTGAATTTAAATACCTTGCATGCGATAGAGCAAAATCTATTAGGAGGGTCTTGAAGGTATCTTCCACAAGCTTCGCAGGCAGCACCGGTTTTCGATTTCGTCGATGGTTTGGCATCTTTAGCTTGAGGCCGAGGGTTCAAATGTACAGCTTTTTCACCATTGATTTTGTATGTCTGGCAAAAGATTAAAAATCATTACAGTAGTGTCATGAAACTATGTATCATATCAAATTGCTGGAAAAGTTTATCAAAAGAGAAAAAAAAGTGGCAATCAAAGCAATCATTTGGATGATTCTTGAAACATAATGATATGATTCAACAAGTAGTTTAATCAAAAACACATTATATATGGATTCTAATTAGTGATTTACCCCAAAAAAACAATCTTTTTGACCACATCTATGATACTACCAAAGCAATAAGGTCAATTGAATTCATTACAATTAGTATGAAAGTTTCATAATTAAAAGGCCAATAAGAGCATTGAAAAAAAATACCTGAATTCTGGAACAATCAATATGTTTCTGCATATCTTGAAGGCGAACAACATCTTGATACACATATTTGCAGATCTGAAGTGAAAGATGTTGGCTATGAACCTTACAATGCCGGCAAAATTCGAGATTACAATCGATGCAGAACACATTTTTCTCGTTTTTCCTAAGGTCTTGATGATCAGAGCAAGGGCCAAAGAACTCAGTTTGAAGAAGGGGAATAAGCCAATCTGTTTTATCCTTTAAGTATAATTCACAACCCACCTGCAATAATCAAATTCTAATTCAGTGGAATAATATTTAAAAAAGCTTGTAAAAGTCATGAACTTTCAAAGCTTCTAGATTTACAATTCATTCCAAGATTGTAGCTTTGATAACAAGTACTCTAAGCAATGGATGAATTCAATAGCAAGATTCAACATTTAACTGTGAATATACCAGAATGAGTATAATTCATAAAAAATTACAACAAAACATTGACAGAATTCTAATACAAACTATTAAAAGATGTTGAATTCATGAAAGGTTAAACGTTTTAACAAAATTAAATAAACCAAAGAAGCCAATGCAGGGTTTTTGTTTTTTTTTTCTTTTTGTTTTAATGAGTAGAACAAAGCTGCACAAAAGATAATAATATTTCCTTGTGTTCATATAATTTTTTTTTCCTGGGAAACAAACAGACCATTATAGCCAGATAACAACAATCACTAAAAAGAAAAACACGTACCCTTTATTCAACACTTGAGATTATGTTTAACAGAAAGAAAAAAAATTGAAAGAGACAACCAACAGTTAGTGAAAGAAACCAAATTCTCACCATTTTCCTTTGCTTTGAATCCGATATATATGCTCTGATCATTACTCCAATGAATAACACTTTGCAAATTAGAATTTGGCAAGAAAGTTGAGAGAAAGTAATTCAAAAAAAAAAGGGGAAAAAAAAAAAGAGAAGAAGAAGAAGAAGAGAGAGTAAGAAGAGAAGCCTACAGAATGTGGAAAGAGTGATATAAAGGAATGTGCAGTAAAAAGATATTTAAAAAAATAAAAATAAAAATGGAAAATTGAGAGAAAAAAAAATATTTATATTTGCTAAAGAAAATGAAGTGACATACCCTAGGCGGGAAAGGTTAGTGAGTTAAAACTTGATCGGACGGCTGTTAATTTATTACATTTATTTTGCTTTAAACAAGTAATTTTGCTGGAAATTTTTGGATTATTTTCTTGAAATTATTATATAAAATAAATTTATTTTATTTTTAATGAAATAATTTATTAAAATATATTAGTATTTAGCTAAAAAAGTGTGTGTTTTCTTTTTAAATAACTAATTGTTATTATAAGTAAAAAAAATAAACTATGGTAAAAGCACCTTATCAGGAGTGAAATTTTCAAAAGCTATTGATTAATTAATTAATTAATTTTACTTGATTTTTCGAAAATTAAAACCCAGTAATATTAATTATTATCATTATCATTTATTTGTTATACTATGAATTAAGATCAAATTATTTCTCAATTAATAATATTTTCCAAATTTTGGGAAATAATTAAATTTCATTATTTCAAAAAAAAAATCTCTTAATTTTGATTTTCAAATAATAAGAGATAAAAGGGTTTTCAGAGATTAAATTCGAAATTAATGTCAATTAAAGATTTTATATATAGTCTTTTGTCATTCCTCTAATTGATGCTTGCAATAATTTTTAAAGTTAGTTATATTATTTATAATTATATTATATTAAATATAGCATAATTTTATTTTTTCATTTTAGATTAATCGAAGTTCTCGCCTCGATCTTAATTTAATAGGACATTGACTCATCAAATAAAATCTGATGCGGAGAAAGATTTTTTTTTTTTAAGCGTAACATAAAATAATTGAACGAAACATGAGAAAGATTCGTATAATAATTTCTCTTCTTCTACGAAGAAAAAAGTCAAATCAATTAAGACAATATTCCTAAAGAAAACCTAAATCAAGGTGTAATGAAATGACAACATAGTCCCTTAAAAGAATGAAGATAGGTTGGAAACATGAAGAAATTTGACATTTAGTAGGGACATAATAAGAAATTGAAAAAAAAGGGGAAGCCTTTATTTGCAATAAAAGAAGAAAGAAAAGGCTGTCCAATTCTCAAAAAGGAAATTTTTCTAAATTTGCTCAGAAATTCTGAAAATGCAAATCTATGAATGAATGATATCTTACCAAAACCCTAGGCCATTTTTCAATTCATCAATGCTTTTGAATTTTTTTTTAAAAATTATTATTAATTAATTAATTAATTAATTTCAGTATTTTTATGATGCAAAAGAGATCCTAATTTTGAGGATAAATATATTAAAATTTAAATTTAAACTAATAATTTTTATGTATATACTAAATTATTTGTTTTTTTCCCTTTATAGAGGTTAATCATTTTAACTTCTTTGGATAAAATTAATTTTCTTTTTTAACATATTATAAATTTATAACTAACAGTTTAAAAATATGATTTTTTATACTATTTTAATTAATTTTATATTTGCTTTCTATGAATAATTTTATTTCTTTCGGTACAAGTAATTACATCGTGATTATTAAATGGGAAAAAAGAGAATGAGTGACAAACACAAAAATCGAACTTTAAACTTAATGTCAATTAATTTAAAATCATAAAATTTTCCAATATTTATTTCTGAATGGAAGTTGGAAGTGTTGTTTTTTTTTTTTTAATTACTTTTTTTAATAAGAGAAAATTCAAAATGTTACTTAGAGAACTTTATTTTGTTTTATTCAGAAAAAAAAAAAAATCAAAGTTGAGTTGAAACAAATATATTCCAAACCCCAAAAAAGTTAGTAAATTTGTTGGACTAATTTGATTATCATTTTTGACTTATCATATTTATCACTATTGAGATTAAGACTCAAAAAGTAGAGTTGCTTTAAGTTTGTATGTAAATTACCTTATTGTACATTGTTACCAATACAAAAGTACATGAGTTTGAGTGCGTTGAAGCGTATTATCCTCTAATTTATAGATTGGGGAGAGATTATGGGTAGTTCTAAGTAACGTGTCAAAAAAAAACAGATTTGGTTAGAACTTATAATAAAATTGTTCAAAAGAAAGCATTCAATAGATATGATTTACTCTTAAGTTTAAATTATAAATTATTTATTTTTAGTCAGAATTTTTTTTTATAAATCATAGCTTAACTTATACTCATATTTATCACATAATTCTTTTGACTAATTATTATTGAGTATATACTAAATAATTGAACGAGACATAATTTCATTAATTAATATAAAAAAAAAACCAAGTTAAATTTCACTTTCTACCAAAATAAATCACCTAAAAATTGAATCCAAGAATGAACCATTATTTTGAAATTCAAAAAGAAAATCCGACTTACCTATAATTTAAATTTTAAAATGTGCTGATTGAATCTATAAAATATCGATATCATATCAATCGAGTCTTTCTTTTATTCAACATTAACTTGAGGGTTAAATATCAGTTCAAATCTGATGCGGAGCACATTTAAAACACGTATATAAAATTTTAAACATGTGTTTACCTATATGAACAATTTAAATTTGCCTATTAAAAGAAAACAAATCAAAATTTAGGAAGCTTTTTTTTTTTTTTTTTGACATACCAAATACAAATTGTTCATGTAATAGATGCATATATTTTTAAAATTTGATCCACGTGTTCCAAATATTCTCCGCATTAAATCAGAGCTAAGATTTATCGTTCAAGTTGACATCCAAGCTAACAAAAGAACATAATTAATACTAATATTTTTAAGACTCAATTAAAATATTTTGAAATTTAGACGTGATTAGCTCTTTTTTAAAAAAAAACTTCAATTTAAAGTGTAAAGTCACGACTTGAATAATAAACAAATATTAATATCTAAAAATATTTTTGATAATTTTTTAGAGCATGTTAACTTATATATATTTAAATAATTAAAAAAATATAAAATATATAGATTCATATTACAGTTATAATTTTTAATTTTCACATTAATTTCGTAATATATATTACGAAATTATTGTGAAAATTTTAATAAAAGAGAAAAATGGAACATTAAATAGAAACTTCTTCAGTTACCTCCATAAAAGATGCTTTAAGAGGTTTACTTTTTGTTTTTCCTTCCCTTTGTTTTAGGGTTTAGGTTAGCATTGTTGTTGCTGTAGTAAAAAAATTAGTTTAGAAAAAAAAAGTATTTTTGAATATTCCTGTTATGAAAATTTGAGATTTTTTAATTTTTAGTGTTTAGCATAACTGTATTAAAATATTTATTTTTGAATATAATATTAGAAAGTAGAAATAAATTAATAAAATTATTTTTTAATTGAATATAAATATATAAAAAAAACATATTATATTAAAATCATTTACAAATCTAACCCCTTACAAATTGAAAATTCATTAAACTACATATTTTGTTAGGTCTAATTATGAAGTTCCTAAAATTGAAGTTTCTAATTATGAATTTTAATTTGTCAGAGTTTAGTTTTCGTATTTTATGAAATTAGAAAGTTAATAATTGCCCACAAAACAAGTCGTCAATAATTTATATACAAAAAATTAACAAAAATTAGCAGTTCAACAATTTATATATAAAAAATTAATGAAAATCAGTAGCTTAAATTTATGTATTTATCAACAACCAAAGTAACTTTTCAGTGTTCGCAAAATATGAGAATCAAATTCTAAAAAATTAAATAAGAGATTAACTTCTTAATTTTTGTAAAATAGAGAGATAAAATTTAGAATTAAATCTATTTTACTGATATAAAATACTAAATTCGATTCAAAATCATAATTTCCAAAAATAAAAGCAACCAAGTTTTTGGTTTGGTCTAAAAGAAACTTTTAAAAGAGATTTGGATGCGCAAATCACTTTCTTTTTTTTTTTTTGTTAAGTTGTGCTTTAGCTGAAAAAAAAAATTAAAAAGCTTCTGAAGGACTTTTTTTTTAAAAATGCTAAACAAACTATTTTATGACGTCATAAAATTTAGGCTAAATGTTGAATATGAATCTAAACCTTTTAAAGCCCCCTTTGTAGTAATCAACATTTTGAAAGTGATGAAATAAAGATTAAAAATTTTCGAATTTACTCATAAAGATCAAATTTTTATATATTTATAAAAAAAAAACTTATTAATAATTATGTACTAGATGTTTACTTTTTTTATAATTATTAAATTTATATTTATATGATTATTTTAATTATTTATTTAATAATTATTTGAAATAGGAATGAAAAGAAAAAAAGATATATTTGTAAAATGAGGTTTCATCGAAATAATTAAACTCATTTACCTTCAATGAGAAATTCATCCTCCAATATCTAAAATACGCGGATCTTAGATTATTCAAACAAAACTTTGCACGACAATCGAGGGAAAAATTGTAAGTAAAACGCACCAAAGGGAAGCTTACTCAATAGGGCTAAGGTTTATTGTACTTTTGTTGTTTTTCTTTAGCTATAATGGTGTAAAAAGAATGAACCATACATACGATTTACCTTAGATTCATGGTTATTAAACATAATAATTTTGTAATATATGTTTTATTGGTCATTATATGTAAAATGGTTTTTCCTTGGTCCTTATTTGAGCAAAGTGCATTAATTTTTATTTATATGACAGTTTTGAACCCAAATTCAGAATTATTTGAATAGCTTGACTGTTACGTTTTGATGCAAGATTTGCACAACGCATTGGGGATTGTCCATGTGAATCGTAATCACCCACATTATTAAGGGTGAGGAGTTACAGAAATTCCAACGAGTTGGCCAGTTGCTACTAAACTCAGTCAGAGCCCCCCCTCACACACTACTTACTCCCTCTGCAGATCAATTCACATTGGTTAATGTTACTAAGAAATGGTCCCCTTCCCTCCGTTGAATACATGACCTGCACAAGGAAGTCGGGACCATAATACGCTACTTCCTTGAACTCACCCTTGTCAAATCAACTTTCATTCTAAACACCCGGCTATTCGCATATGGTGTCTGCCTGCTATTATAATTACTTTGCAAAATTCTAGGGCCCCTTTGAAGATATGATTCCACATCCCTTCCAACTCATAGCCCCTGCATCACCTTTGTCTACATTATTATTATTATTATTCACGCTTACTTCGTCCGGAACTTGGGAAGCCCTCGCATATATATTATATCTATTATATAAATATAAAATCCTTAAAAACATGAAAAATAATACAACTCAAGTTATCAAATATGCACCTACATTTTATATTGGAGTTGTTCTCAACGTGCAAGTATCCCTGCCTACTACATTTATCCCAAAATATGATCCTACATAGACCTTTTCTTTAAACCTCCAAATATATGGATAAATATTGAAAGAAAAATATACTCTCGCAACCCGAGTTCAAATAACATGTTATCATTGTGATTACATAAGACTCGGACGATAAGGGGGGTGATGCCACAAGTGATTAGCATAAAAGTAGATATAAGATCATTTTATTCCAAGTCTTAAAAGTCGGACTCGTTTCTGAACAAGACTTGAAGTAGACGCGAAGGAATGCATTTGCAGAGTAGGGAGGGATAGTAATACTTAAACCTTTGTATGAAGAGCAATAACTCTCGCAAGCCAACAATTTCATCAGTCTCTACAAAATTGGAGGGTAAACCAAAGACCCATGTATATATAAAACCCCAGTATCAAGACTAGACAATATGCTCTTTTGGTGTGGACTGCGGTATCTCATGTATATGTTACATCCTGCTGCCTGTTTCACGAATAATCTGAGCGGTTTTTCATATATTTCCCATTTAGGATAAGAAGCACCAAATTAATGCAATAGAACTTTTCTATGATATTCACCTTTTATTGTTTTGAATCAGTCGAAGTGAAGATGGTGTTTTCTTTTACGACACCTATTAACATACCAAGTTGCATGTTTCTGTAGGCCCATCCCGATCATTACTTTTAGGCTTGTGAGCATGACATAGGTTACTGAAATCAAGAAAAGGATCCAAAAGAGTCTCCACGGCAAGGGGCTGTATGGGAGGTGAGCAGCATATACTGGAGTCAGCACTCGAATGACCTTAAGAAACAAAACCAAAAAAATAATAATTAATTTGAAATACTTCTCTAATAAGCATCTTTTTAAAGCAAGAAATTCAACATAGAGAATACTGGTCAACCAGAAATTGAACAATATCTTTTTTTAATATGGTTAATTTCGTGCTTTTCCCTCACATTTTACTGCCTAGCATCTAATACCATTCCAACAAAACCAATATCTTATCACTTCCATTGAAATGTATAACCGATGAACATCTGTCAGCTTTTTCCCCATGACATTATTGGCAATTTTTTCCCATGTAAACAATAAACAAAATGAAGGAAAAGGGGGAGAGTGGAGGAAGGAGCAAAGAAAACAATTGAACAAAGTATTAACCGGTTCTTACCACACAAGCTGGAGCAAGAGGAACAAAAGTGAGATTTTTCTTGCTGTCTTCAGTTTGCATATTTAAAGTCTGAAAATGTTGGCATCGTGTTACTTTAAAAGTTAATAAAACAAGTTAAAAGAAGATTTTTTACCGTATAAATAAAACAGCTAATTAACGAAAGGGAAAAGAAAAAGTACAAGTGAGGGAAATATGGCAAAAGAAATGATATACAGGAATAACTTTTGTTCCCAAAATGACAGGTTTGGGGGAGATTTATCAAGAATCTATCACTTAAAGAAGCATGTACCTGCTTGCAGAGATCTTCAAGAAATTCTGAGTATTCAATGGGCTTTATACCATTGAATTTGGCAAGGAATGAATGTTTTATGATATCAATTAACATTTCACAAAAGAAAACCACAAATGCATTCTGCAAAGTTCATAAAGGAAATAATGAGCAAGCCATACAAAGTCCTGTAAAGTACTTATGATAAGAAAATATCTGAAAACATAGAGTACCATGATTTTTTATGGTGTACTTACAAAAAGAAAGCTTTCAAACCAAGGACCCTGAGCTTCCAAAATATTTTGAGCTAATACGAATAAGAGAAATGCTGAAATGTGGAATCTCTCTACTGAATCTGATAGGGAAAATAATTCAATAGTTTATATTTGAACAAAAAAGACCACAGTGATTAGCAACACGAAAAAAAGAAAATGCAGACAAACAATGCAGATAATATGTTTCTAATAATGATTTTCCATGAGTTCTCTTGTGGAACTGGTATGTGCTCAAGTTGGTTATTATACACTAACTAATACATGTATTGTTGCTTCTTGTTCTTTCTAACTAATATTTCAATTAGTATGGCAGTAAAATGAACATAAAAGGAAAATGTTGTCAATATTTCCCTATAGATAAATAAAAATCATGATCAGGAAAATGTTACAGTGATGGCTCTTTTTGCACTTTAAATTCAGCAAGTGTCCAAAATATGATCAGGCAGTCACAAATGCCATAAAAAGAAACGTACAAAGGAACAACTCACCTGCATATGCGAGATTGTGGATGTTATCCTTGCTAAAGCGCTTAAAGACATTGCTTTTTATCTCAGCAAAGTTATTGGATACCAGCAAAGCAAATAGTGCGTTATTATGAGCAACGATGCAAGTTGATAAAGTAATTGCCTGAGCTAATAAAATAAAAGAATGAAGAAGTAATGATAGTCAAAGAAACAAATTGAACAAGAATATTTAAGAGAGGGGGGAGAGAGAGAGAACATTGCTTAAATATAAGGATATTTGAGAAAGCCATAGCCAATGCTTGGTCAGAAACAAATCTACGGATCCAGAATCTCATGGTTTCCTGAGAGCAAGTTGATAGTCCTTCTGCAGAATTAAATAGGGTTTCAAACACATCTCCACCAAAACTTTGGCATAATTTATCAATTATCTGCACGTGGACACAAAAAACAATGTTACATAGAATTCAGCCAGAATACCAGCCAAAATATACAAGCAAAATTCAGTGGAATCAAAGCGGATGACAGAAGAACACACACTAGTTTCTTATGGTAGAAAAAGATCCTACAACAGATGTATAAAATAAATGAAACCACAAACGTCATTTAACAGTCATAGATCCAGAAGAATATCTCTAGAAGACTATCTAATATTTAAATATTCCAGATGAAAAGATCTTATTTAAGCGTAAGCAGGGCATGCTAAGCAAGCTCCAAATCCTTGACCTTAATCCCTTGCTTTGAGATAGCCTTCACATAGAAGTTCTGTATTTCTCCCTCAGAAAAGAAATTTCCCAACTCACAACTTTAAAAATAAACAATTGTTTTGACAAAAGTCACTTATCAAGTTCAATGACTAAAAGGCTGGAAGCTAAAATTTCTCATTTTCAATATGTTAAAGAACATTTGCTTCACAACATGTAGAAACATATAACTCTCTATCCCTTCCCAAGGTTTTCCAAGTCTTATCATCATGTTCCATTGACCACCTTAGCAGCTGCCTATCCACTAAAGTTGGGTGTCTCATTACATTAGAAATACCAATGTGAGCTCCAATTATAGACACCACTGAGGTACCACATTGTAATCACCATGAGTCTATTAGGCTCTAGCATTACTAGAGTGGAAGACAAAAAAAATCAGTTGATAGCTTAATTCACAGTAAATATTGAGCCTCTGCTATGAGCTCTTAAATGCATGCACATCACTGAATCACTCAAAAGTAATTGAAAAAATATTCAGGTTCAGCTGTTAATTCTCACCTCCAACACATTGTAGACCATATAGAGTTTGATTGTTCCTTGACCACGAATCATGTGATATATTAGACTGATATCTGGGAAGACAAAAACTAAAATTAGAGAATAAAACCACCTATGAAAACAGTATTACTTGTTAAACTCTCTCGGTCCATTAGTGGTAGAGCACTAATTAAGCCTCAAAATCTTAACAAGCACCAATGATATGGATATTTTTAATGATTACAAACATGCAGGCAGTGATATGTCCTGCCATACCTGTTTGGCCCAGGAGAATGACTCCACATGCTAGAACAAGAAAGCAGCCAAAATCACACAGCTCTGCTGCAGAAAGCCTCTTGAACTGCCTGCCACAAACATGGTTAGGTTATTTTGCAATCATTGCAAGACACAATAACTGCAGTATGTGCCAAAAAAGAAGAATATGATGATTTCATATATAGCCTGAAAGAAACAAATGTTGTTAAAACAAAAGAAGCATAAGGAGAAATAATATTTTTTTGTGCACGAACTCTAAGAATGATGCCAGACGTTATGCCAGCCTTATTGAAACTTCCAAAAGAAAGCATGAGTTGTAATTCTAATAGAATCCTTTTACTACTTCAACGAAAAACTTAAAAGAGAAAAGGCAGAATTGTTTCGACATAAATTCGCCACAAGCATGGGGATGCAAATCATTTTAAATGAGAAATGAGATGTACATTTGCACGGTACATTTGCATGCATGTATTCCCGGCAAATCATATGAACCAAAGTATGTATAAATCTGAGTGTGTGAGTGTGTGTGTCTGTGTGTGTATACAATATATATAATAGCTAACCTTGCAGTCAGGAACCTCCAAAGTTTAATCAGAATCCTTGTTGGCATGATAGTTAACAAGGACAGAAACGCATCAAAGCAGACAAAGAATCCAACATCTATAAGCTGAAATAAGATTGCCGCACTTGAGAATGTTTCAAAAAGAAAACAATGTTACAACAAAATAAATCAATTTGATTAAGCAATCCACAAGAAATAGAACAATAATTCAGCATTTTAACAAAAATAGAGTAGACATAGTTACCAGATGAGGCAAAATGAAAAATCCAAGAAACAATGAATATAGTAAGTGCACGCAAACTTGTTACTGATAATGTGATGAGGTACAGGTAGAGATTACCAACAAATCCATCTTTTCTTTTTCTTTTTGACTCTCCTATTTTATCCACATCAAAGAAGGGAAAGCTAATATTACCACTTCACATCTCCATGGCAAGCGGAAGATAGTATCATACACTCGCTCTCGTTCTTTCTCACTACCAAGTGTTGTGGTCCTCCGCAATGAATTTCCACTATACATTTCATCCAAAAAGTACTTCGCCGGTGATTTGTGCACTGCATAAAGATCTGAAATGCATAAAATCAAAATAAGAATATATCTTAAACTTACATTTACATGAAACATAACTGAAATAAACAAGAAAATGCAGATATAATATAATGCTCAGTTTCGCTAAATATACCCTCAATCAGCCCCAACTTAAGGTCAGAATTCTTTTATATCTTAACTCTATAGAAAATTCTGCCAACTAGTTAGACTATATGTGAACAATCCTAACTTCCTGGATCCAACATAACTTTTACATGATTCTGTCGGTGTAGGCTCCGAAACTATAGAAGGGGGTTAAAACTTTAATATATATATATATATATACACATATGCACTAGGCAATAAACATAAATATGGCAGTGCAGCATGCAAAAACCTCAGCCATATGAGGCATGCGTAAGTAGCTTTCCTTTTCTAGTTATGTAAATTATGACGCACAGTTTTGCTACAAGTTTGTTGTTACAAATGCCAACAGAACTATGCCTCAATCACAAGAACTACTCCAGGTCAAGCCTTGCAAATTTCTGGATTTGACTCAACTAGGGTTTATGAAGAGGCTTGGTGGACATCAGACCTTGTGTTCTAAAAACTCTAGAACGGAAAGAACCACTTTAGTGAATTACACTTATTACATTAAAAATTAATACATTATATTCAATAAAAATCTCCTTATCAGAGTTCCAAGCCATCAATTATGATCATTTCAACAAGTAGTAATACTAACATATGAGTGACACTCTACCATCAACCATGATCGCTGATATAGCCAATTCATTGTAATAATAGTTTTCTTGAATTCTTAATTGCCTCTCTTGAATAGATTAGAAAACACTGATTAAAGTCAACATTTGAGCGTTCTATTCATATTCGTCCATATCTCTTCTACCATGTGCCATGCACCAAAACACAATTCCATAAAATGTTCAATAGAAAGATGTTTATAAAAGAACGGAAATGCATAAACGCTCACAATCAGGATCCTCAGACATAAGCCGCTTCCAATCCAACGACTCAGCTGTGTCCAACTTATTCGCCACGTTCCCATTAACCACAGGCTGAGGCTGTGCCGGGGGTAGCGGCTCCTTCGAACCATTCATCTCCGCACGATCCTCTTCCGCCCTGGACGCCACCGCTGCCATCTCCTCTCCTCCGCCAATGACATTCCTCTGCCTCAATTCCCCAAAACCACAAACATTTTGACACACGCTTTCCTCCACAACCACGACGCTCGCGCTGCCAACGCAACTGATCCTGTTAACGTTCCCATTATCTCTGATCCCATAATTCTCGGAAGTCGACTCCACTACAGTACCACTGCTATCGTTCCCACACTGTTCCGCCACCGGATCTTCCGGAATTACCGGGGAATCAGCTATAGCCTCCTTCCTCTTCTTCTGTTTCTTCTTCTTCCGACTATTGCGGGTCGGCTTAGCGACGCCGCTTTGGAGTCCGATTGGATCTGAAGTCGATCGATACAACAAAGATCGGTCATCTTCTTCTAAAGATCCAGTTTTGCTTAAAATCTCGAAAGAGAGCTTTCTATTACCTGACGATCTCAACGCCATGGTGGCTATGCAATCATCTGAGAGAAATCTAGAAAAGGAACAAACAAAAAAATATAAATAACAAAAATTTGAAAAAAATGAAGATTTTGTTTAATTAATTAATTTGTTTGTTTGGATTTGATTTATTTTTACGTTGAATGGAGGAAGTGGGAACTCTCAAGTTTTTTTTTGGCTTCCCATTTGCTTTCACCTTTCAAGGTAATGTGTTTGATGATGTTCCATCTCACGAGCCATTGGCGCCAGTGACGACCTTGGTCAAATCACCTTCTTACACGTAATATTTTTCTTTCCTTAATACAATATCACTTTTACCTTAATTACTTTTTACCACCTTAACTTTCAAATTTTAGTTTAATTAGTCCTTCGTATGTAAAAACTATCACAACCGTCTTGTATGACAATCTAGCTGTGGTGAATACTATTTTTAGAATTTTTTATGGACATTTTTTAAAATTTATTGAATTTTTAATACTTTTTTAAAAAAATTTATAAAGTGTAAGTATACTAGTTTTTCTATAAAATTAATCCATAAGCTCGCCTCACTCGAAAAAATTAAATTGTTCAAAAAAATAAAGGTATAGGGACTAATATTAACAAAAGAAATGGAGAAGTGAGGAAAACAGAGGGAGAAGCAGAAGAGAGTAAAAAATAAAGAAGAAATGAAAGTTAAAAGAACATAAAAGAAAAAAATTAAATTGCTCAAAATGAAAAAAATATAGGGACCGATTGTATAAATTAACCTAAATTTTTTATTTGAAATAATTATTTAACGTGTCAGATCAACTTACCGTTACACCGTTAATGGCTCAGTAACTAAAATATTAACGTAAATGACTAAAATGTAACCTGAGGTAAACAATAATGACTATTTTAGTAGTTTACCCTTTAATAAATTGAAGATCAATAATAAAAATAAAAGAGCCAAAGTGACTAACAAAAATATTAGAGACTTAAAAATATCACATAAGTGCATATATTCTTCGTAAATTTAAATTTTAGTCTTTGTACTTTTATTTTTAGGAATAATGATTCAAATCTAGGTCTCTATTAGGGTATATGAATATTCGATCAGTAGGTCTCAACTTGGATTCTTATTTTTTAAAAATTTAGTCTCTCTACTTATCAAATTTCAAATTTTAAGTCTATTAACATTGTTAAAATTATTTTATTAAATTTAGGTTTATTACAACGTTATTTTTTTAGTCACATGCCTACCTACCAAGTGAGTTTTTTTTTTTTTTTTTTTTCAACAAATTTAACAAAAAAAATTAATACTTTAAGAATTTGACCTTAATTTAGAAATCTAAAAATTAAAAGGACTAAATTCTTATAAATAAATGTATAATGACTAAATTTCAAATTTGTTAAAATTATAGGGACTTATGACATATTTTAACCAATATATTATTATTCCTTCTTAATTAATAATCGATCAGGCTTTAAAGAAATGGATGATTCATTATTAATTCTTTTCTGTTCATTGGATGGTTCATTATTCTTTATGATAGCAGATTTCATGATATCTATTATAGTATACTAGATTATAACTACATATATATATATATATATATAAGCAAAGGCCTTCATTAGATGACACATGCCTCACTTTTTCTTTTCTTTTATTTTTTCATTATATAACAAAATGGTCAAATATCACTTTGGTCCCTCTACTCACTCTACTGTGCCTATGATTAAGATTTAATCTTTACATTTTAATTTCTTAAATAATTTGGTCCTTATATTTTATAATATTATCAGTTAGTCCAAATAATTAATATTATAAGATAAATAACATAACTATACATGAACTTTGATTTTTGTGCAATTATACACTTTAAACTTTAATTTTAGTTCAAATGTATACAAAAAATTTTGATTTTGATTCAATTGTACGCATTAGAAGAAATGAATACATCAAATTTTTTTTTATATTATACAAGTAAAATTATATGTACTATGTGAACACAAAATGGTGTTATATCGATAATGATGTTAGTGGTTTATAAAAATTGAAAAAAAAAATCAAGATGTCATGTATAAAATTGTAAAAAATCAAAGTTCATGTATCATATTGCACATTGAATCAAAGTTCATATGTAATTTTGAGATTTATCCCTAATATTATTGACTACTCTGATTAAAATTTTTACATGTTTTTTTTTAAATAAAATGTTTTTCTAATAAAAAAAAGTATTTTCTTTTTAAATCCACATTAAATACCAAAATTATTAATCGTGCTAATTATTTGGACTAACTAATAACATGACTATTTTTTTTTCCTTTTCTTTCAATCATTATAAGATAATGATAAATTTTCAGTTTCGATCTATTTACTATACTCATATTTGATATTTAATCTTTATATTTTAATTTGATATAACATGATCATCTACTTTTATGTGATAATTATCTTATTATTTTACTATCACAGCCCACCAATGGTTTTTTATTTTTATTTTTATTTCCTAAGGTATCAACCGAAGCAAATTTAGTAACTAATCCTCCACATTTCTGTAGGTCCATTAAAGTGGTAGATGCTGGTCACAAGTTTTAAAGCTGTTCCATACCCAAAATAAGGACCGAACCCTCAACCACTAGATAAGGACTTAAAGTACGAGAGAACCTTACTCTATAATCATCTTTTTATTGGTAAGGGGTTAAGGGCATACATATACAATTAACAAAGTTGGTAGCAATGCATCTTGATTAGATCTTTTGTCTCACAAAATGACAATCAATCTCTATGTTTTTTGCTCTCTCATGAAAAACTGTATTTGAAGCGATATGTAGTGTCGCTTGGTTATTGTATATTAACTTCGTTGGGCTAGTAACTTTTTATATGAACTCTGAAGCAACTGCTTTAATTAGTTTAGCTCACAAGTGGCAAATGTCATTTCTTGATATTCCACTTCTGCACTTGGTCTTACCACAACATCTTGTTTCTTACTTTTCCACACCATCAAAGAGAACACAATATTTTGAAATGGAACATCTATCAGAGGGAGACCCAACCCAATCAACATCTAAATATCCAATCACCTGTGTATTCCCACGATCTCCATATAATACACCTTGTTTAGGAGCATTTTTTATGTAGCAAAGAATACGTATTGTCGCATTCTAGTGACTATCACAAGGACTCTGAAGGAATTGACTAACCTCACTCACTGCAAAGGAGATACTCGGTCGAGTGATGGTAAGATAATTAAGTTTCCAACCAATCAAGACTTTCCTTGGTTTGTAACAAGTTTGACATTAGGATCCATTGGTTTATAGCTTAACATCCCTATTTCTTCCAAAATATTCGAAGCATATTTTTGCTGGGAGATAATAATACTTATTTTAGATTGAGTAATCTCAATACGAAGAAAGTATTTCACCTTCCCCGAATCTTTTGTCTGAATATGATCCAAAAGATGCTGCTTGAGACATAACATACCTTAATGATCATCTTCTCTAATACCAATGTCATTAACATATATAACAAGATAGATACACTTGCTGTGACTGTTGTGATGATAAAAAACTAAATGATCTGTCTCACTTCGCTTCATCCCAAACTCCTTAATAACAGTTCGAAAATAGATGATTTCAGCTTTAGAAAAAAATTTTAAAAAAATGGTTTTGCTTGGATTGTTTTCCATCTTGTGTGTGCTTATTTTCTCTAAAAATGAAGTGTTGATCTTTATTTAAAAGAGAAAAAAAAAAAGTATACATTATCATGATATCAGCAAATGTTGATCCTTTTTTAAAAGAGAAGGAAAAAAGAAAAAGGTATATAATTTTCATGATATCACCAAGTTTCCACCAATTTTGAATGAGATCATTGCATTATAAATAAATATTGTGTTTATAATAAGAAATAAAGAACGTTTTATTTATATATATATATTAAAGTTTCTTATTCAAGTTTGATCAGACCAGTTTAAAGACTACTTTCATTATTTAAATAATAATATGTAAAAATATTTTTATAATTAAATTTAAAAAAATAAAAAAAATTATAAACATTAAATAACTCATCATGTCCATTAGATAAAAGAAGGTAGTATTAAAAGTCTGGCTAGTAACCCAAACCTTAAATGGGTTTAAACAAAGAAAGTGCAGAGGCAAAGTCATTGGTGCTATGGGTAGCTGCTGCCACACCTTCTTTGGGGCGGCTTTATATTCATTAAAAAAATGACTTAATTAAATGAAGACAAGGACTCGAAATGGCAAACCCAGTTTGAACACTTTTCTATAGGCCTTGTATTGACCAGTTTGCTTCAGCAGAGAAACAGAATGAAAAAGAAAAGAATAATGGAAACTTTGTACTTCAATCTATGTCTTTTGTACATTGAATTGTAATATGTAAAATTATAACCAAAATCTTTTTTTCCCTAAAAAGGCCTTTTGAGACCCTTGAAATGGTCTATGGGATCAACACATTCTATTTTGCTCCTATAAGGGTTTAACATTTTCAACAAGTCTGAAACTCTGTCCTTTGTCTTCTCCACACAACCAAGCTGTAATAGCAGCAACAGCTTTTGAAAAGCCCCCACTTGGAGTGCTTCAATAAGGACACCACCATCTTCCTTTTTCTCGTTCTTGCAAAGCTTCCATAAAATGGAGACTGAAAACTCGGTGGCCATGTTTGAAACCCTGAGGATTTTCTTGACCAAAACCGGCATCGTCAAGGCATTGTTGCAGGCCATTTCTCTGCCTTGTTCGGTGTTGAAGATTCCATCTAGGACACCCAAGGCTTTCTCGCACATTCCCCTTTCGGCGTCCACGAGCATTTCTAGCAGCAATGGGACTATGCCTAGGTTTACAAGTTTATTACCCACTTGTTTTTCGTTACCATAGGATGTGATCATATGGTAAATGATGGTTAACGACGCTTTTGTTGATGTTGAGCAAATTGGGTTTTTGATAAGCTTCAATAATGCTTCAATGGCGCCTTCCATCTCTGATAACTGATTCAGTATTTTTCTTTGATCTTCCATTGATGAAACGAGCTCCTTCAAGGCCAAAACTGCGTTTCGTCTCCTAGACAAGTCTCCGCTGCTTAAAAACCATATCAAACAATGCATGGCCGAAGCTGATCCTAGGAAACCCTTGGCCTCACCATCGAGAGGGAACATTATTACAAGAGCCGATAATATCTCCTCCAAGACCGAGATGTTTTCGTCGAAAGCCGCCATGGAAAACGCCGCGAACGCTTCCGATAAAACATTGCCTATCCCATTACTCACAATGCACCGCTTGTTACGTTCACTCTCTTTGGCCAATGACTTGACCTTCGCCACCAAATCTCGGCACCCTGCCCCATCTTGCTTCTTACGAGCGACGTCAATTTTCGAAAGAATCTCTGAAACCTCCATGGAACTAACAGGAACACGAGGCGTGGGGATCCTTTCGATCCCGTGGGATCGATTCTCGACGCACCAATCTTGGATTTTTTTCCTTATGATATGGTTGGGGATGGGTTCGAGACTCCTTAACACTTGATTGGTAAGAGGACAAGTGAAATTCCCGGCTTCGATCCATTTCTCGATGTTGGGTCGATCATACGTTATACCTGAAGATAACGTGACGGGGTCTTTCATCAAGTCCAGCGATATCGGACACCTGAAATCTCTAGGAATCGTTAGCTCCATTTCACCATTTTCATTCCTTGCCTGCTCTTTCCCTGCACGCTTACCAGCTCTTCTCTTTCTCCAGGAAGAAATCATCCTTGGAAAAAAAAAAAATACTTTTTCTTTCTTCTTGTTTGGTTTCAATGAAAAAAGAAATGTTGGGTTTTCTTTGTTGTTGTTGTTGTTGTTGAATGAACTAGAAATTGATTGAGAAATTAGCATATGTGTGTGTATATATATATATGGAGATGACATAAGGTTGTTCAACGTGTAAGACCTGAAGAAAATACTAAAAAAATCTAAAATGAAGAATGAATGAGAAAAGGTTTGAATATTTGACCTTTGAATTTGATAAATACAAATTGAAATGGTAAAAGGGGTTAGAACTCTGTGAAGACAAAGAATGTTGGCGGAGTTTTAGAATAGATCAAAACTTTGAACCTCATTGTACGAGTCGCTGGATTGACTCCCTCCACCGGTCGCTCGGTCCTGGTCCAGCCATGTGACCGGGACTTTCTCCTTTTCCTATTTAATACATATCTAAATTTAATAATTTCATCACTTAATCCAACCATGGGCGTGGTCCCATAAAATAGAAAAATTTTCATTTAGATTTTTTAAAATATATGAAAATTTAAATTAATAAAGATAAAATTACACTTTAACCCACTAAAAATGATAAAAAAAATAATTCAATCCTTTAAAAATTATATAGATACAAGTTATTTAAATGATGAAATTATATTTTTACAATCATAAAAATTAAAATTTAATTTCGACCCCCCTAAATTTTTTTTTTACCTTCGCCCCTGAATCCAACCTCGTCTTAAACACTTTTAACAAACAATAATTTTTATTATATTTATATAAAATCTTTAAAACTTGATCATACAATACTATAGTTTGAAAATCTCATGACTCAAATTAAAAAAAGCATTAATTATTACTCCAAGGTAGAAATGTTCATAATCCAGATCGCTTCGAGTTAAATTTGTTTATTGTTCAAAAATAAAATATATTAATATAATTTTATATTAATATTTTTATACAATTAGATGAACTGTTTGGAGGGGCCAAATCGGGCCTGAGTTCAGTTTGAAATTTTTTCAAAAATGTTATGTCAATGAAGTTTTTTTTTTTGAAATTTTATATTCGAGTTTCACATGTATAAATTACATACGGATGAGCTAAATTATTAAATTAATATTTATAATGATTAATTTTGATGATAAATATTAATACGATTGTAATGTAAATTAAAAAAAAAACCATGTTGTAATTATGTTATGTTAAAATATGATTAATGATTGGGTGTTTATTAATATTTGGGGTTTGCGTTTCCACATTTGCATGGACCTAACGCGTCCTAAACGCGCATGCAAATTGCGGAGGAAATTGACATCGTTTATAATATGATCACTATCCAATAATTTACGCGTTACCAAATTTATAGAAATACGGCGTTTGGGCCTTGTGTGGGGATAATTAATCTTGTATTGAAACGCGTAACAGTTAGCAAAGCGTTTTGCCCCCCTGACTACGCGTCTCCTGTCCTATTTATCTTGATAAAAAAATATTTCTATTTTTAGTCTTGATCAAATATGTCATAAAATTTATTTCTTTTTTTTAGTTTTCTTAGTAACCAAGTCATTTTCTAAATATTTTTCCAATTTTTATTTTGTGAAAAATAATTTAATTAATGAAAAGAAAAATGACATATTAATTAATCTTTCTGAAAAAAAAAATATTTTACATTTTCTTAAACCTGTATTTGAACAGAATTTACCAAGCCGTTTGCTTATTATCTTCTGTTTTGCTCAGCGGCAGTGTCAATCTTTGGGCTGGTTATCGCCCGCCTTTTTCCTCTCCCATTAACCCTTTCTTTCTTTCTTCTTCTTATTCACTACACACGTCTTTTTTTTTCAGTTTGCAAATCTATTTTATGGGTATCTTTGTTGTTTTCACAAGTTTGATGGTTAGATAACGGTTCCTGTTGTTCGCTAAAACTCCACCGGCCACTAGTAGTTTTTCTTAGAAAATGGGTGGCTCTTCGTCAACTTCTTAATTTGTTTCTGTTTTAAGAGTATTTCAAAATAATAAATGATTTTACGTGTTGATTTGGACTCGTGTTGTCTTAAGTTTTATATATTTTTTTGTTTTTTTTTTCCATTGTTTAATAAGTCTTTAGTTTTAGAAGTTTTTGTCTGCTCTTGTAGTACGTTTTTTAGTCTTGCTTATGCATGTAATCTTAGTTTTACAAGTGATTTTAGGGATGATTTTGTTGTTGTCCTCTCTAGTTTGGTGAATGCTTGATTCTTTTGTCGATTTTTGCTCGCCGCTTTGGACCATTTGGGGCTGATTTTCTTATCGTATTAAATACTTGTAATCACTCCAGAGATGTCACGCTTAAGTTGTGACAAAGTCAATTGTCAACGTGTCATAATGTTCTATTAATGCTAGGGCTAAAGCCTTTGTTGTGTTGATGGAGCTTATCCTTCACCATCTACGACGAGCATTCGCTATTATTTTTTAAATAATCTTTGAACAATTCAAAAATTTTATTTTAATTAGTTTAAATATTTTTATTTAAATATTTCCAAAAAGTACATTTTAGAAATCTATTTTTCAAGAAATAAATAAACTTGTATTTTGAAATTTTAAGATAATTCCACTCCTATAAATATAAATTAAAGTAGTTTTACATACTACAATAACTTTTGGTAAGATTAATATTTTAACAATTCAACTGTTGAATTTGTCGATATAATTATATAAGTTATTCATGTAAAGTTTTGAATTAACCGTATATCTCAATCATATCAATCGAGAATGTCGTCTTATGAAGATATATTTTTTATATGAAAAAATAATTTCTCACATTATATTTACTTAAAATTCAATTTGATTTATATAAATAGAATAAGAAATAAATTATCAAGTTAATCGTAGAAATTTTATGATATATATGGCTGGAAATTAAAGAGCACAAACTTAGGGAGAAATGCATGGGAGGCAGATTGTAAGAGAAAAACGAACTACTTTATAGTTGACAGTGCATGCATGCACGACTTTGGTAAACACGTAGCGTGGTCATCACGAAGGAAATAACATATAATATTATTTCTAAATTATGTTCAACAATTAGAGTAATATTATTTTACGTTAATTATACGAAATAAAATATATTATTTATGCTACGTTTGGTAGAAATATTATTCTTACACCATGTTTTATTATGAATTAGCAATAAATTAATTTTAATTAGTAATTTTAGCCACTCATATGACTTGTTTTGGGAAATTAAACTACTAAAATAACCTTACAAATTATAATATCATTACGATACTTTTTCTAAATCAAAATTTTTAAAAAAGCACTTTTCAATTACAGCAGTAATGCCAAACTACTCCTACCATCGTTTATGGCTCCAAAAGCACCTTTAACCCAAAAACTTTTTTCAAAACTTAAATATTTCTAAACCTAACCTATAATGCTATATTTATTATCCAAATCCAAGGCTAACCCAAATTTACTTATTCTTTAATCCAACCCATTATCTAACCCAAACCACTCATTCTATATCTTATATCCATACCCAAACCATTAATCAATCCAACATTTTTCTTTAAAACATATGGATTACTGGCCCCAGAAATAGTGAAATTGTATTTTGATTTCTTCAAAAATCATAAAATTGTAAGTTAAAAAAATACCCTTGAGAAAATTACAATTCAATTTAGCCTCTCCGTATAAAATTTATCGATTCACCCTAATTAGAACACGATAGATTAATGAATTGAAAGTTGGGAATTTTATTATTAAATTAAATAATAGAAAAACTTCGTGTGTTGGCTTGATGGTAAGGGTATTCATCATCCCAAGTGTGATCGTACTAGTTGCGTTGCTGTTAAGGCTTTACCCACCTTTTATAATTTAATTATAAGGGGTGATAAATATAGTATCATGTAAAAGTATAGTTATTTTGTTACCCAAAAAATAAGGTATAGTTATTTTTAGCATAAATTTCGGATTATGGTATTTGATAGTGCAATTATTGAATACCAAACCAATGCTTTTTATATTATTAGATTGTGACTTTCACGTATGGTTTTGGATAAAAAATTTATTGAAAATTATTAAGGGATTGTTTGAACAGTATAGAGTAATCGAATGAAAGTGTAATAATTATGGATAGTAATTACAATGTAAATACATAAAATTCTATTTTTCTAGATGTATTTGGCTTATAGAGTGTAATTACATCGTAATTCCCTATGTCATGCTTGGTAGACGAATTATAATTACACAGTTATATAATTTATCATTTTAAAAAAAACATTAATTACTATAATATTAGTATGATAAAAATAATTTTTAAATGAGTAACAAAAACTTAAAATCAAATCATCATATATATTATGTTAATCTAAAAAAGTAATTGATAATACGATTACTAAAAAAAATAACAAGAAAAATAAACATCACATGCAGTTTTATCTAATTGTTCTAATGCATATTTGTTGGATTATTTCCTCTTTAATATTTAATATATTCTCCTTATCATCATCTGTTGGTCCTTAACGGAGTTCATCATCATCTGAACTTGAAGTTGTATCATTAAGGTTATCAAGATCTCCTTCTTTTATTTACTCTTCGAAGTATGAATCATCTCAATTCTACCTATTGAAGTTATGAAATATGCAACATGCTACTACGTATGATCTAACTTTGTTCTTTTATGCTATATATTATGGTTATGTTGTTAATATGTGAAATATTTTTTTAGAACAACAAATATTTTCTCAACCACGTTTCGAAGCCTTGAATATCTCAAATTAGCGAGTTCGTGAGTTGTCTATAGTACTTGTGCCTGGCACCATTCTCCCAAATGGTATTATACCTCATGATATGGTGCAAAAAAAATATTTTCTATGAATAATTAACATCGACCTTATAATATTTGAGTTCACGTTCCAAATAGTTTATAGTTTTGATTATAAAACCTTATACAAACTTTTTTTGGGGGGTTAAGAATTGAAAATTGTAATTAGGGTGTTCCAATTACACCCAATTTTGTAAGACCCACAAATTACAATGGTTACCCAAACATGTCATCCTTATATAATTACAAATAATTACACTCAAATTCAAATACTTGGTGACTTTCCAAATTACGGTGTTTGAATGGTGCATATATGGATATAGTTTTCCAATTATAAAATCGATGGATATATAAATGAATTCAGTATATATTGTTTACGGTAAGAGAGATTGTATCTAACTCTACTGAAAATTTTGAAGAGGCAATAATGTATGGTTTGTCTTATTAGGTACCCGACAAGGTGTTTTCATTCTATAAAGTCACTATCTTTTTTAACATTTTAGCTCTCGGTGAAGTTAGAAGACAAAACCCATATAAAAAATAATATCAAACGTATTGAGGGGTTCAACAACACCAAAGGAACTACATTTTGCATATTTCTTTTAAAAAGTCAACCTTCCCTCCATATATATCGGTGAAAAGTCAAATAAAAAAAGGGTGTTAGTAATGTAAATGCTAATCAACTCCGCAAAATATGGCAATAACAAAGGGTTAGAAAACCCATTTTGCAAGTTGCAACAGTTCTTTCCCATATCTGTAAAGTTTTGGAAGCAAAACCTTTCATATTGCTTTTTTTTTTTAATAATATTGGGGTGGAGAGAGAAGTTAACAAAAATTGAAATTATCTATATTATCTATAATATTTTTTATTTAAATAAACTCGACATAACTAGAAAATTACTTAAAAGCTCTCTCTTTTAATAAAAGATTAAATATTAATGTAATGATTTTACTATCGCATAAAATCATAACATCAAATAATAACTTATAGGAAACCCCAAAAGTTAAAAAGAAATATAAATTGACCGATTGAGTTTTAGTTTGATTGACATAAATATTATTGTCAGACCCGATCATGGGGGTCGTGATGCGGCTGCCTAGGGCTCAATATTGAAAGGGGTCCAAAATATTGTTTTCCAGTTTTTAAGGGGCCCAAAAAAATTTAGTTTTTAAGGGTCCAAAATTTTTTTTTTTACCAACTTTTAAGGAACCTAAAATCTCATTTTATTATTTTGCCTTGGGTCCAAAAAAGTCAAGAACGGGCATGATTGTTACCAGTACAGGAAGATGTGGGTTCAAGTGTGCTGAACCTTCTATTTAATGGTTGAGTGATTTTAAGTATTGTATCAAAAAGAATAAATATAATTAGAACTTATAATAAAATTATTTAAAAATAATAAAAAAAATAAATTGAAAACACTAAGCAAATCCAACAAATCTACCAATAAATATCGAGTCGTGAAGAGAGGCTACGAAAATGAAAAAACAAAAAGAAGAACAAAATGGAGTAAGTCCAAGGCACGTGGCATTGAAAGAGTTTGAAGTATATAATTAAACGTGACCACAAGTAAGCACCAATCATATTCCAGCTCACATTTAGACCCACAAACACACTTCACATGCACTCTCTCCATCACAATTTCTGCACTTCCAAACCAAACCCTCTTTTAATCTAACTTCCTTCCCACGTTATCTTTGGAAAAAAAAAACAACCCCTTTTATTACGGTTTATAATTCCAAAAAGAAAAACAAATTATGGGTAATTTTTTGAAATTATAAATTATAATTTTTTTTTAAAATTATATCCATTATAAAAAGGAGGGTAATGCGTTTTAGCGCACTCGAAACCACATCCTCCTGCATTGATAATAATATCCATGCAAATTTGACAATTGAGACAAGACTCAATTAACAATATCCACTATAAAATACTCTAAAAACTTGTTTATAATTTAATGGGTAAACTACAAAAATAGTCACTTTTGTTTGCCTCAGATTATATTGTAGTCACTTATGTTTGAAATGTTACATTTTAGCCACTTACATTATCGTTTTGTTACGAAGTGATCACTCTATCGTTAAGCTCCGTTACCTCCCTAACGGTAGTCTTACGTGGTAGTCCAAATGGGTTTTAAATGTCAACTTGGATATCCTACGTGGCAGTTCAAATTAAATTTATTTAATTAAAAACCTATTTTCATCTCAACAACTGGACATCCAAGTTGGCCTTTAAAACTCATTTGGACTGTCACGTAGGACTGTCGTTAGGGAGGTAACGGTAGAGTGACCACTTCATAACAAAACGATAACGTAAATAACTAAAAGACAAATAAAAATGATTATTTTTACAGTTTACTCTAATTTAATTGGATAAGCTTGAACATCCCTTGTAGAATTGATGGGACAATCCACTATCCTTTCGGCTTTACTATTATTTCCCTTTTGGGATGCGAAAATGAAATCATTTGATGCCCATATCCCTTATCTCAAAGGACTCCAATCTCATTATTTTGGGTATAGGGTTACATGTGCAATATTATCATCAAATAGATATAGTAGGGTTTTCCAACTCATCTTGTTACGTGTGAAATATACGCACCACCATATTTACATACATATATAGTAGGGTTTATGCTTTTAACAAACAAGAAAAAGTAATTTCAAGCATATGTAAAAGTTATACACATAAATTCTATATCAACTTGTATATATATATTTAATAACGTTTATTATATGTTACATTGATGTTGGAATTTTTTAATTGTATAAATTATATCATTAATTATTTAATTATGAGTAAGTTTTTTTTTTTTTTTTGCTATTAAACTAAAAAAAATTTTAATTTGGTCATTAACATTTTCAGAATTGTTTTTTTAGTCATCCAACTATTAAATGGCTAATGGTGGCATTTTTTTAGTTGGTATAATAACAATTTTAGTCCTCAGCTTTTATACTTTTTTTGTCAATTTGGCCCTAATTCTATATAAAAAATAAAAAATTGAAATTCCTTTTAGAAATTTAGAAATTTCTAAAAATTCATAGAAAGTTACAAGATTAAATAAAAATAGATAAAATGAGGGGAAATTGTTTTTCAGTATAAGAAAAGAAAAGAAACCGATTCAAAATATAATTTGTTTTTGTGATTTGGGTTTAAAAAATAATTTGAATGAACAGAAATTTTGAATTGAGTTTGAAAAAAAATAGTTGTATATTTTGCATTTTTTTTTTTTTTTTAAAAAAGTGTCATCATAGTCAATTTCATAAGTCTATGTAATATCAGTTCTGGAAGAAGTTATTCAATAGCTTGGATCTCGAGTTGAAGATATTACTAATTTGGTTAATATATTATGTTTTTAATTTTTTTATTGGATTCTATTAAATGATCATTTCCGTTTTTATGTCTCAATATTGAACAATCTTAAGCTTTATTACAATAGAATCTTGATTTTTCTTGTATGAACATCAGTTTTTAATCATATTTAAGCTTTATACTAGATGAATATTATGTTAAGAGATTGAAATTGATCAAACTTTTTATTTGTTTTCATGATTTTACGGCAACGCTAATGATTTGTTGTTGCAATAACTTGACAGTAACCTGAATTTTTATATAGATTTTTTTTTAATTTTTAAATAATTTTGAGTTTTTCTTTTATAATTTTTATATAGAATGAGGGCCAAATTGATATAAAGTATAAAAGTTGAGGAATAAAATTGTTATTATATCAACTAAAAAAGTGTCACTATTAGCCACTTAACGGTTGGATGACTAAAAAAAACACTTTCGAAAACATTAGCGATCAAATTGTAACTTTTTTCATTTTAGTTAAGTGACCAGAACGAAAACTTACTCATATATTATTGAGTGACTAATGGTGTAATTTACTCATTTTAATTTCACAAAGGAATTAATATTTATTTATTTATTTATCTTTATTTTTTAAAAATATTTCCTAAAAGAAAAATTGAAGACATGATAATTTCTTGATTTAAAAGAACTCCATCAACAAATCAATAATATGTTCTTTGCTTGTTTCCAACAACTAATTGATTCAAATAATGAAATGATTTCACATTGATGTAGGTGATTAAATGTTAATCTTATCTATCTTTAATTTTTTTTTATAAATATATATTTAAAAATCTTGATTGATATTATATTAGAAATTTGAATCCAAGACTCTTCTCCTGCTTTACAAATGGCAAGAAAAATAAAGGATTGTAGGGAGTGAGAAGATTGAAAACTTAAAAAAAATCCAGAAAATTAAGGGAAGGATGATATTTGAGTAAATAAGTCAAAACATGATTATATAAATAAATCATGCTGATGATTGGGTTTTGTTATAATAATAAAGATATTGCCCTGCCCACGTTAATTATCTGTGTCAGGAAGTGGAGAATATTGTAGGCAACTAACACAGCTGGCATGCATTCCCATGTCCACTCTCTCTACCACACGTGGCATATCATGCATAAATCAGACAAAACCAACGACATAGATTTTTCGGACATTCGTGACTGCGCCTTGATGAGCTGTTCGCCTCATTCTCCTCTCACATCATCCCCCTTCTTTTTACCTAAAAGGCTGAAGTACGTGAGTGAAACACAGAAAGGAATATATCATCCAATCGGGAGATATTTTTGTATGAAATGTTTAGTAGATTAAGGGTGTGGCGGTGCAAAAGATAAAATCTCATTAATGGGGTTGGTTGACTAGTTTGATTACCATTCTTATATTTTTTTTATAAATACGAGTTTGAGTTCCTCAATTTCTGGTAGAATGAGCATGTTCAATCTCATTTCAGACATGCAACAAAGTATGACTGTCAATGTCAAATCTTTTCTGCAACTATCAAACTTGTCGAACAAGAAACGAAATGAACAGCCACCAGCAGGAATAGACATGCAAGATACGTCGTTACTCGATTGCAATTCGATAACTTGTACAAGACATTTGAAAATTTCAGTTGTTCAAACTACTGAGATAAATAAATGGGAGAAAGAAACCGTCTCTGACAAACTATAACTGATGAGAGCAAAGATTGTAATGGGAAATGAAGTAGAAGGAATGAACAAACCCAAACATCTTGGAACAATCGATTTGACACTAGCAACTTGCGTTGTTGTTCTTTGTGTCTTTCATCGGGCATCAGCTGATGCGAATGAATCAGCAAAACCTGGCGGCCGGCATGGTATGCTGGTCTGTGTAGTGTCTGTACTGCCCAGAAATGATGAGGAGTCATCCACATTGCTGTTCCCCTCGAAGGCTTGCCACTTTTTCAATGCTTGGGGTAAAGTTAATTCAAGGTCAATGCCATAGATGTCATCAGAATCGGGTTCTGCTGGTTTCCAGAGCTCTGCTAGTGATGACAGCACATTGACTGCATGGCTCATATCTGGCCTCTGGTAGGGCTCCCTAGCACAACAGTGGCCAGCAAGCTCAGTCACTGTGCTAACACTGGCTAGCGTTTCCTCATCAAGCTGGATTGTTTCGTCAATGGCCTTCCGGAAGGTGTCTTTGTTCATGTGCATCCGACGGAACCATGACACAAGGTGCATGCTTTCCTCAGGCTGAGTTTCATCAAGTGCCCTTCGGCCTGAGATCAATTCCATGAGGATCACACCAAAGCTAAACACATCTACCTTCGTGGTTACTCGTCCAGTAACTGCCAAAATGCAAGCAATGTTAGTTCTAATGCAAGAAACTCAAGGAACTTGAAATATTTGTAATGGAACTAAAACCCAATTACCTGCATACTCCGGTGCCAAATACCCAAAGGTTCCTGCTAGTCTTGTTTCAATTGACTGTTTGCCATCCACAGGAGCTAGACGGACCAAGCCAAAATCTGCAACCTTAGCACGCATATCGTCTCCGAGAAGAATATTTGACGGCTTAAGATCTCGATGAATGAAACTCTGTTGTGCCAGACCATGTAGATACTCAACACCTCGAGCGACATCTAGGGCAATTGTAAGTCGTCTAGTCCATTCAAGTGGTTTCAGTCCTTCATGTTTCCAGTTGAATAGATGCCGACTAAGGGTCCCTTGAGGCATATATTCATATACAAGAAGCCTCTCATTTCCATCCAAGCAATATCCAAGAAGTGTAACTAAATGGCGGTGACGAACCTTAGTAAGAACTGCAATCTCGGACTTAAACTCGGCCAAACCCTTCTCGCTCACAACACTGGACTCCATCCTTTTCACCGCAATCTTTGTCCCATCATGTAATTCCCCTTTGTAAACTGTCCCAAAACCACCCCTTCCTAACACATTTTCCTCGCTGAAATTATTTGTCACATCCCTCAAAACTTGAATCGAGATCACCATGTTGCCAGCCTCAACCAAGTGAACATCACTTGGTCCACTGCTTGTGTGGCTGAAAGTAGTTTCACTTCCACCAGTGACGCTCGATCCAGCAACGGTGATTTTAACTCCATCTTGGTCACCGGAATGATGAGGATGTATGACTACAGTAGTTGGACTCTGCACTTTACTGGTACGCTTTCCTTTTCTAGAATACAAACAGATACCCAGAACAAGAAGACTCAAGCCACCAACCGCACCAATTGCAGAACCCACAACTGTCCCCGTATTCAATTTCTTTTCACCATTTCCAGAGGAACTACCACCACCGCCGCCGCCAGCAGGAGATCCACCAGGGGACTTGCCAGCTGGTGGAGAAGCCATTTCTTTTCCTATATCAGGGTTACCAGCAGTTATCACCGCCACATTTTGCCTGAAAGGTGGTACTTTTCCATAGAGCCTGTTGTTCGAAACATCTAATCGAACAAGCTTCGGCAATGTAGTGAGCTCTGTCGGTATCGTGCCGGTAAGATTATTACCCGAAAGATCCAAAGTTGTCAAGGAATCAAGCTTCGCAAAATTACTAGAAATAGTACCAGTAAGCCCTTTTTTTGCAAAAAGGATAGACACAATATTTCCTTGAAAACATGAAATACCTAACCAGTCATTACAAGGATCATTCCCCTTCCAATTATCAGCAAAATTCTCTGGATAACCAAAAGCTTCCATTATAGACAACAAAATAGTAACACGTTCATCACAAGCAACACCAGGATCATCTAAGCAAAATCTATTACTACCAGCCCTCATATCTAGAATTACACCATCAGCAAATTTAGGGGTTGGTCCTTGAAGTTTATTATTAGTCAAATTCACGATATAGAGTGACTTTAAGTTAATCAAAGACGAAGGAACAACACCAGTGAGCTGATTATCCCTCAAACTCAAATTGCTCAACTGAGTCAACATTGAAAAATCAGGCAAGGGACCTGTAAACTGGTTCATATTCAACCATACCTCTCTTAAAGAAGACATGTTCTGTATCACTTCAATTGTCCCATTCAACCTCTGCCCATTAGCCCAGAAAGACTGAATCATGGAACCCGCTAAAGATGCAGGCAATTCACCTTCAAGGTTGTTCATGGCCACATGCAAATCTGTCAAGCCTGGAAAAGTAGCAAGGTCAAACAAACCTGGGAATCTCCCATTAAGATTAGCCTTGTTAGCAGAGAAAGCTTTCAAAGAAGTTGCTTCCTTTATGCTCTCAGGAACCTGCCATGGCTCGAAAGGGTTGTTATCGAGGTAAATAGCGGTTAACGAGGTTAAGCCAGTGAAGAAATCAGAAGGGAAAGATGAGAAATTGTTGTCATGGAAGTTGGCTCCTTCCAACAGGCTTAACCCAGCAAGGCTTGGGATGGGTCCACTGATTTGGTTGTTCATGACTTCAAAGACTTTAAGCTGAGACAGGTCTTTGAGATCAGGGGGTAGGGTTCCACCAACGTTTTTGCTGGGAATTTGAATCCGGGTGATCCTCTGGTTTTCACAGCGAACGTTGGTCCATTGGCAAGGGTCAGGGTCAGACCAATCGAGCGAAGAAGGGAGCTTTAGGCTGGTTTTGAGCTTTCCCATGACTGAAGAATCAGGGCTGGATTGAGAAGAGACATGTAAAGCAAAGAAGCAAAGAACTGAAAGAAACCCAAAAAGAAAACAACCACCCCCAAAGGGAAGGGTATTCGCCATTGTTGTTCCTCGTGTTTGTTTTTTTTTCTTGGGAAAATTGAGAGAGAAATTGAGGGAACCTGAAGGAAAAAAAGTTGGGAACTTTATGATGGCGTTGGCTGGGTGGGTTTGATGAAGGGTTTACGAGGCATTGATGATATGATGAAAAAAGAAAAGAAAAAAGGAGTAATAAGGCATAAGAGGAGGGAATTAAAAAGGAAGGAAAGGAAGAGAGAGAAGTAGAAAGAGCGGTGATTGCGAGTCTGAAACGGCGGGGACACTTGGATACACATACACATAAAAAAAATGGTCAATTCAATTAAATATATAAAAAAAATTAAAAAAAAACTCAATATTTTAACAATTAACTTTTTAATTTATTTATTTTGGTTCTGAGTAATGTGGATCAAAATAATATATTTAAAATATTTTAAGGCTCTTTTGGATAAACGATGCGTTTACATGTAATTAATACAAAAGTAACGGTAATTTTGAGGTTAATTAATTATAACACGAGACAAAAAAAAATTAAGTGCATTGAAAATAAATACCCATCCAAAAAAATCCGTAAATAATATCATATTGTATCACTATATATATGAATTTTAAAAATAAAGATATTTTTTTTCTAAAATAAAAATAATTGGTACATATAAATTGGGTCCTACCTACTTAAAGAAGTTCTAGAATTGTAGAATGTATATCCCTTCCTTATTCCTTTTCATCCTCTTCTTTTCAAGGTATTTTAATTTTTCTAAAAATATTTATTTGTGACATTTCTAGTTTCCACTAAAATATTTTTTTTAAAAAAATAATTTGTAAAGAAATCCTCCTAAATCAATTATATTAATACCTTTCCGTTTTTAATTAGCTTAGTAGTAAATGATAAAAAATCTATTTTATATTCATTATAGGTTCTGATCATATCTGTTATTTTTAATACAATATCTAGAACTATCCGTAACCACTCTTCAACTCTAAAATATGGGGATAATGCGCTTCAGCACACTCGAATCCACGTTCTCATGTACTGACAACAATACTCATACTAGTCAAGCTAATACTCATTCGATAAAAATTCCTTTTTTTTAACAAAAAAAACTAGAAAAAATAGGTAAAGAACAAGCAAATAGTTATTTTTATTTTGTAAATAAAATTCAAAATTTAGATAAAATTATAAGGAAAGAAATCACAGTGATTTAGGATGGTCCAGTGGTAATATTCCCAGAGCAGGTATAGTAGGAAATTAACATTGTGATTCTAATACCATTAATCATTTTGTTTACAATTTTATAAGATTTAGGTATGCCATAAATATTTATTTTTTTACAATAATAACAGTTACTCGTTATAATAATATTTTGCTATAATAATTAAATTTTTAGAAGAATCGAGTTTTTTTTTATTTAATTTTTTTATAATAAATTTTCACTTATAACAACAATATTTATAGTTAAGAAATACAATTTTTTTTATTACACTAGTTTTCTATTATAATAAATAATATAGTCTGAATTTTTTCAGTAAAATTATAATTATTTCAGATAAGCGAATGAAAACTATCACAATTAAAATATTATTTCAATAAAATGATTAAATTTCACGTGAAGAAATTTATTATTCATATTTTATTGAATGAAAATAATCTTTCATGAGTAGAATTAAAGACATCAATTCAAAAAATTATTAACTTTTCTAATTAAATTTCCATTATGAATTTGAAATATTATAAACTTATAAATTGATTACTTGAATTCGGTAACTCGATAAATTAATTTAATTTAATAACTCATACTGATTAATTGAATTTGTTAGATTTATGAACTTATAAATTCACAATATAAATTCTTTTGTAAGTTTACAACAATTATCTATTTTATCTGTAACAAACAAAAATCTAGGCAAATAAATGAGTTGTTATAGATAAGAGTTGTCCATGGGTCGGGCTAAACCAAATTTGACTTGGGCCCTAACAAAATTTTAGGCTCAGCTCGAAAAATGGGCCTAAATTTTTACCCAAGCCCGGCCCAGATAATAATATTAAAACCTGAGTCCGGCCTGACCGTATTAAAATTTTTTATTTTATTTTTATATGAAAATTAAAAAATATTTTTTGTCAGGCCGGGCCCAAAAAATTTACCCGAGGCCTGGCTTGTTTTCTAAATGGACCTTATTTTTTGTCCAAGCCCATTTTTCGAACTTATATTTTTACCCAAATCATTCCACTTTTTGGGCGAAACTTCAGGTCGGATCAGATGGCCCGACCCATGAATAAGTCTAATTATAGAGAGAGTTGATTATATATGAAAATAGGAATAACATTTATAATATATATTTTGAATTTAAAGTATTTTTTTTTATATTTATAAACTTATTTTTATCTTAATTTAGGTAATCACTATATTCACAAATACAAAGGCTTTCACATATTAGTATTATTAAAATGTAAGAAGATAGAATTATTAAAATATAATAATAAAAGTTTTAAAAAATTTTAATTGAATTTTAATTCATTTGACATCGTTATTGATATAACAATTTAGATAATATTAATTTAAGTATATCTAAATATGCAATATTTTTCGATTTAAGAGTTTGAAAGATCGAGATCAGTATCGGTCTCTACTCGTAAAAATAATATATATGAGGTATCAGATAATAATATAATTAGATAATAATTAAATAAATGTAAGTTGTTGTGGTGATTATTAGCAAATCTATCATGTGAATGTCGTAAATCAACGCGCTTATTTAAGTGCTTCCTGCCCCTAAAATATTCAAATCACATTTAAACCAATAAGATTACACCGCACTTACCATATAACCCAAACTTTATTATAAAAATTAAATATGATTTTAGATAATGTTTGATGTTCTTTCATGGAAGGTATTGATTAAAATCTCGTAAAATTTATAAAAATTACATTATCAGATTTGGTTTAATAAGTACGTTCCTAAGAATGTAATGGTAATTTATGAATTTGATATTTATTAAATAAATTTGTCCTAGTATAAAATCATGTATACATAATATTTACAAAAAAATCGTTAAAGTAATAAAAAAAAATCAAATAGTAAGACAAGAGAAGAAGGCAATATCTTCTTCTTATTATTATTAATTTAAGTATATCTAAGTATGCAATATTTTTCGATTTAAGAGTTTGAAAGATCGAGATCAGTATCGGTCTCTACTCGTAAAAATAATATATATGAGGTATCAGATAATAATATAATTAGATAATAATTAAATAAATGTAAGTTATTGTGGTGATTATTAGCAAATCTATCATGTGAATGTCGTAAATCAACGCGTTTATTTAAGTGCTTCCTGCCCCCACAATATTCAAATCACATTTAAACCAATAAGATTACACCGCACTTACCATATAACCCAAACTTTATTATAAAAATTAAATATGATTTTAGATAATGTTTGATGTTCTTTCATGGAAGGTATTGATTAAAATCTCGTAAAATTTACAAAAATTACATTATCAGATTTGGTTTAGTAAGTACGTTTCTAAGAATGTAATGATAATTTATGAATTTAACATTGTTAAATAAATTTGTCCTCGTATAGACAAGAGAAGAAGGCAATATCTTCTTCTTCTTTTTTTTTTTTTTATGTTTATTAATAGACTAATAGTCTAAACCGGTATAAGATAGGGTTAATTTTGTTTTAATATTTTTTTTTTACTTTCTAATCTAAACTTTCTCACCTCTTTTATCATGAAAATCGTGTTGTTGAGAAAGTAACTTTCAAAGGAAAGTAAATAAAATTTGACATACTAAACGTTGAAATCACTTTCCAACTGATTAAATTATTATAAAAGTAACTATTTTCCATTATAAAATAATGAAGACTTTAATGATTTGAGTTCGAATTCGGAATAAGCTTTTGATAATTTCGTAACTAAATTGCAAAAGTTTGAATAAATTAAATATTGTATAAAAATAAAATTCAAAAATATATAATAAAATAATAGTTTTAAGCAAATAGATCATTTGGGAGTAAAATCATTACAACCCATTATCTAAACTTTGTTAAAGTTTTGGGCCTATAGTTTAGTAAAGCCCCACAATAATTGATAGCCCTAGTAATATTTTAATGTCTTAATTTAATTATTTAAAACTTTTTACAAGATTTAATTATTATTATTTTATTTCTCTACCGGAGCGAGTCTAGCAATTAATCCTCTGCATTTTACAGGCTTATTAAGATTTAATTATTTTCTGTTATTTTTTAACATAATGCCTAGAACGACTCATAGCCTCTCCCAAACTCATAAATAAGAGGATAATGCGCTTCAGTGCATTCGAACCCACGTCCTCCTGCATAAACAATAATGACCATACCAATTGAATTAAAACTCAATTGACTGGCTTCCCCACTTTTGTTTTAACCATCTATGTTCTCTAAACATGCAATTAATGAATAAATAATAAGAATAATTTCATCAATTTATTTATGAAAAAATATTAAATTCAAGAGATAATTTGACTTGTAAGCAACAAAAAAAAAAAGTTAAATTAAACAATATTATTTCTAAAAACCCCAAATCGGCAATTCGAAAATTGGGGAAGAAATTTTAAAAAAATTTGGGGGTTGAATTAATAAATTAATCATGTTTGTAGGTGTATTTAATGCTATTAATCCACAATTCATGCAGACACTGTCCAAGTTGAAAGTTTCTCTGTGCCATATTTTGTGGTCCAATTAGGCGTTTGATGCTTAAGCTGGACTGATATTATTTTGGTGCCGTCCTTCCATATCAAACAATATCAAAGCTTTGATGAAACATTAAATCAAATTTCTGTATATAGTCCTTATACTTTAATTTAGTATTTTTAGTCTCTATACTTTTTAAAATTTTAGTCTTCTCTAAACTATAATTGTTAAATCCATTAAGATAAGTTCAAAATCTGACGCGGAATGTCATGATAGTTCGTAATTTCTACATATTACTCACTAAAAATTCAATTAATGGAATAAAAATTGTCATTTGCATCAAGACTGAATTTTCGAGATTCGAAAAGTATAAAAACTTAGAATGATCCAATAAGAGAATATGAATTAAATTTAATACTGTACACATAGTACAAGACTAGAAATTAAACTTAACCAAACAATATTGTTCGGGTAGGGGCTAAATCCACAACTTTTGCAAAATACAAGGATTGATAGCAGAATTTAACCAATATATATGTTATATAATTGTAGGCATCTTTTTTTTCTCTTTCAGATTTTGTGGGTGTCATTACAATATATTGTTGGCCTGTTGCCATATGTTCGTATTTGATTATACTCAAAATTAAAATAAGGACATCCTTTTGTGTGTATTTATAAAAAAAAACATTCTTAATTTCTAGTTGGAATTTCATTTGATATTAATTATCAATAATTAAAAAACTCGAAATCAGTTTTTTTGAACAATTTCATTATAAATTTTGATTATATTGGCTAGAACTACTCATAGCTCATTCCCAACCCATAGATAGGAGGATAATGCACTTCAGTACACTTGAACTTACATCCTCCTACAATGCACATACTAATCGAGTTAAGTCTCAATCGGTAATCTCGAAATTAGTTGAATTTGAAACAACCAAATATTGTGTAAGAAATGTGAATACGTGTGACGTGATTCCCTCTAACAATAGTGTATTGTTGTCGTTGATTATAAAAAGAAAAAATAAAATTAAGGGGACAGTTTAAATAAATTTTGTATTAAATTGACTAACCAAACCTAACTTGTAGTTTGTTGTAATCATGTTTTAAAGATTGTTTGGTTTATTAAATTCGAATTATTGACATTCAAAATCATTGAAGTATGACTGGATTAAATTGATTGCATGTGCCGGCTCCTTCACATGAACATATAATCTTCTTTGGTCAATAAATAATTTTTAGGATTTTAATAGTTTCTTTTTAAAATTATAATTTGGGCCGAACACGAAGGTTACTGAAAAAGAACTATAATTTACTATTGAGAAAGACCGGTCTAAGGAGGTGGGATAAGAGAAAGTAAGGGAAATAGGTCTCGAATTCCACCTGATTTCAATCTGGTCATTATTAGTGCTGCTACCTTACCAAAATCAAATCACACGGTTGTGATCATTGAGGATGACAATAACATATAGTGGGCCACTCTATTGCTTTTTCTTCAAAAGATCTCATGCATGCAATGAGAAGGGTTGGTATGTCTATGCATGAGATAACCAAGCGTGAGTTTAAAGTGCAGAAAAAACAAGGTTGTGTCAAATCTTCAGGGCCGTTGTTGTCTAACATGGATTGATTTGGTGATTCGTCAGCTGGATAATCCTGATAATGGTTTAGGATAATCCATGACTGTCGTGATGTGTTGTTAGAAATAAATTGTTTGGAAGCGTTGCATTATGTTAGGGGTACTCTGATGATACAACAGCCGGATCCATATGCCATTCATGCCATTGGAGACCTGTTGTGTTGAGATTGTGATATTGGCATTAGGCATGTGCATCGAGAATACAATATGATGACTGATTGCTTAGCAAATGTTGCAGAAAGAATGATTATTGACTTTTACCCTTGATTCCAACTTTTTAATTTTGCTTTGAATGTGTTGCATGAGAATGTTACTGATTTATCTTTTTCTAAATTGGTTGCTATATAATAGCTTTTACCTTCCTCAATAAAAAAAATCCGTACACCATTGCTTAAACAATTAATTGTAGGGCTTCTTGTTTTTGTTATAATTTTTAAATTGAAAATGTTTTTGCTCATTAATTGTTGGAACCAAAAAATGGAAATTGTGGTAATAGTGAAAGTGGATTTCCAAAGTTTCAATCTTAAAATTATTATTATTGGAAGGAGTTTATTTGAATATCACTTTTAATCCCTACAGGGCTATTAAAGCCCTTTTGCTTGAAAAAAGAGCCTCTTAAAGCCCTTAAGATTACAACTATTTTAACTTACTAAATTAAAATTTTTTGGTAGATTAAAAAATTATTCATTCACCTACCACTCCTTTCCCCCTAAAATTGTCTTGCTCTTCATGTTGGGTTGAATATTGGACTTGATTTCCATTCCATTTGCAGGCCCGACCTTAGGGGTTGTTTGAAAGTGCAGTTACCTAAAGTTTAAAATTGAAAAGGGCCTAAAAAAATATTTTTTCAGTTTTTAATGTAGGAAAAAAAAATTCAGACTAAAATAAATAAATTAAATGCTTTCAATTTTTCAACATAAATGCTTCTTCCCATATGATCCCAAAAAAATTCAATTTTTATTATATTACATCTTATAATTTCGTTTAAAAATGATTTAATTTATTGTTTCACCTAGGGCCTAAAAATGTCAAGAACAGACTGTGCATTAGACAACAATTTAGCAAGGGAACTTATGTTGATAAAAATTCCAAACTTGGCATCAAGATGGTGAGAGCATAATAAAAGCTCAAAATATTAGGAAAGAAGATGAATGGTCTCATGCATTATAGGTTCGGATCGTATCTTCTCTTTTTGACATAATGCTTAGAATTACTCATATAGCCCATTCCCAACACATAAATAGGAGAATAATGCCTTCAGCGCACTCGAACCCACGTGCTCCTGTATTAGCAACAATGCCCATACTAGTCGAATTAAGACTCAATCGCCATGTATAACATTGTTTTGTATTTCATCATTTTGATTTTTTTTATGGCTTCCATCTTTCCCTGGATTCTAAATCAACAATCTTATTGCTTCTACTTTGAAAACAAGTAAATATTAGAATTGCTTGTGGTTTGTTGTATAAAATTTGTTTTTAAGGGCTAATAAAATCACCTAAGTTGCAGTATATGGGATTACCTGAGTGTTAATGAAATTGTTTATGTTAATAGGAAAGGCGATTCTAAATCCACAAATATTTTTTCCAAATTACTTTGATGAATTTGATTTAAACTTGCTTAAATCAGTAATTATGCAAATCTTATGTCAGCATGGCTTGCTTCTCTTGACAAATCTTAAAGTAGAATTAGACTTGATCACGAGTCGGATTACTTCTTTACGTCTAAAGACTCGTTCGAAAAGTAGAAAGATTTGAGAAAAAATATAAGTCTGAAAATGGACTCGAACAAAAAATTACATCCAAATTGATAATTTAATTTTAAATCCATGAAATAAATTAATCCACTATCTCTTTTTAGGAATTTAGGGTGCTCCTGTTGCTCCAGAAGAAGGATTGAGTTCAATATTTGAAAAAGTGCCTTCATGTTTGTTATTTTATTTTAAGGAGATTGAAATAAAATACTTTGAGAATGATGAATAAGAGTTTGAAATGATTAGTTATTTCCTAAAACATACATTAGTGCTAGAGAAATAGGTCTGATTATGGGTCGAGTGATCGAGTCCCGTTGATGTAAAATTTTAGGCACGTTTTTTAAGTTTGGGTTTGGCTTGGCCTTAAAAATGAGTTTAAAAGTTTATCCAAGTTTAACCCAGAATAAAAATGCTAAACTAAAGCTCGACTCGACCCACTCGTATTAAGTTTTTTTATATTATTTTTTAATATAAAAATAAATTTTAAAAAATATAATACATAAAATACACTAAAAATATTAAAATAAATGTTTCCCAATAAATTAAAAATATATTAAAAGAAGCCTTTATATTTAAATAATACTAAGATAATTGCAACTTAATAAGTAAATGTCTCTAAAATAGTTGCAAAATTAACAATACAACAAGAGTTATACAATATCTAAACAATAAAAACAAAATAATAGTAATATGATAGCGAAATGACAATAAAACAATATAAAAAAAAGTTTAAACTGATTTAGGTTGAATTGGGCTTGGGCCAAAAAATCTTACATGTGGCCTAGCCCGTTTAGAAAATGAGCTTTATTTTTTTGTCCAAGCCTAATTTTTGACCCTATGATTTTTATTAAACGCTATCACTTTTAGATAAATCTTTAAACTTGAACGGGTTACTTCCTCCATGATCAGGTATATAGAGAATCTGATAATTAGAATAAAAACTAGTGCCAATGTGTGAAGAAGAATGATTGGATTTCATAGAAAAAAACTATTGAGTTTTTCAAAAGAATTAAAGAAATCATTAATTATTTGAAATATTTTTTTTCTAATGTCTTAAAAATAAACAATGAAATCATTAATATATTATATTTAATATATTACTATTACTTATAATTTCATTTTTAAATAATGTCTATCCAAATTATTAATTAATTAATTCTTAGTATAAAAACTAAAAATATTAATATAAGTATATTTTGGGATAATTCAAGATTTACCATTATACTTTAACAAAATTGTTAATGTGACACATGTATTTTCAATTTGTTTGATTTAATACCTCTATCCAACTTTTGGTACTCCGATCTAATGGTGTTAAATTCCGACACATATTAACACATGGACCTGAAAGAGTGTCATGTAGACTAGAGGAAAAGAGCTAAACAGTCTAGGAAGAGGTACTTTCATAATATTTTCCCTTTTCTTTTTTTGTTTGAAAGTAAGCAAAATCACATTGGTAATGTGACTGTTGCTCCCATTTTGATTCTCAAAACTAGAACTTAAGACTTCTTTCCCAAGCCCCAACTTTGTTTTTTCTTCTTATTGATGCACAAAGAACAAAAAGAGAAAAAGTTTACCAAAATCCCAAAAATCCTTTTTCCTTTTGTCTTTCAGTATACTACCCCATATTTGATAGACATTTTCTAAGTCTATAACCCAAGTGTAGTTTATATTCAAGTAATAAAATCTCGAGAATCTGAATTCGATTCATAAGAGAATTGATTAGAACTTACTGTATTACAAGTATTCTACTAGAACATATATTTAAATCTTAACTTTGAAATGAGTGTCGGAAATGAAAGTAGGAGCAAGAAACACTATAAATAAAATAAAAATCAACGGAATAAATTAACTAAAAATAAAATAAAATAAACAAATACTTGGGTGAAAATATATTGAGATTGGATGATTCGCTCTTGGTGTCATATTAAGATTAAATTTTGGTACTCAATGATATTACACAGTTAGGTTCCACACAAAATGGAGGTTCCAATTAGATAATTTAGCAATTTACGTTCAATAAGTAAGCATATGAATCCATAAGCAAAATAATGTCCATCAAATAAGGGTTCAATATGATTGTCCAATAAGTGCAAGAGTTTAACAAATAAATCCATAAGCAAATGATGGTGCAATATGAAAATTCAACGTTCAATTTAAAAATATAACATATTGTATTATGACCATTTGATAACTTCAAAACTTATAAAAAAAAATTCAAATATTTATTATGCCAATTTTTTTATATTTTTACAACAAACCAAGGTCAATTTATCTAAGCATTGATTGTGCCATTTATTGTCTATAACAAAAGAAAAATCTTACTTTACAAGTCTGATTATGACAAGTGATTAATAATTAATTTTAGCTCAAATGATGAGTATGTAATTTACCTTAATATATGCCAAGAGTTTCACACTTTCACTTCAGCATTAAAAATTTAGAATTAGATATAAGAAACTTAAGATTTTACAGGATAAAGAAACAAGCAAACACTAACAAGAAAAGGTTTGTGAGGAGGAAAATGACAATGCAAAAGACTTGCTACTAATAAATTGCTAGGCCACTTTTTTGTCATCTTTTGGAGTCATTTTTCACATGTTATTTGATGACTTCTTTTGTCAAGTTAATGACTTCTAATGGAAAAAATCCATGAAAGTTGATTGAACATTTGCATCTTATACATTCATTGTAGAAATTTCAACTCCAAATTCCAAATATGTTAGGAGATATGACTCAAATGCGAAAATGCATCAAAATTGTCCATCAATGTAAAACTTGTAACTCTCTTTGCTTTTGGAATTTTTCCTGATACATTTTGGCATTGATGTTCCAATATTTCAATAGATTTTCAAATTCCCTTTCTGACGATATAAAGTACACCCAAAATAGATTCTTGGAGCTCGAGAAATGATCGAAACATGAAAAAGTGTTTTGATTGGAAGTTCTGAATGTGTTCAAATTACAAAATTTAAATCTTTAAGCATTTGACTATCACTCAATCAACTTTAACCTTAATGCATTTAAATAGAGAGAGATCAAGAGCAGTCTGATTCAATAAAAAATTCCGATCGAGCATAAAAGTAGGGGTAAAGATGTAAAATCAATATTCCATTCTACCTCTTCGCACGCAACGAGAGTGACAGTGGAATAGTAAAACAAACCACCACTTTCCCACAAAAACCCAATCTCACTCCTCCGCCAACATCTGCTTCTTTCCCTTCTCTCAATTTCTTACCTCCAGGCCTCTATTTTATCCTTCACGCCAAAAACTCACCGCTTTGCATTGCAAATCGACGATAAAAAATCCAAGTACGCCATATTGTTACGTACAGTTTTATTATTGCCATGCACGTTATTACCATGCAGGTTAAAACGATGCATTTTAACCGTGTTTTAGTTCTCTTTTAGCATACGCTGCGTTTTATGTTGTTTTACTGAAACGGTGTGTTTAGATATTGCTGGGTATTGGCTGTTACCTTTTATACCTGCACTGAGGATAAGAAAACGGTTATGCAAAAATTGAATAAGATTTGAATTCTTCATTCTCTCTTCTTCTTCTCTTGTATTATTCTTCTCTTCTTCTTCGTTTTCTTTTGAATTTCAAGTTCGTTTCGTCACAAAGGTATCAGAGCCGGTTCGATTTCTATGGCGGGGGATGAAGTGATGACCAGAATGCAGAAGGAGCTTGGACTGATGCAAGGCAAGCTCACTCAACTGCAAGTAGAATTTTCTCAGCTGGATGCAAAGATCGATGCACGCCTGAAGGAGTTTCAAGAGGGTATCAAATCTGAGGTTCGTTCGGAGGTAAGATCTGAACTCCGATCTGAGCTGCATTCTCTGTTCGAATAATATTTTGGGCAAAGTCCTCCTGTTCCGGTTACTGGTGTGGTGACGGGCAAGGGAAAAGGGATCTTAGGTTCTCATCCTGGTTTTCCAGCGAAGGAACATCTCTTAATATCACCAATATCAGACTTAGGACATTCAAATTTGTCTTCTAGAGGAGGTACTGTCGAATTTAGCAATGCTTCTTTTCAAATGGACTGTCCACACTTTAATGGTGATAATTTTAGAGGTTGGTGGTCGAAGTTAGGACAGTACTTTGAGGCGGAAGGAGTAGGTGAGCAAGCTAAGGTGAGAGTGGTTATGTTGCACTTAGAAGGAAAGGCCTTAGACTGGCATCACTTTTTTGTGCACAGGCATGAAGGGCTGCATCAGTTGACTTGGGAGATGTACGCTAGAGGAATGAATGAACAATTTGGATCCGACTCTCTCCTTGATCCTATGGCGGACTTAGTTACCTTTAAACAACAAGGATCTGTTGAACAATTTCATGATGGATTCTTGAGTCTGTTAAATCAATTGAACTTACCTGAACCTTCTGCCTTAAGCATTTTTATCAGTAACTTGAAGTCAGAGATAGGTCAATACCTCAGGTTGTTTACGCCTCAAACATTGGTGGAGGGGTATAAATTAGCCAGACAAGTCGAAAGTATTGTTTGTGGGCCAGTGAAGAAGGGACTTATTACTGGTAATGGAATTGCTTCTTCAAGGCCTCTGTTTCCTAATCCTAGAATGCCACAAGGAGTAGGAAATTCAACAACAGTAGGGGGTCTGTGAGTGGTAATTTGGGATAACGAGTTCCATCTAAGTCCTTGTCTCAAGCTGAGTTGGAGGATCGAAGGCGGAAGGGTCTTTATTTTTTGTGTGGGTTAAAGTATTCGCCTGGTCACAAATGCTCTAAGTCTCAAGTGTTTCAACTTGTTATCGATCCAAACTGGGAACAAGGGTCTGATGTGAAGAGTTCGAATTCTGAAGAAATACAGGATTATTCTGACCACTTGGAATTGGTGGATCAGATTCCAGGAAGTCCTGTGTTGTCGTTACATGCGCTCCAAGGACTGCAGGGTCATACTACTATGCGGTTTTCAGCTGTCATTGATCACACGGAGGTGGTTGTGCTGGTAGACTCGGGTAGTACGCATAACTTCATCGATTACAAGGTGGTTAAGAGGTTACAATTACCAGTAGAATCGGGAAATACACTGAAAGTAATGGTGGCAAATGGGGTTCGGCTGTCCACTCAAGGCTTATGTAGAGCGGTTCCTTGGGCATCACAAGGATACCACTTCCATACTGACTTCTTACTTTTGTCAGTGAAAGGTTTTGATTTGGTCATTGGCATTCAATGGCTACTAACTCTTGGACCAATTATATGGGATTTCTCTAACCTGACTATGCAGTTTCAGCATAAGAAACAAAACTGTCTCCTGGGTGGCTTAGTACCTGGCTCACTCCAATTGGTTCCAAGCACTCAATTCTCCAAATGCCTTAGTTTGGTAGGCAATGGTTCATATCCCATGCTTTTGACTTCTTGAGAGAAGGCTGCTATCACCTTACAGCCAGTTCAGTTGGCAGACGAATTGCAATCCCTTCTTGGTGAATTTGAGGATATCTTTCAAACTCCAGTTGGTCTACCTCCACCCCGTTTACATGACCACAAAATTCTATTGACTGATGAGACCAAGGTGGTCAAGGTGAGACCATATCGGTATCCTGCTGTTCAGAAAATTGAAATAGAAAAGTTGGTACAGGAGATGTTACAAACTGGTATAATTCGTGATAGCAACAGTCCATTTGCCTCTCTTGTGGTCATGGTTAAGAAGAAGGATGGAAGTTGGAGGCTATGTATTGACTATAGGCAGCTCAACCAATTGACCATCAAAGATCGATTTCCTATTCCCGTGATTGAGGAGCTATTGGATGAATTGGGGCAAGCAAATTTTTTTTCTAAGTTGGACTTGCGTTCAGGCTATCATCAAATTCGGATGTGGGAGCCAGATATGCACAAAACTGCATTTAAGACTCATGAAGGCCATTATGAATTCTTGGTCATGCCATTTGGCTTGACCAATGCCCCCTCTAGTTTCCAATCCTTGATGAATTCAATTTTTCGACCCTTCCTGAGGAAATCGGTGCTTGTTTTTTTTGATGACATACTCATCTACTCGCAAGGCTGGACAGATCATTTACTGCACTTACGAGAGGTACTTCAAGTGTTACGGTCAAATCACTTGTATGCTAAACGCTCCAAGTGTACTTTTGGAGCTTCACAAGTGGAGTACTTGGGACATGTTATTTCCAACGGGGTAGTCAGTATGGATAGATCCAAGGTTGCTGGGGTGTTGGACTGGTCATCTCCAAATTCTGTTAAGGAGCTGCGTGGGTTCCTTGGGTTGTCCGGCTATTATAGATGCTTCATCAGAGATTATGGGTTGATTGCTAAGCCCCTTACTACATTATTAAAAAAAGATTTTCCATGGCAATGGACAACAGTGGAGCAGGCCGCTTTTGACCAGCTCAAGGTTGCTGTATGTCAAGCACCTGTCCTGGTATTACCTAATTTTCAAGAGCCTTTTTGCGTAGAGACGAATGCTAGTGGACAAGGGGTTGGGGCAATTCTCCAGCAAAATGGTCGACCAGTGGCGTTCTTCAGTAAAGCATTGGGAGTCAAATATCAAGCCCTATCCATTTACGATAAGGAGATGTTAGCTGTGTTGTTGGCAGTTAAAAAATGGCATTCTTACTTGGTGGGTCAGCACTTCTTTATTAAGACCGATCATCAAAGTCTTAAGTTCCTCTCTGAACAGCAGGCCATCACTCCTTACCAACAGAAGTGGGTTGCGAAAGTGTTGGGGTATGATTATTCGATATTATATCGTAAGGGAACTCAAAACACCGTAGCTGATGCTTTGTCTAGGAGACCTCACGAGGATACGCCCCAACTATTACAATGTGAAAGTAGCATAGATACTTCTTGGTCTGATATGTGGGCACGTATTGTGGCTTCTTATGTTGATGATCCGAAGCTTTCTCAACTCTGCCAGGATGTTCAAGCCAGACCTCAGATGCATCCAAAGTACTCTTGGCATGGTACTTTCCTACGTAGGAGGGGCAAAATTGTGGTGGGTAAGGACCTTCAGCTTCGCAAACAGATTTTCTGTCTCTTTCACGATAGCGCCTTGGGGGGTCATTCGGGTGTTCATGCTACTCGACATCGGATCTCCACTTTGCTCTACTGGAAGGGTCTTTCGAAGGATGTCAAAAACTGGGTTCGAGAGTGTGTGATTTGCCAACGTTGTAAGGTTGATAGTGCTGCTTCTCCTGGGCTGTTACAACCAATTGCTATTCCTGATCGTGCATGGGCAGTCATTAGTATGGACTTTATTGAGGGGTTGCCAATGTCTCAAGGAAAATCCACCATTCTCGTTGTGGTTGACCGCTTGACTAAATATGGTCATTTTCTTGCCTTAACCCACCCCTTTACTGCTGCTACAGTTGCTCAAGAGTTCCTTCATCACATTTACAAGTTGCATGGGGTACCAGAGGCCATTGTGTCTGATCGCGACAAAATCTTTTTGAGCAATTTTTGGCAGGAATTGTTTCGACATTTGGGGGCCAAGCTTAAACTCTCCACTGCTTATCACCCCCAAACCGATGGCCAAACTGAGATCCTCAATTAGTGTTTGGAGAGTTTACATTGCATGACTGGGGAAAAACCTTCTGCTTGGGTATCATGGCTCCCTCTGGCTGAATGGTGGTATAACACCACCTATCATTCAGCTATACAGTGCACACCTTATTTAGCCCTTTTATGGACAAGACCCACCTCTCCATTTACCCTACATAGCTGGTGCTTCTTCAGTGGCTTCGGTTGATCGTTCCCTGCAACAACGAGAGGTCATGCGTAAGATCTTGAAATTTCATTTAGCTCGGGCTCAGGATCGTATGAAGCAAATGGCAGATAGACATCGCTCGGAGCGGGAGTTCCAGGTGGGTGATTTGGTGTATTTGAAGTTATAGCCATATCGCCAACGTTCTTTACGCCAGTTTAAGAATCAAAAGCTGTCACCCCGATATTTTGGCCCTTTTCCTGTTGAGCCCCGTGTGGGGTAGGTGGCATACCGACTGTCGTTGCCGCCTTCTACTCGGATTCACCCTACCTTTCATGTCTCCCAATTGAAGAAGCACATTGGGTCTGCAGTAAGTACTCATACCTTACCACCAGTGGGATCCGATAGGGCTCTTCTTAAGACACCGATCCGTGTCTTTGACAGACGCCTGGTCAAGAAGGGAAATCATGCTGCTGTCGAAGTTCTGGTTGAGTGGGTGGACACGTTCCCAGAAGATTCCACTTGGGAAAATTTAGAAGCTCTTCGTCGTCGATTTCCTCTATTCGATCCTTGAGGACAATGATTCTTTTCAAGGACGGAGTATTTGTTACGTACAGTTTTATTATTGCCATGCACGTTATTACCATGCAGGTTGAAACGATGCGTTTTAACCGTGTTTTAGTTCTCTTTTAGCATACGCTGCGTTTTATGTTGTTTTACTGAAACGGTGTGTTTAGATATTGCTGGGTATTGGCTGTTACCTTTTATACCTGCACTGAGGACAAGAAAACGGTTATGCAAAAATTGAATCAGATTTGAATTCTTCATTCTCTCTTCTTATTCTCCTGTATTATTCTTATCTTCTTCTTCGTTTTCTTTTGAATTTCAAGTTCGTTTCGTCACACATATCTTGAATTCTGGTATTCGGACACTCATTTCATTTTATTATCATTTTGTATTTTATTTTCACATATCCGCTGTTTTTATCTATGTTATCCCGAATATTCAAGATATAGTATTTATGAACTCAACTTTTAGCTCAATTACCCACAATATTCGACTCAAAAACCTACATCTTGAGTTTGAATAGGAGGCATGTTTAATTAATACTTCTTATCTTTCCACTCAGTCAACTAATAAAATTCAAACAAGGAACTCGTTCATATGATTATATTTGTGATATAATAAAATAATATTTATTGAGTTAATGTCACGAATTTTTTAATTTAAATAATTATTCAAGTTTATTTTAATTTTTTATTATTTTAAAAAAAATTAATTAAAAAATTTGCAAAGTTTGATTGTATTTGTCCTGGTGATAAAATCTCTAGTTAACTCCTTCATTTTCCTTTGCTCCCAAGTCCCACCACCAACCCCCCTCTCCAACAACCCCTCTCCATCTTCTTTTTCTCCAACAACCCCATTGCATCTTCTTTTTTGTTGTTTATATTAAGCTTTGGGTTAGCTTTTATTTATTTGGATGAGAAACAACAGCTTCCATCTCTTGAATCTTCATTCAAATGGCAATTTCTCTTCATAATTCAACAAACATTTCCCGTGTTGGCTTCGCTTCCCCATTTTTGGGATCAAATTCCGCCTCCAAGGTCTCTATTTCCGTTTCTTTGCCTTCTTTTTCAAATCTCTCCTTCAAGTAAGTTCTTTCCTGCTCCTCGTTTCTTATTTGATTCTTAGTGGACAGATTTTGGGTTGTGGTTGCATTTAACAAATCGTATCTTCTGTGTATTCAGTTCATTGGAGCAATACCATAAATTTGTTTCTGGGTCATCAGTTGTGTCATTTAAATTTGTTAGCTTTCATACTAGAATTTGTCATTCCAATTTTTACTCTTTTTCCACAACGATTAAGTCTTTGTGAAATAGATAGCCTTAGTTTCGAATTTATGAAGATCTCATGTCTATTTCTACTTAGATTTGTTTCGAGATTTTTAGTACATGCAGTTGCTATGTCAAAATCCTTTGCGTCAATATGTTCAAATATCAGTCAATTGTTTTGAGTTGCAGCTGGTAATTAATATAATATTTATTCTGTACAAGATGATAGTGTAGACTGAAGATCTTTTCAGCAGTTAAAAGGGTATCTAGGCAATAAGTAAGGACAAATTGCTGTGGAGGTAATTTTGTGTAGTAGTGTGCTTTTACAAGTCTAAAGAGAAGTGTCCTTACTTTTAGTTTGCCTCATTCCTTAAGCTGATTCATTGAAGTTGTACAACTATTTTAAATTAAGAAACTTCCGTTAGTGACACTATTGCAAGCAATTCTATCTATCAATTTAAAGATTAAAAAAAAGTTAAACATGTTGTGCAAGCATTTGTTAATTTGTGTGAAAATTACAGAAAAGTATTATCTCCCAAAGGGAGAAGGAGCACCAGTTATATTAGAGAGTTTCATTGTCTAGTTGTATGTGCTTCTTGGCAGATCTGTTGAGACTTCAAGACAACAGTTATATAGAATAAGTGCAATGTCGAAGGCAGAGAGTAGCAGCTCTGACCAAGTGAAAGTTGACATCTCTTTGAGCCCCAGAGTTAACTCTGTGAAGCCTTCAAAGACAGTGGCTATAACTGATCATGCAACTGCTCTTGCACAAGCTGGTGTCCCTGTTATTCGATTGGCTGCCGGAGAGCCTGATTTTGATACACCAGCCATTATAGCTGAGGTGCTTTTCTTTTTCTTGTGCATTTTGGGTCCTTCTTGTTATTTTCTCTTTTTAAGTTTTGACCTCTTTTAGTTTAGAGTCTCTTCTTCCACTAATTAGTATTTTAATTTATTGTACTTCTGTTGTTTCTGGAATGTAAGGCTGGGATAAATGCTATTCGTGAAGGTTACACAAGGTACAGTCCTAACGCAGGTACTTTGGAACTTCGTACAGCAATCTGTCATAAGCTAAAAGGTAAGTGTATATGTTATGCAAGTGCTTTTTTGATTTAGAACTGTAAACTTGATGTGTGTTTACCTTTGGAGTAGGATGAGGCATGGTTTCTCATGTTTTTTTCCTGTTCTTTTTATGTATTTTCTTTTAATTTGTTGAAGAGGAGAATGGTATCTCTTATACACCTGATCAAATTGTCGTCAGTAATGGTGCTAAACAGAGTATCCTTCAAGCAGTTCTTGCAGTTTGTTCTCCTGGGGATGAGGTAAAGTTTTTCTATTTGGCAATCTTTACCTTAAAATGTACAGGAAATATGCTTTAAGAAATCCTCCCCAACCTCTTTTGACCTAGTTGTGAAATTACTATTGTAGATTTATTTCTCTTTTCACCCAATGCTGAACCATGTTTACTTATCTTGCTTGCTTTCTTTCTTTCTATATTCAAATCACAAAAGTTCATAGAACTGGGGACTTTCTAGTGATGACATAGTCACCTTTGAATTGAGTGAATATTCTTGGTATCTATAATCCTTTCCAATGATTCATTGTTCCATCAAAAAGAATAAAACGTGGACACAAATACTATGCCTGATCTTTTTTGTCCTACAGTTGGGCATTTGTTGAGTAAGACAGTTGATATTAGTTGTGTTTCCGAACATGAATAGGAATAAAGCATTTAAATTTCATTTGTTAGGATAATTGCGCTAATAATTACAATATGTAAGAAAATGTTACATTCAAAAACCATTGTTTCTGAGAGGTGAGTTTGAAAACCTTACTCTCATCTAAGAATATCAAAGGTGTCTTCTACTGTATAACTTATTTACTTTTTCATATATTGAATGCATCCATCTGTAATTTTCAGAATAATCAAATTCAAATACCCCATGAAGTTCATGTTTCGAAACTCATCCATTGTTAAATTTACAGTTTTCTTTCACAAGAATGTACGGTTGTGTTCGATGATCTGATCATTAATTAGTCATAGACCAAATTTCTTAATTGATTATGCTATCAATGTTTCAGTCACAACGTACATATTTAACTTAAAGTTGCTGGGTTACAAATTTAGGCAATCAGAAATACCATATGGATTTGAAATGCTCAGCATGAAATAGATCAAATATTAGCTAGCTTTGTCAAGAAAGTGGGGATAGAAAGCCAAATGAACTAAAATAACCTCTATATATAAGAAAATGATATAAAATTTGTAAATATTATAATATTTGCCTGCATGCTAGAATGGTTATTTCCTGTTCATGGTGTTAGATATTTCTTCCAATGTATGTCTGCTAGTAACCTTAATTAGGCACTCAGAATCATGCTTCTAACAAGTAGAGTAGTAAGAGGCGACTTGATTATGAGCACTTAATTTATTTCAGGTTATAATTCCTGCTCCATATTGGGTGAGTTACCCGGAAATGGCGAGGCTGGCCGATGCAACACCTGTTATTCTTCCAACACTCATTTCTGACAATTTTCTATTGGACCCAGAGCTCCTTGAGTCTAATATCACTGAAAAATCAAGATTGTTGATTCTATGCTCCCCATCAAATCCAACTGGATCTGTTTACCCTAAGAAACTGCTTGAAAAAATTGCAGAAATTGTAGCAAAGCATCCCAGGCTTCTGGTACTATTAAATAGCCTGAAATCTCAGACCTGCTATGTTGATACTCAATCACTGAGCTTTTTTGTAATTGGCTTATTCAGGTGCTATCTGATGAAATATACGAACATATAATTTATGCACCAGCAACTCACACAAGCTTTGCATCATTTCCGGGCATGTGGGAGCGGACTTTAACAGTCAATGGCTTTTCCAAGGTAACTCAATTGCATTTAAATGTTGGTTAAGTATTCCTTTTACTTAATTGATGAATTTTCCATGCTTAGCTTTGGTGTAGTTCCTTTAGTGGTCATTTTGAGGATTGACATTTTGAAGATGAAATATGTAGGCTTTTGCAATGACTGGATGGCGACTTGGATATATTGCTGGACCTAAGAACTTTATTGCAGCATGTAATAAAATCCAGAGTCAGGTAGGTTGCATCATACTCATCATTTTTATTTTTGGCAGAGCAAACTACATCCTTCGTGCATTAGTGCAGTAATGCTATTGTCTTTGCCTGTAATAAACACTGGGAAGAACTTTATTGGAGATCAAGTGGATTTTGTTTCCAGTCTGATATAGAAAATGACCAGAATTTTGGCACTTTTTCTTGGATTGGCTGTGTGGTATATTGGGGACTGCAGATGCAGCCACTACTTATCTCTGACTTATACTGGTCAATTATCTGAATGTGCTTGCATTAATGTTATTTTATTGGGGCTTATGTTTACTCATACTTGACAAGTTAGGCATTGTATTTTGCTTGAGGGTTGATGCTGCCATCAGATGAGCTTGCATGTTATTGTGATCGTTGAAGTCAATAAAATACTGAACCATCTGTTGACCAAATGTTAGCAAAGTATTATCATGTTTTGACATAGAATTTTGAGCCCTAAAACAACGAATGAAGATAACATTTGAGCCAAATTAGAATGGGAGGTGGGGTTAGACATGTCTTGGGAATAAGATTATTGGACTGTGCTTGAAAGGCTAAAGTTGCTTGTCTTTGGAGAAAATCAGAACTTATTAACTAACATAATGACCACGATTTGCTTATCCTGGTTTGCAAGTGTTAAGGGATGAAGAATGATGCTGAGTAAGCTTGAGTTGACTGTGCTAGATAGGCACATCTAAACATCTGTATATGTCCAACCAATTGAAATTGATATACTAAGAACGGTTCAAATTACTGATCTCATACAGTATAAGGCAATGGAAAACCAATATGTCAATTAGTGCCAATAGGTTGATATATCTATTAGTGTACTTATGTATGTTATGCATATCAAAGCATTATTGTATTAGTTAGTGTAATTTCAGTACTTTAATCGATATGTTGAAAACAAAACCTTAATTTGGTTTATGTTTTTCAGTCCACTTCAGGAGCTAGTAGTATAGCACAAAAAGCAGGAGTTGCTGCATTAGGCTTGGGTTTTGCTGGTGGGGAAGTAGTTTCCACCATGGTGAAAGCCTTCAGGGAACGTCGAGATTTCTTGGTTAAAAGCTTTGGAGAATTGGAAGGTGTTAAGATATCTGAACCTCAGGTAAGCTAATTGGCGCAAAATCTCTTATTGAGCAAACCCTACTTATTAACCCCCCCAAAAAAACTCGTTTATGTGCTTCCCATTTTCTTCAATGCTTTAATGTTTTAGCTCTTCAAGTTCAACTAACATACTTCTTACTTGCACTACTTCTGGTTTGCAGGGAGCTTTCTATCTATTCATTGATTTCAGTTCTTACTACGGAATAGAAGTTGAAGGTTTTGGTAAAATTGAAAATTCAGAATCTCTCTGTCGATACCTCCTGGACGAGGGTCAGGTATGCTTCATTGAATACTGTTTCAGGGCACTTCTTTTTAAATTAATTAAAAATGGCTAGGCCTGGTTTTGTCAATATTATAGGGAGTGGCTGAATATTGTTTTTAATATTAAAGATGATCAAACATCAAAGAGTGGTTGTAATGATTGACAGGTTGCACTAGTCCCTGGAGATGCATTCGGGGATGATAGCTGCATTCGGATATCATATGCAGCATCCCTCACCACCTTACAAGCTTCTTTTGAGAGAATTAAGAAAGCACTCATCTCCCTCAGGCCTGCTGTTCCTGTTTAACACACATGAATTCTATCATTCAGCATGTTGTACTTTATTTAGTGATTTGAATTTTTTTTTTTTTTTTTGCTTACCCTTCGAATCTTACAGAGATTTTAACATGCGCTTAATGCATTGTTTTTAATCCGAGAATTATTTTACTAGGATTGTGGAGAGAAAATTCCTAGTTGAAAGATTGTTCGAAAAGCCCTTTTGATCAATGTTAGGTTTGTATCTATATGAGTTTGTGAATGGACTGCCATTTCACATGGTATATGTTTCATGCCTTGATTTGTTTGTTGCTTCAATTTAAGCTCTCTCAACTACTTTGAAGCCATAAATAATGAAACAATATAGCAAATCAATTCATTAAAGAACCATGATTTCCTTTTCTCTTGTTAACATGTTTATAAGTTTCTAGGTATGGGAACTATAAAGGTATCCATTGCCGAAAAGGAGAGGGAATAATGTCAAAGTTCCAAGGGATATCAAAACTTGAAACTTGATAGTTGTTATTCTATATGTGATGTAATGTAATTTATTATGAAACACAAACGAGACATTGAAGCTAGTTACAAAAATTGATAATCGAAAGCGAAATTATAAAAGAATGTGTCGAGTGATGTTGTTGTATGACATGTCCACATAACTTGATATTATCATTTAAAAATTCTTAATCCCCTAACAAGGGGGATGTAGCTCAGATGGTAGAGCGCTCGCTTAGCATGCGAGAGGTACGGGGATCGATACCCCGCATCTCCAATTGTGTGTGTTTCCATTTTTATTTTAATACGTTATTCATTTTCTTTAATTCCCTTCCTATATGCATAAATAATATATAATCGTGTATGAAAATTTTAATAAATTACTAGCATTAGATCCCCCGTACGCTAGCTGGGGTTTCTAAATTTTTAAATAAATTTTAATTAATTAATATAAAATTAAAATTTATTAAATAATAATTTATTTAAAAGCTTTATTTCTTAATAATAATTTTAATAATCATGTTAGCTTGCTATTTTCACATAAAATTCACAACAAAGTCACGTCATTTTAGTTAATAGATTTAATGTCTACCGTTTGAGTGGAAACCAAAGTTTCAAACTTCGAAGAGTATAAGGCTAAAAATAATCAAATTGGAGATTAGGGGTTAAATCCAAAACTTATGCATAGTATAGAATAATAGAAAATTTTGACCTAATGATTTAATTGCTACCATTTGAGTCTTCACTGAAATTTCAAAATTTGAAAAGTGTAGGGACTAGGGGTGTAAATGAGATATTGGTGCTTACAAGCTACTAGAATTCGACTCAAAAAAAATTTGAGCTCGATGCAATAATTATTGAATCGAGCTCGGGCTATTGACTAAGCTAAATTCGAGTTTAGTAATACTTGACCCGAATAGCTCGTGAGCCTTATTAAGTTTTTCATATTTTATATGATTAAATTACGTAATTACCCTTACTATATATGAACCCTAAGCTTAATTATCGAGTCGAGCTGAAGTTTAAGTACAAAAATTGGTAAACAAGCTTAATTGAGCTCGAGCTTAAGTAGCTTGATTATATCTCAAGCCGAGCTCGAGCTTAGAAATAGATGTTCCATCAAACTCGAGTTTAGTATCGAGCTTAATATATTATTTCGGCTGACTCGGCTTGATTACAACCTTAATAGGAACTAAAATTGGCAAATTAAAATATATAAATTAAATCCCTAATTTATGGATAATATAGACACTAATACGAAAATTTTGACCAATTGATTTGATCTTCAAATTGACTGCTTCTCTTCTCATGCCTTCGTAAACAGCACGAACATATTGTACTGAAATTAGCACGTATAAAAACTTTGAACGTGCATGCATGACATATCATATATTCATACATGTACATATATATATGTGTATAATATAATATAATATAAAAGGAACGGAAGTATATATATGAAAATATTGAGATTTAGGTTAGTTTTTAAGTTTTAAAATATATATTTTAGTTATATTTAAAGTGGGTCTCATTTTTAGAATTAAGTTTTAATAAATACAATAAAGTAAATATTAGTTATGTGAAAAAAGAAAAAAGGAAAAATAAGAACACACAGATCTTACGTGTAAACCCTTTCGGAGTTTAGACTACATTTATTTATAGGTTAAAAATATTATTCTAATCAATGCCAAATAGAAACAGTGTAGTAAAGTTGAAACACTTTATTCTAATCAATATCAAATAGAAAAAGTGTACTTCTATATGGAGTCCACTTATGCACCCCAGTCCAGTTTTATGCTTAATGGGGATTTGCGGTGACGACTGTATTTTATTTTATTTTATTTTTAATAAGAATTTGGGTCACATAACTCTAACAAATTATTTAATATAGGTTCACCTTTAATTCCTTCTCATATTTACTTTAATTAAATTGAATGAATCGGTCAAACAAATTTATGAATCAATGGAATAATGATATCATCAGTTAACTACAAAAGTTCAAACAAGACTTAACTTTTATGAAATTGACGTAGTCATTGCCAATACGCATCTCGAATTTTACAAATGGGTTGTCAAACAGTCCACGCTCTATTCATGGCTTTATCACGTCTGAACGCAACCTAACAAACGCCCAATTTCTACTTTCTATTCGTGTACCTAAATTCTGATGGCTCAGTCTATACGAAAACGATGCAAGGAAAAGCAGCTGGTGTGCTAAGGAATCGTTGAGGAGACTGGCTAATGGGATATAGCCATTTCGTAAGAGTTTGCTCGGTTGATCAGGCGGAGCTGTGGGCAATTAGCGATGGATTGGCAGTGATGAGGAGACTTGGTTACAAGAAAGTGATGGTGGAATCTGATAATTTGTCAATGATCAATATAGCAACAACGACCGAGGTGAGAGATAACGAATTTTCATTGTTTGGATTAATTCAGGAGATGTGTTCACGTGATTAGAAAATTAATTTTAAATACATCCTTTGACATATGAATCGAGTTGTGAATTGAATGGAAAAAATTAGCTTAAATAACACAATTATCTAAAAAAATTTGTTCTAATTTTAACCATTAATTTAGAAGAATATCGAAATTTCACAAAAAGAGATATTTAAATAAATACCACCAATAATACTAATATTTTAAAAAGATGATTCCTTAAAAAGAAAAAATAGCAACCTTGAGAAAATTTAGTCTGCCCAAGTCTTTTAGCATGCTTCTCCCTTTTCACAATTACTTTTTACATCTTTACGTTACATCACTAATATTTTAAAAGGATGATTCCTTATAAAGAAAAAATAGCAACCTTCAGAAAATTTAGTCTGCCCAAGTCTTTCAGCAGCTTTTTAGATCTTTATGTTTCATCGAAGTTACGTTCAGTCATGCAAACACTTTATATGTGGAAATTTATCGAGTCAATTGACACATTTTGCACTCTAATTCCACAAAAAAAATTGTCTAAATCCCAAGAAATTTGGGAGAAAAATCATTTTTGCACTTCAATGAACAATATAAAACATACTTTTTTTAAAGCTTATATTACATTGACCAGAAGAAACAAAAGAACCCAAATAATGGGTTAACGAGAAAAATGAACAATGAGCATAGTCTATATAAGTATCATGATTCTGACATGAAAGAATAAGTTTCGCTTAGGGAAAATTGGGAGACACCCAACACATAAAAGCAAATTATGGCAATAAAATCTTCATTGTCTGTCATCCTTTGCTGCTCTCTCTTGGCAGCCGTCTTCTTCTTATATGAAACAGGCTCTCGTAGACTTATGGTGGTTCCAGGTAATGTAATCATTTATATGCATGTAACAGCATCTTTTAGATTTATTTAAAAAGTTATATAATTTAATCAACTTCAATTGTCTTACCAATGTTATCTTTGATTCATGAATGAATTTTTTTTTTCACTTTATTTACAGTTTAGTCGTTAAATTATACCTTATTTATTTTACTTTAGTATCTAAACAAATTTTATCTCATTTTAGTATCTAAATTTTGTATCGATACCCATTTTGATAACTCACAGTTAATGGCGTTAAAAAAAAGTTAGCCAAGCATAACACACCACATCATTGATGACATGACAATGTTGACCAATGATATGGTGTGTTGACCGATGACATGGCACATTGATTGTTGATGTGGCATGTTGATCAAGTTGGCGCTGTTGACCAATAAAAAAAACATAAAAAATAATTTTAAAATTTTAAAAAATATTTAAAATTAAAAAAAAAACTTACAAAAAATAGTAAAAAATTAATTAGAGATTTTTAAATTTTATTTAAAAAATTAAGTTGTAAAATTCTAAAAAACTTGTAAAAATTACAAAAAAAAATATTAAAAATTATTATAATAAACAGCATAATATTGTTCAAAAAAAAAAAAGAAAAAAAGATTGAAGATTTATCCCTATGCCCATGGGTTGGCAAGACCCATGACAGATTTCATGCATTATTTGGTTAATTAGCCCTACTTTCTAATTGAAAATTTTCAATAAAATGCTTGGAAAATTTTGGTAAATAAACTAAACTTTGAAATTGAAATATTAGAAGATGGTTTTAAGAAAAAATGTTAAAATTATTTATAATTAGTTCTTTTGATTTTCACAATTTTAAAATAATCTTTGCATTTTTTAATATTTTTAAAAGTTTTAATGATTTTCACATTTTTTTTACATTTTTAAAAATTACAATTTTTATAATGGTTAAAAATATTAAATTTATAAAAATATAAAAATTTTTATAGTACAAATGAATGGAAATTTTAATAGTCCATTGAGCACTGAGCGGAGTATAATAAGGATATCAATTTTTATAAATAATTTATGCAGTAATTCTTTGTAGAATAATTTAGGAATATAAAATATGGTGGGAGAATAGAAAAAAAAAAAACTTTTGATGTATTTTCTAGTGTATCATACAAATGAAATTTCACTCCAATTTATAGGAGCTATCATGCCTCTTCATATATAGCGACATAACTACCCAAATAGATAGTCACATCTTTAGCAATAAGCATAATTATTCAATAGATATCAACTTGAATAATTATAACAATTTGTTATTAATTAAGTGACATAAGTTTTGATAACAAGAGACATAGCTCATCATTATGAATAGTGACAACTCTTGGTTAATAACCAAGTGACATAAATTTTTTTATGGATCACTTGTAATTTTTAAATTATAACTATTAGAACAGTATAAATATTTTGAAAATGTTCCAATAGAAAATCTACGGTGTAAAAATGTTAGTCCTTTTTATATATGTAATAGATTAATAATTGTATTGAACAATAAATAAATAAAGTTAACTCGTAATTTTTTGAATTAAGGTATCTTTCATTTCCATTGGTCTAAGAGACTAATCCTTTTTGAGTTTGTGATTACCTTTTCCAACAACGCCGTCTTTAAAGTTTGAGCTCAAGTCTTTCCCCTAAAAGTGTAATTTACCATTGCACCAAACACCTGTTGGTTAGTTATCTCATAGTTATTCACATGCATATTCATCTATATAGATGAAAAATATAGTTAAAAATAATTTTTTTTGAATGTACCTAGCAAGTCCCTTTTATTATGGGACTAGATCAAATTAGTCCATTCATTATTAAATAGATTAAATTAGTCTTTGTATTATTTAAATGAATCAAACAAGGTCCAATTTCAACAGAATTAATATTTATTGCTTAAAAATGTCATTTACTATTTAGCAACGTTGTACATTGAAAGCATTTTATTATTCTGTATATGAAATAATTTGTTTGGAGTTGAACTATAAATTAAAGAAATAATTTTCATGTCATTTTTTAAACAGTAAATACTAGCTCTATTCCAAATTTGCCCTATTTGATTCTTTTTAATAATACACGGCTAAATTAATCCATTTCATAATAAATGGACTAATTTGATTCAATCTGTATAATAGAGGACTTTGTAGCTACATTCACCATTTTTTTGTAAACTTTCCTGGCAGGTTGGGTAAACAACTATCTTTCATATTCAAATTGATTTGGCCAAACTCAACTATTACTCTCTCTATTACGTTCTATGTCTTAATTTGATCATTTTTAGTATTTGTACTTTTTTAAATTTAAAATTCTAATCCTAATCAAGCGGTAATTGTTAAATTTATTAGGTTAAATTCTAAAAATTTGACAAGACATCATCAATGGTCTATTCGTGTGTCTTCTTCTTCCTTTTAACTTCGATAATTGATTTATAAGAATCCCGAAATCCCAAAAAAGAAATTTTTAAATAAGAAATTTTTAAATAAATGCATCCAATAATACTAATATTTTAAAAGGATGATTACTTACAAAAACCTTGAGAAAATTTAGTGTGCTCAATCTTTCCGCATGTTTCTCCCATTTTACAATTACTTTTTAGATCTTTACGATACATCGAGGTTACGTTCAGAACTGAGGTCAACAGCTAACTCGGGTCAATCGTAAATGGCATGTTACAGTTTATATGTGGAAATTGATCGAGTCAATTTACACATTTTGCACTCTAATTCCACTAAAATTGCCCAAATTCCAAGTAATTTTTAGCACTTCAATGAACAAAATAAAACATAAATTTTTAAAGCTTATATTACATTGACCAGAAGAAACAAAAGAACCCAAATAATGGGTTAACGAGAAAAATGAACAATAAGCATAGTCTATATAAGTAGCTTGATTCTGACATGAAAGAATAATTTTGCTTAGGGAAAATTGGGAGACTCCCAACACATAAATGCAAATTATGGTAATAAAATCTCCATTTTCTGTCATCCTTTGCTGCTCTCTCTTGGCATCCGTCTTCTTCTTATATGAAATAAACTCTCGTAAACTTCTGGTGGTTCCAGGTAATGTAATTATTTATACGCATGTAACAGTATCTTTTAGATTTATTTAAAAAGTTATATAATTTAATCAATTTCAATCGTCTTACCAATGTTATCTTTGATTCATGAATGATTTTTTTAGGTTAGTCTTTAAATTTTACGTAGGCTTTTTACTTTAGTACTTAAAATAATTTTTATCTCATTGTGATACGTAAATTTTGTATCAATACTTGTTTTGGTAACTAACAGATAATGACGTTAAGAAAAAAAAAAGATCAGCCAAGTATAACACATCACGTCGTTAGTGACATGGCAATGTTGATCAATGATATGGTGTGTTGATCGATGACATGACACATTAATTGTTGATGTGGCATGTTGATCAAGTTAAGTAGCTGTTAACTAATCAAGAAAACATTAAAAATCATTTTAAAATTAAAAAAATTATTTAAAAATTACAAAAAATTAAAATTATTATAATAAAGAGCACATATTGTTCAAAATAAAATGATGGAAGATTTATCTCTATGCCCATGGGTTGGCAATGACAGATTTCATGCATTATTTGGTTAATTAGCCCTCACTTTCTTATAATAAAAAGGTTGGAAAATTTTGGTAAATAAACTAAACTTTGAAATTGAAAACAAGCATTGAATTCAAATATTAGAAGATGGTTTTAAGAAAAATTGTAAAAATTATTTATAATTAGTTCTTTTGATTTTCACAATTTTTTAATATTTTTTAAAATTTTTAATGATTTTCACATTTTTAAAAATTACAATTTTTATAATGTTTAAAAATATTAAATTTATAAAAAATATATATAAAAATTGTAATTTTTTTAGAAATTTAAAAAAATGTGAAAAAAAGTTTTACAATTTTTTTTAAAATTATTATACTTTTTTACAAGTTAAATAATATTTTAACAATTGTTTTACATTTTTAAGAACTTCTACAACTTTTCAATATTTTCAATAATTTTATATATTATTCATATTTTTAAAATTAAAATTTAAAATTTTCTAAATAATTTTTTTACTAATTTTTATATTTTTAAAATAATTTTTGCAAGTTTTTTTTTCATTTTTATATTTTAATGATTTTTTGACTGATCAACAGCCGGTTAGCATTGGTCAACAATCGGTATACACTTGATCAACATTAGTCAACACTCGATCATCTTGGGTACCGTTCTGATTGACCATTTTTTTTAACGTAATTTGTTATGAGCTACCAAAATAAGTGACGGTGCAAAATTTACGTACTAAAACGGGACAAAATAAATTTAGATACTAAAATAGGAAAATGGATATAATTCAAGGGTTAAATTGTGAATAAAGCCTTGTTTTCTGGTTTGAAAAGAAACAACATTTATAAACTCACTAATTAGAAGATTGCTTAAACCTTGTCCTGGTTTCTATACCATATCCAATGCTTGGAATTACAGATGGGAACGGACGGAGCAAAGCTGTAACATCCTGAATAATTGGGTCTGTGCATTTTATGTGTTTGGATGCTTAAAATATTAATTTGAGAATTTGAGGTACAATTGGGGCTCAAATTGGGCTAAGGCCTTGTTTTAAATATTTTGTTTAGACACTCTAAGGGCTTAAATTGAAGTTGTAGTAGTTTAATTGACATATTGGGCTCGTGGCCCAAAGCAGCTAGGGGCACATGGGTGAGCTATAAGTGGCGTCACTAGTGCATGAGGAAGGCCCAAATTTTTGGTTGCTTGAAGCCCAAGTTATAGGGCTAAATTTCGGCATTTAATTGAGTAAGGGGGGCGGCACAAGGCTATTTTTTTTGGGAATTTTATTATATTTATTTCATGTGGATAATAAGCAGATAAAGGCTATTATTTAGGGATTTAGTCTTTAAGGATAATAAATGTATAAATGCTATTTTTGAGGAGATAATGATTAAGATAAGGGAAAAGGGATAGGAGCTATCATGTGTGGCAGTGTTGGCGAAAATCAATCTCTGCTAAAGGGAGGAATCGATTTTCTATATAAAGAGGGGTGTGCCAAAATTTGAAGCCTCTCTTTTATTTTCTTTTCTCATCTTCTTCCTCTCAAAAGCCGAAAATCACCATCTTCTTCACCCTTTCTTCCTCTCTAAAATTTCCCCGGTTGGCGAATCTTTTAACCTCTATTGTTATTCTTCTTTTAATCCATAAAAGCCGAAATCACATCTCTATTATTCTATTCTTCTCCTTAATATTCATTGGCCGAATCTCTCTTAGCCATCTCTTCAATTCGTACATCTTCTAAAAGCCGAAATTCTTAGATCTCACTTCCTGAAGTTGCCGAATTCTCTTCAAAGGAGTTTGCTTGTGCCGAATCTTGAAGGAAACAATAGGTAAGTATTGATTTCGGGATTTCAATGTTCTTCCGGCTTTTCAAAAGTCCTTAGTAGAATGGCTATTAGAAACTAATCTCTTATTTCACTATTCTTTTCGGCATTCCGGGATTTGAAGAAGGAGGCCAATCGCATAGATCTCTAAGTTATAGAATCGTGTTACTTTCGAGATTTCAAGGTAAGAGGATTTGTTTATTTATATATATAAAATCAGGTAGAATACTAACCATGGCCGAATATAGGAGAGGCCTATTTTCGCAATTGTTCCGGCTTTTAAGCAAGGCTATAGATTGAGGATAATAGATCCAGATAGCAAGGACATCGACTAAGAATATTGGATTTCGCAATATCGTGTGTGTAATTCTCCATACCATCTAGATCTGTTTGATTAATATATGAAAATAAGTATTACATGTTTTGTTAAATGCCAAAACCCCAGGCATATTGACGGAACCCAAAGAGGGTAAAGCAAATCACCAGTTAGTAAATGATCCGATTAAATGTTATAAGTATACTGATTTTATGTGATTGCATGGGTTGGGTTTGATGAAAAGAGGAAGTTATATGTTGTAGCGGTTTTTACCGTGATCCGTTGTAGCGCGCTTCCTTACCGTGATCTCATTGTAGCGGCTTCTACCGTGATTCATTGTAGTGGCTACGCCATGATCTCGATGATGAGCAAAGACGATCGCCATCAAGGCGTGTAGCGGTGTGGGTTGATTGTAGAAATCCCCAATGGTGTGAATGGTCGGCACGGGGCGTGTAGTGGATGGACACCTAGGATATGGGTTGGGCTTTGCATATTATTTTTGTTACTTATATTTTGATTATTCTGTTTTATGGGGCTAAAAGCCCAAATCTAATGGTGCATGAGGGTTGCACACTGAGTCTCGCGACTCACTCTTTAATTTTAACCATCTCAGGTGACACTTAGGGCATCGGACCGGGCTGGAGAGGAGAGCAAGGTGGCCATGCGATAGAGCTTTGAGAATTCAGCAAAAAGACTTAGTCTAATTTTTTTTTATTTTCATTTAATTAATGGGTTCAAATTTCCTTGTAATAAGGCCATGGGCCACTAAACTACCATTTATGTCTTGGGATTTTATTGGGCTTTTATTACTGGGTTTTAAGTTTTACGTTTTCAATTAAGTTAAGACCTGCATGAAATTTCAGTTTTTATTTAAAATCTACCAAGATAATTGGTTACTTAATATTTTATACTTTAATGAATTATTAAGCTTTCGAAATAAAGGTGTAAACCTAGTAATTGTTTTCCAAAATGCGACATGTTATGTAAAATCTCTTAAGTGACATACCAGATCCGGTTGTAGCGTTTGGGCCGGGTTTGGGGTGTTACAAATTGGTATCAGAGCCAGGTTCAAAACTCGGCTTTAGAGTTTTTGGGCTCAAAACGTTTTCTAAAGATGGGTTTTTGAAACATGCATAACAAGTCTGTTAGCTCAAAGATGGCACTGCGTCTCCTACCCAAGTCCGCTGTAAGTATTCTGAACCATTGTGTGATATAATATATGTGGGCTTGATGGGCTTTATGGGACGTAGATTAGTTAGATTAGAACTTGATGGACTTTAGGCCTAGCTAAAACAACTCTTAAAATCTCATAAGACTTAACTTCACTAAACAAACCCGTGAACGAGCCATGAAGACTAGGGTGTGGTAACAGCATACGCATGTCTAGGATTGGATCCTGAAGAGCCCGATATTTAAGCAGTCCTAGTGACTCACCTCCTCTTCGCTGGAATCCTACATGGTGCGTAGTGACTGTTCACCTTAGCCAAGTTAGGGTGTGGCAATGGGCATACGCATGTCTAGGAGTGGATTCAGGGAGAGCTTGGTACTTAAGCAGTCCTAGCGACTCACCTCCTCTTCACTAGAATCCTACCTGGTGCGTGGTGACTATTCACCCTAATTACGAGGACTTGTTGATGGGCTAAACCTTATAATTAAAACCCGAAAGGGACCAGCCACCCTAGTTTGAAAAAAAAAAAAGAAAGAAAATTTCTCAAGTTTTGCAAAGTTTTACTCATCCTCACCATCCATGCAGTTATTTATTTAAGCATTATTTACACCATAGGAGGGACATAATCATATAGTGCTTAATAGGTCAACTAGTGACTTCGTTCTTACCCATATGAACATAACTCATGAGATCTCCAATCACATAAATTGGGTTTCCATCATTGTTAACTTCAACCTTTGGCAATAGTCTCATTCCCCTCGATGTTTCATATATTAGTTTCTTCCTAGGAGGTTTAGTCAAATGATTTATCAAATTCATCTTTGACATCACATAATCAATTGATATTACTCCATCATATTGCAACTACTTATGTCGAAACCATTTTTAAATTTTTGAAAAAACGGGAATCGACTTTAAAAAAACGAAAATGGGAGTCGCCACCGATCTTTTTTTGCTTAGGTGTGATCAGATCACCTTATAAAACATTTTTTTTGTTTATTTAAAATATTGATTTTGGCCTACGAAATTCAAGAAAACGGGTTCGGGAGTCGGTTACGTACGAGGAAGGGTTAGCACCCTCGTAACGCTCAGAAATTGGTACCTAATTGATAAACTAATGTCCTAATGTCGAAAATTTGAAAAATTTAAAATACGATCCTTTTACTTGTAAGAAAGTCAAGACTCACTTATCTCAAAGAAATAAAATGTCACACCCAATGAGTTAGGATGCATCATTTCATGACTTCGAAACTAAGCTTGCCTTTATTTGTAGAAAATCTTTACCTCGAGACACAAAACATCATATCCAATAAGTTAGGACATAACATCTCGAATTCTCGAGAATAAATTTTGATTTGAAACTTATGGGTTTCGATTTCAAAAAAAACGATACTTGATATCTTAAGTTCAACGAGAAAAATCGAAACCCAGTGAGTTAGGGTACAATTTTTCTCGGAGCCCCCAAATATTATGTATTGCCGTAAAAAAACTTTCAATTTAGCAAAATGTATTTTTATTAAAAATGATTCGAGTAAAATGTTGCGTTAATACATTACAAAACATAAATACCAAAAATAATTTACGAAAATTACATAATATACTAACATTTAATACTAACATAGATAATTAAGAGGAAGAATAAAGTAAAATAGCGATTGATACAGGAAATAAAATGATTATACTAAAGCAAACATAAAAATAATAAGCAGATAAAAGATCATGGATAAACAAGTAAAATATATAAAATAGTTAATAACAAAAAATATGCAAAAGATAAGAACTATGAAATAAATATGAAACTTTGCATACAAGATCAATTATAAAATAAAATAACAATATAAGATAAATGACATATACTAAATAATAAACAAATACTACAACAAACTTTTCTTTTCTTTTTTTAAAAAAACATGTAAAAAAATGATGTGGCAAAAGCTAAAATGAATATATATATATATAATAAAATAAATACATGTTTAAAATAATATATATATAAAAAAACTTTGGATATAAAAATATGTATAATAGATAACTTATAATAAATATATAATATAACAACTTAATGTATATAAAAAATAATATATTTAAAATAAACAATACATAGAAAACTTTATAATAATAAATCAATTTAAATAATACACAATATATAAATTTTAAAATATAAAAATAATGTATAATTTAATGGAATAACCTATATAAAAAAACGAAATAATTTGATATAATGCTAAAGTAATTAAAAATAAGAAGAAAAAAATGAAAGAGGATAAAAAAATCAAGGAAACAGGGATTAAATCGAGATAAAAATAAAATCCAGAGTAAGAATGTAAAAGGACCAGATTAGAACGCGCGTCACACTGGTAGGGACCTATTAGGCAATTATGCCTTATTTCCTAAACGACTTGTTCCATCTCCTGCCTTAAAATGGCCTTAAGGACCAAATTGAAACAAAGGCCATAATTCTGGGCCAAATTGAAAATAATAAAAAAATGCGAATTGGACATAATTATAAAATGACAATAATGCGGAAGGGCCCATAGAGCAATTAGACCTTTTAACAAAACGCGCGGATCCTCCCCGGGTATCGGGTCAACACGCGGATCCTTGCCTTTAAACGACGCCATTTTGGTCATTAATTGGCCATACCAACACGACGTCGTTCCGTTGGCCTTTATAAACAAAAAAAAAAAAATTAAAAAAAAAATCATTTTTAAACCAGTTTAAAAAAAAAAAACAAACAGAGCCTCCAAAAAAAAACTCTGCCTTCACAGATTCTTTAACCTCCGGAAGACCTCGCACGCGACTCAGGCGCTGTCGTTCGCGGCGGCTCTAAGGCTAAAAGCTTCATTTTTTAGTGCAAAACAAAAAGGTAAACTCGTTCTATTTGTTTTTAGCAGTATTAATTTGCATAAAAAAATATTCACATGAATCGAAAGAAAAAAAAAAATTAAGCGAAAGGGAAAAAATCGGAAATCACCTCTGTTTAAAATTTTTTGTGTATTGTATTCTGTATTCTTTGTATATGCGTGTGTTTTACAGATTGTATTAGGGTTATTTATAACCCCGAAAATAAATACAAAGATTCTGTCTTGCTATTTTCTGCCATTTTTCTTTCATTTTGCAAGTGAACGGCGAAGATGGGGCGGTGAGGAGCGCTATCCGCGCACTGATTGCGGCACGACCAAAGGCCTGTGTTGGGAGCTGCGACGCGAGGAAGGAACCCTAGGGTTCGGGGTTTCCAATTTCTGAAATCAGATTTGGGCCATTGGGCCATTTGGGTCTTGGGTATAAGGTTTAGTTGGGTCTGGGTGTAATAAGTTTTATGTTAGTATTTGGGTTTGGGTTTTAAATGGATTGTAAAAATTAGATATTTGGTTTATTATTTTTTTATTTTTTGGTTTGTTCGAGCCCGAGCACAAATGGGCTATTACAACTTAATCACATCATTTCTTAGACAAATATGTCTATTTTTGCCATTGAAAGTTTTATTCTTTGCAATGGCTATTGCCAACTGGCAATCACAATGCACCGACATAGAAGCTGCTGGCTTCGTGCTTAATGGAATATTTGCTAAGTTTCTCAACCACTCAACCTCATTACCAGCCAACTCTAGAGTAATATACTCCATAGTAGATTTTTCTATAATAGTTTGTTTGGTTGATCTCCATGATATAATACCACCACTAAGAGTGAATATGTAATAACTAGTGGAATTTCTTTCATCTGAATCTGAGATCGAATTAGCATCATTATATCACTATAATATTGTGAGAAACTCACTAAATAAAATACCAAAATCAGTGGTCCCCTTTAAATATTTCATAAGTCAGACTATAACAGTTCAATGTTCATCACTTGGGTTATGTGTGTATTTGCTTAGTTGGCATACAACATATACTATATTTGGCCGTATGAAATTCATCAATTATATGTCCAAACGAACTTAACATGTGGCCAAGGCACTTGCAGGGACTTAACTGAGGAAGAAGAAGGAAGGAAGGAAGTGAAAAGCTTCAGCATTGCAACCTCAGGATGTTAATGTCGCAACATTGAGTCTTCTAAAGTTGGATCGAGGAAACCGAGCAATATCACGACATCCGACCTGTGGTGTCACAACCCAGAGCCCTCTGAGTAGTAGTGTCATGACCTCACATCACCAGTTTCGTGACATAGAGTTTGTAACAACCAAATCAATTGAGATTTTGGAGGGGCAAGCTGTGGAATTGCTGGTCAAACATGCCTTGTTTGGAATTATTATTAGGGACAAACTTTTAATTGATGGTTGTTTACATTTTCAACTATAAATATCACCTTATCAACATTTTGAGAGACTAAGTAGAGAATTTATGGTTATTAAGCTAATAGTTTTTAGAATTATATTCTAGGGTTCAGGGTCGAGGGTCCAAGGTTCAGGGTTCAAGATTTGAGATTTAGAGTTCAGGGTCCAGGGTTCAAGTTAAAAAATTTATCAAAATGATGTGTCAATAACATAGAAAAAAATATTGAAATGGCATTAAATAATTAGTAAGGAATACAGAATGATGTGACGTATATATTTCATACAACCCTTTTCCGTTCCAACGAAAATTAATTTTTCAAAATTCTGTTTAAATGAAGATAATATTTAACTAACAATTATAATTCTATTATTGAAAACTTCATTTAGAAGAAAATTTTTTCTGGATTATGCAAAGTATCGTAAAGAACTATCGCACACTTTAACCTCACCAACCTGACAATTTAATCTAGATGGTGAATGAGCTAATTTATTACAATCCCTTTTCATATAATTAAAAACAACCTTACGACAATCGAGGACTATAGCCTGAATATCAAGAACCAAAGTACCCCAGTCCCAGCATGGTTCGTCCCTTATCTCAATTTCCTGTATTGCTAGCAAGGAATCCGATTCTACCTATAAGCCGGTAAAACCTTTAAAAGCAGCCACCTCTAATCCCGCCTGAATTGCACAAACCACTACATTTCCAACTTTCGGAACATCCGCACCAGTTACACAACCATGGTCAGCTCGTACAACTATTCCTATGTCAGTCTCTTGCTTCCTACTATCAAAACCGGCATCCAGATTTAGCTTGAAAAAGCTTCTCTAGGTGGCTGTATCCATCTCTCCTGCTATTGCAGTCCTTGTCGAGACCGTGTTTCTTCTGAATGACCAGTACTTGCCGCTGCCTCTTTCATGTCTAAAATATGATACTCCAATGTAGCAGCCAATAAACAAACACCTGCCTGAAAAGTTTTATTTCTATTGAACCAAAGGTGGCATAGGATAATCATGCTCCTCTGCAACCCATTTCAAATTACGAATCAGTCACCTGCATAAAGTTATCCCAAAAGTTAGACTCACCAGTATCTAAGTCAAATTCACCGGCAAGTTAGGACAGATGCAATTCCAAAGTCTTCTTCTCAAGCAACATTCAAACAACACATGCCATCCCAAAGTTGCTCAGAAGAATCCCTTTGAATAGCCTCCAATGAAACACTTTAATCATTGTTTAAAGGAAATATAAAAATCAAATAGTAAGAAATTTTTGAAAAAATTTGGAGAGTTCAAAAAGAATTTTAAAGAACACTGCTTCAATTTTGAAGTTGCTCTCTTATCTTGAGAAGAACACAGCAACCATTGGTTAGTTGCTCTCTAATCTTGTTCAACCAACATAAAAAAGGGCAAACACATTTTTAAGATCAAATCTAAAAGACCCTTAAAAGTGTAATTATTCATCCAATATCATGTCTCAAAGACCATAATTGGACCAAAACTATCCCAATCGTTTTGTATATAAAGGTAATAAAATATGTTTTCAAGATTAAATTTGACAACCCTTAAATCGGACTTAACTATTCTAAAATCAAGTTTTGGAGATTTTTGGATTCAAACTTTCTCCAAACTCGCTTTTAGGATCAAGTCTAAAAACCTTTGAATCAAACGTAATTGATTCAAGATTAAGTTTTGAAACCTTGAGTCCAAAGAAAATCAAAATTTTCAAGCAAACATCTTTACAAATCTAGCTTCAAGATCAAATCTCAAAGACACTTGAAGCGCAATCATCCATACATAATTTAAAATTAAATGTTGAAAATTTAAACATTGAAAACTTAAGTATTAAATTTAAGTTATAAAATTTATTTGTATATTACATAAAATTAGGTACACAATATAATTATATTGTTTGATGGATGTAAATTTTAATTATATATAATTTTAAGTTAAAATTTAAGCTTCAATTTTTTAAAGGATAATATAATTTTAAAATAAAACAAAATATTTAAAGGATAATATAATAAAAATAATTAATTTTTTTTGTATTAAATAATATATTTATAATTTTCTATATTTTTTATATTATGAAACAATTTTTTTGATTTTTAACTAATTTAATTATTTCAATATATTATCGAATAAGACTTAAAGTCTCAAAGCAGGGGCGGAGCCAAAGAGTGGTAGGGGCCCCGCTCCCTAAAATAGAAAATTTCACATTTAGTCCTTTTATAAATTTTAAAATTTTAAATTAGTATATGGTAAAATTATACTTTGACGCCCTAAGAATGAGAAAAAATTGATTTAATCCTTCAAAAATTATAAAGATATATACTATTAAAATGGTGAAATTTCATTTTTACTATCATAAAAATATACAACTTTATTCTGCCCCTCAAACAATTTTCTGGCTCTGCCTCTATCTCAAAGACCATTGGAGCATAGCTTCAATTTATTATCTAAATATTTTCAAAATAAGTAGTGAATCAATATTTAAAAGATTTACTTGAAGGGGAAGATTTAGTTGGTCTAGTCTTACCGTGTTCAAAGTTACTTGGGCGTCATTGTTTATTTATTTTTGTCCATGAGGCACCTTTACTTGCGTTTACACTAACTGCAACGAAAGAACCCAAATAATGGGTTGACGACCAAGAAATAAAATAGTTGTCATAGTATTTATAAATGGCAGAGCTGTGATGAGAACAAACATACTAATTACCATAGCCGAAACAATAATAGTGTTTGTTGTTTTGAGGATTGGGAGAAATTGAACATCCAAAATATTAGCAAAGAATTATGGTAACTATCAAATCTCCATTGCCTCTCATCCTTTGCTGCTACCTCTTGGTATCTTTCGTCTTCTTCCCACATGGAGCACTCTCTCGTCAACTACTGGGGGAAGGTATAAATGTATTCAATTTTCTATATGTATCTTAGTCATTTTCATTTCTTTTTTTTAAAACCCTTTACAAACTCATTAAGGAAACCTTGTCCTGGTTTATGTGTATGATGTCCAATGCATTGAGTTGCAGGTGGTGGCAATAAACGAAGCAAAGCGGAAGTAAGAAAAAGTAAATCACAACCAGCACCATCTTGGGTTGGCCAGGATTCACATCCACCACCGTCTAGCCAGGTTTCAAGGACAAGTTCATCTTCGGTCGTGTCGTATTCTCGTCAGGTTTCCAACAGCCCCACAGGCACGGGATGGAATTGCAAAACCACACCTACTAGTAATGGTTACGTGAAATCGTGTTCGAAGACCACTTATCAATCCTACACCAGACCATAAAGTTTATGTTTCGTTCTGAGATAAAGCTTGGTGTGTATTCGATCTGTTGTTGTTTGGTATGTTTCGCCCATACCAGCCAAAATGATATTCATGGCTGGTATATTAACTGTGCACTACGAATGAAATAAATGATAGAAGAAGGATATATAATAAAGTTAAACCTTAATTTTTTTTTATTATCAAATTTTAAGCTTTAAATTAGGGGTGTTCATAGTTCGGTTAAAACCGAATTAACTGATCGAACTGATTTAATTCGGTTAATTGGTTCGTGATCGAATTTAGTTCGATCAGAAGTTAATTAATAATTTTTTGAGATTTCAATTATCGATTAATTCGATTTTGAATTAAATAATATATATTATATATAATATATTTTTTGTTAATATATTAACAATGTATGTTTTTTAAAGATTTTAAAAGCCTCAATTTTAGTATGACTTGAGGAAACCTTGAGTTTACATATAAAAATAACCCAAATTTCTTTGATTGCTTAAATATATATTGATTGCCAACTCAAAGATAAAGTTTTGTGATATCGGTTCTCTTTAAATAAAGAATATATTGTGACGTTTAGAAGTTCACCTTTTTAATTGGTATAATAATAATTGCAGTTTTTAATTTTTATATAAAAATTATAAAAAAAATTCAAAATTATTTAAAAAATAGAAACTTATATATAAAATTTCTAGAAAAATAAAATCTTAAAAATGTTGTTGAAGAACTAATATGTATGGAAAAAAATTATCATTCGAATCTAATAACAAATTAAAAATAAAATAAAACAAAAAAAAGGTTAGATCATTGCATGCTTCCTCAATGTTTTTCGAAACTAAATTAATAATATCTTCAAGTCAAGTTTCATGCCCTCGAAAAATGTCGAGAATTGATATTACAGAGGCTTGTGAAATCAATTTTGATGTCATTCTTTTATCAAAACATACCACAAATTTTCTTTTTCAATCTCAATTTAGAATTTCATTTCATTTAAATTATTTTTCAAAACACAAATTACAAAAACAAATTATATTCTAGTTTTTTTTTTCTTTTCCTAAAACGAAAAAACTTGTCAAGAAACAGAAGAGTTAAAAAATAGAACCAATAATTTTGTTTAATATTTTTTTTTTCTATGTGTTTTTTTTAAAAGAATGGGTATTAGATATTTCCATACAAATAATACAAAGAAAAAATTGGAGGGTTTAAAAATAATTCTCCCTCGTTTTCTCTCCCTTTATCTATTTTGGAAATTTTCATTTACTTTTATTTTAATTTTAATTTTTAAAATGTTTTAAATTTTTAAAAAAAAAGAATTTCAATTTTCATCATTTTATATTAAGGAATAAAATTATTATTATACCAATTAAAAATGTCTCGCTTAATAGTAAAGTGACAAAGAAAAATCATTTCAAAAAGTTTAATGATTAAATTGTAATTTTTTAACTAAATAACCAAAAAAAGTTACCCATAATTTAGTGGCTTATAATGTAATTTACCAAAAAAAAAATCTACAATTGAGCTTTGAGCTTTTCTATATTTACATTTATTTTTTGTCATACTTTATCACTCGTAATTAATTTTTAAAAAATTGACGTGTTTCATTTTTTAATATTTTCTTAAAAGTACGTTCCACTTTACAATGAATAAAATAAATTTTCTTATGAAAAACAATTACATAAGTCATGGGGTATCCTCTTTCGATTGGTCCAACTATTTATTGTATTTAGACTTACATCTTACAGAGCATGCCGCTACATATATCGAAAATCTTTTGAGTATAGGGCTTCAATAAAATTTCTTGTCAACAACGGTAGCAACCAAGTCAATGACTGTTCATTTAGCTTTCCTTTTTCTGGTGTTTGCTTCTATTGTAGCTCTTCATGAATGTACGTGTACTCGATTACAATTTACACAGATGTTTTTCTTCTAATTGTTGATATACCCTTTTGATGTTTCATTTTGATTGGATCAGGCACCAATAACGATGAGCTTGATCGGAGCATACCAGCAGGCAACGAAATAATACTAGGACCATGCAGTCATTCAACATGCCGTGTAGAATCAGCATCAGAGAACGACAGCATATTCCGAAATTGTTGGTGCTGTATATCACTAAAATCACATCTTTGTTATACCTATAGAATTGTCTGCGAAAACAATTGCCCACCCGGACCACCTCCTGATCTTGCAATTCCTTGACTGGATCACCTTGCTTTTGTAATAGCTGAGATGACCCTCTAGTTGTTGAAATCAACATGTCACTTGTTTCCAATAATCATGAATAAGAAGTGGCCAAAATAAATTTTATTATTCCATTGTGTTATTCATCATAAGGCTCTAGCTTAGAAACTTATATGGGTAATTACAGTTACTGTTAGAATTAAGTGATCTGAATCCTTATTTAACTAAAGTACATAGTAAAATAAAATAAAAGAAGAATCCCTATAGAATTACACTTCTTTTATTTTATTTTAAATAAGGTTTTTTAAACCTTATTAAACTCCATCTATTTGATACTGATCAGAATAAGGAGTTTCAATCTTACTACACTCCTATTTGAATATGGCTTTACAAGCCTATAAATAGAAATAGTCTATTCCTCTTGTAATTGATTCGAATTCGACATAGTGAATTTTCTTCTCATCTGCCCGTGGTTTTTTCCCAAAAGGGTTTCCACGTAAAATCTTTGTGTCTTTATTTTTTTTCTCTTTTCTTTGCGATATATTTGTCATTACCGACGTTATATTTTTCACAAATTGATATCAGAGCTTCCGGGTTTTTTCATCTCGATCACGGTAATGGCGTCTTTAAAGTATGAAATTTCGCTGCTGGATCGCAATACCAAATTTGCGTTGTGGCAAATAAAGATGCAGGCAATTCTTGCACAGATGGATTTAGAGGAAGCCCTGCTAGGGGTAGATAAGATGCCTTCGACATTGACCGAGGAAGAGAAAAAGCGCAAGGATCGAAAGGCGTTAACACAGTTACATCTGCATTTGTCTAACGAAATTTTGCAAGATGTGATGAATGAGAAGACCGCGCATGCATTATGGAAGAGGCTAGAACAAATATGTATGTCGAAAACTCTAACCAAAGAAGTTGCATATGAAGCAACGTCTTTATGCTCATCGTTTGGAGGAAGGTGCGTCTGTGCACGAACACTCAACAGTGTTTAAAGAAATTCTCTCAAACTTGGAGGCCATGGAGGTTCAGTATGATAATGAAGATCTAGGGTTGATTCTACTTTGTTCGTTGCCCCCGTCTTATTTAACCTTCAGAGACACGATTTTATATAGCCGTGAGTCTCTCACAGTTGATGAGGTTTATGATTCTTTGACCTCGTATGATAAGATGAAGCATCTTGTGGTTAAACCCGACTCTCAGGGAGAGGGTCTCATTGTTCGTGGGAAACAAGATCGAAATGCTGATGATGATCGTGGAAGGACACAGGAACGGAATCCTCGCGGTAAATCTAAGGGTAGATCGAAGTCTTCAAACATAGGTAAAACTTGTAACTTCTGCAAGAAGAAAGGGCACATTAAATCTGAGTGTTATAAACTACAGAACAAGATTAAAAGGGAGGCTGCGAATCAAAAGGGAAAACAACCAGAAAATTATGGTGAAGCTGATGTTGTAGAAGACTACATCGATGGTGAACTTCTAGTCGCTTCTGTCAACTATTTTAAAGTGAGCGAGGAGTGGATACTTGATTCAGGCTGCACCTTCCACATGAGTCCCAATCGAGATTGGTTTACAAATTACGAAACAGTGTCTGAAGGTGTTGTTTTGATGGGAAATAATGCTTCGTGTAAAACCGCAAATGTTGGAACAATTAAAGTTAAGATGTTTGATGGAGTTGTCAGAACACTTAGTGACGTACGGCATGTTCCAGAATTGAAGAGAATTTTAATTTCGTTGAGTACTCTTGATTCAAGAGGGTACAAATACACAGCTGAAAATGAGATTTTGAAGATTTCCAAAGGTTCCTCGTTGTGATGAAAGGGCGTAGAAAGACCGCCAAGTTATATGTTTTGCGTGGTTCTCATCATTATTGGTGATGCAAATTGCCGCTTCTTCTTCCTTGTCGATGATGATATTACTAAACTTTGGCATATGCGCCTAGGGCATATGAGTGAGAATGGCATGGCGTAATTGGGGAAAAGAGGACTTCTTGATGGGCAAAGAATTTGCAAACCGAAGTTCTGTGAGCACTGCGTTTTTGGGAAGCAAAAGAGAGTTCGATTCACCAGAGGAATCCATAACACGAAGGAAACGTTGGAGTATATTCATTCTCGATGCAGTGGGGCCATCAAGAGTGCCTTCAAGAGGTGGAGCTAATTATATGCTAACTTTTATTTATGATTTTTCCGTAAAAGTTTGGGCATTCTTCTGAAGTAGAAAAGCGATGTGTTTTCCGCATTTTTAAGTCTTGGAAAACTATGATTGAAAAAGCAGACGGAAAACAAATAAAACACCTCCGCATGCATAATGGCTTAGAGTTTTGTTCGATGAGTTTAATAAACTGTACAAGTCAGAAGGGATCGTGAGACACTTGACAGTTCGTCATACTCCACAACAAAACGGCGTTGTAGAACAAATGAACAGAACGATCATGGAGAAAGTTCGATGTATGTTGTCAAATGCCAACTTACCAAAGTCGTTTTGGGCCAAGCACCTCTCATCGCATGTTTTTAATCAACCGATCTCCATCTATTGCCATTGAGAAAAAGACTCATAATAGGTATGGTCTGGTAATCCTGCTAATTATTCTGATTTAAAGATCTTTGGGTGTCCTGCGTATGCTCATGTTGATAATGGAAAATTGAAACCTAGATCCATTAAATGTGTTTTTCTTGGTTATAAAGCTGGTGTAATAGGGTATAAGTTATGGTGTCCTGAAAATAGAAAAGTTGTGATTAGCAGAGATGTTGATTTTGATGAAACTGCTATGCTACCAACTTATCTCTTAAAGACTCTTCCAATAAAGAAAATCAAAAGCAGGTGGAGCATCAGATTAATACAGAGTCGACTCCTCAAGCCAGTACAAAAATTGAGAATAGAGTTGCTTCTTCACCACAATACTCTATCGCCAAAAACAGAACTAGAAGAGAAATTAAACCTCCAAAGAAGTATGCCGAGGCTGATCTAGTTGCTTATGCTTTAAATGTGGCCGAAGATATAGATGCAAACCAAGAGCCGTCTAATTATTCTGAGGCGGTTAGCTGTGAAGACTCAGAAAAGTGGATGTTTGTTATGCAAGAGGAGATGGAATCACTCCATAAAAACAGAACATGGGATCTTGTGAAACTTCCTAAAGGTAAAAAGGTTGTTCGCTGTAAATGGGTGTTTAAAAAGAAAGAAGGGACTCCAGGAGTTGAAGAACCTAAGTATAAAGCAAGGCTTGTTGCAAAAGGTTACAGTCAAATTCCAGGAGTGGACTTTCTGAGATGTGTTCTCCCAGGTTGTGAAGCATAGTTCGATTCGAGTTTTGCTTGGTATTGTGGCCATGCATGATTTGGAGCTTGAGCAGCTTAGATGTAAAAAGCGTATTTTTGCATGGAGAACTTGAGGAAGATATTTACATGCAACAACCAGAGGGTTTTGATCTCGAAAAAAAGGACTATGTTTGCTTGTTTGAAAAGTCCCTTTACGGTTTGAAACAATACCAAGACAAAGGGTACAAGAGGTTTGATTCCTTTATGACTTCTCATGATTTTAAAAGAAGTAGTTTTGATAGCTGTGTTTACTTTAAGAAAAACAAAGATGGTTCTTTTGTGTATCTACTTTTTATGTTGATGACATGTTGATAGCAAAGAAAAGATAAAGGAGAGATAAGAAAGGTCAAAGCCCAACTAAGTGAAGAATTTGAGATGAAAGATTTGGGACCAAAGAAATAAGATACTTGGTATGGAGATTCTCGAGAGATAGAAAAGCAAGTAAATTGTACCTAAGTCAGAAGGGGTACATTGAGAAAGTTCTTTGCAGGTTCAATATGCAGAGTGCTAAGCCTGTTAGTACTCCTTTAGCAGCCCATTTCAGACTTTCATCGGCTTTGTCTCCACAATTAGATGATGAGATTGAGTACATGTCACATGTTCCATACTCTAGTGCAGTGGGATCTCTCATGTATGCTATGATTTGTTCACGTCCAGATTTATCATATGCAGTAAGTGCAGTTAGCAGATACATGGTGAATCCCGGTAAAGAACATTGAAAAGCAGTTCAGTGGATTTTAAGATACTTACGAGGTACTACTGATGTTTACTTACAGATTGGAAGAACTAGAGATGGAGTCATTGGGTATGTTGATGCTGATTTTGCTGGAGACCTTGATAGAAGAAGATCTCTCACTGGTTATGTCTTTACAATCGGAGGTTGTGCAATCAGTTGGAAAGCTACTTTGCAAACTACGATCGCTTTGTCTACCAATCAAGCCGAGTACATGGCGATTACGAGGCTTGTAAAGAAGCTATTTGGTTGAAGGGACTCTTTAGTGAGCTCAATGAAGACCTTCAAATCAAAGCACAAAGATTTTGTGATACGATCAGTGCCATCTTCCTTACAAAAGATCAAATGTTTCATGAGAGAACAAAACACATTGATGTTCGGTATCATTTTGTTCGTGATATTATTGCTCGTGGTGATATTGTTGTGGGCAAAATTAGTACTCATGAAAATCCTGCAGATATGATGACTAAGTCACTTCCTATAACCAAGTTTGAGCATTGCTTAGACTTGGTTGGTGTTCATTGTTGAAGTTAAACCCTTAAGGGGTTTTATGGAAGAGGTGGAGAACTTTTTCGTTGAGAGTTCGCGATGAAGAACTTGTTCATTGAGAATTCGTGTCAAGGTGGAGATTGTTAGAATTAAGTGACCCGAATCCTTATTTAACTAAAATACATAGTAAAATAAAATAAAAGAAGAATCCCTATAGAATTACACTTCTTTTATTTTATTTTAAATAAGGTTTTTTAAACCTTATTAAACTCCATCTATTTGATACTGATTAGAGTAAGGAGTTTCAATCTTACTACACTCCTATTTGAATATGGCTTTACAAGCCTATAAATAGACATAGTCTATTCCTCTTGTAATTGATTCGAATTTGACATAGTGAATTTTCTTCTCCTCTGCCCGTGGTTTTTGCTTGAAAGGGTTTCCATGTAAAATCTTTGTGTTCTTTATTTTTGTTTCTCTTTTCTTTGCGATATATTTGTCATTACCGACGTTATATTTTTCACAGTTACAAAAATATTAAATACTCTTTTAACCATTACATGGAAATAGGAGGCATTTTTCTAAAAACTAATCTTCTTTTACTCTCTCGACTTTCTCTCATTCTTTCTAAAACTTTAGAATTTTTCTTAAATTGCATTAGAGGAAATTATGTTTAGGAGTTTGGGTTTTAAGCAGAACCGTCTATGACCCCTCCAAACTTTCTCGGGAATTGATCCTAGTGTGATTTTTCCGATTAATTCTATTTTCAAATTATTTCAGAAGAGCAATACCAATTGAGTTCTACCTTTCTTCGAGTGTACAAATATCGAAGAACTGTATTAATCTTGGGGGACGACATCCATCATACAATTACAACAATCAGGGCAAATTTGTTTCTAAGGCAATAGTTCTTCCACAGTACAATAATTGTAACACCCCTAACCCGTATCCGTCGCCAGAACAGGGTTACGGAGTATTACAGGAGTTTACGGAATCATTACAGATAACATTGAGTAAAAATACTAATTATATACAAAAATATTCACATTGTCCCTTAAATGGACCCTCGAGGCCCAATTTGAACAGTAAAATCAAATCGAGACTAATTCGAAAACTCATACAAATTTTCCCAAAATTTCAAGATTTTGTCATATGAACAGTACCCACATGCCCGTGTGGGCAGGCCGTGTGGTCACACACGCCCGTGTCCCGTACCCTATAACTCTCTGATTTGCAAGGCATGAACAAATTGAAGTCACACGACCAAGTCACACGCCCGTGTGCTAGGCCGTGTGGTTAATTTAATTTTCATAATTTAGGTGCAGTTTTCACACGGCCATGCAACACGCCCATGTTTAAGGCCGTGTCACTCACATGGATGAGACACACGCTCGTGTCTCTGCCCGTGTGCTCAATTCTGAGCATTCTGTTTCTCAATTTTTAGGTGCAGGGGACACACAGCCGTAACACATGCCCATATGACAGGCCGTGTGTCACACACGGTCAAGATACACGCCCGTGTGTCTACCAGTGTGGACGAAAATAGGCCATTTTAAGGCCACTTTCTCACCCTTTACACAACCAACCTGCATACAATACTTTCATGTACCAGTATACTCCAAATCCACAACCAAATCAAGTTAATAACTTATATGGTAAGCCAAATTTATAACTACACTACTTATTTACATAAACTTACTATGTTATTTCAATCATTAACCACCATTATATACTAATAAATACATACACATAAACTAACATATATGTATGAAAGTCATTCATAACCATATTTTAAATTTACTTTCTTTTCATTCCATCCTATACATGCCATATAAACCTTAAATTGCAATACAAAATCTACCAGTGAAATCCGGATAGTGTAGCCCAATGTGATGATCTGATCCTCCAAACTCTTGTTAATCTACAAAGAACATTAACATACAGAAGTAAGCTTATGAAAGCTTAGTAAGCTCATAGGCTTAAAACATAAATCTTACCGAATTACAATAACAATTCAATAACAAGTTTTTCACTAAAGTTTCTTGTCATACACAATTTCAAACGATGAATTCATTGGATTGAGATTAATATTAATAACTAATTAAGTCTCAACACTTAATTTCGAGTAACACTTACCATTACTTGTCAAATTAAGGAACGTCTTACGGAATTGAGTACATCATTAGTTTGCTGCCACATTCCACTTTGGTTTTGCACACATTTTTCCATGGCTTTGCCATGATCACACACTTTATCACATTGCCATAGCCTAGCTATGGTCTTACACTTGCACACACATATATATAACTGTCATGATTCAATCATGGTCTTGCGTTCACTTTCACAATGCCATAGCTATGATATGATCTCACATTTCACACTTTTCCATGGATTAACCATGGTCTTATCCGTCAATTCATCACTGATCACTAAATGAACGTACTCAGTCCTGCGTTTCCCTTAATTCGAACTTTCAATTCAATTTTTCAGACCATTACAATTATCATACTAATAGAAAAAATATAAATTATAAATATTGTATACATCACAAAATTTATATAAAAATTCAGCCATATGAACTTACCTGGACCAATTTGTAGAATTATGGAAATTCAGGGACTAATCAATAATTTTCTCTTTTCCACGTTTATCTTCGGACTCTCGATCTATAATGTAAATTTTTTCATTCATTAGCATCTAATTCACTTCACAATTTATGGCCGTAAATTTTTGAAATTACACTTTTACCCTAAAATTTACAATTTTTACAAATTAGTCCCTACTTAATTAACCCATCAATTGAGCTAATTCTTCTTAATTAACACTTTATATAACTATTTTAAACTACTACACAGCCTTTGAAATTTATAATTTTAACATCAAACCCTAATTTTCAACTTTTTCACATTTGAGTCCTAAAAATCAATTTCTACTAAAATCTCTTAATAAATTCATCATATGATGAATTCAAATCTTCAAATCCATTATAATTCATCTTAAACATACAGAACTTGTCCATGTCAACTTTCAATTTCACTTATAGAATCAAAAACTAATGAATTCTATAGTTGGACCTAATTGTAAAAGTCACAAAAACATAAAAATTTCAAAGAAAAAGCAAGAATTGAACTCACATGGTGAAAAAACATGAAAAACCAGCTTATTCCAGACCTCCTATGGCATTTTTTCTAAATAAAAATGATGATTTCTTTAGATTTTTCAATTTAATCTCTATTTTATTTAGTTAATTTGCAAAATTTCCAATTTTGCCCTTATTTTACCTTATTTTCTTGATGATTTTCTTGCCCAAACCGTCCAACCCACATAATTTGGGTCTAATTGCCTTTTAAATCCCTCCTTATTAATCACTTAAGCTATTTAATCACTATATAACAAATTTTGCACCTTTTACAATTTAGTTCTTTTTAATTGATTAACTATCAAAACGTTAAAATTTTCTAACCAAACTTTAATACTAACTCAATGACACTCCATAAATATTTTTAAAAATATTTATGGCTTGTTTTTATAAATTCGAGGTCTCGATACCTCGTTTTTGACTCATTTGACCTAATAATTCCTTTTAATTCACAAAATTCTCTAATTCAAATATATTTCTAAATTCACACTTGACTCATAATTATTAATTACTAAATTTTCAAACTTACTTATCGGATTTAGTGATCTCGAATCACTGTTTCCCGACACCATTGAAATTTAAGCTGTTACAATAATACTTTATTATATTTAATCTTGGTTTGTTTTCTCGTCAATGCTAACGAGTTTGCTTTGCAGTAGTATATTTCCCAGCAGACGTTTGGTATGATGAAAAGTTATCACTTACTAAAGAACGTAATTAGTTAAATGTGATTTCAACTTTTGATATGTAAAAATTGATTCACAATGGAAAATGATTCTCTTAATAATTGGCGAAAAAAGTTACTTTTTCACGTAAATTAAAAATAAAAAGGAATTACTAAGAAAGGAAAACGAAAAAAAATCTTTCTTTCATCTTGTGAATTAATTCAAATATTTTCTAAAAATAAATATTAATATTATTGAAAGTAACATCACAGAAAGTGTTAAGTTTACTAATAATATAATTGTATTTTTTCGAGATTTTAATCAATGCTGTCCGGTAAAATAACTTTTGTAAGATATTCCCACAATAAACCACCTTTCAATTATGACATGAGAAAAGCACCAAACATCGCCAGTCCAGGGTAGAGGTGATCATGGGTTGGGCTACCTGGCTCGGCCCGACGGCCCACCTGAAAAATGGGAGGAATCAGGTAAAAATATAAGCACGAAATATGAGTTTGGGCAAAAAAAGAGGCTCGTTTAGAAAACGGGCGGGGCCTCGGGTAAATTTTTTTTGGCCCAGGCCCGGCCCGAATTATATATTAAATATATATTTTATTTTTAATCGAATATACTTTTTAAATTTACATATTTTTTATTTTTTTTGTTTTAATATTTGTTTTAAATTTTTTTTATTTAATGAAAAAAGCTAAAAAATATATAATATGGGCCGGGCCGGGCCAGGCTCGGGTTTATCAATTTTCTTTCGGGTCGGGCTTGGACAAATTTTTAGGCCCATATTTCGGGCCGGACCAAGATCGGGCCTAGAAAATGGGCCTAAAAGTTTTGTCTGGGCCCGACCCGAACCCGACCCGGCCCATGATCACCTCTAGTCCAGGGGCGAAGCTAGAACAATTTTTTAGGAAGGCCGAATGAAATCTTAATTTTTTATAGTCTATATCTTTATAATTTTTAACGTATTAAATTGAATTTTTAATTTTAAGAGGGTTAAAATATAATTTTACATTTACTAATTTTAAATTTTAAAAAAATTTAAAACACCTAAATTATAATTTTTTATTTTAGGGGAATCGCCTCTGATCCCCGCTAAGCTACGTGTTACAACACTTCGAGTAAAATGAGAAATAATAATAAATATGTTAAAAATAGTAAAATTTAAAAGGAGGCCCACATCAACCTGCTTGGATGCATCCACGTGCTTTTCAAAAAATGAGATAACTTCAATCTGATCCTTCAAACTTCATATATTTAATTTAATCCCCTGTTTAGTTTTAATTGTTTCAATTCAGTCCCAATTTAATTCTATTTGCACTCAATATGTATATATGTTTATATATGATTTTTAATTTGATTATTTAACTTTATACTTTACCATTAATCTAATATACTTGATTTATTTTATAAAAATAAAATTTATAAAAAATGTATTATTTTAAAAAATATTTATTAAAAAATATAAATACATAATTTATAAATTTTATTAGAACCGTAAAAACAAGATCTAATATAAACTGTAAACTGTAAACTTAAAAATAATAGCCAAGCACATGCATAAATCAAGAACCAAATAAATTATAGTCTTTAATCTTTCACTAAATCGCATATTCAAATATTAATCCGACCTATATTTATAACATAAACTTAAAGGGTTTTAATCAATATTTTCAACATGCAAAATTGATGGAATATTTAACGAATATAAAGAACCAAAATATTTATTAATCGATCCACCAAATCAATATTTTAAATCCTTCAAATTTTAAAATAAATCGAAACCTAAAAAATTTAACATAAATCCAAAAGATTTAGCATGTATGATAAAAAAACACTGAATCCAAATATCAAATTCATAAAATTTAAAAAACGAATAAAAAATAGAGAATCAATTCGTTGTCAATGATTCAACACGACGAGGTTCGGATGCCACTTGTTAGAACCGTAAAAATAAGATATAATATAAACTGTAAACTGTAAACCAGGATCTATCATGTCAAATGTACATGAATTCATCGATTTCTTGAAATCTACGGATCTTAGGGTTTTGATCTTTCAAATTAGCACACAAGTAATCTAGAGAATGTGGCTCTCTCTTTTCTAGAGATGGGATATTAGAAAAGTTACCTTATGTTTAATTTGGGGACCATAACCCTAATATATAATTTTGACATATTAGCCCTAATTTCTAATCAGCCCATCATCAATTAGAAATTAGTTACTAGAGTATCTACACATATTTGACTCATACTTTATTTAATAATTAAAACTCAATAAACCTTAACCAAATTAGATCACTTTTAATTTGGGCTAACCTATTATGATGGTAAATAATAACATGTAATTACCCTTATTATATATGTGATGTCTATATTTTCCAACAAATTTATGTTACAATCTTTTAATATAGAAATATAATTTCTATAAGTAATAATATTATTTGTAGAATTTATAAAATTTTGTAAAATCTTTTAAGAAATAATTTAATATAATTGAATTAATACGTATAATTAACCCTAAACCCTAAATTTATTTAAAAATATACATAATCAATCTATACATTGTACGGGAAAACTAGTATATATATATACTGTGCAATGAATGAGACAGAACTTTGCAGTCTTGTAAATTTATCAGAAATTTCAATTATATTTAAATTATCAAAATTGAATAATATATTAATATTTATTCTTTGTCATATTAAAAAATCACCTTTATTGTATAATTCAACATCGCGTGCATGGCGTGAAGGAAAAGGCAGTCCGACAACGGCGTATCCCTGTGTTTTTATACGTAGAAGTCAGCCAATTCTCACTGTTTGGCCCTGCTTGTATTTCCGTATTCAAGGCTCCCATTGGTAAATTCAAGCCAATCAATTTTTGGGATAAAAATCATTTTGGCCCTTCCATTTTGATTAAACAACATGCATGTTTTAAAATATTTTTATTCATAAGGATTTTAATATTGTTTTTAAAAATTATTATATAATCATATTTTTCGTTAATTCATTAACTGGTCTTGATTAGTATGGAGAGGTGATTAAAATTCTTGTTAAACATCCGTTTGACATAAGTTCGAACTGTGTTACTCCCATCTAGATCTGATCATGGGTCGAGTCATCCGTCCATGCTCAAAGGCCTACCCAAAAAGTGGGAGAGTTAAGGCAAAAATATAAACCCGGAAAATGGGCTTGGAAAAAAATAATGCCCGTTTTCTAATTGGGCTAAGCCTCGGGTATGATTTTTTTGGATTTGGCCCGTTCCAAATAAATTGTTTTGTTGTTGTTTTATTGTTATTTTATTGTCATTTCTTTATTGTTTTGCTGCAATCCCACTATTGTATTGTTACTATTTTGTTATTATTGTTTGGATATTGTATAACTCTTGTTTTATTGTTAATTTTGCTACTATTTTAAAAGCGTTTGCTTGCTAAGTTGCTACTATCTTAGTGTTATTTAAGTACAAAGACTTTTTTTAATGTATTTTTAATTTGTTGAGAAACATTTATTTTAATATTTTTAGTGTATTTGATGTATTCTATTTTTTAAATTAGTTTTTATATAAAAAATAATCTAAAAAAATTAATACGGGCGGGCTAAGTTAGGCGTTTAGCATTTTAATCTGAGCCAGACTTGGGCAGAAGTTTAGGCTCATTTTTTCAACCGAGCCCGAACTTAAAATTTTGTATCAGCTCAATCCGAATACGACCCATGATCAAGTCTACTCCCATTCTCTACCCCTAATATTATATCCAGAAAAACTTTAAATATTGTTTAATTGACTTCTTCTTCTTTTTTTATACATTCACTACTTCTACTCTTATTCTTTTTAACCCGAGAAAAAATGTTCAACCCATCTTTTTTTTTTGTGAATTACAAGAGAAAGGTAAAGTCTATCAGAAACGCGACTAGCACGACTCATATTCAAACTACACTTGGGACGATAAACATTACTATAAAGTCAATACACATATTTCTATCCAATCTCTTTTTTTTTGGTGAAAAATAACACAAAATTACATAAACGTATCCAACCCATCTTTCTAATTGATGCAATATCGATTTGTCCTTAACTAAACTTAAAGTCCTGTAGTTTTTGTTTTATACATAGAAACCTAAAAATCTTACAATATTGACAAATAAAATGAAACAACCCAAATATTGGGTTGATTGAGATAATTAATTGAAGACATAGTCAAGGGCATAATTAAGGCCGCTAAATTTTATAAGTGTTTTAATATTATATATTATCATTCAAGAAAAGCGTATATTTATATCTAACCCCCTAAATTTTTTAAGATTTTCTGAATAGTTAAAGAGGACACAAGATTAATCCCAACCATCCCAAATCAGGCTTAATAAAAAAAATGTAAACTACACCCAAGGTTACTAAATTATTAGTAAGTTTACAGTTTAATCATTTGACTTTAAAAAGTTACAAAATGGTCATTGAATTATCTGAGAGTTTTCATTTAAGTCATTGAACTATTCAAAAGTTTTTATTTAAGTCACTGGGATGTTAAGTTTTTTTTTTTAAGTTCGGCCAGCGAGCTCCAAGTGACGATTCGATGATGGTACGGTGGATCAATACCCATTGATGAGAACAAGAAAATACTTTAAATCCAAGTTTATCTGACGATCAGTGTTGAAGATCGAGGAATAAAGCTATTTCGATTTTGATTCGTAGATTCGTGACATTTAAAGTTACTTCATGAAAAAAATTGAATTGTAGAAGAGAATGGGAATGAGAGCTTTCGGTTGTTGCAGATATTACAAGTAGAGAACGTCATATAACATCGATTTTAATAACCCAATAACTTAAATTAAAATTTTCGAATAATTTAATAATCATTTTATATTTATTTTTTTGAAAACGTAAATTGAATTTCATATTTTTGTCACCAAAAAGTTAAACTAAAAATATTCTAAATTTTAAGTACCTTTAATCTTGACCCCTTATATCGCCTCCTTGGCATTGTATTTATAAGAAGGATGTCTGCCAAATGATTAAAAAGGAGACACCCACGCAAGTTACAAGATATTAGCAGATAAGCAACTTATGGAAACCAAACCTTCATTGCTTCTCATCCTCTACTGCTTTCTCTTGGCATCGTTTCTCTTCTTCCCACATGGAGCAGACTCTCGTAAACTACTGCAGGGGGAAGAAGGTATTATTTAAGCTTTATAATTCAATCATTTTCAGTATAAATAAATATAATATCTTATATCCAATTCTTGGATTTGCAGAAGGTGGCAATGGACCAAAAAAAGCGGGAGTAAAAAAAAGTCGTTCAAGTTCAGCACCATCTTGGGTAGGCCATGATTCTCCTCCCTCGCCTTCAGCACCATCTGGGGTAGGCCATGATTCTCCTCCCTCGCCGCCTTCGCAGCAGTCATTTGAAAATCAAGTGCGCAGTGAAGCGGAACAAGAAGCCCAACGTGAAGCTTGCGAGTATTCCCGTAGTTATACTAATGCTTATTGTTCTCCTTAATTTTAAAAGCCTTAAAGCCGCCACACCCAACAATTAAGAGTCTGTCTTGCGCTTTCGATCCTTCCGGACCTGGGTATAGATGTTATCTACTTTGTTTGTGTACCGAGTACTGTGTGTTTTTATATGAGAAATTAGAGTGCCACAAACTAAAAAAAAAGAACTTCAATGTTGAAAGTTCAAGTATTAGTTGTTGGCGGATACATGCAAAATTAAAAATCAGTTCCAGGTTAATTAAAGAACTATTTAATCTGTGTAAACTGTATACTCTTTCTAATTACTTAGATTACAAGTTTTTGTTATGTATGCATTAATTAAAGTGTACTTTTGTTTGCCTCAAATTATTTTTTAATCACTTATGTTTAAAATGTTATGTTTTAGTCACTTACGTTATCATTTTGTTATGAAGTAGTCACTTCACTACACCAAAACAGACTTTTAGCGGCGTTTTTTTTTGCTTTTAGCGGCGTTTTTAAGCGCCACTAATAGTATTTGCGGTGCTTTTGAAAGCGCTGCAAAAAATGCCGCTAAAGAAAACGCCGTGAAAAAACGCTGCTAAAGGTAGGGGCTTTTAGCGGCGCTTTTCAAAAAAACGCCGCTAAATGTAGGGGCTTTTAGCGGCGCTTTTTCAAAAAACGCCGCAAAAGGTATGGGCTTTTAGCGGCGCTTTTAAAAAAAATGCCGCAAAATGTATGGACTTTTAGCGGCGCTTCTTGAAAAAACGCCGCTAAAGGTGAGGACTTTTAGCGGCGCTTTTAACACAAACGCCGCTAATTTGCACAGATTTGCAATGCTCATTTTCTCCAATATCCTACCCTCCTGCATTAAAACAAACCAAAAACAAAAGCAGAATTTGCATATAATTTCAACTCAATACAAAGAAATAAAACATTTAAATCTCACTAAAAGCATTAAATCTAAACGATACTTCAAATTTAATAAAAGATATATGATATACATTAATAAATGAAGTATAATTCAAACAATTCTTACAATAATGTTAAATGTAATAATGTTAAAAATCATCTTACAACAAGAAAACAAATGTCTAAGAAGCGGCCTCATGCGATCACTGAACATCTTCATCATAGCCTGGTCAGTAGCTGGAGTTCTTCATACTTTATGTTCTCGCTCTGCCTCCTCGCTCTTTTTCTCCGCTCTAAGTTGAGCAATATGCTCGCCCTCCTCATTCGCTTGCCTCCGCTCTAAGTTGAGAAATCTGCTCACCGTGCTCGCTTCCATCTGAGCTATCTGGTCTTTTAGTCTTTGAACTTCAGCACGAGATTGACTCCCGGAAGACATGTACTGCTGAGAGCCGGATCCAAAATATTGGGTCGGGATAACCCCAGATCCTTGACATCGAACCCGATCATACCTTTTAAGACCCAAAACATTAGTGATAATTTTGTTATAAATATACTCAAGATTAACAGAACTATCAATCGAAGTAGTCGTACCTTCAGACCCAAAACATCGCATAATAATTCATTATCAATCTCCTCGAGATTAACGTAACTATCACTCAAGCAACCGCTTCATACTCCGCCTTCTTCTCCTTTAGTTTATCCTAATAAATCAACGAAAGAGTTAGAAACGAAATATATAATAAAAAGGAATGCAACATAACTTAAAATTATAAAATTAAAACTACAAACGATGAATTAAAGTACTATAATTAAACATTATAAATATTTATAATAAATCAATTATTAAGTAAATATACCAAAATTTCGTAGCCGGATGTCATCGGAGATCCGTCCTTCTTCCTATATGTAATGTCAAAAGTCAAGGCGTCCAACTTTTTGACCAGATTTAAGCTTCCTACATTATAGCGAGAAAAATATAATTTAGTAGTATAAAGTCATTAATATTTGAAAGAAATAATAAATTATAATACCTCACCTCGGCTTTACACAAGCAAAACTTCGGAACTCCGCAGTGCGTAAATTTTTGTTTCTGTCTCACGCTTGTTCCAACTCGCTCATGGTCCTAAATAATGGAATTTGAATTATGTATATAGTAAATACGATAAACCGAAAATTTTATAAGACTTTACAAGTCACGTAATACCTCTCCTTTCTTTGAATTCCGAATCTAACTTGATCTTCCCATTGGTACCTCAACATTCCCGGCGGGACATTTCGCAATTTTTTGTCGAGGCTTATGTCCTTCTTAAAATATTATTTTTTTAGCGTGCTTTTATTATCTCTCCATTTTTAACCTAATGTCTTCTTAACATAGTCATCGGATACCTCTAAAGTAAATCTACCCTGAAGAAAAAAAGTTTAAAAAGTTAATATAAATGAAAGTTAAATTAAATTATTATAAATTACATTCACGTTTTGTTACCTTAATATTATCGAGAGCCTGATTTTTGTTGGCATCAGGCATGTGATGCCATGATTCGTAGTTAATGGGCAACATATTGGCATTTCGTGCTATAATGCCCAAATAGCTCGCTAACAATGAGCTTCGATCCAATAGGCTGGCCATGATTGTTTCTCCTTACTTTAACACGATCGGTAGGCTCTAAGTCGTATAAATCTTTAAGTAATGTACGTCCCCGACCTCTGCGCGTCCCACCACCTTCAGCTGAAAAATGATATATTATTATATTAAAATTGAAAAATGAATCAATAATAAAATTCAACATGCATGTAAAATAAACTTAACATTACTTTCAAATTCTCCAGGCTCATCATCTATGTTCGGCAGACTAGAAGATCCAACAACTGTTTGTTGTTCACTATTTGCTTCTTCTAAATTTGGAGTAGTGTGGACAATGTTTAAATCTCGTAATCATCTTCTAGGCATTTTTCCTGCAATACAGATGAAAAAGTTCAACATTTAAGTAACAAATAACAATAATAATAGTACATTTAAAATAGTTAAATTATATAACATGCCCAACATTAAAATTATAAGATTACATATAAATAAGAAATCGTAAAATCTTACTAAATCATATTTCGTAAATATCTTCGTCCACATCCTGACGAACCCATTGAAATTGTTGACTAGTACTAGGGATATTTTCATTTAAGTTTTGTTCGGAAAAGGCAATGTTTCGATCTTTCGACTATGTCATCTCTACTTCCACTTTGCCAATGTCGAAGAAGTCTCTAGGGGTGTTTCAAGTACAACATACCAACCCTCATCGCTTTGGATCTTCCGAGTAAAAACTTGTTTAACTTGAGAAGAAAACACATACGGCTCGCCTATCGCTTGTTCTCCTGTGAATCAATCGAGAGAAATTTACCATTGTAAAGTCATATTGATCGTTTTTAATTCCGCGAGCCGTATTCACATCAACCCAATCACCTCGAAATAAGACAACTTTGCATTTTCCGTAATAATCCAACTCAATGATGTCGATAATAAGTCCGTAATACTCGCATTCCTCGATGTGATTACTGTCCCTAGCACTAGCATAACTTGTAATTGAAGAATTAACAACGATTCCACAATTTTGGGTTCTCCTTAATCTCTCGCGATACCTTGTATGAAATCGGTATCCGTTGATGAGGAAGGCACTATATCTTTTCACTATTCTGTTTGGACCTTGTGAAAGCCATTTAACTTCGTCATTAACTTCATTCCGACTCCAAACCTATTGAATTGAAAGTAAATCGAGTAATTATAAATGTTATGAGAAAACATTATTACTTGTCAACGAAAACTTAAATTGCATACCATTTGGCTTAACCATTCATGGAATGATTCTGTGAACAACTTATTAATTTCTCGCCGATTTAATCTTCGGGATCGTGAACGAGCTCTCAATATTTGTTTGTACTCACTACGTTTAAAAAAGGTTTACTTTGTTAGAAGACAAACAAATTATAATTGATGAGTATTTATCAAATTCTAGAACTTACTTCCGAAATGGTTCCATTGAATCGTGATGAAAAAGAACGTATCGATGTGCTTGGACCCACGATCTATCGTCTAATTCTACGATTTCGACTTTCCCGATCGGTTCTCCAAACTTTGAAATAAATAAGTTTCGCCCAAGTTATGATCTCATGAGCCCAAAGATTTCTACTTGGTCCTGCTCATTCTTGTTTCAACATCTTCCAAATACCTCGAATAGAAAGTCATACATTCATCTGCCAAGTAGCCCTCAGCAATTGATCCTTCCGGATAACGCTTATTGCGGTAGTAAGACTTCAATTTGGATAGGAACCTAAACACAATATATAACATTATCAAAAGTTACAATTAAAGGCATTGAGGTGAATGAAGGAATAATTTGCAAATAAAGTAAGACCTTTCAATGGGATACATCCATCGATAGAAAACGGGTCCACCAAGTATTGCTTCACGCGGGAGATGAATTAACAAGTGCACCATAATAGTGAAGAAGGAAGGCGGAAAGATCTTCTCCAGATTGCATAAAGTCAATTCGGCTCGATCTTGTAGTGTCTCAAGTTCTTGAACATTCAAAACTTTACCACAAATGCCTTTCATTATATTTGACAGTTCAATTACACAAAACGTCACCTTTTTCGACATACAACACCGCATAGCAACTGGCAGTAAGTCTTGCATCAAGATGTGATAGTCATGTGATTTTAAGCCATATAGTCTTCGATCCTTAAGACTCACACATCGAGATATATTTGATGCATACGCATCCGGGACCTTTATATCCTTCAACACCATACAAAACACTTCTTTCTCCGTCTTTTTCATTGAAAAAATAGCAGGCGGCAACCGATATTTCATATTCGGAAGTGCTTGGGGATGAAGCTCACGCCGAATTCCCATGTGGACTAAATCAAGTCGACTCTGAAGATTGTCTTTCGATTTTCCATCGACATTCAAAATAGTCCCAATGATGTTCTCGCAGACATTTTTCTCAATATGCATGACATCAAGACTATGGCGTAAAATCGATGCTCCCAATAAGGCAACTCAAAAAAATACTTCTTTTTTTTCCCACAAGTCCGCCTCATTAGGATCGTCCTCTTCATCGATTCATCATCGAATCATCCCTAGATCTTCTATTTCTTCGCGGGTTGGCGGTTAATTCATCTTCCCATAAATGAAATTCATATCTTTCAACATTAACAATATTTCGGATCCACCTGGTCCATGCGAAGGAGCTTCTCTCGAACTCTTCAAGATCACAAATTGAGCGATGCAAATCTAAATCTATGATTTTCCTAGAACCACCGACGATGCCCCATGTAAGAGAACTTCTTCCCATTATATAACCATTACGAACATGTCTCACAGCAAGAAACACGATAAAGCATAACGCCCCCGGTACTCCAACCGGATAAATTAGCATAAGCCGAAGTCATTAATAGTCCACATCAAAGCCGCACGTAAATTAAAGTTCTCTTTTCTCATTGCATCATATGTCTCAACACCACCCCAGTTGTTTTAACTCTTCAACAAGTGGTGCAAATAGACGCCAATATCATTCCCGCCCTTTTCTCTCCGGTATAATCATAGACAAGATAAAGGAGGATTGTTTCATGCAAACCCATGGAGGCAAATTGTAGGGAACAAGCACCACAGGCCAAAAATCAGACACGCAGTGCTCATGAGTTTGTAAGGGTTAAATCCATCTGATGCTAGCCCAAGCCTCACACTCAGAGGATCGCTTACAAAGCTTGGAAATTTGGAGTCAAAAGATTTCCAAGCTAAAGAATCTACAGGATGCCTTAACAATCCATCATCGGTTCGTCCATCACGGTGCCACGTCATTGACTCAGCTATCTTCGACGACATGAAAAGCCGTTGAAGCCTTGGTATTAGCAGAAAATACCGCAAAATCTTAACTGGCTGCTTCCTTGACTGTGTATCGTGATCTTCCTCGTTACCATCCCCTGTATTTCTATTAATCCAAGGGATTGACCGCATACATGACAGCACTGTTGGTTTATCCGGTCACCCCAATACAACATGCAGTCATTTGGGCAACTATGAATTTTGTTGTAGCCAAGGCCCAAATCATTTATCAGTTTTTTCATGTCTTTGAAAGATTGAGGAATTTTCGCAAACGGGAACATTTCTTGCAGAAACTCTAACAGCATTGTCAACGAGTTTTCGGTCCATCCTCCCAAACATTTCAAGTGAAAAAGACGAATACTGAAAAGACGCTTTGGAAAATTTTGATCCTCATACGCTTCTTCATTCATTTCACCAAGTAACGTAGAACCTCGCCGCTTCTTCATTTGGTCGTTCATCGTGTACACTTCTTCCCCTTCAAAGAAAGTATTTCTACCGAAATTATAATCATCGGTTGCACCCAATTCGTGGAAATGACCCAAACCATCATCACAAGATATTAAAAGCATCCCGCAACATGCCTTCCATGTTATCATCTCTAACATTCGATTGTAAGAACTATGAGGATAACCTGATTCATCGATGAAGATGCTCCACTAGATGTACACTCTCCATGAAAAAACCATTTTTTGTACCCCCGGACAAAGCCATCAACAACAAGATGTTCGTAGACAACTTCACGATAATGCCAATTGATATTGCAACACTTCTTACACAGAAAAAGAATCATATTCTCTTGGCTTGCATTTTGAAATGCGAAATTCAGAAAAGTTTCTACTCCATTTCGATAGCCGTTGCTTACCCTTGACAATTTCATCCAACTCCTATCCATTTCGTAGTTGTTGAAGTCTAAAGTTGACAATAAATTACAGGGCTAAATTGTTAATTTATAATTTATGTAAGTACTGATATGATCACATATATAATTGAGTACTATGTAAGTTATATAGATTATGTAAGTTATGAAGTTTGATCTTAAAATTATGTAAGTTATGAAGTTTGACCTTAAAATTATGTAAGTTATGAAATTTGATCTTAAAATTATGTAAGTTATGAAATTTGATCTTAAAATTAAGTAAGTTATGTATTCTTTAAGATTCATCATACGTGGCATTGTTACACCTAGGAGGATCCATTATATCTAATGATGAGATATAAGGCAACCCACAAGTTTTTCACCTATATACTTTGAATCTTTTTTTTTCTATACAAGTATTATGTAAGTTATGTATTATGTAAGTTATGTAAGGTATGTATTATGTAAGTTAAATAATTTGATGAAATAGAGATTAGTTATGTATTATGTAAGTTAAATAATTTTATGTAAGTTATGTATTATGTATTATGTAAGGTATGTATTAGTATATTAATAAAAATTATAATTCTTAAAAACATTTAAAAATATTAAATTTTGAAATCAAACATTATTAATATAAAAATTAGTAATTTGATTTTTATATTAAAATATATTTACATAACGAAAAAACCATTTTAAGAAGTTTTTAAATTACTTTTCTAAAAAAAAAGTATTATTCGCTTTTTATATTAATAAAGAATTGGATTTTTCTATTAAAAAGAATTTTATGTTGGGGTTTGACTAAAACAAAACCGATTTGTAAAAATAAATTTAATTTTAGCATATTCGAATATTTAAGATGTTTGTATCAAATTATAAACCAATGTTGTTTTCATAAAATATCAGAAGCTTAATCACTATCAAAATATTCATAAAAATTTTTAAAATTTTATAAATCAACAATATTTTATGTATAATATATCAATGAATTAAGTATAAGTAATAATTTTTAAAAAAGTTTGGGTAATCTAATTTATTCATAAAAATTTCAAATTTAAAAGGAATAATTAAAATAAAATATCATTACAATTTAGTAAAATAAAATAATTTAAAATTTATTTTATAATTAAATAAAATATTAATGCTTATTTAAATATTATTTCAACATATTTTGATATAAATAAAATTTTAAAAATGCTTTATTGCATTAAATTTAACAAAAATATTGACAATTAAATTGATATGATAGTCGTGTCGATAAAATTTCACCATTATTATATAATCTTTAAAAAAAGTGTTTATTTGGACATGTATGAACAAGGAAGCCTTAGAGCATTATTGTCCCTTTAAAAGAATAGCAGTCTTAACTTCACTCGTGAATCAACACTTTGAAAATATAATATAAAAATTTTAGAAAATCAAGTGAATTAAGTATCAACTTGCAAATCAACCATTTAAATAAATAATTACGTCAACAAAACAAATCGCATCGAGTGAGATTTATCGCTATCCAGTGATCATTTGCTAAAAGGAGCAATAAAATGTTCCCATCTCAAGAAGAATAATGGACACTACGCTACATTTTATGGAACATAATCAAAGTGCGAATCAATTTAGCCAAACTGACCTTTGCAAAAAAGGAGGATCTACAATTGGTTGACACTCCTACACTCCTACACTCCTCCAATGCTTTTTGCTTTGGAATGAAAAGGAAAGAAAAGGAATCAAGCATATAAAATTATGCATTCAAATAAAACCAATCTCGATTAACATATACCGACAAAACAAAATAAACGGGAAGGCGTAATATTATCCAACTATTATGACTCGCCATTCAAAACTACCAATGCTAGAAGTGGTTAAGAATATTAGAAATACATCACAAAGAACCAAACAACCATAACTAATAAAACTTTTTAATTTTCAAAGCATACTTATATTATATACATTCACATATTATATACATATATTTCTTTATGCTAACTCATACAAATAGGAGGGGCAAGGGGTTATGCATTGCAAGCACAATCTTATCAAGAATGGCAATAAGAACACGAAATCAAATATATACTTGCAGATCGTTTGATCTTACCAAGAAGACTTTTCAAAGAACTAACTTTACACCTATAGTGATGTCGGTTTTGATGTACCAAAGATAGTTTAGAATACCGTGGTGGTGCCCGAGTATGATTTCACTTTTGATTTCTACTTCACCAATAGATAATTGATCCCCTTCGCAAAAATGTGATTAGTTAGTGATGGCACAAACCTGAAAAAGGAACACAAAAATTACCAACACTTTCAAAATCATAGCGACACATTAACACCAAAAGCTTCCTTTTTTGATCATCTCGTATTTTAACTTGATAGTTCCATACAGGAAAGGGTAAAGGACTTGCAAGGCAGTGCTAAAGCAGGCAGTTTATGAAAATATACACATAACCTGGAACTTAATAAACTAAAATCTCTAGTTTTCATCCGTAATCAGAAAGAAAATTTCAGAACCAAAAGCGGGACAACAAGAAGTACATTCTAAAAAGTCATCAACATCGCATGAAACCAGAAAAATAGAGATCAGTATATATATATGAACTCATAAGAACAAAACAGTTAAACTCCAACTGATTAATCCTATACGTTTCCATTTGAGAGAGAAACAATTAATACTCAATGACTAACAAATCAAGTGCCTCCGACAAAGAATTGTCACAATTTTGACTTGAGGTTACTAATGAAACACCTTTTAACTTCAAGCACTAATGAAAAACTTTGGAGCCATTATTTGAGAAAGTAAGAACAATAGTGCAAGAGATGAATTTATATAATACGTTTAAAGCGATTTATGAACGCAATGTAAGAACAAATTAGTCATTAATTTATACATTAAAAATATAACTTAAACAAAATATATTATAATTTATCCATAACTCGACTTGACTCGTAAAAAGACTTAAGAATTGAAATATAACCAAACAAAACACACACGTGACAATTGGCGATTTTATACAAATTTATAACACTATGAACGCAATGCATGTAAAACCAAAACAACAATAAAGAAACAGGAAGAATCATTTTCATTCTTAAAAACTATGTTTTGCACGTTAATCAAAAAAGGAGCTTTTCCATCAATCAAATTAAAGCTCACAACCGAGTATCGCTTTAGGCAAGACAAGCAACATACAACTATACAACATAAACAATCTTTCAAATGTTATAGCATTTACCATATTTCTCATTTTAAGAAAGCCCTACTTGTTGTGTATACATCTATACCACAAACACATAATATTCTCGACATTTGGTTTGCAAAGATTACCTTAACTCGTAATAATACATCCCCAATAGTACCAAAATATCAACAAAAAAAGAAGAAGAATGAATCGAGGTAATTTCCGAACCTTTTAAAGTATATTTACGAGCAATATCCGCACTTCAAACTTTGTCCAAAATCGTAGGTCATTTCTCGCATGCAAAAAAAAAAAATGAAATGAAAATAAAACAGAAAAAAGCAAGAATGAAGATGCGACGGTGGAGATTTGGCAAAATAGGGATTCCGATCGGAAGGGGAAATGGGGATTTCGATCAGAAGGGATTTTGGACTGGGTTTCAATCAGATGAGATTTGGGGAATGTGACGGAACTAACTTGAAAATCAAAAGTAAGTGAAAAGAGAGGAATCGGGTTGTAAATTTTGGAATTGTACAGGAGAAGAAGAATAGAGAATGAAGAGGGAATTAGGGATTGTAAATTTTGGGGGAGAACTTGACTGAATTTGGGAAGCCTGGAATCGGGGAAATATGATTTGACTCGGCTGTGACGGTAATTCGGGCCTAAAAAACGACGCCGTTTGATCGGTAAAACACACCTTTTGTGGCGTTTATCAATAAAACGCCACTAAACCTAATTACATTTTTATTCTTTAATAAATAAATTTCAGTTTAGAAAATTGAAATTTGGTAATTCATTTATCTATAAATATTTTTTTGTTTTCTATATATTTTTATAAAATTTAAACATTCAAATATATATATATTTTTCAAAGTTTTTTACGGTTTTTAGTTTTTGTGTTTTTAAGAATATAATAAAGATTAAATTAACAGAATGTGTAAAGTTAAGGGAAAAATTTGTTGAATTTTTAAAATTAAGATTAAATTGATTGAATCTGCAAACACTAAATTTAATTAAATTGCGATCAGGTTTTGTGCGTAAAATAGAGATTAGTTACGTAATTATTTTTATAATTTTTGATTTATTATATTTTATTTATTATATCCATATGAAATAAATTTTCAAGGTTTAAGATTTTTTGGGTTTAATATTTTGGGGTCTAATGGATTAATTGTTTGGTGTTTGTAGTTTGTGGGTTTATGGTCGAGTATTTAGAGTTATGATTTAGGGTTTAGAATCTATATATGTGGTTTAGGGTTTAGGCCTTTATAGTTTAGGGTTTAGGATAAAAAGATGTACAATCAGATTTTCTTAGGGGCTTAAATCAATTTGTGAGTAAAAAATGCAATCTCGCCATTTTTATAGCATATATCTCACCATGTCTTCATTCGATAAACCCTAAATCATAAACCTTAAACCCTAAATTCTAAACCATAAACCCTAAACACTAGGCCCTAAAACCATTAACCCACAAACCCATAAACCCAAGCCATAACCCTAATCCTAAAACTAATCGTAAACCATAAACTCTAAACACTAAATCTTGATATACTAAACTCGAAACCATGGTCGGCCCATACAAACCACTAAACCCTTAATTATAACCTTAAACCCTAAATTAATTAGATAAATTTTGACTATTATATATTCTTTCAATATTTTACGAAATTTAAATAACATTTTTAATTTACTAATTAATTTTGTTTCTCTATAGATGCATGTTACCAATTTTTTTAACTTTAATATATATTAAGCTTATCTATTATCTCTTAAATAATTTAAACTATAAGTATAATTTTAATATATATATACACTTCAATTAAATAATTTAAACTATAATATATATATATATATTAAATAATTAAGTTTGTTTTCTTGTTCTGGTTAAACCCTAAATATAAAATTTATAAGAGATAAAAGTAATTAAAAAGAATATTAATGTTTACTTAGACCCTAAAATAAAATAACTTTTTATTAATAACCCTAACCTCTAAAGCCTAATAGCCAAACTACTAAAATCATAACCCTTAAATTAAATATTTTTGCGGCGTTTTTTTTTACAAACGCCGCTAATGACATATTTTTCGCGGCGCCGCTAACGAAGACTTTTTGCGGCGTTTAACAACAAACGCCACTAATCCTCGATATAGCCACTATAGCTCAACAATAAAACGTCGTCGTATAGATTAACATTTTTGTGGCGTTTTTGACAAAGCGCCGCTAATGCTCAGACCTTTAGCGGCGTTTTTGACAAAGCGCCGCTAATGCTTCGATCTTTAGCGGCGTTTTTGCAAAAGCGCTGCTAATGCTCAGACCTTTAGCGGCGTTTTTGACAAAGCGTCGCTAATGTTCAGACCTTTAGCGGCGTTTGAGAGAAAAACGCCGCTATTGCTCATTTTTAGCGGCGTTTGGTCCAAAAACGCCGCTATTGCTCAACTTTTGGCGGCGTTTTCTTTCAAACGCCGCTAATGTATATTATTTGCGGCGTTTTTAGTTAAAACGCCACTAAAAATGCCGCTAAAAGTCTGTTTTGGTGTAGTGATTTGCCGTTAAGCTCTATTATTTCCCTAACAAAAATTCTATATGGTAGTCCAAATGGGTTTTAAATGCCAATTTAGATGTCCAATTGGGACGGGAATATGTTTTTAATTAATTAAAAATTTTAAATTATTTGAGGGGGTAAAGTGCAATTTTATCATAGATTAACTTATAATTTTATTATTTATAAGGCCCTCATTGGTGACAAGTATGATTCAAAGCTACATCCATTTGCTTGATTATAGTAGAAAACCCATAGTTCGATGCATATCCACAAGGTAGATGTCATATTCCTGTAGGCAATACTTCAAAGCCTGCATTAGAAGAAAAAAAAATGATGAGCTACAGCATACAGTTGGAGACTAGAGCAACGGCTGAAAGTAACATTAGCAAATGATCAACATACTGATGGAAGGATATTTCAATTTTCCCGGCATCAGGATTTGCTATGGCAGCGAAAGCTTCTTGGGATAAATCAATGGTGCCTTGACAACCAGATGGGCAATAATCAACTATTTTCACAACCATATAATCCTGTCCTCTACATGGATTAGGGTCACCTTGGCTGGTTGCTCCTCTGCATTCAACTTTGTAATTTCTCCCGCAAGCTGATCCCCCGTCCCAAAAAGCATCACTGGCAGCAGCAATCATCACTCATCATTTTGGTATCCATTACAAGCTGTTGGGGTTTTGGACAAAGATGAATGAGGGTTGAGCAACAAAGCTGTAAGTTTGCTGGAGAAAATAAACAGAATCGGCCTTTGTTCAGCAAAAATGAAGAACAAGAAAAGAGAGAGTTTTTTGGATGAAATTCTTAAATGATTTCATTAACAACTAAGATGGCATGATGCCAATACATATACCAGTATTACAGCTGGTCAACATAAACAAATTTCACCTAAACAACTACCTACTACCACTAATTACATTGGAACTTAAAAAACATTGCTTGCACACATAGATATACCGATTTATCAATCCATCAGTACCTAATTACATCAAAACAATGTCAACTTAGTTCAAATCTAACTAAATTACAAAACAATATTTAAGGTAACAAAAACGAATGAAATACAAAAGCAGTAATGTGCTTCAGCAGCTGCATGCATACTTCATCCGGTAATAATACAGTAGCTTGATCTTTTTACAACTGCATGTACTTCATCCACATAACTTGGGTTGCATAGTCTGCTCCTTGGCTGCTTCATGAGCTGCATGCAGGCCAACTTCAACACAAGCAGACACTGCAAATTTCCTACCCCCAAAATATTCATTAGTCATCATACAATCAGCTTGTCGCTCTTAGATACATAGCTATTGAATTATTTTAAAGTATGAAAGTGAATGCAAAAGGGGGCTTATTACGAACGTATGGAGGAGTGTAAAAGGTGGCAGTCCCTGTATCTGCAACAACTTCCCAGGAAGAGAAGGTGCGGATAAATGCAAGGGCTATGTAGAAAAGGATGCCAAGTTTCCTCATTTTTGTTAGAAAGGGCAGAATTAAGTTTAATAAAAGGAATGATGGGCAATGGTGAAAGAAAGGAGAGGTATAAATAGCCGGTTAGGGAAAATTAATTTATACATAATGAATAATTGTATTGTTCCCGATTCAGCCTTAGCTCGATTAGCATCGTTATTATTACCCGTGTAGGAGGACGTAAATTCGAGTGCACTGAAACGATTATCCTCCTATTTTAAACCATAATGTAGACAATTTTAAACCATAATTTTTTTTTATAATTATGTAGGATAATAAAATTATTTGAGATCGAACTCAAACTCTTATACATACAATATAATGCTCTTACAATTGGATCGAGAAATTATTTAAAAGTTATAATTACATAACTATTTTATTCAAATAAATAACAAAATTTGTCATACTAATAACATCTTTATTTTCAAAAGTAAGTATTAAGTATTAACTAAATCAATTGATGAATTTGCAAGTTTATTACTTTTACTTTTTCATGTAAAACAAATATTTGTATTGCCGGTTAAGTTTTAGCTCGATTGACATTGATACTGTCATTGTTGTTAGTACAGGAGGATGTGGGTTTGAGTACGCTGAAGCACATTATCTTCTTATTTAAAGGTTAAGAGAGACTATTGGTAGTTCTAGACATTGTATCAAAAAATATATATTTGTTAATCTTAAATGAGATATTATGTAAATTTCTAAAAAGCTAGAGAGGCAGTAACCCCATCTACCCCTTGCATTCGCCGATGCACATATGGATGTTTATATATTTTTTTGTGTATTTGAATTCTTTAAATATATTATATGTGTATATATAAATATATACTGAAGTTTTAATCATTTTTAAAAGTTTTCATGATTGTTTATAATTTCCTCTATGTTTGTATACTTTTTAAGAAATTACTCGTAACAACAACTATTTATGTAAGTTTTTTATTTTTATAATTATTTGAAAAATCACATTCAGGATGAACATATATTAATAGTTGTCTATGTTTTGGGTTTTGGGTTCATTTGTCTATATTCATCATGAATGTAGTTTTTCAAATAATTATAAAAAAAATTATTTAAAAATTTTTATTTTTTAAAAAAATAATCATATCAGTATGAGGGATATGTGGAAAGTGGCATGTCACATGTCACTATTTAATTGCTTTATGAATCATGTCAACATTTAACAATAGAAATAGATGGAATTTTTAATAGAAATGTCAATTTTCTCTTTGGTTTTACGTAAAAGGTTTAATTTGCTTAGTTTTTGATAGAGGGACAAAATGCAATCTGACTCCTATTATAGGGACCTTCATGGTACTTTTACTTTTCTCTGTTCAAATAAAAAAATAATGCCAATGTGGATATTGCCCTCCTTATCATCATTTAATGATGAATTTTTAATAAAATAATTGATTTGTATTATTTCTAATGTATAAAAGTTAATTTGTTCATTTTTAAATATAAGAAATAAATTGTAATTCGGCTCCTAAAATAAGTGCCTCACCGTGAGAAGTTACATCCAACCGCATTCAGCCAGTTTTAAGAGACAGTATTCTCCTCCAACTACGACGGTACAGTCATGGGTGTACTCTCCTCCGACTCTCAAAGTCATCGGCTGAAGAGCCCAGTGAAGCTTGCAGCTGGACCAGAAATTATACCCAAGCTAATTGTGATACCTAACATTAAAGCTGCTACACCCAATAAAACTAGCTGGAAGAAATATGAAATGCTATTGCCTTGAACCGATATGGGTGTGTAATAAACATAGCAAGAATTAAAACTTCAAATGAAGATCCTCTTTATTAATTGTTGAATTGTTATACAGTTAACTGGAAACTGCAAAAGATTCAATTCATTATTTTTCAATATGTTCATCATTTATCATCCACATACATAGGATTCACTTCGAAAGTTAAAGATGCCAATGAGACCCACTGCCATATTTCGACCCATATCCGCAAGGGAGATGTCATGTTCCTGCAGGCAATACTTCAGACCCTACATTGGAAAACATGGATAAGTTACAACCTAAAGTTGGAGAAACACCTGAATGCTTAAATTGATTATGAGATTAACATACTGATGAAAGGAAATTTTAATTTTCCCGGCATCTGGATCGGCTATGGAAGCGAAAGCTTCTTGCGATAAATCAATGGTGCCTTCACAACCAGATGGGCAATAATCAACTACTTTCACAACCACATACTTCTTTCCTCTACATGGATGAGGGGATTGGTCGGTTGCCCCTGTGCATTTAACTTTGTATTTTCTCCCGCAAGCTGCTCCATCGTCCCAAATTGCATCACTGGCAGCAGCAATCATCACCCCATCATTTTGGTATCCATTACAAGCAGACGCTGCAATTTTTCAACCTCAAAATATTAACTAGTAATCATTCATTAATTTAGCCAGCGATTTAGGTTAAATGCATCCGAAATTTTAGGTCTGCATAACCATTGGATTACTGCAAGGAGTAAAAATTAAGGCAAAGGGGGCTTACGAACGTATGGGGGAGTGTAGAAGGTGGCAGTCCCTGTGTGTGCAACAACTTCCCTCAAGGTGAAGCTGAGCATGAATGCAATGGCTATGCAGAAAAGGATGCTAAGCTTCGCCATTCCTTACTTGCTAGAAAAGGTGGAATTGATTTTAATAAAGCGAAGGGATGGGCAAATGCTGAAAGAAAGAAGAGCTTTAAATAGCGGCTTCGGAGAATTACTGTACGTGAAGCCATAAACAACTGTGTTCTCGGATTTTACGTACAATACATTCTGAGGTACATTCTCTGTAATTTTCTAGCTTTACGATTTCTTAATATTAGATTTTGTCACACCCACTAAATCAACGATATTATTAATTTTAGATTTTGTCTGAAAAAATTAAAATTTATTCAATAATAAATATAGATGGAGTGATAATAAATTTACATTTTTTTTATCTTTATATTTACAATTTGTAATTATTTTTATTTAAAGATAATATAAAAGTACGAAAAAGATAAATATAAAAATTTGTTTTGTGACAAACTTGGTTGTTATACTGAAATATTGTTATAGAAATGATTGATTGCAGTTTGTCGATTAAGCTTTAGCTCAATTAGCATTGTTGCTATTACAACAAGAAGGACATGGCCTCGAGTGTGTTTAAGCATATTATTCTTTTGGTTTAAGGAAGTTAAGGGTAGAAGAAATAGGGGAGTAATCCACTTACACTGGTGTAAAATTAGAGTAGTTTTATACTCTTCCGTAACTTTTCATACTACTAACATTTTAACAATCCAACCATTGAATTTATTAATATATTTTTATTTGTCATGCATGTAAATTAATGAAAAGATTCCATATTCCTATCATATCAATCTAAAATATTATCTATAATAATATATATTTAACAGTTGAAAAAAAATTTATATACATAAAACGAATAGTACAGTGGCAAAATAAGGAGATCTGTGGGGCGAAAGGCTGAGGGCTATACAGTATAAGTTAAATTTGTATAGAACTATTCTTCTTCTATTTGACTTTGATTAGAACAAGGTTTTCTAACCCTTAAATAGATGTAGTCGAAACTCCTCTTGTATCATTCGTTTTTCAACATTAGTGAATTTCTTCTCCTCTACCCGTGAGTGATTTTTTTTCCGAAAGGGCTTCTACATAAAATCCGTGTGTTATTATTTTTCTTTTCTTATTACTTTGCGATTGTTCTACCGTCATTATCGACGTTTACATAAAATTTACAATTGGGAATTAAAATGGGTTTAAAATTCAATGGTTATATTTACACAAGACAACATAAATGTTACAAGAAAAAAAGAATATTATTGAAATTCAATTTGGTGACAAGAAAGATGAACTTTAGAAGTGATCGAGGTAAATGACACAGGAGAGGACGGCACTTGGGTCATGAAGTTGACAAATAGCATTTGTTTTAGGTATGATGATTCATATTTTTATTCTTTTCTTGCTGTCTCATTGGTTAAATACATTAACTAAATTAATGTACAGAGAAACACTGCTTGTGTTCGGATGCTCTAACAGTGACATAATTGGACCATTTCGGTGCATTTTATGTGCAATATTTACCCATATACTCATCTATTTATACTTAAGTATGTGTATATATCAACCAATAAATGATTGGGTGTAATGGTAAAATATATTACACTTTCGAAAAAAGGTTTCGAGTTTAAATTTTGAAAATGATATTATTAAAAGAAGCAACCATAAACTCCGAACATAAACCGTAAAACGAAAAATGAAAAATTATAAAATTATAAAATTATATCTGTTAAAATAAGGCTGTAATTACAAGGTGAACAGCAATAAAAGTCAATGGAACGAAAATCCAATGCAAAGGACAATAAATAAGGTAAATTTTTATTGATGACAAAACTTCAATATTAATTAATTAAATTACTTTCTTGTTAAAGATAGAAATTGCTTAACCCAAGAATATAAAGACAGTTATTGAATCAAGGACTTAAGTGAAAGGAATACAAAATTAGGAACAACAAAAGGTAATACCTAGGCTCATATATTAGTTCAATTGGTAAGATATGTGAACTTAAAATTTATTGAAAGATGAAAATATAAAGAAATAAAAAAAAAACAATCAAGGTTTGAAGCAGTGGCAGAGCTTAAAAATTTTTTTAGGGTCGGAATTAAATTGTATATTCTTATAATAGTAAAAATAAAATTTCATCATTTTAATAGCCTACATCTTTATAATTTTTAAAGAGTTAAATTAATTTTTTATCATTTTTACCATTTTAAGGGAGACCATCACTCCCTAGGTCTTCACTACGCTCCGCCATTGATATAAAAGGTCTCATTTCCCCATCACTATGTGAATCACTTGTTTCACATGAAAAGAAAATCCTAATCAACCATGGCATTATTGGCTTTGATAAATAAAGCTTTTATCATCTTATTTATTTGAAGTGCACATCAGTTGTTCTTTTTATGATGATTATATATCAACATCAACTCAATTGATTTCCCCACTTATAGAATGCACTTAGATAAAACAAATTATAAGCTTTATGAAGCCCAATAATGCAAGCCCAAGAGGGTATTTTGGATGGAAGGTCCTAATAAGCCTCCAATGGTCTAATTTGATACATCGTAATTATATAAATCTTGTATATTATCAATAAATAATAACATGATATATCATCATTAACTTAAATAACAAAATTATAAAATACTTGTAAATAAATGTTAATAATTTTATTTAAGCATAATTAAACATTAATTGAACGGTTATAAATAAATATTAATGAGTCTTAGATTTAGGATCTTGAGTTTAAGTGTTTAAGGTTTTAGCATAATTAAGCATCGTAATATGATGATAAATTTATATTTTAACCCATCTATAAATTAATAGTCTAGAGTAAAAAGTCGAAGTACTAAATGTAAATGAAACAATTTAGTTAAAGGTTTGAATATAGTCACTGAAATTTAAATCAAAACTCTCCTAATAAATCACACAGTTTATCCATGGTTAGTAATAGCGGTGAGCGTTTGATCGAATTGAGACGAACCGAATCGAGTGAAAAAATTTCGAGTTAATCGAGTTCACGAGTCCTATTTTATCATTCTAACTCAATTTGAAATTTTTTAGAATCGAGTCGAGTTTAGTCGAATTGAGTGAAATTGTTCGAGTTCAATTAAAAAAAATTAAACATGCAAATAAAAATATTGTTACAGTATAACTACTTCTATGTTAGAGCACATAAATTTGAAACCATATATATTTGAAAATTTTGTCAAAGAAAAATAATCAAAAAAATAAATACTTGAGTATGATAAATTTGAATCATTAATTAGGTCTCAAAATTATTATTTTAGAAAAATTTTAAAATTTTAAAATTTTTACTTATTTTTTAGAATTTTTTTAAAAATATAATTTTTTAATGTTTATAAATATTTTGAATTTTAAAAATTATTTTGAATTATTTTGTATTTTTTATTGAGAGAGACCAATTTGCTTATTTTTAAAGTTGACCGGGACAAAAAGAGTATTTACACCAATATATTATTCGAATCATTCAAGTTATTCGAATTGTGAAATTCAACTCGAATCGAATTATTCGAGTTGACTCGAATAATTTGAATAACTCAATTCGATTAACTCGAAATTCGATTTTTATGCTAAAGTTGATATTTCTTGTCACCAAATTGAATTTCTAGTTAACAATTCAATAATATTCTTTTTTGTTTAACATTAATTCAGGGGCGAAGCCAGGGGGGCTGGCATGGGCCTCAGCCCCCCTAAAAGGTAAAATTGTTATTAGGCCCTTAAATTTTTTTTAAAATTTTAAATTAGTAAAGGTAAAATTGTACTTTAGCCCCCCTAAAATTATAAAAATTCGATTTAATCCTTTACAAATTAGAAAGATATATAAATTATAAAAAATTAAAATTTCAACCGCCCCTAAAAAATTGTCCTGGCTTCGCCCCTGCATTAATTTACTTCAAACAGTCTGCTCTGCAATCTATAGTTTTCATTTTAAAACTCCCACATTTTGTGGCCGATCTTATTCATGATTATTTGAAATATATCAAAAGCTAAGCCAAGTCTAGTTATGGAAATGGAAGATCAGGTGGTGGTCCGAGGGGGCAATTCTTTTCGCAATCGGCTCTCACAGTATAACACTCTGATTTTCTTGATATGCAGCACCAACAGCTACGGAATATGCCATCGCCGGAAGCTGGCCCCGATGTAGAACAAGGTCTATGACTGCATGGTCCTAGTGTTATTTTGCTGCCTGGGTCAAGTTCATTGCCATGGATGCCGCTGCTTCGACTACCTGCAATTCAAATGAAATTTGCCATTAAAGAAAGAATCATTTCAATGTATGAAAAGTTGATCAAATATGAGAAGATCAAACCAGAGTAAACTAAAAATCAGTAGACGCACACTCATGAAAGGCTGGAAGAGAGGTGAAGAGCAGTAAAAGGAAGGCCAAACGAATAGCCATGAACTTGGTTGCTACCATTGTTGATATGAAATATGATTGAAGTTCTTTACGTGGGGTTTTGAATATATATATTATAGAAAATTCTATAAATAGTTAAGACTAATCAAAAGATGTTTACATTTATTTGAGAGGATTCACTGCTAAAAATTGCATAGGGTTCATATTTATTGACTCAATATTTGGATTTTCGAAATCCTAAAACATTAATTTCTTTTAATGATGTTTACGTCGCAAGTCGTGTGGTAGTGTACATGTATTTCATGTTGATATGACACTATTTATCTTATATACACATGTATTTTTTGTGGATTGTTATGTGAGCTACCATGTTAAAAAATTTAATGTTTTATTCAATATTTTCGATAAAAAACATAAATTCGGCTATTTTTGAAAGATTGATAGTCAAATTCGATATTTTTAAAAGATTAATGCACGTTTACATATTTTGTCAAATTGACATTTATTCTCTTTTTAATTAAAATTGGTCATTAAAATATTGAATTTGACTATCAATTTTTCAAAAAGAGCCGAATTTATGTTTTTTAACGAAAATATTGAATAAAACATTAAATTTTTTAACATGGTAGCTCACACATCAATAAAATATATGTATATATAAGATAAATAGTGTTATATCAACATGAAATACATGTGCACTATCACACGAGTTGCAAGGCAAACATCATTAAAACAAATTAATGTTTTAGGATTTCTTTCCGTTCCGGGAAAAGCCAAATATTGAGTCAATAAATAAGAACCCTATGCAATTTTTAGCAGTGAATCCTCTCAAATAAATGTAAACAAAAACCTCAAGTAAAGAACGTCAATCATATTTCATATCAACAATGGTAGCAACCAAGTTCATGGCTATACGTTTGGCCTTCCTTTTACTGCTCTTCACTTCACCTCTCTTCCAGCTTTTCATGAACGTACGTATACTGATTTTTAGTTTACTCTGGTTTGATCTTCTCATATTTTATCAACTTTTCATACATGGAAATGATTCTTTCTTTAATGGCAAATTTCATTTGAATTGCAGGTAGTAGAAGCAGCGGCATCCGCGGCAATGAACTTGACCCAGGCAGCAAAATAACGCTAGGACCATGCAGTCATAGACCTTGTCCTACATTGGGGCCAGCTTCCGGCGATGGCATATTCCGTAGCTGTTGGTGCTGCATATCAAGAAAATCAGAGTGTTATACCGTGAGAGCCGATTGTGAAAAGAATTGCCCCCTCAGACCACCTCCTGATCTTCCATTTCCATAACTAGACTTAGCTTAGCTTTTGATATATTTCAAATAATCATGAATAAGATCGGCCACAAAATGTGGGGATTTTAAAATGAAACTATATATTGCAGAGCAGACTGTTTTATACTTGTTAGCTAGCTCTTTCTGATATTTGAAACTCAATAACAAAAAGTTTACAGCAAAATTTAGAGGAAAAAAAAACATGGCACAAAGGCCTATTCCAAAGAAAGTTCCAAAGTTTAGAGAGAATGAGATTTACACCTTTTGACTCGAATATGAAGATCTATACAAACAGTCGGGGATGGAGTCATTGTGGTAGTATACATGTACTAAGATACTAATCAGGTTAAAATTGAAGTTGGTTAGAAATGAATGCCAGAACATGCATGTTTTTTCTATTGGAGAGGTCAAGAGTCCTCAGAAATCCAAGCAAACCATTCAGTGATTAAACCCAAATGCACCAGCAGGACGGGGAAAATTGCTGGCGATGTCCAACCAGCATATAATTCACGGTTTTGCTTTTGGATGATGTAGGAGGTGTTGCTATGAGTCCGAGATGGGTTTCGTTTTGAAGAACTTTGCTACAGCCAGGTAAAGATTTTCCTCCTCAAAGGGCTTTGAGACGTATCCGTCCATCCCACATTTCAGGCACTCGTCATAGGTGGCGTGAATTACATCAGCTGTCATGGCTAATATCGGGATATGCCACTCACCAGTCCTGATAGACCCTTCTTCTGTCCCTCCGTTCATCTTTTCATTTGCCTGACTCTCCATCATTCGAATTCGTCGAGTTGCCTCAAACCTGAAATAATAGTTCATGATATTAAAATTCACACCCTATCTTTACAAAATGATTAATATTCATATATATTTGTATAAGATTTAAAGGAGGATTATCTGACAATGAATAATCACAAGCTAACCATGGGCAACATTTAAATAATACACTACAACAAAATAATGATATTATCAAGTTCTCACTTAAATGAGAAATCTGGTATCTAGTGGAGACAAAACCATAAGGCTAATCAAAGGAATTTGGTCCATAAATAAAGTGTAACTGTGAAGAAATAATGTGCCAACAGCCATGTGATGTTTAGACCGGACCGGACCATAGATATGTCTAAAAACAACATATAGACTTGGCTTTTCTTTTTCCTGTATTTGGTGTTTAGATTGTCAACTGCCCAATGTTAAAGATATGGTATACATACCCGTCCATTTCGGGCATCTGAATATCCATGAAGCAAGCGTCAAAACTGTGTGGAAGTTGAAGCAATTTAAGTGCAGCTTTTCCACTTTCAGCACATTCTACGGCAGCTCCAAATTTTTTCAATGCACCAGCAGCAACTCTCCGGTTTACCATATTGTCATCAACTACTAATATTTTCTTTCCACAAAGAAGACTCCCAAGGACAGACGATCCATTCAGCATGCCTCTTCCAGGCTGCCTCTTCTTCCCTGTCCCAAGCACCTGCTGAAGACATGCAGCCACCATACTTGCCCTCAAAGGTTTCATAATTGTAGTATCTGCAAAACCTGCTGCCTTTGCTTTCTCGAGTTCAGCATTAGTAATATTTGTTGCAAGAAGAATCATCTTTGGCGACTTAAACACATGTCCGTTTTGCTGCCTGTCCAACGTTCGTAAGCTCAAACCACCATCCTCACCAGAAAGCCATGAATCCTTCTCAACAAGAACCATATCCGGTTGAGTTTTACTTCTGCAATGTTCAAAGATATAATTCAACAAAGTTAACATCATAAGATGAATAGAAAGCACAAATGGTCTTTTTTTCCCAGTGATCATAACAAAGGCATAAGAAAAGGTACTGAAGAAACTACAAATTGTGTTAAAAATGAGTAATTGTTGACAAGATCTTGTCAAATGTGATTAAATCATCAACCAAACATAAGGCAAATTCCCCAAATGCAAAATATAATTTTACTGAATTTACTATCTCTCAAATATGATAATTCTAAACTAAAACGTACCCGCATGAAGAACCATTTTTACCACAAGCAGAAGCAGCTATTTTGACACTATTTGCAAATTCAACCAGCATGCCAAGCCTCTTCAAGTGGTATCGAGTTACAGCAGCTCTAACTGGTTTTCCGTCAACTACCACAGCTTTCAATCCTCTGAAACCAGATGGAAGATCTTCAGCATTGGGTTTTTTTGTATCACTAAATGAAGTTCTTTTACACCTCCCAAAGACCGTGGTGAATGAGAATGTGCTTCCAACTTGTGGTCTGCTGATGAAGCTTATGTGACCACCCATTAGCTCAACCAAACACTTAGTAATGCTCAGGCCTATGCCAGTCCCACCATAATTTCTAGAGGTTGAGCTATCCGCCTGCATAAAGGGCATGAAAACCCTGTCCTGGGCGATCAAAGGGATCCCAATGCCAGTATCTTCCACAGATACCATCAAAGTGACACTCTGAGAAGCTTCATCAGCAGCTTTCATTTTTAATGAGGCATCATATTGCAATTCTTCATCGGCAACTAAATGCTTGAAGGAATCCCAACTGTTCCGCTCATCCGCAGCTTCATAACCACTCAAGGTTTTAAACTGGCGAGCACCTGATACCAATGCATCTTCATCTGACCCTCCATTCAAACAAGTTTCAGCTTTAGGACCTTCCATAGGCTTCGGGTTTTCAGCTAGATGGACTTTAACAAATATGTGCCCCCGTTCTGTAAACTGTCAAACACTCATTTTTAAGTCACTATCAATTTATTAAATGAAATTTTATATACAATAATCAGTCAAATAGCAGAAACTAAACTCAATAATGCAATCTACTAATAAGATCAAAACTTCCATCAATTAAGTAGATAGCAATCTACCTACAAAATTGACAAAAGGAGAGAAGGTTGAACACCCACTTACTTTAACAGAGTTCCCAACAAGATTCGTAATTATCTGTCTAAATCTCCCTGGATCCCCCATAACCATTTCTGGAACTTTATCAGAAACAAACACTGCCAGCTTCAGTTCCCAAACAATTACAACGAGTTTGAGTCATTGTAATGTATCACAAGTAACACCATTTATTGACATCAACAACGCCACCGAGGCATGGAAAGGAAAAGGGAAAAAGAAAGGCAAATTAGTTCAAGCATTATAGGAACCGTCTAAAATGAAGAAGCATATTGAACAATGCACTGAGTTTTCTATTAATTTTATCCAGACTTACCTCAACACCTTTGTTCCTAGACTTCTCAGAAAATAAAGAGAGCACATCATCTAGGATAGACCGAAGGTCAAAGGGGACAGTTTCCAGCTCCAACTTTCCAGCTTCAATTTTAGCACGGTCAAGCACCTCATTTATCAATGTTATCAGTGCCTTTCCACAGACTTGAGCAGTTTGAGCATAATCCCTTTGTGTTGAACTTAAATCAGTATCTAAAAGCAAAGCAAGCATCCCTGCAACCATTCAAGATTTCATCAGAACATTGCTGATTAAAATTATTTGATGTCCTTGAATGTATATTTCACATAGAAAACCTTAAGGAGCAATCTGGAACATACCAAGGATGCCATTCATGGGAGTCCTGATTTCATGAGAAACTGTTGCCAAAAACTGCAACAAGAACGCATCATAATTAGTTTTAGCTTGGAAGTGGGTGGTCAACCATGTGTTGATAGATATATCTTGAAATACATACTTGTGATTTGGCCACATCAGCAGCTTCTGCTCGAACCTTAAGCTCTTCCATTTCATGGAAATCATCTTCAACTTTAACAATGTGTATTGCTGCACCATATAAGATATAGCCAACCAATAAGCAGATCACGAAGAATAAGAAGGCCGTGGTCAGTGCAGTCCATGATGTGGGTGCCTTCTGATGATATCTGCTCAGAATGCCAAATAGTAAGTGCTTGCAAAAATAAATGCAATCATCCCATCAACCTTGTGAATATGTAGCCAGTTATACACTTACCTACATATCATCTGATGCTTCCTGAATGGATCTCCAAAATCAAGCTTGCTTTCATGCAATAAAGCCAGGTCACCATCTTGATTTTGGTGACCATACATGATCAAGTGATCAGAAGAATTAGTAATATCATATACATTCACTAGAATTGCCTGATTTCCAGCAAGTTGCCCAAGTAAATTCTCCACAAGTGACTCCACATCAAATGCTCCACCAAGGTATCTGTGTTTATTTAAAAGTTTTTTTATGCATAAGAAAATCTAAGATCCAAAAATAAAGAAGTGTAGTAACTGAAGCAATCCCCCCCCCTTGGGGTGTATTTCTAGCCATTGTAATAACTGGAAGTCTAGTAGAAAGAAAAATAGTAGCACAAAGAAAATGTTATGAATGTCAAACTCAAATTTACGGAGAAAATAGAAATGTCCAGTGCCAGGAACAAGTGATGTAAAGATGGTAAAGGTGCTTATGTGGCACCAACAGAAGTGCTGGCAACTGTATCTGGTCAAGGAGCACCAAATTGCTGGTATTGATCACAATGAAACAATAAATGTCAGTGGAAGCAAAAATGCTGATATCAGCAGCATAACCATGATTAGGTCATAGAGTAGCAAATACCCTAGAAATATGTTGAGGTGGTCGTATGAGTCACTTTGGACCATCTGGTGTCAATGGTCTTGCTCTCCAGACTCTCAATAGGAAAAAGGAGATGAAGGTTTCTGATTGTCTATTAAATGAAGAATAGAATCTTTTCGGCTAACTTATATACGATCAAATAAACTTCAACAGAAATCACATAAAAGTCTAAACCTTTTTCCCCTTGACATGTGCACTCTAATACAACTGCAGTTGCTATAGACTGCAAACTCTCATCATCAACACTCTCAAACTATCTAGTGCCGAATACATTCGCTAACTTTCAAAAGCAAAAGCTTAAAAGAAAAGACCAAGCACAAAAAGGGTTTCAAACAAAAAAAAAAAAAAAAAACTTGGATTTCCAATTAGAAAGACAAGCTGGAGTACTTACCCAGCAGTTGCTTCAATGCGCTCTTGCTCAGTCGGACTTCGTGGGAGCTTGGATTTGTAAACAGGGAATGTCAACACAACACCAAGATGATGAGAGCCCAGTAACCTGAAGGGGTTAGTTAGGACAGCTTTCCCAGTAGCCCTAGCCCTTAATATGTTTTCCCGATCCTCCTGCACATTGGAGCATGGATTTTACCACTCCAATCTAATCCTGAACCAAATATCAGACCAAAGGTAAAGATAAAACTTATAAGCAGATTGTAGGTAACAGCATACCTCCCCCGACATCATGTCAAGCGATTCGATGTAAGAAACAGTTTCTTGAGAGAAAATCACAGGGGCATATTCATCTCGAATAGGAGAAGGTTCCCTCTTCATTGTCTTTATTGTCCACCCATGCTGCCTCTCAAATTTCTCCCTCTCAGAATGAACTACTCTTTCTGCATAGGCCACCCCACTAAGCAATGGCCTCTCAAATGCAGTTCTAGCAGTGTACTCCGCAAAAGTCTCCTGCATTTCTTGCAAAGAACAAAAATAGCCCAAAGTGCACAATCAGAAACTCACACAAAAGATGAACAAGAAAAATATTTCACCATTGGATGTCAACATCAACCAAACTCAGATTTTCAGAGGCTATATGTCTAACGAAAAAACAACAAATGTAAAACTTTAAATTAAATAGAAATTTCAAAATATCAGGACTCCATAAATTCCACGGAAAAGAAGGAAAACAAGATCAAACTTCAGGAACAACCTGATCAATAGCAGATGGATCCTTGTAGTAATGAAAAGTGGAGACAAGAATGGCCAGGGCATGAACATGGTTAACACTAACACTGAATTGATCCTGCAACATCCTTGCCCTTTGATCACACATGCTACTCAACACCTCCTTCCTCCTTACTTTGTTGTCAGCATCCATCTTTTTGTAGATCCAAGTGCTGAGAAAAGCCATCACCATTACCCAAAGCAAGAAAAATTTTGGTAACCAAGCCCTGTTAGCTTGAATAAATGTGTACCCTCTTTTGGTCCCCATTTGTTCATTCACTTTCACAGTCACTGAGTGGTGGTAGCTCTGTTGCAACTTAAGACCCATCAGCAAAAGAACAAGATCGGCTCAACTTGTTTCTCCATGTCTTCTTACTTTTCTTCTTTCTTTGATACTACCCCCTTCATATCTGAGCAAGAAAAAATCCCCCAAGAAAACATGCATACACCATAACTAAGGTAACTTTCTTGTAAGTATAGGCCATTTCAACAAATACCCTTTTTTCCTGCACTGGAACATGATGAGCTAAAACTTCAAGTTTTATGTATCATCATAGCATTGTTTTGCGTGATAAAGAACCAAAAAGTTGGAAAAATAATTACAAGCTAGCACGAAGAAATGGACCAAAGAAATAAAATTTTCACATCACAAGAAGAAGAGAAGAAAAGGAGAAGGGAGACTCAGAACTCAAGAAAGAGAAAAACTTTTCAACTCTCAAGAGACAAGCATGGCTCTCAAAAGATGTAAAACAGCTCAAATTCCCAAGATATCTCACTATCTTCCTCTACAAAAAATTGGCTTCTTTTCTCTGTTTTATCTCTTGCCGTATAAAAAAATTGGAAATTTCACGGAGGAAAAACACACTAATCATGTTCTCTTCAAAGCGTGAGAGTGTTGTTTTAGTTTAAGACTCGAAAGACAAAGAAGAGCACGTTCACTGTATTTCCCCCTATATTAAAATCACATTCTGCAGATTGACCAGCAAACACTCTCTCTTTTTCACAGCAAAGCACAACAAGGCAAAGACCAAATACATTAAAACCCAAAAAATAAAGAACAAAAAAAAGTAAGATCTTTGGAGTGAGAAATGGGGTTATTTGAAAGAGAACAATATTTACCTATACACCTAGTACATAAATCTTTTTTTTTTCTTTAAAAAAAATACAGGACCAATGTTATTCTTTGGTTCTCCTTTGATCTATGCTTTTCTTTTAATTTATTATTGTTGTAATGGTAATGAAATTTTTCAAAGTTTTCAACTTTCTTCTTTTCTTTTTAAAGTGAAGTGAATCGAAGTTCTAGGATTTTTGCACATATGCTGCTGTCTCCCTCTACACTAAACCCACATTAGCTACAACACTTACTCAAAAAAAAAAAAATTATTCAAGTTATTCGTTAAAGCGAGTTCAAAAATTAATCTTTCACATCTGATAAACTCAATAATAATTTTTCATTTAATCAAAGTAAGAGTTTTTAACTTTTTTTTATTTCTTAAAGTATCTACTGAAGTGAGTTCAGTAATTAATTCTCCGTATTTAGTAGGTTCATTAAGAAATAGATATTGGTCACAAATTTTAAAGTTACTCCATATCTACGATAACCACTAATTAAGATAGAAAAGACAATTATTGTTTCACTTAACTCCCGTAATTTAAAGAAACTTTTATAGCACTAATAAAATAATCTACCTTATCCTAAACTTTATATTAAAAAAAAAAATTGGTGAAATGGGATTTACTTTATAGGGAAGTCCAAAGGGTTTCATTCAACTTGCGATATGATTTTGTTTTTGATTCCTTTTTATGGGTTTACTTTTCTCCTTTAACGAATGCGAAAGAATGAAAATAATATTAGAGAAAATAAAGAAAAATAATAATTTAATAATTTAAAAAATACTAAAAATAATATTACAATAATTAATATATTAAAATTTATTATAAATATAGAATATTTTAAATTATTTCATTGCAAAAAAAAATTAAAAGTACATTAACTATATAATTTAGAAATAAATATAAAAAGTGTAGTAAAAAAAAATTAAAAAGAATATGAGGGAGAGGGTCCAAAAATCACAATCACATATCTTAGAGATAATGACATGGCGACAAGCCAAAGGATCTCCCTTTTCTTTTTCTTTTTCTTTTTTTTTTTCATTCAATTCCAAATAAAAATAAATTAAATATCTTAAATTTTTATAATATCTGAATTTAAATTAGCATATTTTTCATATTAAATCTTTTTATTATTGCCTAAATCCAATTTAAATAATATTAATCACTTAATTTAATATCCATTACCATCCAATTTTCCCTCCTCTGTTATCAACTTTGCTTAAAAACCTACTTGAAAATGAAACAATATACCAATTAAGCATTAGTTCGATTGGTATAGGTATTATTGTCAATGCAGAAAGATATAGGTTTGACTGTGTTGAAACATATTATCCTCCTATTTATGGGTCGGGGAGGGGTTATGAGTAGTTCTAAGTATTGTGTCAAAAAGAGCAGATATGATCAGAACCTATAACTAGATTGTTTAAAAAAATGAAAATAAAAAAATACTAAAAATGTTAAATTATATTTTAAAACTTGCTATTTGATCATCGTTGCTAAAGCATAGTTAAATTATTTTAAAACTTTAATTTAGTTATTTTTAGTCCTTATATTTTTAATTTTTTAAAATTTTAGTTTTCACCAAATGGTGGAGACTAAATTGATTAAGTTAAGTTCTGCTATTTTTAAAATCTGAAGTGGCAAACATATTATCACACATGTAATATCATGTCAGCTTTCTATTTTCACATATTACTTGCAAAAAAATAATCCAGTTGGAGAATATAGACTAAATTTACAACTTTATGCATAATATAAGACTAACAGCAAAATTAAACCAAATAAATTTAACTACTACCATAGTACCATTGGGTCAGGACTAAAATTTCAAAATTCGAAAAGTACAAAGATTAAAATTGATCAAATTAAAGTATAGATACTAAATCCACCACTTAGGCAAAGTTAAGGATCTAATAACAAAATTCCACCTATTTTTAATTTTTTACATTTATCTTTACTCATAAGAAGCAATAATTAAAACTTTTATTAGACACTCATTTGAGACGAGTTCAAACCGTTTGATCTCAACCTCATCCTAATATAAAATAAAATAAAAATATCATTAACACATTTAACAAAATAAAATAATACAAAATTCACACATGTTTTTTTTTTTTAATTTTGATATTTAAAATTTTATTATTTCAAATACTACTTTATTTTTGATAGCTGTACCTAAAACCCCATTTTCCAAAGAATCAAATATACATGCTAAGCTGGCTTTGATTTCACATGTATTAAACAAGATTTGATTTTAATCATGACCATAGTTAGGACAAATTTCTTAATTATATGTTATGTTGATACTTGTCACATAGCATGTTTGCTCTATGTGCTTTTCTTTTTTTTTCTGTTCATATAATTTATGGTTGGATAAAGTAGAAAAGAAGAAAATATTCTGGTGAAGAGGAAGATAAAAAGTATCATTCCTCAAGAGCCGACCTCTTTATTGGGTTTTTAAATATATATATAAGGTGACTTCTTTCGAATCGAATTTTAGGTTGAATCTCGGATCGAGTTAATATATTTTATTCAATAAATTTTTGATTTTATAATATCAATTAGACCATCAACTTTTTATTCAATTGGTCCGATGCGATTTTTATTGAATATCAAAACTCAATGAGCTGCATCATGTCACATTTTATACAGCTCAAGAAGATGGCAATAAAAGATAGTGGAATAGGGGAGAAATTTACAATAAATTGTTAATTTAAATGAAGTACAAGAAGTTTAGTTTTCCATAGTCAAATCTTAATTAAGCACATTTATGAAACTTATCTACTACTAGATGTATTGCTTGCTTTGGATAAGATTGGCTTAGCTATAGTCAAATAACCCATAGTTTGCCATGTACCTCCTTAACTATATCTTAATTATCATTTAAAATTTTGATTATTTTTCGGTAAAAATTGACCGTCTTTAAGCGATTACACTATTATTCAAAATATTACATCAATGTAGACTTATTGTTATTATTTAATAACACGGTTTGTACAAAATTTGGAGGTGCATCAAACAATTATAAAGTTATAAGTCTCGTGTTCGCATACTTAACCATACGTACTCGTACTTTCCAGCTACATGTAAATATTAAAAAAATTATCATTTAAAAATTGGATTATTTTTTGTTTTAATTATCACATGATTAAATATTAAAAAAATTGAAATAAATGATAAGTAATTAATAATCCTATGTTACTTTGACTGGGCAGTGAAAGGTGTGGGTGAGTAGCATGTGGGGGTGGGTGGGTAGTGAATAGAGAATCCCCACAAAAAACCCATCAGTTTGCATGAGAGAGAGAGAGAAAAGAGGTATATATTTGGTTGAATAAATGAATGAAAATGATGATAATACTCACATGGGGCAGGTGGTTGCTTCCTCCAACAGCATCCCTGGGGTCTGTACATCACCTCTGCCTAATTGGTTGAATTTGGATTTTGTAATGCAATTGGCCTTCCCCTGCCCCTGCCCTGCCCTGCTCTACTCTGCACCCTACCTATTCATCTTATGCTCTCTGACGTGGTCCCAATATTTCCTTTTCTTTGCCTTTCATTCATTCGGATAGAGCAATTATACATCATTATTATAATTTTAAGTTATGATTGTCTCATTAAACACAATTTATAAAAAATAGATTAATTTTTTGAAAGAATTAATATTTTCTGATGTTTAGATGCTTTTATATAAAATATTTCTTGTCATTTGGTAATTTAAACACAAACATAAAATATATATAACTGGTGAGTTGATTTCACAAAAAAAAAAAGAAAATTAATTGTTTTATAAAATAAATTATTTTATATAAAAATAAATTAATATTTTTTCATTACTAAAACCCAAAACTTCTTATTTTTTTAACACTCATCGCTTTTCTCTCAAATTTCTCACACACACTTTCTAATTTTTTTACAAGTGATCAATCTTTCAATACTTTCAACGTAGGTTTCCCTAATTTAGTAACAATTCTTCTTTTCTTTTTAGTTTTCTTAATTAATCTCTAGAAAATTAGGATTGTGACTAACCCTTAAAAAAATTAAAATTATGGGTCTTTTTTTTGGTAATAGATTAAAATTTTTTATGCAAATTTTAATTTTTTTTTATTGAACAAGTTTGGGATATTAATTTTGCACGTTATTCTTAACATCTTGAGTGGGTAATAATTTTTAGAGGTTTATTAATACAAATTATTGAAAAATTAGGATTGATTGTAGTTATAGTCATGAATTTCTCAATGTTGATTAAAAATTTAACATTTTTATTTAGAAATAGTTGTTGCCAGTGTGATTATTGTGAATCATATATTCGAAAATTTGACATATTGCATTCTCATTACACTGTGATTTTTATTTTTGAAAGAAAATTACTTGTATACTGGCTTCGTGAAAACTCTTGTGTTTAAAGCCTAGATTTGTTTGTTCTAAATTTTTTATTTTCGTTGATTTCGTTAGTTTCAAGTGTGAAAATAATATTATTATTTTTTTAGCAACTGAAATTGTGGGAAATTGTTTGAGGGATCAAATTGGAGATTAATGGATGAGTAATTGTTTGATTACATATGTCTGAGAAAGATATTTTTAACAACATTGACGAGAAAAAGATAATTCAATTATTTTAACATATGAGAAAACTGTTTGAAGGATCAAATTGAAGATTAATGGATGAGTGTTTGCTTTTAGTGCAATGCCTTTAGTCATACTACACAATATTTAATTTCACCGCTATACCGTATATAAGCGTACCATTCATCCAAAAACAGCGTTAGCCACACAACTAAGAAAGAAAAGGGAAGAAAATCCCACCGTCCTAGTGTTGGAATAGCTTGAAAATCATGTGTTTAAAACTCCCACAATATATATGGGGATTGGTTTGGCATTGGGCGTCTGAACACGACATAGTTGTGTGTTATTCTAGTCTTAATAATCTCGAAAATGTCAAAAAGCAATCTTAATCAAATCTTGGGTGTGATCTCCTCTACTATCTAACATATCTATAATGTTTGATGTAATGGTCAACTTTTCCATACCCAATGCGTATTTAAGTTTCCCAAACTCTTTAAATTTTCATTACCAACGCTACGAAAAGGAATCATGTCTATGTCATACCCACACCCTCTACCATTTCTATTCTTAATTCAATGCTACAACTTTTCCTCTCATCCACTTGCATTCCTTCATCAACATTTGGTAGTAATTAAATTAAAGCATTCTATTGACTCATTCAACTCTTCTTCGGTATATAAAAATGTGTGTAACTTTTTGGATTATAATGAAATGACTAAACCCCCATAGTAGAAATCTCGAACATTTGAATGATCCAATATCCTATTCTTGATAAAAGCTCCGAATCATTACAAGTCTAGTCTTGAATTACTAGGACTGTCTTCATGCTATCAGTCTGAATTATCACATTGTCATAGCTCTGCTCCAAAAGAAGCGATAATCCATCTATGATGCCCCACAACTCAGTCTCAATAACAAAGAAAAATCCCAAATACCGATTATAATTTGAGAGCTATTTTTCATTTCGATCCCGCAAAACTCCCCCAACTTATTGACAAAGCCTGCAAAATCTTCTAAACCCCAAATACAACAAATTAAAGATATGATGACCATTTTGTAATCAATCCATTCCTTAGATTATCATTATTCTTTTTTACTCTTTCCTCCAAGGGCTACAACAATGGATTGACCTTTTTTTCCAAACTACCCTTCTTTGACTCTAAAATCATTTTTTTTCACCTTTTAGCCGCTACCAAATTCTCAATAACCAACCAAGTGAGCCTTGACTTTAAACAAATTGATAAATTTTTTGATTTAGTCCTTTAAAATAGTAAAATAATAAAATTATACTTTTAATTCTCATAAAAACATACAATTTAATTATTATTCTCGTATCAAATATACATGTGGGTCTAGTGTGAAAAGCAAGTTGGGAAGATGGAATAAATAATGTTGTGGCAAAAGGGAATGGGTCCAAGCCCAAAAATGACAAGGTTTTTTAACCTCATATAATTGCACCTTTCAACTTTTTTATTTCACTCATTGGAAACCCTTTTCTCTGTTCTTATGAACTTTAAATTACAAGCATCCATTTCTTTAATCTTGCAAGTTGAAAACTTAATCATGAATGGTGAGACTTATAATTGAATTTTGCAATGGACTTTTACCACTTACCAAGATTCCCTATATCTTCCTAATCATTGCCCATACTTGGGTTCATGAATTTTTCTTCTTCTTGAGACATGGAAGAAGACTTTGTTAAGACTAACATAGAAATGTGGGGTTAGGGTTAGTAAGTGAGTAGGTAAAACAAAAGCATGTGTGGTTGGAGCTGAGGCATACAGTTCCCAAATTGTTGAAGGTGACACAACAGTTGGGACAACCCAGAAATATTATGTTACCAGCCTACCACTTTGGTAGAAACAATGATAACATATTTGAACCCATATATACTTTGTACTTTAGCAGAATAAGTTGTGTGAGTTCCATTATTACAAAAAAAGAAGAACAGATGACAGGACAGAGAAGATATATGTTCCATTTGGACATTATCTTAGATCAATGTACCAATTTGAAATAGATGAGATAGAACCCAAGCAATGCAACTGGATCCATGGACCAGATAATGGGCTAAATCCTAAACCATTGATAGAGCCACTCTTCTGTTCTATTCTAAAGGGATTTCCATGAAGAAAAGTTGAAATATCCTGCTGACGATGGACCAAAGATAAGACCGGAATTCCTTATTTATCTCCTTTCTGTTTTCTTTTATATAGAATTTAATTTATTAATAATTTTAGGATAAATATGAAAATTATAAATAAATTTTGGTTAAATTTACAATTTTTGTGTTTTTATATACATCAAATTTTAATTTAATTTAATCTAATCTAATTTTTACGTACCACTAATACTATTATCTATGTAATGTTCTTTTCCATTAAGTAACGTGAAAAATGATAATTTAGTATTTTTAATAAAGTAAAAGATAAATTAATAAAATTGTGTCACGTAAACACAAACTAACAATGTTAGTGTAGTTGAAATTGTAAAGTTGAAATGTCAAAAGATCATAATGTTTTGGGTTTGAATCCCATCATGTGCAAATATTTTTCTAGAATTTTATGAAAAGACAAAACTGACATCAAAATAATATCTATTGCTTTGTAAAAATAAAGGGCTTTTCGTAACTTTACGACTAAGTTGGAATCCAGTTGATGGCTGATACAAACTCGATTAAAATATTAAATACGATACTAGATTATGACACACCCACCAATGTGGGTGAAAAACACAATCATGTAACAAATATATTTTTACAAAAGTAATATAAATAACAAATGAAACTTTGGTTTGATGGAAAAGTATAAATGTTGAAAATATAGAGTTTTGGGTTCCAACTTTATTACGTGTATAGGTTTTGCATTTTATTTTTTAGATAAAAGATATAAAATGATAAGAACACGCTCAAAATAATACAATTTTGACACCAACTCCGTCAAGTATTACAGGGGATGGATCCACAAAGTAATTTTGCACCCTTAATATCTTTTTATACGATTAATATTTTGACAATTCAACCGTCATATTTTTATATTCCATTCATATGGATCACGTATGTCAAATTTGAGTAAATTAAAATTTTCTTACTAGATTTATGTAAGCCACTTTCAATCGTTTAATAAATATTAATATATAGTATTTTAGATCTCTATGATAAAGATATCAGTTCAGTTTGAAATTTACATACATGACATGTATAATTATATTGATAAATTTAATATTTGAATTATTAAAATATTAATTGTATAAAAATGTACAAAATTACACCGTTGTGTAAGTGGATCCCTTTCTATATCTATATATCCATACCATATATTAAGGGGCTAACTAAGTTGGTGTCACCCTTCACTTGGTCCACAACTTAGTTAAGAAATTACCAAAAGTTTATTTATTTTACAAAGTAGCAAATCCTATTTTGAGGGTGTTTATGTCTTCTTATATTTTGATAAATCTACAGTATACATTAAGGGATTGGCTAGATTAATGTCACTCTTTAATCTGGTCTCAACTCAGTTAGAAAATTTTCAAAAATTCATTTATTTTATAAAGTAATAAATTTTATTTTGAGGCCATTTCTATCTTTTTATATTTTGAAAAATTCAGAAATATTATATATATATATATATATATATATAAAAGAATCATAAGATTTAAAGCCGTGATATCATGTTTTTCATTATATCAACTTTGCCATTTCAACCAAAGCTACTTTTATTTTTTATAAGAATTATTTTTATAAATTTGTTACATAAACATTTTCACCCACATCATTGGTGCAACAAAATCTAGTTATATTTAAGCCTCTGACTGAGTTAGTGTCACGAGTCAGTTGAACAACAACTCAATAAGAAAATGATTAAATTTTTTACATAGTAACAAAATATTTCTATAATGATGTTTTTTTCTTCTTTTATATTTTTATATAAAATCTATAAAAATAATTTAAATTCAAAATAAAATTTAAAAAATATTTACACATGATCAAACTTAAACTTACTAGGATTTTCAAATCCTCAACTTTACAATTTCAACCAAAACTCGTTTATTTTTTACATAATTTTTTAATCCATGAGCCATATCTTTTAAATAATTAGTTTTACTTTAATATTGTAAAATATCTTATAATTTATTTACTAACACAATTTTAGTATGTATAATATATGATGAGGCAATGTATGCTGAATGAGCTGAGTAGCACTCAACAGTGTCTACTACAGACTGCCACTAAGGCAGTGAAATTATTTGTTATATTTGAGTTGATAATTTAATGAAGAAAATATTTGGATTAGTTAATGTGTTGTTATTTTGAAGATACTATGGTCAATGTATGAAAACCAATCATTGGCTATTGAAGATTGGGATTGGATTCGAGTGGATCAATTCAATTCTTGAAATGTGAAGATTCAATCGATATTGTGTTGTTGCTTTTTGGAGATCATATCTTCGATTGATTATGCTTTGAATGCTTATGTTGTAATAACTATTTTCAAAGAGTTACTTGTATTCACTTAGATTCTATGTTAGCAAGCCCGAATTTGATATATGCTTTGAGATTTGTCCAAGTTATGTAATGAGAGCTTATTGAGAGCACTTGTATCTCTTCATTGAGGAACTGTTTTATTAGTAAGTGCAAATTAAATTGTAAACATCGAGTGTTTATTGACCAAGTTCTCATGGAGATAATTTGGAGGTGAATGTTCTAATCTTTAGATAAAAATGTCAGATATCTATACTTGGAGAGTGATAGAGTGCGCATCACTTGTTATATTTGTAATTAAAGATAGTGAAATTACTCACTGAGCTAGGCTCTATAGACGTAGAGAAACCGAATTGCATAAACAAACTTTTGATTTTCTTTATTTTTGTTTGCACAATTTTCAACAGTGTCAAGTCATCAAGACTTTCATTATCTATTTTGGATTTCGGTAAACAACATATTACAGGTAGCAAGAATATACATATATAAAATATAAATAACATTTGCGATCTTATATCTAATTTATTAAAAATAAATAAATATATATAAAATATTTCAAAGGGTAAAAATATAATTCTAAAATGTGAGGTTGGATCAAGTGGAAGAAGCATATACCAAAACTATCCTGCTCCATCACTCACCTCCAATTTTTTATTTTTTTTCATTCGAAGTGAATCAATGCAAAATCTGTCAATAGATTGAGTTTGACATCATTAATCTATTCATCTTAAATGAATATAAAATTATAATATTTTGTTAATTTTTTTTAATAATGTCATTATAAGTTCCGATTATATTTATTTTTTATATAATATCTAAAATTATTCATAACCCTTCCCCAACCCATAAATAGCAAGATAATATATTTCTGCATATTTGAACCTATGCCCTCCTGTAATAATAATAATACCCATACTAATCGAGCTAAGACTCGACCGACCATTTTGTTCATTTTTAAATGAGAAAAAGAAAAAGGAAAAAAATATATACTTTGACAACAACACAACGTATCCCAACAAAAGAAAAGAAAAATATACAACGTAGACATAAAAATTGAATATATACATATGAAAAAGGGTATGGAATATAATTAAAGAAAATGGGAATGGACCATCTCAATTTCTTTTAGCAGCAACACATGAATTGAGATGGTGACGAGACCAGATAATATTTAAAAGGAAGTCCCAGTGACACGTACGTACTATAGTACTTGAATATCATACCAAAAATATTTAAATTTATAAATATATAATTTTAATATTTATTCATAAATCGAGTTATATGAAGTGTAAAGGCTTACCTAAAATGTGAGATGATTTGGATAAAAATACAGAGATCAAAAAATAGGATTAAGCAAAAGAAACTTAAGTTAGTCAATTTTTAAGTCAGGTTAGATCTGGCAAAACCTAAATATAATAATATCTCACATAGGTTCGGCCTAACTCATGAACATATTTAGTCATAAGTCATAACCCAAATAATAATAGTTAAATTTGCTAGGTCAAATTCCCATACTATGCATAACTTATAGATTTAGTCTTTGTTCTCTAAGTAGACCATTTTTAGTTTCTATACTTTTCAATTTTTAAAGTTTTAATCTTAACTCAAACGCTAGTTGTTAAATCTATTAGCTAAAATTATGTGTATTTTTTCCTTTGTGAATATTATGTGGAAATATCAAGTTGGCGTGGCATTCCACGTGCCACAAAACGTTTTCTGTATAAAATTTTGAAAATAGCAAAATTTGGCTTTACGAGTTTAATGACACTATTTAATCAGGACTAAATTTAAAAAATAAAATTGAAAAGTACAATAATTAAAAAAAATCAAATTAAGTATATATAGTACTACAAGGACTAATATCAAATTTTGACCTATGATTTTTTTTTTTTGATATATTGTTATTGAATTTTTTTAGATTTTATAAGCAAGTATTAAAAAGAGACACGTATCCCATTTAGAGTATAATAAAACATAAGTATATTATATATTAAAAATAAAACACGTGACCAAATCTATTTACAATAATGATATGTATCAAATATTAAGGGTGGTTTAGATGGGCGGTAGGGTTTAGCTTACTTCTTGTCTCATGCTATATTATTTAATTTTATCGCTACCACTATTTTTACACTAACCACAAATAAACGCACTATCCATCCAAACCTACCCCAATTCTCTTTATAAATAAATACATATAAAACAACAACTTAGTGAAGTTTGACTCATTTACTTTTTAGCACAACAATGATTATAATTGGAATCCAACTCAATTCAACTTAGGTAGATAATATCTTTTTTATGTATTAGTGGGATCTTTTGATAGATGTTAATTTTTTAAATTTTGTGATCACAATTTACTTTTTAATAATATAAAAAATTATATTCCATTTTTATCATAGTTTTAGATCCCCATATTTTCAAATTGGGTTTAATTCATGTTAATTTCGTTTTTTTATATATTATATTTTTTCAAAGTTTGAAACTTCAGTTATGATTAAATAATAATTGTTAAATTTGTTAAGATGGTCGTTTTTAATTTATATTTTCAAAACTGTGAAATTTCAATCCTGACCAAACGATAGTAATTAATTTCGTCAAGTTAAATTATATTATGCAACAAACCTATCATTACATGTGTAATACAATGTCAACTTGTTATTTCATATAATATTCACAGAAAACCCATATTATTTTAGTTAATAGATTTAATGGCTATTGTTTTAGTTAGGATTGAAATTTCAAATTTTAAAAAACACAAGGACTAAAAATGATCAAATTAAAACAAAGATTAAAATGACAACTTATGAAACCAATTACAGAATTCGACATAATGGATTTAGCTATTACTGTTTGGTTCAAGATTAAAATATCAATCGAAAAGTATAGGTACTAAAATTGATTAAATTACAGTAAAATGATTAAATCCACAATTTATGTATAGTAAAATAAATATGTACAGTTAATAAATAAAATTAAATAAGAAATAAGCTTCAGGCTTAATGGTTAAGAGATAGCTTCCCTCCTTTGTGATCCCAGGTTTGAACCGCCTCCTTTTCTTTTTATTTCATAATTCCGCCAAAACATATCTATATGATTAAGCGTAAAAAAATAAACAAGAAATGAAATAATAGGCTCAATGGTTAAGGCATTAATTCTCCTAGGAGTCTTAGGTATAAGCCCCATTTCTTTCTCTTTTATTTTTAGCAACCTCGGATAAAAGCCACAACAAAACATATACTGACAGGAATAAAAACTAATAAGAAATAGGCGAAAACCCAATGGTTAAGCACTAGTTTCCCTATTGAGAACTCGAGTTTGAGCCTCCTCCCTTTTCATTTTAATTTCAAATTTCGGTAAAATATTGAGAAAATTGCAAGTGCAGCCCTTAGGATTCACAAACCCTAGGAATTGACCCAATTATTTCCTAATTAAAATTCATATCTTGCCCTTCCTCAAAATTTAAATAGAATTAGAATTCTACCATCTTTTTCTCTTCTTTTCCTAATTAGATTTTCATATTGTCCCTTTTTAAATCCTAATAGAATTTGCTCTCCATCTTTTTATTTATTCTCTTTTTATTTTCTTTCCCTTTTCTTTACACCATATTTTCATCTTAATTATTGATAATTATTTTGATTTCTCGAATCAAATCGTCCTCCATACGATTATTCTTTCTACCGTTTTGGTACTTGCAGTCAATAGCATCCCTATTCTTGCCAAGAATCGATAAGTACATCTCGTTCTCGATGTTTAAATCTCGATTTTTCGTAGAATTTCTATCCGACAATAATCTTTAAATTCAATTACTCAATCTTTTACGGTTCTTGAAAAATCTTGAAATCAATCGTTAATACATGTGTAAATGTCATTTGAAGGACCTAATTTAGGTGCGTCAAACCAAAATTGAGCATAAGGAACGTCGATCGAACTCTCTATAAAAAGTGTGTGTTCTTTTACAAGTGAATCGGGGCAAACTATGTCTAGAATTAGGGCCACATAAGCGTGTGGACCACACGACCCTCCACACAGCTATGTACCCACCAAACCCTAGGCTAGTTCGAATCTCACACGGCTAAAAACTCTCCACACGGCCTGTCACACAGTCGTGTCTCCCCTATAATATAAAAAAATATATTCCATTTTTATCCTAGTTTTAGATCACCATATTTTCAAATTTCTGGTTTAATTCATGTTAATTTCGTTTTTTTATATTATATTTTTTAAATTTTGAAATTTCAGTTATGATTAAATAATAATTGTTAAATTCGTTACAATGGTCATTTTTAGTTCCTATATTTGTAAAATTGTGAAATTCCAATCATGACCAAACGATAGTTGTTAATTTCGTCGAGTTAAATTATATTATTTCTGAAATATTATGCAACAAACCTATCGTTACATGTGTAATACAATGTCAACTTGTTATTTCCATATAATACTCATAGAAAGATAATATTATTTTAGTTAATAGATTTAATGGCTATTGTTTTAGTTAGGATTGAAATTTCAAAATTTAAAAAACACAGGGACTTAAAATGATCAAATTGAAACAAAGATTAAAATGACAACTTATGAAACCAATTGCAGAATTCAACATAATGGATTTAGCTCTTACCGTTTGGTTCAAGATTAAAATCTCAATCGAAAAGTATAGGTACTAAAATTGATCAAATTACAGTAAAATGATTAAATCCACAATTTATGTATAGTAAAATAAATATATACATTTAAGAAATAAAATTAAATAAGAAATAAGCTTCAAGCTTAATGGTTAAGAGATAGCTTCCCTCCTTTGTGATCACAGGTTTGAACCCCTCATTTCCTTTTTATTTTATAATTCCACGAAAAAATGCCCCAAAACAATCTATAAAATTAAGCGTAAAAAATAAACAAGAAATGAATAATAGGCTCATGGTTAAGGCATTAATTCTCCTAGGAGTCCTAGGTATAAACCCCAATTCTTTCTCTTTTATTTTTAGCAACCTTGGATAAAAACCACAACAAAACATATACTGTCAGTGTAAGTACCCAATTTTGCCCGGGCCTTTGAAAACCAAAATAAGCAAACCAAAACCAAAATAAAATAAAGTCCATTTTTTCAGTCCATTTACAAACCCATAAATCAGTTACACCCTAGCCCAATAATCCATTAGCCCAACAGACTTTAACCCAAAAACTTAGCAACCCACTTAAACCCAAACGAACTACCCAGACCCAATACAAACGGCCCAAAATGGCCCATTAACCAAACCAGCTTTGGCAGAAATCTAGGGTTTCCAGAAACCCTTGCACCGCAGCCTCGCACCTAGGCCACCTACCCTCGCGCCGCAACACACGCACCCAGCGCAGCACCAGCAGCCTCTCGCCAGTCGTGCCTCAATCTACGCTCGAATGGTGCCCCATCGCCACCGTACTCTCCTCGATCACCTGCAAGAAAAGGAAACACGACAGCAAAACGAATACAGCAATATTTTTATTTCTTTTTTTTATCTTTATTTCGAAGGCTATAAAAAGCCTTGCAAGAATCTGTAATAGGGGGAATTTCGCAAAGAATATACAAAGAGAATAAAAAAAAGAAACAAACAGATACGCAAATTGTTACAAAGAAATAAAAATTTTCTTTTTATTTATAAAGGTGATTCACCTTTTGTTTTCTTATTATTTTTACTTTTATTTTATTTGTTTCATGCATGTTTATTTATAAAACAGTATTAAAATAGAAGAAAAGGGACGAGTTTCATACTTGAGAGCCGCCGTAGGCGACGGCGCGTGGAGACGAAGGATCCCTAAGCCCGACGACCAGGCTATGTCAAAGTGGCTGAGGACCTTTCAGAGCATTTGTTGGAAAAAAATTAATAAAAAAAAACAAGTTACAAAATGATTTTTTTTGGCCAAATTCTGAGTTATATAGGGTATGGGAACGACGTCGTTTTGGGGGTGGCCTTAAGGCCAAAACGACGTCGTTTCACTGAGGATCTGCTCGCAAAGAGATCCGCGTGTTTTTATGTTGATGGTATATTTGCAGAATTGTCCCTTCCGCATTTTCAACTTGTTAAATTCAGTTTTTATTATTTTCTAATTTATACCTCAAAGTTTATTTGCATTCCAATTTGGTCCCTCGGGTTACACTGAGGCCAAAACCATTACGGTACCGTTTTAAATAAAGGCATAATTTCCCAACAGGTCCCAAGGATTTAACGCACGTTTAGATTTAATCCTTTTTTTTGTTATTTTATTTTTTAGATTATCCTAATATTAAATTGAATTAAAATGTTATATTATTATTTATATATTAATTTATTTATAGTATAAAGTTTATATATTTTTTTTTTATGTATTAACCTTATATGTATTATTATTTTACGTGGTTTAATATTATTTAATTATATATCATTTTATAATTTGTATATTATTTATTATATTATATTTTTAAAATTTTGTATATTATATATTATCATGTTACATTTATATATTATTTTTAAAGCTTTATTTTTTTATAAAATTTATTTATATTACCTAACTTATTTTATTTATATTGTTTATATTATGTAATTTATGATTAGTGTATTATATATATTTTTATTATTTATTATTTTTAAATATTATTTTAATTATATATTATTTTCATATATTAGTTATTATATTATATATTTTAAAAATTTTATACATTATATAGTATTATATTATATCATATTTATATTGAAAAACATGTTTCATTTATATTGTTTATATTATATTTTATTTAAAATTATTATATACTATTCTTCTTATTTATGCATTGTTTACATTGTTTATATCATATAAATATGTGATTTTTATTTATTTATTTATTTATTAATAATCTTGCATGAAAATTTTCATATTTATTTAGTAATTTCTATTTTGATATTTAGGGTTTTATGTATATATTCTATTTGGTCATATTCTCATTTATTTATTTATGATTGTCATTGTATAGTTTTTATTAATCATTATTCTACGTTATTGTTATTATTATTTGTATAGATATGAAATGTTAGTATATTAATTGCTTTTAATATTTATGTATAAATGCAATGTTGTCACATGGATTATTGTTTAAAATAAAAAAAAATACATTTTTACAAAATTAATATTTTATTTAAAGGTTTTTAAAGTAAGGCAATGTTTTGGTATTTAGAAATTCGGGAAATAATGCCCAATCGTGCTGGGTGTTGATTTTCTGTTTGGATAAATAACTAAATATCATTTTAACAAGTTTTATAAATTATGAGATAATCTTAGTTACGAGGGTTTAAAAATATCATGTCCAATCTTGCTGGATGTAATGTTTATATTCTCTCGGATCGAAGAATTCTCAAATTTTAAATCAAACTGTTCGAAGTTTTTTTTAGAAATCATATTTTTAAATACTTTCAAGTTTCAAACATTTGGACATGATTTAATCGATTAGGTACCAATTTTTGGGCGTTATGAGGGTGCTAACCCTTCCTCATACATGTAAATCGACACCCGAGCACATTTACGGTTTTTGTAGACCAAAATTAAATGTTTTAAATAAAATGTTTTAAAAGGTGATCCAATCACACTTATGTAAAAAGGATTGGTGGCGACTCCCATTTTAGTTTTTAAAAGTCGATCCCCATTTTTTAAACCCGATTTTTAAAATGGTTTCGACAGCTTGGCGACTCCACTGGGGACCAATAAGAGAGTCAAGCCGTAAAATCGATAGTTTCATGTCCTCCTATTTGAATTTAAAAATTTAATTTAAAAATTATGATCCTTTTATTTGCATGTGATTCTGATAAAATATTTATGCATTACACTGCATGACCATTGCGGTCACACCCTTAAGTGGGAGCGAGAAACTATGCCTTCGTGAGGTTTTCACCTCCGCATGGGCTAGTGGGTTGCTTCCTAATATATCTCACATACCTATGTCTTCGTGAAGTTTTCACTTCGCATGGCCATAGGGAAATGTATTCCCTCGAACCGAACTCGGTCCGTATGAGCCTATAATGGGTGAGGATCGAGGAATCTGCTGGTTCGGCACCTCAACTTTAGAGCTGAACCACACGTAGAAAACCTAAGTTCTTACCCTAGGTAGAACTATGCTAAACCTTAGTAGTCACCCAAATAGGTGTTCTATGTTGTTTATTTCTTCTGTACTAACGTGTTTTCTTATGTTTTGATTGCATTGCATCATAGAAAAGAGGTATTGGTTTCAAATTCGATTACTAAATAGGAAAGTTGGTCATAAGAAAATGGATTTTTTGATAAAGTGGATTATAATACGGTCGTCCGAATATGGTCCAAGTGAACACAACGAGAGAAGACTGATAGTCCATGAAGGAATACAAGACCTTGTCACCCAATGATTCAAGTTGACAAAGACTATTCAAAAATTACCACGTCTCGGCTTTCTTGAAGAGGCTAACAAGTAAACAGGAGTCGTGATTCAGATCAAGCAAAAGGAGCTAGAGGAGGCATCTATTAGAAGTTTGCAAGACTTGACTTTTGCGAAGAAGGGATTCATGTTTTCACTTGGACTATGAGGACAAGGCCGTGTATGCGATCCGTTTTGTGTAAAGAAATCTATTTTCTAGTAAAGTTTTTCTAATGTAACTGAATTCAGAGTCAACGCCTCTCTTTCTTTGCATTCATGCATTTGCATTACATCACATCATATACATTTAAGTTTATAGAATGAGTCTAATTAGTTGAAAATATAACAGAGAGAGAGAGAAGGGAGATCTGGAAGCTGAACACCACTACGGTACATTGGCAAATATAAGGGAAATGGATCAAAGACTTGAACAGTTTCAGAGGGATATGCAAGACCAGATGCAAGAGCAAATGGCAAAGCTCCAGCAAGAGATGAGGGACCAGATGCTGGAAGCCCAAAAGAACATGATGGCTCAAATGGCCCAGATGATGAGTGGAACAATGGATAAAGGAAAGGGTCCCCTAGTTAACGCTGAAGACAATGAGGACTTTCCTAGGGGTTTCACCCCACCACAAGTACAACCAGAGGAGTATCCCCAAAGGCCACCTGTCACAATTAGGCCTCAACAAGGGAAAACTGACACTGGAATACCTACAAATTTTCAAGTGGGCATGGGATCCAACCCAGGGGACAACCCCGCTAATCCTGTTGTCCCTGACTTAGACACGGTAGAAGGAGAGGGGATCAGAGTAGAATCTGCAAAATAGTTGGAGGATCGCTGTAGGTGGTTGGAGGAAAAATTCAAGGCTTTGGAGAATGCTGACCATCATCACGGTATTGACGCCAAGGACTTGAGTCTGGTCCCAGATTTGGTGCTTCCTCACAAATTCAAGATGCCGGAATTTGAGAAGTACAATGGAACTACTTGCCCTGAAGCCCACATCACGATGTTCTGTAGACGTATGACGGGCTATGTGAACAATGATCAACTTCTGATTCATTATTTTCAAGATAGTTTGATAGGAGTAGCGTCTAGGTGGTACAACCAACTCAGCCGCGCTAGCATTAGCTCCTAGAGGGACTTGGCCCAAGCCTTCATGAGGCAGTACAATCATGTCACAGATATGACGCCTGACCGAATCATGTTGCAAAACATGGAAAAGAAGGCAAACGAGAGTTTCAGGAAATACGCGCAGAGATGGAGGGAAATCGCCATGCAAGTTCAGCCACCACTCCTAGAAAAGGAGACTACAATGCTATTCATCAATACCTTGAAGGCTCCATTCATTACTCATATGATAGGAAGCACCACCAAAAGCTTTGCGGATATAGTGATGGCAGGAGAGATGATTGAAAATACCATAAGAGGTGGCAAGATCGAGGCAGGGGAAACCACTAGAAGGTCTACTCCTAAGAAAAAGGATGACGAGGTGAATAATACGAGTATATACAACAAAGGGTACTCAAAAGCAATTACTATTAGTCAGCCAAAGGTGATCACTGCTGGGCAACAAGGGTCGACAAGACACGAATCAGGCCCTAGACAAAATTTTGAAAAGCTCAAATTTACGCCAATTCCAATGACATATAAGGAGCTATATCATACTTTATTAGAAGCACATGTGGTGTCCCCATATTATCTCGCAAATTGTTACAACCCCATATCCTAAATGGTATGATTCCAACGCTCAATGTGATTACCACGCAGGAATAACGTGGCATTCGATAGAAAACTGTACTGCCTTTAAAAAGGTAGTTGAGAGGCTTCTTAAGTTGGGAGTTGACGAGTTGAATGATACACCGAGTATGGAGAATCCATTACCCAATCATGGAGACAAGAAAGTTGTGATCCCTTGAAGAAATTGAAAGTGAAGAGGGAATCGGGGAATAAAAATTTCTAGGTCCTTACATACTTGGGAAGTTTTTGAACAATGGAACTGTGGAAAGGATCATTGTATTTTTAGAGTGGATTTAGAGTAATATTTGAAACATACTTGTTGTCTTGAGCCTAGAGGCAACAAGAACTCTTTTGTGAAACATGCTTATGTTCAAATTTTATTTCAATAAGATGCATCTGTTTGAGCACATATTCTTTTATATTGTATATTCTTTTGTTTTTTAGAATATTCTTTCATTCTTTATTCATGACCATACCAATAATCATCCTTAGAATCATTTATTCTTTGGATTTGTTCGCCTTCGTACCTAGGTACCCAGATATCAACGACGTGAGCGATGTTGTTACTGACTCCATTTTTAAATGAGATATGGGTCTAGGGGATCTCAGGACTTTGAAAATAACAGAGATTGTGACATGTCTTCTGATTTGTTAAAAACGGTAAAACAAACCTTACTCTACAAAGGTCATTAGATATTGCGAGCCTAGAAAGGGGTAAAGATCGAAGCCTAGCTCACCACCAAAATAAGGCAAGACATCATTGAGTTGTTTTCAAGAATTCAAATATGTTTCACACAATTATATCAGGACATGCCTTGGCTAATAAGAAGCAGGCTAAACAAAGAGGATCGGGCACTGTTGATTCACTATGGAAGGGGATTGTATCAGTCATACCGCAAATACGGAATTAAAGAAGACAAGATTCATATGCCTATTCCAGTTCTTCACAAATTTTCTATATGTGGGGCATGGATGTGATGGGGGCCAATCTCGTCAAAAGCTTTTAGTCAATATTGACTCATCGGCATAGTTATCGTTTACTTCACTAAGAGAGTGGAAGTAGCTTCATATGCCAATGTTACAAGGTCGAAGTCATCAAAGTCAAATTCATTAAATAAAAAATGAAGGAAAAGATCAAATGCCACAAAGGATCGCGTTTAAATAACTGTACAAAGTCAAAGTCTACAGTTTGTCCAAAGATCAGACAGCATATCACAGTGCAACAAAAGTTGCCAAAAAAAAAAGAAAAAGAAATGAAAGGTGGCTAAGACTTGTAAAGATTGGCATAAGAAGCTATCACTATTCTCTATGATTATCAAACGTTGGCTAGAATCTTCACTGGGGCAACATCTGGCCCATTATGGAATTAAAGCATTTTTGCCAATTGAACCTAATCGAAGAAGAGGTTAAAAGTTATCCATCACGGTCGGATGATGTGAGCTTACGACAAAAAGGTTCATCCAAGAGAATTCCACAAAGGGAACCTGATGTTGAAAATTTTTTTTCCTTTGCAAAACGATTTTAGAGGAAAGCATATGCCAAACTGGGAAGGACTTATATAGGGCCTGTTCTAGAGGAGCATTGATATTGATAGAGATGGATGGCAAAGACTTGCCCAATCCGGCGAATTCAGGTTCAAACAAGAAGTATTTCACCTGAAAGGGGAAGGTCCAAGGTGAAAACTCGCAAAGGGTACCTTGAGTAAAAAAAAAAAAGAGACAAAGGAGAGGCCAAGGCGAAAACCCGCAAAGGGCGCTTTGAGACCAAAGGGGATTTGAGTTGAAAACCCGAAAAGGGTGACTCAAATTTTGACTAAAAAATGGGGCATACAGTAGTCTTGCTACGTTCGAATTAGCAATGAGGAAGTATATTACGTCTTGGGGCATCGACAAAGTACTCCGGATCCCCTAAACACATATTGAGCTTAAAATGGTCCTCAAGAAGTTGGAACAAAGAAGCTCAGGCTGCGATATCTGGGGCATCTAGCTTCATTCTTAATCAGTTTTGAAATTCGTTATCTTTTATTGCTTTATTCTTTTTTGAGATACGCCCAAATCAATTTTCTTTTATTGCAGGTTATCTTTGATTAAATTATTTCTCGAGCTATGCTCCCGACTAATTTCTTTCTCGTCCATTTTGTGACCTTTTTCAAGCATTTTATATTGAAATAACAATTTATGGACTAATAACACTTTCATAAAAGGAGTTTCGCATATTACTCTAGAAGCTTCTAAATAATATGAGAATCAAAGCATGAATATTGTTCAAAACTCACCAAGCCTAAGGGTTTGGAAACATGGAAGAATGATTATCTCTTGATTTTTATTGGATAAGACAATTTCGTTGGTGATACCACATCGGCAAATGACGAAAAAGGTCAATCCAAGTGTAAAGAGGATCATTGGCGAGATACCCTGCATTCATATATCTGGTCATTACACCCAAAGAATGGTGTAACAGATTGAAAGTAATACAAGTTCTGCACTACCTCTGGTAACAGAAAGATGGAAGAAATTAAAAGTTATTCCCCGAAGTTGCGGTGGGAGATACCAATTCATGTCCCAAGGTTCAAGTAGAGAGGACTCAAAATTACCATGGAGAAAATTATTTGAGCAGAACATGAATGAAGAACAAATGAGTGATAACACCTAGAGTAGGAATCATACTCATAACATTTTTGTATCATAGCAAATTTCATTAGGTACATTTGATTCATTCCGGTCATTGCATTCTAATCCTAATCATTTCCATGACATGTTGCATTCATGTCACTCATAACACATGAAACCGAGTCTACAGGATATGTCCTTCAGTATTAGGTGTAGCGATATCGGTGTGAAGTTTGGTTTTTTCCTCCTGAAGTTGTAGGGAAGCGGATCGAAGACGTTTAGTCTTATCTCCCGAGATTGCAACGGAGTAGACCAAAAATGTAAGATTTTATCTCCTGAAGTTGCAATGGGAGCAAATCGAGAGCGTAAGATCTTATCTTTCTAAAGTTGTAAGAAGCGGATCGAAACGCTTTAGTCTTATCTCCTTTAGGTTGCAAATGAGTAGACTAAAAAAAGAAGATTTTATCTCCCAAAAGTTGCAAAGGAGCAAATCGAAAGCGAGAAGATCTTATCTTCCTAAAGTTGTAGGAAGCGGATCGAAGACGCTTTTAGTCTTATCTCCCGAGGTTGCAATGAGTAGACTAAAAACGCGAAGATTTTATCTCCCCGAAGTTGTAGTGGAGCAAACCGAAAGCGAAGATCTCTTATCTTCCTGAAGTTGTAGGAAGCGGATCGAAGACGTTGTAGTCTTATCTCCCTGAAGTTGCAGTGGAGTAGACTAAAAACAAAAGATTTTATCTTCCTGAAGTTGTGGGAAGTAGATCAAAAGAAGATTTTAGTCTTATCTCCCTGAAGTTGTAGGGAGCAGACCGAAGACAGAAGATCTTATCTTCCCGGTTGTAGGAAGCGGATCGAAAAGAATTTCACCTTATCTCCCTGAAGTTGTAGGGAGTAGACTAAAGATAGAAGATCTCATCTTCCTGAAGTTGTAGGAAGCATATCAAAAGGCACTTTCAGATCTTATCTTCCTGAAGTTGTAGGAAGTAGATCAAAGACAACAATTTGGCATTCTTGAAATTGCAAGAAGCAGAATAAAGCTAGCAGGCTTACTGAAATCGAGATGAAGTTCCAATACCTGAAGAGACAGTTGGGATTGGAAGCCGTTTGAAGAGGCGAGGATCAAGAAGGCGAGGCTTGGACAAGACCGGGCAAAATTGGTCCTTCTATTGCCTTTGCTCTATTCTCGTTACACGACAATGAGCAAAGAGGGGCAGCTGTAAGTACCCAATTTTGCCCGGGCCTTTGAAAACCAAAATAAGCAAACCAAAACCAAAATAAAATAAAGTCCATTTTTTCAGTCCATTTACAAACCCACAAATCAGTTACACCCTAGCCCAATAACCCATTAGCCCAACATACTTTAACCCAAAAACTTAGCAACCCACTTAAACCCAAATGAACTACCCAAACCCAATACAAACGGCCCAAAATGGCCCATTAACCAAACCAGCTTTGGCAGAAATCTAGGGTTTCCAGAAACCCTTGCGCCGCAGCCTCTCACCTAGGCCACCTACCCTCGCGCCGCAACACACGCACCCAACGCAGCACCAGCAGCCTCTCGCCAGTCGCGCCTCAATCTACGCTCGAATGGTGCCCCATCGCCACCGTACTCGCCTCGATCACCTGCAAGAAAAGGAAACACAACAGCAAAACGAATACAACAATATTTTTATTTCTTTTTTTTTATCTTTATTTCGAAGGCTATAAAAAGCCTTGCAAGAATCTGTAATAGGGGGAATTTCGCAAAGAATATACAGAGAGAATAAAAAAAGAAACAAACAGATACACAAATTGTTACAAAGAAATAAAAATTTTCTTTTTATTTATAAAGGTGATTCACCTTCTGTTTTCTTATTATTTTTACTTTTATTTTCTTTGTTTCGTGCATGTTTATTTATAAAACAGTATTAAAATAGAAGAAAAGGGACGAGTTTCATACCTGAGAGCCGACGTAGGCGACAGCGCGTCGGTGCGTGTAGCGCGTGGAGACGAAGGATCCCTAAGCCCGACGACCAGGCTCTGTCAAAGTGGCTGAAGACCTTTCAGAGCATTTGTTGGATTTTTTTTTTTTTAAAAAACAAGTTACAAAATGATTTTTTTGGCCAAATTCTGAGTTATATAGGGTATGGGAACGACGTCGTTTTGGGGGTGGCCTTTATAGGCCAAAACGACGTCGTTTCACTGAGGATCCGCTCGCACTGACCCGACCCGCAAAGAGATCCGCGTGTTTTTATGTTGATGGTATATTTGCACAATTGTCCCTTCCGCATTTTCAACTTGTTAAATTCAGTTTTTATTATTTTCTAATTTATACCTCAAAGTTTATTTGTATTCCAATTTGGTCCCTCGGGTTACACTAAGGCCAAAACCATTACGGTACCGTTTTAAAGAAAGGCATAATTTCCCAACAGGTCCCTGGGATTTAACGCGCGTTTAGATTTAATCCTTTTTTTGTTATTTTATTTTTTAGATTATCCTAATATTAAATTGAACTAAAATGTTATATTATTATTTATATATTAATTTATTTATAGTATAAAGTTTATATATATTTTTTTTATGTATTAACCTTATATGTATTATTATTTTACGTGGTTTAATATTATTTAATTATATATCATTTTATAATTTGTATATTATTTATTATATTATATTTTTAAAATTTTATATATTATATATTATCATGTTACATTTATATATTATTTTTAAAGCTTTATTTTTTTATAAAATTTATTTATATTACCTAACTTATTTTATTTATATTGTTTATATTATGTAATTTATGATTAGTGTATTATATATATATATTTATTATTTATTATTTTTTAAATATTATTTTAATTATATATTAATTTTCATATATTAGTTATTATATTATATATTTTAAAAATTTTATACATTATATAGTATTATATTATATTATATTTATATTGAAAAACATGTTTCATTTATATTGTTTATATTATATTTTATTTAAAATTATTATATACTATTCTTCTTATTTATGCATTGTTTACATTGTTTATATCATATAAATATGTGATTTTTATTTATTTATTTATTAATAATCTTGCATGAAAATTTTCATATTTATTTAGTAATTTCTATTTTGATATTTAGGGTTTTATGTATATATTCTATTTGCTCATATTCTCATTTATTTATTTATGATTGTCATTGTATAGTTTTTATTAATCATTATTCTACGTTATTGTTATTATTATTTGTATAGATATGAAATGTTAGTATATTAATTGCTTTTAATATTTATGTATAAATGCAATGTTGTCACATGAATTATTGTTTAAAATAAAAAAATACAGTTTTACAAAATTAATATTTTATTTAAAGGTTTTTAAAGTAAGACAATGTTTTGGTATTTAGAAATTCGGGAAATAATGCCCAATCGTGCTGTGTGTTGATTTTCTGTTTGGATAAATAACTAAATATCCTTTTAACAAGTTTTATAAATTATGAGATAATCTTAGTTACGAGGGTTTAAAAATATCATGTCCAATCGTGCTGGATGTAATGTTTATATTCTCTCGGATCAAAGAATTCTCAAATTTTAAATCAAACTGTTCGAAGTTTTTTTAAGAAATCATATTTTTAAATACTTTTAAGTTTCAAACATTTGGACATGATTTTATCGATTAGGTACCAATTTTTGGGCGTTATGAGGGTGCTAACCTTTCCTCATACGTAACCGACTCCCGAGCCTGTTTTCTGGTTTTTTTGTAGACCAAAATTAAATGTTTTAAATAAAATGTTTTAAAAGGTGATCCAATCACACTTATGTAAAAAGGATTGGTGGCGACTCCCATTTTCGTTTTTAAAAGTCGATCCCCATTTTTTAAACCCGATTTTTTAAAATGGTTTCGACAGTCAGGAATAAAAACTAATAAGAAATTGGCGACAACCCAATGGTTAAGAGCTAGTTTCCCCATTGAGATCTCGAGTTTGAGCCTCCTCCTCCTCCTTTTTCATTTTAATTTCAAATTTCGGTAAAATATTGAGAAAATGCAAGTGCAGCCCTAGGGTTCACAAACCCTAGGAATTGACCCAATTCTTTCCTAATTAAAATTCATATCTTCCCCTTCCTCAAAATTTAAATAGAATTAGAATTCTATCATCTTTTTCTCTTCTTTTCCTAATTAGATTTTCATATTGTCCCTTTTCAAATCCTAATAAAATTTGCTCTCCATCTTTTTATTTATTCTCTTTTTATTTTCTTTTCCTTTTCTTTACACCATATTTTCATCTTTATTATTGATAATTATTTTTCTTTCTCGAATCAAATCGTCCTCATACGATTATTCTTTCTATCAGTTTTGGTACTTGCAGTCAATAGCACCCCTATTCTTGCCAAGAATCGATAAATACATCTCGTTCTCGATGTTTAGATCCTGATTTTTCGTAGAATTTCTATCCGACGATAATCTTTAAATTCAATTACTCAATCTTTTACGGTTCTTGACAAATATTTTGATAATCTTGATAAATCTTGAAATCAGTCGTTAATACATGTGTAAATGTCGTTTAAAGGACCTAATTTAGGTGCGTCAGACCAAAATCGAGCATAAGGAACGTTAATTGAACTCTCTGTGAAAGGTGTTTGTTCTTTTACAAATGATCAGGACAAATTGTGTCTAGAATTAGGGCCACACAGGCATGTGGACCACATGATCCTCCACACAACCCTGTACCTTGCAAACCCTAGGCTAGTTTGAATCTCACACTGTTAAGAACCCTTCACACGGCCTGCCACACAATTGTGTCTCTCCTTTAGGTTAATTTTTGCATTTGCCACAAGGTCACAGTATGTTTTAGGGCCTGGCCACACGACCGTGTGACCCTTGTTTTACAATTTTGCCCAAAATTTTGTGAATTGTTCAGTTTAGATCTTGTATAATCCCCAAACTATTTTTAGAAATTTTATTCACCCAATTAAGTCCCTGATATTATGAACATGCTAGATTATGTGGTTTGATGATTGAACTGCTACTGTTTAATGTTGATATGTGAATATTTTATGTCTACTATCACTGTCTTTTTGATGAACTGATATTGTTATTCTTTCCACTGTAGTACTGGTTGCATGCCTACCGTTATTGTTGAACTGAATACATGTTAAACATGCCTACTGTTACTATTGAACTAAATACATGATAAGCATACCTATTGTTAATGTTAATCTGATTCATGCTAAGCATGTCTACTGTTTTTGGACTGTACTGTACTATTACTAGCATGTCATACTACATTACATGGGGTGGGACGCTTTGAAAGGAGGAAGTATTGGCAATTTATCTGCAAACACTGGTGGTTTATCCACAAACTTACTGGCAACTTTTATATGCAAACCCGTTGTGTATTCACAACTACTGGCAGTGTATTAACCTACAACACTAGTGGTTCAACCATGATGTTTACTGGCAGATTTTGTCTACAAACCCATTGTGTATTCACAACTACTGGCAGCATATTAACTTGAAACACTTGTGGTTCATCCATAAATTGGAGTGTCTGGGATATAAGAGTTTTGGGGAACTCTTACTATGAAGTGTAGCGATAGGGTAGGACCTTTCTTTTCTGTTAAACTGAAATTGCATTGCATTGACACTCATAAGCATGCTCGAATGAACTGTCAAATTTTTGCTATACTATATGATTATTATTGTACTGAAAACTATTATTATGAATGCTTGGTTTATTATTTTGCACTGATTCTCTTGTGATAGAACTCACACTAAGCTTCATAGCCCATCCCCCTTAATTTCCATCCTTATAGATAACCCACTAAGTTAGGACGCAGACATGACATCTGGAGGGTCTCAACTTGGTTTTGTTTATTAATATATTTTAGGTTCATTATTTTATATTTTTATTATTTATAGACTATGTTATTTTATTTTGGAATGTGACATGAGACATATGATTTGAGTTTTTATTTATTTATTTATAGCTTTCATGACATTTAATTTGATTTAGGATATCGAATTATGAATATTAATTAGTTATGCAGGAACTCCGATTTTTATTAAAAATATAAATAGATATCATTTTTCTGTTGCTAAACTATAATTAAAATATTGGGTAATAAGTAAATTGGTAATTAGGCTTTCAAAAAATAGTCACCATTACATAGGTTAATTAAATCTGAATCGGTTATTGACAACTCGTAAGTTTTTCTGAAAATAGACTAAGTTTTCTTCTAAAATAAACAAATGTTTTAAAATGACCGTTTTAAAAACTCCGATAACTTGCTAGACTATTTCAATGATTGATGTAATCTTCCGAATTCGAGTCTAATGTTTAGGCCGAGTTGGAGAGGTTACAACAAAATCAAGTGAATTAAGTATGAATTTGCCTGTAAACGTGTAAACCAATAACTTTAAATAAATCATTTAAAATTAAAATTAAAATTAATAAAATATATTTTTTGGACATAAATATTACAAATACATAATTTATAGTTTAATAATAAAGTGATATTTTTTTTTTAACTTTTTCTTAAGCAGTTCAAAAAATAAAAAATAAAAACCAAAACTATTAGCAAGTTTACCATGCACCGATATCTTAATTTAAATACATTTTTTAGAAATAAAAAATTAATAAAAGAATCGGATTAAATAATGCGTCAATCTAACCCTTAAAATGCAAAATTTAATACAAATTGAAATAAATTCAATAAACGTTTCAAAACTGTAATAGCTTTTAGGGATTTTTTTTTTACGGTAAATTACATTAGTAGTCACTCAATTATTAGTAAATTTCTCGGTCACTCAACTATGAAAAGTTACAAAATGGTCACTCAATTATTAGCAAATTTCTTTTTTGGTCACCAAATTATGAAAATTTACAAAATGATTACCCACCTATTCATTTTTATCTTTTTTGGTCACCAGCGGAATAATATAAAAATGAAACCACCCAAAAGTCTAAGATAGTGGGGTAATAAAAAAAGACAAAATTAAATAGTTGAGCGACTATTTTGTAACTTTTCATAGTTGGATTACCAAAAAAAGAAATTTACTAATAGTTAAATGACTACTAATGTAATTTACTCTTTTTTATATAGTATATATATATATTACTATTTATGAATATTTTAATAATAAAAATGAGTATTTGTTTAAGGATAAATATTTAGTACATTGGCAGCCAAAATTTTAACTCTATAAATAGTTTGAGATTTTACCATACATGTGACAAAATATTGTGAATAAAAAATCTGCAAAAATTACCTTTTATTTAAATCATACTTAATTTCATTTATCATTTTGAATTCCAATATATTACTATTATATATAATTTTAAATTAAAATTTATTTAGGTGAATATTTTGATAAAAAAACCCTAGAAGTCAAGAGTGCTTTGCTCAGTATCCTAGCGAAACCAGTCTCTGCTGCGGCTTGGGATGGAGGAGAGTGGTGGCAACGAAGGGTTGGAAGAGGAGGTGGTCTCCTTGTTGGCAGAAGAACTCATCCAATTGTCGGTTAAAAGTTCGGTAGTGGATTCATGTGGCAAACCGCAGATCGATATGTTCAGTATGGACTCAAAAGTCATACAATCCAGATAGCTTGGGCGCGCAGATGAAAAGTATCTGGAAAACAAAAAAAGTAAATTTGATATTCAATTGGTAGGTCAAAATCTTTTCTTGATTATCTTTGCATCTGATGATGATTTAGATTTAATAATAAAGGGTCACCATGGCTTTTTAGAAAACAGATTGATTGTTTTTGATAGAATACATCAACCAATGGAGAGGCGTAAAATTAAGCTTATGTCGTCGTTATTTTGGATTAAAGTAGGGCCACATGCGCGAATTTGATAAAAAAGATTTAATGCATGCTATAGGTGCCACTTTTGGTGGAATTATTAGATCTGAGATTAAAGGTGATTTTTGTCGTATCAGAATTACATTAGATGTGCGAAAAACCTCGGGAGGAATATTTGTGTCCACCGGAGGCCGTGGAAAACATTGGCTTTCTTTCAAATATGAGAAGCTGTCGACGTTCTGTTTTGGTTGTGGCAGAATGGGACATGCCCTGTCAAGTTGTTCGTGGCTAAAAGAAGATGAAAGACATGCAGTACAGGAAGATCCCCTATATTCAATTCCGCTAAAAGCAGAATCTAATTTTTTTGGGAAAGAATGTGTGCAGTTAAGAGCTATTACTAAAAAGGTACAGTCTCAAAGCTTGTATACGGGTCAGGTAGAGAAAACCCAGGAGGTGGAGTTGACATCACAATGTCTTGATGACTCGAGGTCAGTTGGTGATACAAGGTTAGCGGAAGCGGTGAAAGAGCAGACGATTCAAGATGAAGGGATGATACGTAATGTGGAGGATATTTTCCAATCAGATATTCAGGATGGAAATTTGCATACAAATAGGAAAATCAGTTGGAAACGAGTAAACAAGATGAGGGATGTGGGAATTATTGAGGCAGACTGTATAGTGCGAAAGAGGAAATTGGTAGATCTTGTTAGCGGGAATTATAAGAAGGATGATTCATTGGACGATACTGGAAAGAGGTAGAAATATACTGATCAGAGCTTTGTACGAATGGATAATTCAGAGTTGGTAGAAGGAAATCAGGAGGATGACGTTACCACCACCCATATATCGTGCACGCCAGTTGGCAAGTTTCGACCAGACGCTATGAAAATCATAAGTTGGAATGTCCGTGGATTGGGAATCCACGGGCGATTCAAAACCGATTTTCTTTGAAGCAATGTAACCCCGATTTGGTCTTCCTAATGGAGACCAAAATTGATAGTAAGCGAATGGAGAGGATCGAGAAGGAGAAGTGGTTTTGTATGTGGATTTGATGTGGGAGCAGAAGGATCAAGGGGTGGGCTCTGTCTTGCTTGGAGGGAAGAGTTAAAAGTGAGTCTAAAAACTTTCTCCAAAAATCACATTGATATATTAGTTGAAGATAGTAAAGTTCAAGGAGAATGGCGATATACGAGTTTCTATGGATCACCCTACGTTAATTTTCAACATGATTCGTGGCGGTTATTACGGGTGTTAGGACAAGAACAACAGTTTCCATGGTTGGTTAGTGGGGATTTTAATGAAATTCTTTACTCTTATGAGAAACGTGGAGGCCAATTGAGAGAGGAAAGGAGAATGGCAGCTTTTAGAGAAGCTTTGGAGGATTGTCATCTGATGGATTTGGGATTTCAGGGAACTTGGTTTACATGGGAAAGAGGGAATTTACCAGAAACGAATATTAGAGAAAGGCTTGATAGAGGGGTGGCTAATGAACGATGGATGCATGTTTTCCCACAAGGAACGGTTCGTCATTTAACTCATTCAATTTCAGATCATTGCCCCCTTCTTATTCATACAGGAAGTGAGGATCAGGTTAGGAGAAGGCCACGTTTTAAGTTTGAAGCATGGTGGACACATGAGGAGTCTTTTGAGGAAGAGGTTAGAAAGTCTTAGGAGTTATCAACTGGCACGATTTCTGAAAAATTGGGGAGTTTACAGAACTGTTTGTTAAGATAGGCAAGTCTAATCAAGTATGATAGGGACAAAACGAAGAAGAAGCTTACAAAAGAGTTGGGAATTCTCTTAGATGGGGAGAGGAATGAAGATACATTGGCAAAAATTATGGAGACCAGAATAAATTTAAACATGGAGATTGATAAAGATGAAATGTACTGGGAACAGAGAGCAAGAGCAAATTGGCTGAAACTGAGAGATAAAAATTCCGTATTTTTTCACAAATATGTTACAGCTCGAAGACGAATTAACACTATCAATAGGTTGGAAACAGAGGAAGGGCAGGAAGTTACCGCTGATTTTGAGATTAGCGTCTGACCTCAAATTTTCGAAGCATTTTCGTCAAGCGGCTGTGTGGGGATTCTTTACATATTCTGGAGGGTATCACTCCTGTTATATCCGCTGGCATTAATACAACTTTACAAGCACCTTACTCAGTGGATGAAATTCAGAAAGTGCTTAAAGGGATGGGCCAAACTAAAGCACCAGGTTATGAAGCCTTTCCAGCTTTGTTTTTCCAAAAGTATTGGCATATTGTGGGAAAAGATGTGGTAGAGTTTTGTCTTGGAGTGTTAAATGAAGGGAAGGAACTTGGTTCGGTCAATGAAACAGATTTTGTGCTAATTCTAAAAACCCCAAATCCTACAAGCCTGGTTAATTTCAGACCCATTAGTCTTTGCACAATTTTATATAAATTAGTGGCAAAAACTATAGCTAACAGATTGCAGGAATTTATAGGAAAGTGCATTGATAGTGCTCAGAGTGTTTTTGTTCCTGGAAGGTTAATCTTGGATAATGTGCTGATTGCGTATGAGATTCTTCACACATTGCGTCAAAAGCATTTAGGAAAAAAAGGGTTTATGGCGGTTAAGCTTGATATGAGTAAAGCCTATGACAGAGTGGAATGGAGCTATTTGAAGAAAGTGATGCTGAAAATGAGATTTGCTGAGAGATGGGTAAATTTAGTTATGAAGTGCTTCTCAACAGTCTCTTATTCAGTGAATATCAACGGGAATAGGGGTAGGCATTTTTACCCCTCTAGAGGATTACGACAAGGCGATCCGCTTAGCCCATATCTTTTTTTGATTTGTAGTGAAGGCCTTTCAGCTTTAATTAGGCAGGCAGTAGGAGCAGGGGCTTTTCAGGGAGTCAAGGCCAGTAGAAGGGGACCAGCAATTTCTCACCTATTGTTTGCGGATGATTGTCTTCTATTTGGGGAAGCCACTAAAGAACGAGCGTCTTTTTTGAAAGAGATATTGAAGCAATATGAGCAAAGTTCGGGCCAATGTGTGAACCTCAATAAGTCTACCATTTTTTTCAGTTCTAACACTTTGGAAGGGGTGAAACAAGAAGTATCGAATGTTTTAGGAATGCGGCGTTCTAATAATATCGAAAAGTACTTAGGTCTCCCTAATGTGGTGGGCAAAAGAAAGAAAGAGTCTTTTCAGAATTTGAAGGATAAGATCAATCAGAGAATTGGCCAATGAAGTTCACGGTATTTATCACAAGGAGGAAAGGAAGTTTTCATCAAGTCAGTTCTTCAGGCTATTCCAACTTATGCAATGACATGTTTTCTTCTACCGAAGTCTTTTTGTGGGGAATTGGAAAGCATTTTTGCAAAGTATTGGTGGCAGCATGGGAAAGATAAAAGGGGGATACACTGGTGTCAATGGAATTTTTTGTGCAGAGCTAAGGAGGAAGGGGGTCTCGGATTTAAAAATATGTCAAAGTTTAACATATCCCTATTAGCAAAGTAGGGCTGGAGAATTATGACTAATGCTGATTCTTTAGTAGCGAGAGTGCTAAAAGCCAAATATTTTTCAAATGATCAATTTTTAAATTCCAGGTTGAGAAATTTGAGTTCTTATACTTGGAAGAGCATATGGGCCGCGCAAGATGTTTTGAGGAAGGGCTTAGTCCAGCGTGTGGAGTACAGCAATACTATCTCCATTAATTATGATGCATGGATTCCTGAAGCTATTAATTTTAGATTATCAACACGAGTTGATTTGATGCGTGATCATTGCGTTAATTTGCCGATTGACGATGTCGCGAAATGGAAAAAGGAGTTAGTAAAGGATACCTTTGCTGAGGTTGATGCCGCTCAAATCCTGCGAATCCCGTTGGCCAGCAGTCTACATGAGGATTTCTTGGCATGGGGAGGTGAAGCCTCGAGGGAGTTTTTGGTACGTAGTGCTTATAAACTATTACAGAATAGTGAATATAACCCTAGAGCTTACGCTTTACAAACCAGCTATAGAAAACTTTACAGGAAGCTATGGCTCTTAAATCTACCGACAAATATAAAAATCACAGTATGGAAGATCACATGGCATTTCTTGCCCACAAGAGTTAATTTGCAGCACAGGAGGCTCATTGCTGATCCTAGGTGCCCACGATGCGGAGAAAGGGCTGAAACGATTGATCATCTTTTCCGAGAGTGTCCTGTTACAGTGGAAATTTGGTCAATATTGTTGTTTGGAAATATCTTGGTTAATGATGACAGAACTTTTGAGCAGTGGCTTATCCGGTTTGTGGCGCTTCAACATGCACAACTTCCGGATTTTTCTTTGCGCTCTTTTTGGCCATTTGGGGATCGAAACTCGAGAGTTCATAACAAGAAAGTTAGTACTGGAACAGAAATTGGAACTTTTATAAAAACTTATCTGGCTGAAATTGATGGACTGGAAGATAAAAGATTCGGCAGAATAGATCAACTACAAAAATGGACTCACCCACCTCAAGAATCTGTGAAGATTAACTTTGATGGAGCTTTTGACGGCCACAACAACATTTTGGCGTCTGGAGTTGTGGTACGAGATAATGAAGGGGTCGTCTTGTTCTCATGGTCAAAAATACATAGAGAAGTCTTTTCGGCTTTTGCCGCCGAAGCTCTTGCATGTAGGGAAGCTGTGCAGATCGGGGTGAATCACTTATGGTCGTCGGTTATCATTGAGGGAGACTCCTTGACAGTAATAAAAAGTGTAAGAATCGTGATAAAGACAGATCTATGATAGGCGCTTACATCCAAGATATTAAAATGATGGCATCTAGATCTAAGAAGTTTGATTTCCAGTATGTTTCCAGAACAACGAACACCCTTGCACATGAGATCGCAACGAAAGAGCTAAGGAGGAGCATAGGGTCTTACCAGGGTAGATCGGACCGGGAGCGGGATGAACAACGAGGTTGAGGGAGGCGGTCGTGAACCGGCCGACAGAGGATTTGAGAGTAGTTTTGGAGAGGAGAAGTCACAAAATGAAGGATCTCGGAAGGGAGGCTTCTTCGAAATGAAATCGGTTTTCAAGAAGGCATTATGATGAGTGGCGTTTGCTTGATTTCAAGGCGTTTTGATTGGGTGATGGGTCGGTGGGTTTTATTATTATTTTAATTTTAAATTCAAATTAGGCTACAGGTTTCCAAGAATATCTAGATATTTTTTGGTTTCACTTCATTTGCTTTTGAACCGATTCGGGCCTATCGTAGTTGGGCTCCGGACATTTTCTGTTTGGTTTCGAATTTGTTTTAGTTCACTTTAGTATAATAAAAAGCCCAATCAATATTTTCAAAAAAAAATTTATTTAGGCACTATTTATTTTTAAGACTAATGTAAGCTATTCATTATAAAATAAATTTCATCTACGAATTTTATGATAAATATAATTTATGTTGTATTATTTTACTAAAAATGAATTTTTTTTATCAAATAACACAAAATATTTTATATAGAAACATCCAACATAAAAAAAATAAAAAATAAATAATTTTTTTTCAAAAAAAATAATTTTTAATGAAACAAATATAGCTAAAGAAAGTAGATATTGTAACCATTGAAGCCACACAGACATGGATATTGTGCTTTAAATATTTTACTGAAACTTGGCTAAAAATTATTTATTGAAAGAAAAAAAAATTAAAAGAAAAAGTATGGGCCCAACTTACCACTTGCTTTGCAAATGAGCTCTTGTTCTGGTCCTTGTCCCCCACTGCTGAATGGCAACATCAAGCAACCTCAAATTATTATCTTATAGATTTGATTTATTCCAATCTGATTAATGACTCACACACACATATATTATATGCCCCTCCCATAAACAAAGGATATAATATTGTTAATTTCTTTACAACCCCTCATTGACTCTTTTACCATTCAATTTTAGTCCATATTGCTGCAATTCATATGTATAGATAACCCTTTTTTATTTTCTGGGTATAAAAGTTGAAGCAGTAGATGAAGCATAAAGGTATAAAGGCAAATGTATGGGCTAGATTGGTATGATAAGCTCAAGTCCATGCAAATTCCATAAGTGAGCATGGGAATGAATCTGACAAATGTTGTTGAGTAATATTGGAAAGAAGAATCTGACCACAACCACCTTTCTAAAGGGAGAAAAAAAAATTTACAATAAAGTTTGAAGGATGATGTGTAAACTTATTTATAAAATTAATATCATATATTATTATATGCAGGTTGAGGAGCAAAGAGACAAAGCACTTGAACAGTATCTTTTGATGTTATTGTGGGACTTACAGTAAGTACTATTTGCTTGCCTCTTTGTGTCCTTTAATGGTATCTCTCCCTTTCTCTCTCCACTCATTGATTTGTAGCTATTGAAACACCGGAAGAGCCCAAAAATCAACAAACACTTGTTACTGTATTATCTTTTTCTTGCTTTTTTGGTTTGCTGAATTCTCTGACTTTGCACCCTCATACCCATCTCTCTAATCCTCTGCTTTCCCATAATTGTACACCTCCTCTTCAATCTTATCTCCTCCTTTTTCATCTTTAACACTCGCTGTACTATTTGTGGTAGAAAAATAGCAGAAAAACACAAAAACATCCACAGGTTTATATACTTCTTTGTCTCTTCATACTTCATCTCATAGCTTACAGAAGTATTAAACCACTCAAACCTTTGTTTGCTGCTTCGAAAGATATTCCAAGTAAGAATCTTTTTCACCATCTTATATAGTTTATGGATTTGGTTTTTCTTTTTTTGTTGGCTTTTGTTTTGTGTTACTGATTTGAAGCTGCAGTTTTTGCACTGTTGTGTTAAGCCTTTTTGAATTTTCAGCTTGATTTGGTTTCATCTTCTTTTTTGTTTTTTAATGACTTTTAGAGTGATGTTGGTTGCATTTTCCATGTTAATTTTAGCTGCTATTAGTTTGTGAAAAATGGTTCTTTCATTCCACTGTTTCTGATAGAGATTTAGAGATGAAACATGAATCTGATGAAGCACTTTGAACAGACTTTTAGGGTTATGAAAAGAAAGCACTTTCTTAGGCAATTCTGAATAGCTTTCATCAGTTTCATGCATGTCAGCTGATTCCTCAAACCCTCATTTCTTTAGTATCTGAATTTGACTGCTATTTGGTCATATATGAACAGCTATTTATACTTTAATCATGATTTTGAGCCAAAAAGTGAAAAGGAAATAAATTTTGAGTGTGTTTGGTAAGAAGGAAAAGTGGAAGGAAATGAAAATGAGAGAGATGGCTATTTCAATGCATGAAACTTAATGAGAGAAAAATCGTGGGAAAAAAGTTACCAAGCACACCAATACAAATCCTTACTTATTAGACAGCTAGTTCTAAGATTAGCTTGAACCCATTGTATTAATGTAGCCTACCGGAAAATTCTAAATCCAGTTTCATTCAATGTCATGCTCTAGAAGGGAATGGATATCATGTCAATTTTGTTTCTTCCTTACTGTTTACTCTTTGCACCGTGATTGGTTCTATTTTTTTTCAATTCCATTAGCTTGAAGATCAACAGTTTTGTCGCTCGTTGATCCGTTAGTGGATAATTGGATCCTTTTTGTCCTCATTTATAGGATTTTCTCATTTCAAATAGGAGAAGTTGGAGATAAATCATAGATACCCTTCATCATGTTAGCCGGAAGTAAGACCTATTTACCATTGGTTAGCATTATGAACTTTTATGGCTGCACGATGCGTGTGATTGTTTAATGTTTACGGACTTGTATTTGTGGAGATTATTACATGTATCACTTAGTTAAACCATACTGTCCATGTTTCTAAGGTTGGATTTTTTTTCTTCAAATGGAAGTTAGCATGGTCATCATGGCGGATTGCATATGACAAGCCTGAGAGACCAGAATATACTGTTAAAATGATGTGTTATCGCAAACACATCGGTTAAATCTTGAATTGCTTGTTGTCTTATAATCAAATTGGATTTTTCAACCAATTTGAATTGATGTTTAATTATGCATGTTACTCATGTCTATTAGTCCGCCGTGCTTGCCGTTAAACCCTTTTTTGCTTATGGTTTTATGTTTGAGTTCGGTCTCTGCACCTATTTCTATTTGATTTTACATTGAATGCTTAACATATAGTACGTGCATGACAATTTCGGCCAATTGCATCTTTCTTTCTCACTTAAACTTTAGCCAATGATTCATTTCTTTTGGTATGTGCAGGTGTTGAAGAGCTATATAACTAGTACTGCAGCAATCCGTACCGGGTATCAAAAGGAACAAGCACAAAACTTGCTGCTTTACCGAGAATGACACTGCCGAATCTTGGGTTAGAATCTGAAAACGATTCCGAAGCAAGTAGCCAAGTGGCTTCCAACATATCTGCACAAGAGGCATCCACTGATCCCTCGAAGGATACCACAACCACTACTTCATGCCTCTCAAATCCTGTAAAGGTTCAACCAGATCCAGGGTCTGTTTCCCTTGACCTGACTCTGCACTTCAGTGCCAATGATGCTGAGATGAAGGGTGCCACTGGTGAGACTATGGGGATCAACACTTTGTCAACACCGAGGGTTTTCTCTTGTAATTACTGCAGGCGCAAGTTCTATAGTTCACAAGCACTGGGTGGACACCAGAATGCTCACAAGAGGGAGAGAACAATGGCAAAGCGTGCGATGCGGATGGGGTTATTATCCGATAGGTATACAAGCTTAGCATCTCTGCCTCTCCATGGTTCGGCATTTCGGTCGCTTGGGATCAAAGCTCATTCCGCTATGCACCAAGGAATGTTGCCATCATCCCAAAGACTGGTAGATACAAGAAGTGGAGCACGGTTTGATCAAGGGTGTTTCGGGATGCCGATATTCATGGAAGATGAGGAGGTAGACTTGTATTGGCCAGGGAGTTTCAGGCAGGTGAATGAAGAAAGAGTTGGGAGTAACCAAGCTATGGAATTGGGTCAAAATCCAACTCAAAGTTCAAATATAGGTTTTATAGCAATGGCAACACCACCAAGAACAGATGCATCATCTCCACTGGATCTCACTTTGAAGCTCTAATAATTTTTGAAGTTTACTTGTCAATTTCATCCGAACCTGATACTGATTATGTTAGCTCACTCTTGTACAGTGAGGTGCATTAGCAATAGCTGCTACCTCCTATCATTATTTTTGCTAGATTCCTTTAATTTAATAACTTTTTCTTTTTTAAACCTTTATCTGTGCCCATGTTCGCTGCCGATCAGCTAAAGTTTGGTTATGAAATGAAAGCTATAGCCTCTCCCTGTACCATCATTTTACTATTCTGACAAGGTGAAATTACTTACCCCAACACTCCAACCCTTGCATTAGCAAAGTAGAGACTAAATTAGATGAAATGAACTGATTGACTAAATCGGATTTTCAAACATTGAATGGTTCAACTTAGATTGAATTTCCTGTTTTTCAAATTATTGAAATTCAATTTGTATGACTTGAAACGTTGAACATTGTTTAAAGACGAAGGTTGGATGAATGATGACTCGGTGTTGGGTGTGTAAGAGAGCTTTTGGATGGACGGTGCTTTTACTTCTTATAAGGTTAAAAACAACGGTGACTGTGAGATTAGTTAATGTAATTGTGAGGTAAAAGATTTTTCAGCATGCAAAGGCACCTAACCTTAAAAGTGATTTAAGTGTAGTTTTATTTATATTATTATAATGCTTTTGACATTAACTAAAAAATTAAGTTAAAAAATATGTTTGATAAAAGGATAATATAATTTAAAATAAAATAAAAACAATTGAACGTATTATCTATTAAGTGATAGTAGGTCTGTATCTACTTATCATTTTTTCTATACTTTTTTGTAGAAAGAAAATCTATGTAATTGTTTTCATTGTGGGTTATCAAAGGTGTTTTCAAATGTAAATTAGTAAAAATATTAATTTAGGCAGTCAACATTTAAAAAAGTCGAATTTAACCGTCAACCTTTCAAAAAAAGTTGAATTATTATTTTTTTAACGAAAATATTGACTAAAAAGTTAAATTTTTAAACATGTCAGCCCACATGGAAATACTCATGTACTTCATGCTAAATTCTTTTTTTAATTCTTTTCTCTTTATTTTTTTGAATATTTATTGACGTGACATATGAGACATATAATGACATGTCAACATAAAATTCACATAGATTGTCACGCGGATTCTCTCATGCCGACATTATCAAAAAAACTAATGTTTTAGTCAACATTTTATTTAAAAAAAAAATAATTTAATTCTTTTTAAAAAATTAATAGTCAAATTTAACTAAAAAACAAAGGTTAAATGACAAAAAAAAAATATAAGATTTGAAAGATAAATTTATCATCCTACAATTAATTATAAGATTATAATAATTTGATTTTTAAAAAAAATTAAAATTATCAAAAAAAATAATCTATTCGTGTCATCAACCATTTCAAAAAACTGTAAATAGGATTATTTCACTTCTCTTTATTCCTATATTTTCTTTAATTAATTAATTATTTTAATTCTTTACATTATCTATAATATTTTATAGAAAAATATTTATAATTTCAGTCATGGACTGAGTATGCACAAGAGAATGCAATTTGATATAAAAAATGAAAAATAAAACTCTTAAATCACGAGATATTGATTTTATGGATTGAGCCAATATATATCATTCAAAGTTACACCTTAGAAATATATAAATACTTTTAAGGTCAATTGCCAACTTGTTGCAGCAATGTAACAACAATACCGTGTTGACACTTCACATTTATATCTTTTTGGATTTGGATGAGTGGTGCGTTTATCTGTGATTAGTGTTAAAATAGTGGTGAAAGTTAGATTAGATACTATAGTGATACTGTAATGTGAGGCAAAAAATAAGCTAAACGTACCACACTACACCTTACCGCCTATCCAAACCCACCCTTAGTTCTTAAACAAAACCAGGTTATTTGTTCATATATATATATATATATATATATATATATGGAGGTACCTCTTAATAATATCTAAATTTCTTTTAGACTTAATAGGTACTTAAATTTAGAAAGAATAAGTTAATTTGGTAATTTTTTAAGTACTTAATTAATATCGTTAAAATACATTGATATAGCACTGGCGATCAATAGTATGGTGACTGATGGGCGTCGAAACCACCAAATAAAATAATTCCTGCAATAAAATAACTCTAAACAACAGTAAAGAGTAGTTGGGTCGAATCCATAGGGATTGAATATTATGATCAACTTCCGTGTTTTTCTTGTGAACAGAATTTCGGTCGAGCTGATAATCGTGGCAATAGTCGTGCCCACGACTCCAAACGGACCTGCTAAAAAATAAATAAAATAAATTAGGGGAGTTGGAAATGTCTAGAAATTAAATAATTGAGATAGCAAAAATAAGCAATTAAAGAAACCGAAAATTAAATTAAATTAGAAAATGAATTTGGATTTTGCAAATAGAATTATAAAGCCTTAGCCTTAGACTCGGTGAAGTTGGTTATAGCGGCTAAGAACGTCCTAACCGCTAATTCTTCCTCTCGTAGTTGATTCCGGTACGACCTGCAAACCAACCCTTACCAATTATCTAACTGCGATACTCGCGTTCGCAATTCAAGACTCCAGTAGCCTTGCGTTCTGAAGAACCCAACTCCGATTAACGGCCTCAACCGCCCGGGTCGTTTAAATCCGATCATTATCTCCCTTTACAAAAATCCCACCCGCTAGGACACGCCAATTTATTCGCAATAATCCAAACACAGCACGGTCGACTCGTCTTCCCAACTATAAGCTAAAATGACTCCAACCCAACATGCGCTTTGTGTTAAAATCGAGTTAACTTTAAAGGATGAATTTGTCAATCCCAATATTCCGGAGAGGCGGTGAATACCATTACGAAAGATTTTTAGTGCGGATACATTTCTCACGATTCTTAACCGAAAAGAATACCAGCCTAAAGCTAAGTAAAGATTTAGTGAAGTATGAAATTAGTCATACTTTTGTTGGTTTATGGAAATGATTTTTAAGGAAATGGTGGAAGTTGAAAAGGGAAGGGACTTGGAAAGTAATTAAACAATTTTGCAAAGAAACAAAGAAATAGAATGACAGTATGCTACTCACGCATGAAATTGGAAGGTAAAAAGAATAATTCTATTCAATTCCAAGTGAATTCAAGTGTCTTTTCAAGTGTACCATACCACCTATTTATACATAAACTATATATTAAATTTAGGCTAATCCCACTTACCAACTAATTACATAATTACATGAAAAATATAATATTTTATTTTCTAAATTTGGCTTTTACAAAGTAAAAAAACCTGATCAGCCCTTTAATATCTCCAAATTTCTAATTTGGCCCCTCTTCTATTGTTTATGCTCCAATTGAATCCTTTTCTACTCGTTTTTTGCTTAAAGTATTCGAATTTCGTTCCTGACAAGATTTAAACATAAAATTCATCAATTAGCAAGAATTAATTCAAAAACAAGTTGATTTGAGCACGTAAAATATGCAAAATAAACATGCTATCAGTGACACATAGCATCCTCACATTTTAACATGTGGTAAAAATAAAAATAATTAAAATTAAAAAATATATTTTGTTATACATGGGGAATGAACTTAGACAAATAGTTGTCCAGATTCAGACGAACTAGACAACCATCGGTCCAAGTTCATTTTAGATATATATATATTTAAATTTTTTATAACATATCAAAAAGAATTTTTATACTTGATTGAGTTTTAGCTTAGTTGGTATTGGTAAATGTTACCAATGAAAGAGGACATGGCGTTGAAATGTGTTTATCTTCTTATTTATCAATTTTTATTACAACATATTTATTTTAAAATTTAAAATATATAAAAATTTACACTTACACCGCTAAATTTACACTTTTGAATTCAGCAAGTAAAACCACAACACAATAGGTTTTGCTATCACAATGCACTCATAAAATAAAGTTCTTGATCACTTGAACAAATTAAATGTTATCTCGCTCTATACAATAACTTATACAAGTCTCTCAATTGTATAGAATATTTCGAGACTTACTTACATAAAGAAGATCTATCACGATCCTTACAAAACAACAACAAGATAACCTGAATATAATAAAATAATAATAAACAAGGCAAATATGAACTCTTGGTAGCTAAGAATGCAACGTTCAATCCATTCCAATAACCACGATCCAAGCGATTAGATAAGGGTGATTTGATCCGATCCACTCTTCTAAATATGTATCCTTAAGTGATATGATCTTTAATGATGGGATAAATGCAATCCACATAATCAACATAACCCATAATTTCGATTCAATAAATTGCCAACAATACAAATATGAAAACTGCACACGGTGTCGCAATTATTCAGGGAGTGGGCACTCCCTCAGGCACTCCTTTATACTTCCCATATTTTTCAACAAAAGATATTTAATTTGTCGAGGATATTATATAGAAAAGATCTTTGCTGATTCACTCTATGCTGAAGACTTCTATTGAGTTGAATTCAATGAATTAGAGATTTACATTAGTTGTAATTGAGAGAGCACTTATATGTTTTAGTGAGGAATTTGTTTTTTGTGCAAAATTAGTATAAGCAAGTTGTTCATGTTGTTCAGTTTGTAACTAAATTTTAAAGGGAGAAAGTCTTAGCGAGAGAGTAATCTAGATTTTGTATAAGAGTGAGATTGTAACTTGGTAAGTAAATTAAATTTATATAAAATTTTTGAAAAATATCTTTATATAAAAATTTTAAATTATTTTTATTAATTTAAATATAAAATATTTAATTTTACATTCCGCCCTAAAAAGTACAATTGATTGTGCAAAGAATATTAATTAATTTTTGGTTTTAGGGTTTTTCGAGGTAGTTTACGAATTTAGAGGAAAAGCAATGTAATACTTTACAACAAAGCACACTTTGTCATAAGATTCTCGTTTTAAATGATGCTTTTCTTCACGAATATATATCTATATATATATAATTAATATCATATTATACTTTCATTACAATATTCAGTAAGTAATCCTTGTTCATTGGTGGGAAAAAAAGTAATCCTTGTTCATTGATGAATTTTTTTTAAACTGAAATTAGATTTAAGTTTAAATTTTAAAAAAAAATTAATTATGTCAATCAGTTTAAAATGTGATCTAATTACTAAATATCTTATTTAAATTTAATAATAAAATTTAAATAATTTTGAATGGTAAAATTAACTTTGGAAAATAATTATTAACTTTACGAGGGTGTTTAGTAAACAGAGTTTTGAATTTTTTTAGCTAATTTGGGCACAAATAGAGGATTGTGTAGTCAAATCCTCTAATGTGTTTGTTGAATGGGTGTTTATAAGAGTTTGTTGAGTTAAAACCTCTAACACAAAAAAACGCAGGGATGAGCAACTTTTTTCATAGTTGATTGGGAATGAGATATGTGGAATGATATATCTGACCATGCTTTCTCAAAAATTACTCCCTTTGCTACATGCTCTCAAACCTATTAAGGATGCCAAGATATCAGTAGCATCCATTCTAAAAAATATTCACATAATTAATTTATGTACTCTTAATTTATTTTCAAATTACTTCTGTAAAATGATTTTTTATGCAACTTAAGAAATTTGCAAATAAGAAACTTAATAAATTTGTTTTAATTCCTATAATGGATGTTTTAGTTCATTGGTAATAGTATTTTATTTCAATAATTTCACTCAATAAAAATTAAAGTATTATAAACAAATAAATACATATCAATAAAATGTATCATACCCTTATTTATCAGTTAATAAACAAATAAACAATTAATAGAATCAGTTAATCAAACTAACTACTGTAATCAACAATCAACAAATTACCAAAAAAGAATATTATATTTGAGTTGCTTGTTCCTGACCTAACCTAATCTAAGATTGTGCTTGTTTTTGGTTGCCCAATATTAAATAAATATAGCATCTTCCTCAATTCTTAAAGTCAATCAACATTAACAATTAATTAAATAATTAATAATTTAAAATTGTATCTGACAGATAGACAGGACAGCTAAGTTAATTTGAAATTTTCAAAGCATATCTTATTTGGTAATATGGTCCAAACCAAATATCTTTTGCCTGCATTAGCTCTTGGTGAAGCAAATAAAATATCCTTAATCTTTATTTTATTCTGTTTTTTAACATTTATCTCGTTATAAATTTTTATAATATCTGTTCTTTTTGATACAATATTTATAACTACTTATAGCCTTTCTCCAACCCTTAAATAGGAGAATAATGTGCTTCAACGCGCTCGAGCCCACTTCCTACTACACCGGCAATAATACTGATGTCAATCGAACTAAAACTCAATCAACATATTTATTTTATTTTTGCATTTTATTTCGTGAATTATATAGCGAGTTTTCTCATTTCATAATTCACACTAATTCTTAATTCCATATTATTATTTTAAACTTTACTTTGAAATGTTAAATCTTACAATTAAATTTTGCGATTAAAATTAATCATTATAAAGTACGTCTAGATTGATAACTGGAATAATATTTGTACAATACTTGCACATAATAAAACTTAAATTAAAATAAAATCTGAATTAAAATCTACAGGTACATTATATTTACAAATGGTGGATTCAAACTTACGATTTCAAAATTATCAAAATCTCAATCTTATCCTTAAACTAAAGCCTCGTTGACACCACTTTTAATAAATAAAATGTTAAAATATGCTTTAGGTCCTTATATTCTTTAGACATTTGGAATTTAGTCTATTTACTTTTTTAAAATTTTAAAATTCTTTTGTTAAACTCACTAATGTGACACTTTAACATAAATAAATAAAAATGTTATAATGAACTTGCATTTAATAAAAGAATTTTAATGATGTTAATACTTGAAATTGCATTTTAAAATTCTAAAATAGAGGGACTGAATTTCTTAAAGGAAAAATAGATGGATTAAATTTCAAATGTATAATGACTACAAGGACTTAAATCATAGTTTAACCAAAATAAAACCAAAAGCATGTAGTTAAAAAAACATAGTGAAACCTTGAAAAATGTCAAGTGAAGCAGAAAGGAGACATAAATAAAGTATGATTCAAATTTGAATGATTTTCTAAGATGATTAATTAAATAAATGTGTGGACATCAATTTTGTTGCACTTTATTGTGTTGGGTGAATGTGGGTCATGCTTTCATCTTTGCCAAATTTCAATGGGAAACAATAAGAAACAAAACTTTGGGGGAGTGGGGGAAGTTTATTGGACCAATGCAATTTGTCAAGTAGAGTGCAACTTGACATGGAATAGCATGTGAATCGAGTTTGAGGTCTTATTATCCTTTTCAAATACCATATTCAATTTATTTATTAAATCTGTATTATTTGAATCGAAAATTGATCGATATATCAATTTAAATAAAGAGATTAAACTGATCCTTAAACGAATCGTTCGAAATTTATAAAAGGATGCACATGTTTCAACATACTTGAATCAACCGAATTAAAACTCAGTCGAAGTTTTTTCAAAAATAAGCTCTAGTTAATTAATTTGTGATTAAATTGATAAATATATGCCATAAAGGGTATAAACGTATTTTTTTAAGATACAATTGCATACGCAATTATAATTAACATATTCATATAATTAGAATCAATAAATTACTTCAGAACTCATACATGATAGACTTAAACCAGAATAAACTTTAAATTAATAACTTACCCATAATATTTATGTGTAACGAGACTTGAGTCTAAGATTTCAAAAATCATCCGACCTTAACATTACTATTAAATCAAAAGTTCATTGGATTAGAGAGCACAAATATTTAATATCAAAGAGAAAACACTAAGGGTTTATTTGGATGACACAGAGTAGTTGAATGATTGTAATTACAAAAAATTATAATTCCCTTGACGTGTTTAGCTGACAGAGTGTAATTACATTGTAATTCCCTATAATTACGTAGTTCTATAATTCATATTTTTAAAAAAATATTAATTACTATAAAAATTATTATCACGATAAAAAAATTCTAAATAAGTAACAAAAATTAATTTCAAACCATTGTATGTATTATGTTAGTCCAGAAGAGTAGTTGATAATACGTTTACTAATAAAAATAACAACAACAAAAATATCATATGCAATTTTATCTAATTGTTCTAGTGTTCCATATTTATTGGGTTGTTTCCTTCTTAATATCTAAATCTATATCATTAAGATTATCGAGATCTCTTCCTTTCATGTACTTTTCGAAGTATGGTTCATCCCAAACCCACCTTATGGATGAAGCTATGAAGTATGTAACATGCTAGTACGATCCAATTTTTTTTATACTATACTAGGGTGACGTTGTTAATATGAGAAATATTTTTTAAAAAACAACAAATATTCTCTCAACCACATTTTGAAACCTTAAATGTCTCAAATTAAAGAGTTTGCAAGTCATCTTCGGTGCTTGCATGTTTAACTCTATTTTCTCAAATGGTATCATACCCCACGATATGGTGTAAAAAAACCTTTTGTATTTGCATAATTAACATCTACCATATAATATTGAATTCACCGTGCAAATAGCCTATAGCTTTAATCATAAAAACTAATATAAATTTAATTCTTTTGTATTGCACAATGATCACCGTGCAAATAGTCTATAGCCACTATAATATAAACTTTTATGAATAAATATATTATTTTTATAATATATAGTATGGGCACATAAATATATTATGTCCATACTATTGGCCATAACTTTTTATAAATAAATATATTATAATACTTTTATAACATATATATATTTTTATAATAAGCTTTTTCATCATAACTTTAAAAAAATTTAAATAATATATTTTTTTGTTATAACTTTATAAAATATACATAAATTAATTTTATAATATAAGTTTTTAGAATTTATAATATAATAGTTCTTTGGTAATAATCATCCCAAACATTTATACATGTTCATGTTTATAATATAAAAATTTATAACTTAAATTTGTATAAAAATAATAATTTTTAAAAATTAAATTTGGATGTAATTACCTACATAACTACTGTAATTCTAATTCCCTAAGAATTGGAAAGTGTAATTGGGGTGCTATAATTACATTCAATTCAGTAGAACCCCACAAATTACAATGGCTACCCAAATATGTCATCATTGTGTAATTACAACCAATTACACTCAAATCAAATTATATTATTTTAAGGGTATTTCTGTAATCTCTTATAGATGAATATACATAACAGAGTTTAAATTAAAGAGAAAATATTTGATACACTGCTAGTGGGATTTAAAAATACCACAAGTTGGGTTGTGGTGACGACAAGTGTATATAGAGTATAATAAAGAATTTAAAAATAAATATATTAAAAATGACACGTGACAAATATATAACTCAGTTTGTGGAGTTAAAAAATTGCATCGTAAGTATACCAGATACTCACATTTCAATTCAGAGCTTTATAGTTTTCAACATTTGTAATTTACCATTCAACTAAAATCTCATTTGTTTGAGAATTATATAAGTTTTTATAAATATGTTTATTACATAATTTTGTTTTTCACCTAAATTATGCGTCTTTCATAATCTAGTTTACATAAAATATCCTTAACCTTTTTTACTATTAAAATTTATGGAAAAAATATATTTTTAGTAAAATAAGTTTTTTTTTAAAAAAATAAGAATATAAAATTTGTAATTGAGTATTATTTATTTTATAAATTTTGAAAAACCCTTATTTTATTATTATTATGATGATGGGCTTCACTTGAGTCACAACACCAAAGGGCATATCTTGTTTTTATTTTTTAAAAATAATTTTATATAAAATCAATAAAATTTCAATCATGATTAATTTGTGGAAACTCTTTTGAAAAAAAGCCATGTGTAGAGGAAGTGAAATTCACTAATATTGAAAAACGAATGATACAAGATGAGTTTCGACTATATATATTTAAGGGTTGAAAAATTATGTTCTAATCAAAGTCAAATAAAAAAATATAATTCTATACGGACTCAACTTATGCAGGATTTTGACTATAAAATCTCTAATAATAATTGTTATCAACTCATTATTATTATTATTAAGAAAAAGGACATCATGTTATTAAATCTTAGACGTGTACAACATTAAATAGGAACTTTCCTTTGTCCCTCTCACATATTTTCTTTTGACCATTTCTATTGGAAATTTATTGTTATGTAATACGTAGTACCATTGACTTAAATTCAACTTCACCTTCTAACACTTGATTAATTAGGAAAAAATCATATCAAAACATATCTTAAATAATTTTTTAATTTTTTTTATACAACACTAGATTCAAATTTAACACTATCAATCGATTGAGTATCAATTCAGTTGATATCGGTATTGTTATCAGCGCAAGAAGTCGTGGGTTCAAGTGCGTTGAAACGTATTATCCTCTTATTTAAGAATTGAAAGGAGCTATGAATAGTTCTAAATATTATATTAAAAAAGAGAATATATAATAAAAACTTATATATATATATATATATATATTTATAATTATATCAATAATTACCATTAAAATTAATCAATACGAAGACTTATTGTGAATGCTTAAAATCCTAAAAGTTTAATAATGCGATTTCAGCCTGACCCTTTGCTTTAATTGAAAAAAAAATAAAAATAAAGTTTGAATGTTTCCATCTGTGAAATTATATTTTAAACAAGACATTAAAATATACTTACTTTTAAAATGTAATTAATTATATGTTACATAAAAAATAAAAAAAAAATTAGCATACACTATTAATTATGATTTTACGATGTTAAAATGATAAAAATTTAGATTAAATTGCGAGTAAAACGAAACATTGAAGTATTAACAATATTATTAATACTAAAAATTCTATCACACGCGTACGCGTGTGAAAACTATGTACTTAGAATACATGTGTTAGTTTAATAATAACATACAACAAATAATGAAACGTATGACTTAAAATTAATAAATAAAAACACATGAAATATTTATGATATTAAAATGAAAAAAATAATTAAATTGTGAGTAAAATGACATTTAAATACGCAAATACATCATATTAAGAAATCTAAGCGCACTACAATTATTTTTCATGGTGTTGTCATTAATCTTGAGTTAGTGTCGAGTTGACTTATGGCACTAACTCAATCAACAATATTATCAATATAGAAATTTTATCACATGCATATGCATGTGAAAACTACGTATTTGGGATACGGGAGTGTGTTTAAAAATAACATGCAATAAATAATAAAACATGTGGTTTGAAACTAATTAATAATAAAGACACGTGCAAAATGTACGATGTTAAAATGAAAAAAATAGATTAAACTGTGCGTAAAATAAAATTTAAAGACTTAAATATTTCAGATTAAGAATATTAAATGCATTACAATTGTTTATCATGGTGTCATTATCAATCTTAAGTTGATGCCGAGTTAACTTGTGACACCAACTCAATCAATAATATTATCGAATATATATACAATTGATGGAGGTAATAAAATATGCATAATATAATTAAAATATAAATATTATATTAAAATTTAAAATGAACCTATGGTTTAGTGATAAAGCTAATGTTTTATTGACGTATATAGCACATGCTCAAATGTAACCACATTGCAAATTTTTATTGGTTTTTTAAAAAATAAAAGATTAAAATTCATTTGAATAATATCTTATTTTAATTATAGAAAGACATTTTTTGTAATTTTCCTAATTGAGTTGGTGCCCAGTTGACTCGTAACATCAATTTAGTTCGAGGCTTAAGGTAATAAAATGTGTATAATAAAATTAATATGTAAAAAATATTTTAAGATTTCAAACCTTGGAAGTAACATTGTTGAAGGAACAGTCACGAATCCCGAACATGAACCGTAAAACAGACATAAAAGGCAGAGAAGTAACAAAAATAATTGTAGTTTAAGTAAAAAAAAAAGAATACTTAAGTAAAGAAAGAGTAAAATTTGAGGGGTACTAAGCGAAAATTAAAATCCAATTATCTAGTCAATGGTGTAAACGCTTTGAAGTTTCCAGCCTTAGTTGCAGGGTCTTATGGCGTGCTAAATCAGAAGCCAAAAACAAAAAGCATCCCTCAGATTCTTTTAAAAAATTTTCCATTTTGACCTTCCATCTCTACATCTCTAATCTCTATCCCTCTCTTTCTCTCTGGTAAGTTAAGTTTCTCTTTGTTTTTTGATCTCTGTTTGTGTGTGTGTTGCTTTTCATATAAGGCGATGTTTGGAGAGAAAGATCTCTCAAGTAATCTCCCTTGTGTAGGAGATGAAAGCTCTCAAAGCAAGCTTTCACGTTTGTTTCAAAACAAGGAGAGTTCAGTTGAGAAAGTGAGTTTTGTACAGAAGGGTATTGATTTTCTTAGAGAATCAAAGGTGGGTCTTGATGGAGGTTACCCTTTACCAAGATCTTCCAAGCCTGGGATTTCTGGCTCCCAAGAACTCACTCTTAGCTACCTCTGTGAGAACCCTAAACTGGGCTTTTGTTCTGAGAAGACCCAAACCCTGTTGGAAAAAGTTACTAGCTACAAAGGGAAAGAAGTTGTTGATTCTGAGAACACACATCAAGATGAGAAATGGGTTGAAAGAGATTTCCTGAATTTGAGTGAAAGTAAAGGGATTTCTTCCAAAAGAGATGTAGAGGATGATTTTCAAGAAAGAGAGACTAGTCATAGGGAGAAAAAGCCAAAGCTTGAGACTTTGAATCTATCTCTAGCTTTACCCGATGTCTCTCTCTCTTTAACTGCATCGAATGCTTTGCAAAATGGTGATCCTTCGCAACATCGGTCTAGGCCTAGTAGGAGTGTACAGTCCTTGGCACCATCAACCAATAACACGCAAACCACTTGTTCTAATGATTTCACTGCTGCTTCATTGTCATACTCTTATTCTGTGCCGTATTCACACAATCCTAGCTGCTCCTTAACACGGAATTCTACTGAGAATTATGAGTATTCTGTGGGGAAAGATGATCAAATTTGGTGTGGTGGTGAAGGTACTAATGGATCCGTGCATAGTCGTTTTAGGCCAATTGGTGATGGAGTTGCTTTGGCCGGTGCTGGTGCTGGGTTTTCCATGATGCAGGTTAACCGTCATGTGAATAAAGATTCGTGCAATAGTCTTCATAGGACTTCTAGTTCAGATAATCATTCATTTTTCCCATCTGAATTGCTTGCTAAGCCTCGCATAGATAATCATTCAGGGGATTCAAGGAGAAAGGATTCAGAGAATTGGAGAGTTTTGGAGAGTATGGATGGAGGGAGATCCAGGAAGATTTCTAGACCGGAAAAAATTCTTCTTGAGATTGTGTCTGAGTCGATTCCTGCCATGGCTCAAATAATGCAGGAGCTGCCTGAAGAAACACTCGAATCGACCAAAGAATACTTGAGGAATCTTATTGGAACCCCAGAGAGGAAGGAAGAATTAGTTGGACTTCAAAGTCGACTTGAGAGGAGATCTGATCTTAGCAAGGAGACTCTCTCAAAGTGCCATAAGGATCAGCTAGCAATCTTAGTTGCAGTGAAAATGGGCCTGAAAAGCTTCTTGTCCGGGAAAGTAGGACTTCCCGTGACCGAGCTGCTGGAGATTTTCTTGTTTATGAGATGTAGGAATCTGACTTGCAAGAGTGTACTACCTGTTGATGACTGTGATTGCAAGATATGCTCAGGAAATAAAGGGTTTTGCAGTTCTTGTATGTGTCCTATTTGCTTGAATTTCGATTGTGCTAACAATACTTGCAGTTGGGTTGGTTGCGATGTTTGTTCCCATTGGTGCCATGCTGCCTGTGGCATTCAGAGGAATCTTATAAAACCAGGACCCAGCATAAAGGGACCATCTGGGGCTATGCAATTCCATTGTATTGGCTGTGGCCATGCTTCAGAAATGTTTGGGTTTGTTAAGGATGTGTTTTTATACTGTGCTAAGAACTGGGTTCTTGAGACATTGACAAAGGAGCTAGACTGCGTGCGAAAGATTTTCCGGGGCAGTGATGATTCGAAGGACAAGGAACTATACGTCAAAGCTGATGAGCTTTGCAACAGGCTCCAAAACAAAATGATGTCTGCTTCAGATGCTTGCAGCATCATTATCCAGTTCTTCAACTGTATGTATCTTTTGTTCTGTCTATATTTTCTGTGCAAACTAATTCCACGAATACGGATATAGTTCATCACGAATTCATTATAACTAGTCAAACCTGATAGTTCAGTGCTTTTGATGATTGAGAAAACTGATCAGCAAAACAAAGTTCTTATGCTACAAGAAGGATGCCTGTCTTTTGTTGTTTAAATTTTATCTTTGATTTGGCTGCCTGCAACTCAGATTTGCACTTTGCTCTTTGATTAGGACCATTCATGAATTAGTTGAATAAGCATAGTCTTGTTTATGGTTTACCGGTTCCTTTGAACTTAATTCTTTTGTTCTATAAACATCCATCTTAGTAGGCATCCGTGTTGTAGTTTTCCGTCACGGAGTTAGTTATATTGCTGATAAGTCCAGTGATTAATTTTCATGCATCACTCATTTTATGATATTCAAGTCCCAACTAATTATACTTCTTTTTCTTTTTGGCCCGCACAAATAGACTCTGATGGTTTGTCAGACTTTCCTACCTCCGGTGCATGTTCCAAAGAGTTAACAACAACTCAAGTTGACCTTCGAAAAGATGAATCATCCGTGACACCGGGCGCTTCTCTTCCTCAGAAGCTCGTGTTTTACAGCACAAGCTCGGCAAGTGGGCATGATTTACTTCCGAACGAACACCGTCGGAAGGACCTCAAAGCTTCTCTCATGAATGACCTAAAGAGTGAAGATGAATACCGATTTGGAAGGTCATCAAACAATGATGGATTTGACAGCTTAGAAAGCATGGTAAGAATTAAGGAAGCAGAAGCAATATTGTTCCAAAGCAAGGCCGATGAAGCACGGAGAGAAGTGGAGAGTTACATGAGGATGATCCGGGCCAAGTCCGAAAAGTTGGAAGAGGAATATGCCGAGAAGCTATCCCGACTTTGCTTACAGGAGACGGAGGAAAGGCGAAGGAATAAAATGGAAGAACTTAAGGTTTTGGAACATTCACAGTGTGATTACTACAAAATGAAACTAAGAATGCAAGCAGAGATTGCCAGTTTGTTGGAGAGAATGGAAGCTACAAAGCAGCAATGGGTTTAACTCTTTTCTTTTTTGTTTTTTGTTTTTTTTTTCCTTAATTTATTGGTTAACAATTAATTAATGTAAAACGTGTGGTTTGTTCCAAGTTTTTAACCTTATGGATTCTACTTGTTCCCCAAATGAGAAATGAATGATTGTACTGAGTTGTGAAAAATTCTTTTGAATGGTAAACCTTCATAGCCATTGAAAATTGAGACTTGAAGGGGTATCAAAATTGTAATGCTTGTTGCTATCGCAATATAGAATAATCACGTTTGTGCTGTGCATGCCAATCTGCTCTCTATGCATATACTATATAATATTTCCAAAGCACCAAGAAAAAAAAAAGTGATTGGTTCCCTAGAAAATGTGTTGTATGGATTGGAGAATAAAGGTGAAAGGCGGCATCAACGGGTGACGCCCACAAATTACGAGACTTTGGGACCATTGAAATTTTGAATTGAAAATAATTAAAGATCACCATTTTCTTTTCTGGTTTGTAAAACTGGTTTTCCTGTCTGGACTTTCACTTTGAAATTTGAGCTCAATGGACCCTACTGCACCCACTTGTGGAGCCACCCATTAAAACCCGTGAACCTAGACATCATAATTTACATATATATTTTTTTCCTTTAATATATTTGATGGGGACTACTCCCACTGGGTTTTTGCTAACCAGTGCTTGTATAACTTTAATGCTCCAAAATCATCAATTATTGCATTTAGCATAGATGATCATTTAGACAGGGAGAAAGTAAATTCTTGGGGGAAGGAGGGTTTGATATTCTTTTTGAGAGAGAAGAGAGGGCTGGGAGGGTGGTGTTTGGCTGTAATCATTGAGCAGCAACTGGCAATTTTGCTTTGACTCTTCCACTGTAGGAAAATTCCAAGCTGTATGCAAAGCCCATACTGCTATACCCTTCAACAACCGTCTATGCATTTGAGCGGCAGAGGGTAGTCTTTCCTGCGACGGAACTGGTTGGCAAATAAAACAAAGCACATGCCCTCTATTGCAATGTGAATCATGGATGCTCGCCATTCTTCCCTGGCATTGCAGTCGGTGAACAATCCATTTGAATACATGTGAATATGGTGGACTAAATTTAAAAAAGGAAAAAGAAAAGAGAAGAGTTTGATGTTTGTAATGGAAGAATGGCAAGCTCCAGTCAGAGAAAGAAATATGTGATAACAGCAATGCTAGATCATCATTCAGCGATGTGCACAAACAAATGCTGTTTATCTATATTGTATTTGCAGGGTAAATTTAACAGAGCATTTCAATCAGATTTCTAAGGGGGAGAATTGATGGAAGCAGAATGGTGCAGTGACAGGAAGCAAGGAGCAAGGAGCAAGGAAAGAAGAAGAATGGTGGAAACAGGGAGTAGCATGGAGGGTTATCAGGGAAACGGGGAGTAGCATGGAAACAGGGAGTTGATTTCTTGATGTGTAATTTGATCATCATGATTTTAACTCTTAAAATGCGCTCGAATGTTTGACTAAGTGGTTAAAGGTTATTCATCTATAAAATTATATTTTTATTATCGTAAAAATATATAATTTAATTATAATTTTAAAAAAATTTCAAGCTCCACCACTGATAACATACAAAACCATTTTTATAATTCAAGTCCGGTATTTATTAAATTTAATATTAAAAATTTATTACTTAATGTTTTATTTTACAAAACAATATCGTTTATAAATGATTAAAAATGTTCATGAGTCAAGTGAGCTAAATTTATAAACGGTATTAATATTTTTCATACTTACCCAAATTTAACTTAATTCGAAATATAGACATTAAATTTTAACAAAGTCCGCCTATATTTCTAATAGTTAACCCGAACTCATTTTCAAATCGCTTATATTATTATTATTTTTAAAAATTATAAAAAATGATATTATTTTTAATTATATTATCAAGAGAGATGTGAAAGTTTCATTTGACTAACCGAGTAGATAGCAAACAGTGAAGAAGTTTCATTAGAATTTACTTGTTCAGGGGTGAAGGTAGAAAATTTGTTTAGGGGGCCGAAATTAAATTTTAATTTTTACAATAGTAAAAATATAATTTTACCATTTGAATAGTCTATATCTTTATAGTTTTTAAAGGATTAAATCAAATTTTTATTATTTTTAGGAAGGGCCAAAACGCAATTTTACATTTATTAATTTAAAAGGCCTAAATGAAAACTTTTTCATTGTACCTGTTCCATTATTTTCCATGTCTGACATTTCTTGCTGCTAGAAAGCAATTAAATTATTTTTGAATTAATTGAAGTTGAAATTAAAAATTAAATTAAGTAGTATTTATAGACTTTAACATGGTAAAGTCGTCATAATTAATACTATTTTAAAAAGAAAAAACTGATTATTAAATTGAATAAATTATATGATCATTGATTTATAGATTCGATAACATATACAATTGTACTCAATACGTAAATAAATTCAGTTAACTCATTTGAAGTGGGATATGTGACACGCAATGGGCAGCATATTGAATCCAAGAACTTAGTGTGACTTAATGCGTGCCGCCCACTTTAGAGACTCCCGGTGGGAATTGATATTTTCTATTAAAATATTATTATTTTGTGTCTTCTTATTTAAGTAGAACTCTTATGAATTTTCCCTTTTAAGTTAAAATATAATTATCATTGAGCATAGCTATTTAGTCAGAAAATAGTGAGATTTATTTTTCCCAAATAAATTCTATTTTCGTGATAATTCGAGTTAAGCTTCTTGACCATAGAGAGAATTAACCTTTCCCACCGGAAAGTTAAAAGTCTTTATTGTGTGACCAAGTTGTTAATTAGAGTCCATTCTCTAAGCAAATCGAAAGTTCAAGAATAACAGAGAAAATCGTGTTGGGTGAATCGACTTTAAAATCGTTAAATTGAAAATCCATGTACTAATTTGATAAAATTTATTGTTATAATAATACAAAAACTTAAAAAACAAACTCGTTTTTTAAACCGATTTTTCTAATACTTCTAGCATAATTCTATTGAACACTTGATGGACTAAAGATTTTCAACACAAACAAAACCAAAATCAGTTAAAAAAATCAACCAGGATCATTCATGGAAAGAAAAAAAAAGGAGCAAAGAGCCTAAAACCAATCATAAACCCAATCATGCGGATCCACATTAAGCAAACTAAAGGAAAGGACAACCTTGCCATCGGCTCCCACAAGCATAAACTCATTTTGAATCAACCCTTCCTCTCTCCTTCCTTTAATGAGCACCTTGACAAACACCTCCGCAACCTTCACCTCACTGAAGAATAAGGGAGTCTAAAATTGAAGCTATGCCAGAGAGGTGGAGACGGGCCAAGGAGGAAGGAGAAGGTAAGAAAGAGGGGCTTCAATCCGTGCTTGGCATTATGCATCAATTTTAGGTCGAATTCGGGTTCAAGTTAATGTTGTTGTGGAACTTTAATTTGAATATTTTACTAATTTGATTTTGAGAAACACTAAGAAAGCATGTAATGATTTAACTTTTTTTTTTTTTAATTTTGTTCTGTTTTTAATTTGTTATTGAACTCTATTGAATGAAAATCTTTTTTATTTTTCATACATATTAGTTCATTAACAACATTTTCGAGATTTTATTTTCCTACAAATTTTATATAAATTTTCTAAATAACTTTGAGGGTTTTTTTTTAATACTTTTTATATAGAATCATAGTCAAATTAACATAAAACATAAAAGTTGAGGATTAAAATTGTTATTATATCAACTAAAACGTTGGGTGATCAAAAAATTTATTTTCGTACTTTAATGATTAAATTGTAACTTTTTTTAATTAAATGACTAAAATGAAAACTTATTCCTATTTTAATGAATTGTGATGTAGTGAATACTTTCTTTCTTTCTTGCTTTCTTTTCCTAAAATTCTTTATTCAAATTGCTTTCCATTTTTTTTCAAAAGAAAAAAAAGATAGATTCCTTGTTCTCTCTTTTGAATTTAAACTCGGTGGTAAAATCGCTCATGTTACTGGTTTACCGGTTAAATTAATAAATTATTAAAAATTTTAAAAGGAATAAATAATAAATTAAAAGATTCGGTTCAATCAGTTCGTACCAATTCTCGAGTTAATCGGTTCAAAGTTCCTTTTTGAACTAATACCTTGATCAATTCCTGATCCGATCGATCGATCTATTCGGTTCAAACAACATGGATGACACGGAGTAAATTATTGACATTGAATCCAAGTAAATCAAAATATTACCTGTAAAAATATCATAGAAGCTCCTGGATTAAGAGTTAGATTGCATTTGGTCCTCTTTATTTAAAAAATTGACAAATTAGTCATTGTACATTAAATCACAGAGCATACTAGTCCTTTCATTTAAAACTCCATCCATTTTTACCTTTATCTGACGACGTGATTGAAATAGCAAGTAGGTTGTCCTTTTAAGTGGTTTTCAAATAATTATTCAAAATTTTATTTATTTTTAAGATTTGCATTGAATTAATGATCAGTTTGCTCTTTTTTTGTGTGAATTACAACAAGACAAAGTCCGAACAACAAACGTGACTAGTGCGACTCGAATCCAAGCTACACCTGGGGCCATGAACACCCTGACCATCAAGCCATTATATGGGGTTCAATCAGTTTGCTCTTTGATGTAACATATAATGGCTAATTTATTCTATTTTTTTAATAGAGAAAGTAAAATACAATCTAACATTTAATGCATACGCCTCAACAGTACTATTATCAAATACTAACATTTTAAAAAATAGACTTTTAAATTAAGATAACTAACAACCATTTTGGGTTGATAAATTAAAATGGAATTATAAACATGAATTACAACATCAATCCAATGTAAAATTCACCCCCAAAAAAAACAAAAAGTAAAAATCACACACATGATTGAAAAGAAGGAAAGAAAAAAGGGGGATGATTAATTAAAACAGTAATTGATCAAACATAACGGGCAAGAGCAACACTGAGATCAACAAATATGCCGAAAAAGAGGATAGATAGTCCCAAGAAATTGACCAAACGAGCTTCACGGTTACTGCGCAGTCCAATGAAGGTAGCTTTCTCCAACAACCCAGTGACAGCCGCCGCTATCGACATGTATAGCAATGTCCGGCCACCGCATATGTGCCATGGAAGCAGGCTTTGTCTTGTAAAGTCTGGTTGAGGGAACATAAATGTAATCAACCCTGCTAACCACTGCACCAGCCCCCACAATAATCAAATTTATGTAACAACAATTTATATAATTCCCAAAAAGTTTAGGATAACATTAAAGTTCGAAATTTACCTGCAACACAAACAAAGAAATGGCGGCGATACCGATCCATGAATGCAAACTGTAAACGTCTTCAATGTTGGTCATATCGTGGTACTTGAAAACAGCACAAAGTCCCACCACTGCAAGCACAAATGCCAGAAGCTGAAGTATCATATGGACTACCTTCTGCACCATGTGTGTCGCTTGTACTGTCTTGTACACCATCATTGCTGCATTTTTTTTTTTTAACATGATCAGAAAAAAAATGATTCAAAAGTTGATTTTTTTTTTCCATGATCAGTTTTGCCAATTACCTTCACCAGACAGAAATATGAATCCGCAAAACATAAGAAACGGGTGAACCTACATGCATGAGAAACAATGAAATCATCTCTTTCATAATTACAACATGTAAATATTTGGGTTGGTTTTACTTACATTGAAAACACGAACAGCATTGTAAGAATCATATTCGATACCTCCACGATAATGCAGCAACCAAACGAGCATGAGGGCGAAAGCCAAAATCCCAAAGACGTGAGCAAATATTGTTAGACGAGAAGCTGAACGTTTATATGGGGAGACAGCTACGTGGTGGTGGGTGGAATGCATGGTGATTAAAACTCAGGGAGTGGGATTGATGACATGAAAGAACAAAGGATGAAGGCTTAAATATATAATTATGTAATTGATTCTGCTAAACTGGCAGGGTTTCTTAGAGGAAAACTTTTTCAAAAATCTACACCTTTGGGATTGCTTATTGCAGGGTTTTGGCACTTTGGATGTAGGAAAACTTTGAGCTTGGGCAAAGCATCATCCGTATTAGTGAATTAGTTGCAAAAATTACTAATTTTATTACAGCAAAAAGAATAAAAGGAAAGGGAGTTGTGTAGGCTATAGTTAATTTTATTAATTTTAGTTTATATACTTTTCGAATTGATGAAGTTTAATTTATATATTTGAATTTTGAAATTTTAATCCCGACTCAAATAGTAGCAGTTAGATATTTTGGGTTAACTTCAATTTCTAATCATGTACTGTATATATAATTATAGATTTAGTTCATATTCTCCAATTGAATCATTCTAAGTAATGGTGGAGCCTGTAATTTTTTTTAGGGGGCAAAATTAAATTATATATATTTACGATAGTAAAAATGTAATTTTATCATTTTAATAGCCTATATCTTTATAATTTTTAAAGGGTTAAATCAAAATTTTATCATTTTGGGGGTCAAAGTGTAATTTTACTATTACTAATTTAAAATTTTGTAAATTATAAAGGGTCTAAATTAAAATTTTACCATTTTAAGAGGGACCATGGCCCCTCTAGGTCTCCACTACGCTTCACCACTGGTTCTAAGTCACTATACTTTTCAAATTTTGAAATTTCAATTTTAATATAAATGACAATCGTTAATCCAATTTTTAATGAATAATATGTAAAAATAATAATATTTTTTTGCCGAGAACTAACATTTAAATTTTAAAAAATAAAAAGTCTAAAAATAACTAAATTAAAATATAAATATTAAGTCCACAATTTTTATAAATTATAGAAATTAATAGTAAAATTTAATCTAACTCAAATTCATACAAGTGTTTGGCAGCTGCGCCCTCACTTTAGACGTGCCCTACAAATCTAATAGAACACATGGAAACTTAATAAAAAAGAGAAAACCCTATGTATTTAAGATACAAAAATGTTGATTGGGTCTTAGTCTAATTGGTACGAGTATTGTTCTCAATGCAAGAGGATGTGGGTTTGAGTGCACTAAAACAGATTATTCTCCTATTTATGGGTTAGGGTAGAACTATGGATAATTTCAAGCATTTTCTCAAAAAGAACAGATATAATTAGGAACCTGTAATAAAATTGTTAAAAAATTACAAAAATCATTTTAATGATAATTTTTTTTTTTTTGCAAATCTACTATAAAAAATGAATGAAAGCCATAAATGCTAAGATTAGTCAAAGATAAAATTTCTCTTTTTCTAATTTTAAATATTTAATTTTCAAAAATATTGGTGCAATTATGCAAATGCTTAATGGTTATTTAACCATTACCAATTGATGTGTTAGTGGAGCATGATGATTAAACCACTTAGCCTTTAATTTATAATTCTAACATATAATAACCTTAAATAAGTCAACTAAGCATGATTAATTAACTTAATTAAAAATGCTAATTATAGTATAAATAATAAGAAGTGGGAGAGAGAGAGAGAGAGAGAGAGAGAGAGAGAGAGAGAGAAAGTCTTCCTCTTCCCTTTGTGCCGTCCAAAGATTGAAGGAAAAGGAGGAAAAACTTGTTTTTCCATGGTTTTTACCATCCAAAATTGATAAGTTAAAAATCTTTTTTCTTCATTGATTTTTAAGAACTTATGAACATCTCAACTTAACGTGTATTACCCATTAATTAGATTTTCAAATTATTAAGTTGAATACAAGTTATCAATAATGATAGTTGATGAAATTGATGAGATTAATTTTGATGAGAAATTGAAGTATGAGTTTTGAGCATGTTAGGACTAAGTTGAAAAGTAGAGAAAAGGGTTGGAAATTATTAGAAATTTAACTGGGCTTTATAGATAATTTTATGATATTAGGGACTAAAGTACCTAATTGAATAAAGTAAAAACTTTTAGGGAATTATGCTATAGATTAAAAGTACAAGGTCCCTAATGAAAATATATGAAATCAGATTTTGATCCGATGTTAAATAACAAAAGATATGAGTTTTTCAGATATAGGAACTAAAATGAATAAAATGCAAACTATGTTTGATTATATGTTTTCATGTGATTGGGTGAAAACTAAAATCGTTTCTATACTTGAATTATCATACGTAGTTAAAAACGACGTCAGGCCATCTCGAGAGAAAGGGAAAGCGAGACCTGTAGACGAGTAGCTAACACAATTTGTGCTTCCATGATTTGAATTCAATACATATACATATATTTATATGACTTGTATCAAACTATCTTGATTGAGGTATTGTCCCTACTTATCTTATGAATTTGGTAAGTACTTCATGGTTGGTAACTTGTGAAAGATATGGTGATATGTATATGATGATATGAAATGATATGAATTGGATTGGATTAAGCATGATATAAATTGGTATTATATGAAACTACGATATGTGATCATGAATATATATGTGTTTGGAACATTGGTTACCCTATTAATTGTCTCAGGTAGAGTTGGGTATAATTGGCATGTCATAGTATTAGTGTACGAGATTATACTTTGGTTTATACTAGTGAGGCACAAAGCGCAAATTATACTTCAGATTTTCCGATGAGGAGCGGAGAGCAAATTATACTTCGGACGTACCAATGCATTGGGTGCCAGATATATAGGTGTGATGGTTGGATGATCTATGTGTCCGTCTTGAGTCTGTGTCCAGTTAGTAAGGATAATAAAACATATACCTTGCCATATGACATATGATATGAAAATTTAATAGCAAATGGTGTATCTTGTATATAAATATCTAAGTGATAAAAGATGACATGTGAAAGATCATGCGAACCGGTTAAAACGAGCACTGAAGGCCGATATGGATATAAAATGAATCAATGGATTCAAGATGGAAATGAGAAAATGAAATGAACTTTGTGACATGTTATGATACATATGAAATGTGATATGATGATAAATGAGATTTTATATTCATATATTACATGCCTAATGAAATGTGGAATGAGATTTATGCACACGAGACATGAAATGCAAACTTCATACTAGTTGATAATTAGATCATAAACTAGTTGTCTCTATTATCTTGTTTCTATTTGGATTATTGATTCAAATCATGTTAGCACCATTGAACCCTATTGCTCAACGTACGATTTGTTATTTCTGTGCGCAAGTATCATGATTCTAAAGTTTCAAAGTGATTGGCAACATGTAGATTCAACCCTCCTGACTCAGCAAGTTGTATTGTTTTATTATGTTAATGGTATGTGGCATGCACCTAAGGTTTTGAGTTAGATTTTAGGTTGAATTTGTCATTTGGTACATATGATGGACAAGGTTTACATTTTGAGCATAACCATATGTGTTTGATGACAAATATGTATGAACATGTAGTAAATTAATGTTTATTTGCCCAATAGGCCATGTTATACTTATGATTGAATTGTTTCTTGCTTTCCAAGTAAATGAATGCATTACGTTCCTGATATCATATATTGATAGGTGTTTGATATGTCAAAGGATTGTAGTTTGGTACTTAAACTAATGCCTAAATTGCAGATTGGTGAAGAATGATACAAAATTTAGGGGAATCTGCCCTCAAGGTCGCAACACTCCCCTATTGGTGTCATGACATCAAGCTTTGTTTCCATAGTCACGATGCCGAATTCCCTTGTCCTCAAGGTTGCAACGTTCCCTTGCTAAAGTCGCGACGTCAACTTTCTATCTTCAAGGTTACGACTCACCTCTATTGAAGTTGTGACGTCATGCTTCTACTCTCAGTGCCACGACATGCCTTCTCATGATCGCGACATTACCTTTGTATTTTGAAAATTTTACGTTTTAGTCCTTTGTTTATCATCGGTGTTTAAAAAGAGTTTTTGAAAGCTCATTTATAACCCGAAATTGATTAAATAATGTATTTAATTAAGTTTTGGAACCAAATGACTTGTATGACTTGTTTATTAGATATATAAATGAAATCATAGTTGGTTCGGCAATGAATGTAGCATCTCACATTCGAATCTGGGAATCGGATTGAGTGTGGGGTATTATATTTTACCTTTCTTTACAACACAATAATGCAATTTTCCCGTCACATCTTTAATATTTTAATATCACATCTTTATTAAAATGTTTAAACTTTAACTAAAATGACAAATTTTGTAAACATTGAGGATTAAATTTATTGATTTTTTATATTTAGGATCAAATTAATAGAATGTGTAAACATTAGAGAGCTGAATTTGTTATTAGACCAATAAAAACACCCACGTCAGCTTTCCGTCACTCATCTAAAGGCTACTAAAGGGAATTTGACTAAAATATTTAATTTCAAAAAGTTTAGTGATTAAATCAGAAAAACTAATAGTTAAGTGACCAAAATAGAATGAAGTCAATAGTTTAGTGACATTTTTTATACTTTACCCTACATTTAATTTCTTTTATCTATAATTTTCCTATAGGCTCAAAATTCTTTAAATATTGTACAATTCTAAGTATTTTTATTTATTTAAAAAAAAAACTATATGCATTTAAAAAAAATTACACTCACTAATGTATAGCTTATAACAAAACAAACTAAAATGCTTCTATATTTATAAAATACTTTTAGTATAAATAGGCTTAATATTTTTAAACAAATCAAATTTTAATATATACTATTTTTTGTTTATTCTAAATTATGATTAAACTAATATATTTTGTATTTGTGTTATACTGTAAATAATATTATTAAATTATACTATAAATATGATTTTATTTACTCTATTTAAATTATTTGCATTTATTTTAATATTTTAGTTACAATTGTATATTACTTTAAACTAAAATTTATATTTTAATTATTAAATCTTTCATATATTGCTTCATAAAAAAATTTAATTAATAGACTGTAAATGTTGGTAAAATATTAAAATTTGAAACTATTTTTTTAATAAATAAAAGATGATCACAAATTTTATCATTTTATATTTTGGTGCCTACAATATAGACGACAATTTTTTAATTCATTTATATTTTGATTAATAACAATTTAAGAATATACATATTCAACTCATGTATCGCACACGGGTAAGAAAATTAATAAGAATATACATATTCAACTCATTTATATTTTGAATTTGATGTGACTTGACTTTAAATTTTATCGATATCTAATTTGATTCTAATTTTAATTAACCCTAAATAGAATACTGAGACTAAAAAAAAACAAACTAAGAGAAGATTTTATCGATATCTCATTTATATTTTTTCTTTAAATCGGAATATTTCCAATTTTACTTTTAATTTTCTAAGAGAAGATAAGTATAGAAAGAATAAGCAAAAGATGGGGAAGTTTTTGAGTGGTGGCAAAGTGTCAAATGGAGAGGTATTGAGCTGTGCAATCATGGGATGAGACCAAACACCCAACACTCCCCATCACATTTTGTCAAACTCAAAGGCCAAGTTGCCAACCCCTTGGCCTTTGGCTCCATCCTATTTCCCACCACCATTTGATGTATATTTGGCCCTTTTCTAAGCCCTCCAACTCTCCATTTTCCATGTTCTCTCTATATCTCAAATCCTCAAAAAAAAAAAACCTCTTCTTATCCCAAGTTTTGAAGTACCCAATTCTCCGAAATCGACTAATTGGCACTTTGCAAAAAATTTACTCAACTATATATAATAAATGAGTCCCCACATTCCTTTTAGGGTTGCAATATGCTTGGGAAAACAATTGCTGTTATTCACTCAACTATAATCTGGTTTGACATGTCGAGAATGATGTACATAAATGGACCTACTAAAACTAATAAGAAAAAGGAGTGGCTATATCCACAATTTTTCCACAATTTATGTTTTTTTTTTTTTAACAATCTCATTATAAGTTCTGGTCGTATCTGTTCTTTTTGACACAATGCCTAGAACTACCCATAGCCCCTTCCCAACCTATAAATAGGAGGATAATGCGCTTTAGCGCACTCACACCCACGTCCTCCTGCATTAGCAACAATACCCATACCAATCGAGTTAAGACTCACTCGACCACCACTTATATTGCTAAAATTCGTGAATTTTCCTTATATAATGTCGACTTACTATTCATAATATAATTAATATAAACATGCTTTCCAATAAAAATGCAATTGATTAAATTTCATTTTTTTATTGACATTAATGGTTTTAATTTATGACCACATCATATATTATAAAAAAATTGATGTAAAAATATAATTATAAGAGAGAAAACTGAAAAGATTGGTGACGGATTTAAAATTAAGTTAGTTCATGTTAATGTATATGATCACTATTTCATATACATATGGTCGCAAGATAATAACATGTGCTATAATAAAATATCATACTAAGTTAGGCGTTACAAGTCAAGTGACATCAATTTAATTGATAAAAATACGAAAAAATTAAAGTTGTCGTTTTAAAAAATATAGAGATAATTATGTGATTTAAACATTTTATAACTCTTAAACTGACTACGTAAAAAATTCATTTTCTCAATTAAAACTATTATTTTGTTATTTTGCCAGAAATAAACTACTCATATTATTCATGTAACATTTAATTATTGGTAAAATAAATTATTCACCTTTTTTAAATATCATTATTTCTTAAAATGTAAAATTTTATGTATGAAATATTATTTTTTAATTGTAAATTTTTATATAATATATTATAGTTTTACTCGTGGGACAAATTTTAGTCGTTAGTTATGTGTTTTACATTTTTTTTAGATAGACATGTTCAAGAGTCGGAGTACTACTTACTCAAATTTAAAGGCGCGCTCGAAGTATGGGAGGATTTGGACAAAAGTATGAAGCTGAAAAAATGTGTTTGTGCAAAAAAAAAAAATTATACTCATTTAAAATATGAGTCGAGCTTGACCTCAACATTTAAGGTCCGAGCCTAGCCCGTTTTCTACTTTGTAATATATTATTTTATTTTATTTTGATATAGTATGTAATTTATATAAAATAAAATAAAATATATAATATTATAATGTAAACATTAAAAGATATATTAAGTTATTAATGTTTAAAATTTAATAAAAGAAATTCACCGAAATAATAATAAAAGAAAAATATTAAATTAATAAATAATATATTTCCTAAAAAGAATTAAAACATAATATGGGTGAGACTAAAACAAGCTTGGGTTAATCATTTTCAAATATGAGTGGGCTTGGCAAAACTTAGGCTCTTATTTCGAACCGAACTAGGCTTGGGCAAACACAAAGTGCGCTAATAGTACTACATAGGTTCAACTCGACCCGATTTATAAACACCTCTATTTAGAGATTAGGGTTTAGTTAGTTCATAAATAAATATGTATGCAATCACTTGTTTATATATAGCAAGCAAACATATGAAATAACTTTAAAATTTAAAAATAATAACTAAAAATATTTAAAATTTTATTTTAAATAACATTTATACCTTATTATATATAATATATATTAAAATTGAATAAAGTAGTTTTTTTGTGATTTTCAACTGAATTTGTACTTAGATAACAAAGTCATAGCTAGTTATTCAAATAAGCTAGCTAGTATATATGTATGAATATGATCATTAATTCATAGTCGTCAAAATCGTACTATATTATAGAGTGAATAAAAATTGGTGGTCCAATCGATTCATCTGATACCATACAATTAGTAAAAATCGGTTGAACCGCTAAAAAATATCGGATCAATTAAAAATCAATTGAAATAGGTTAAAGCTAGTTTAAACATTTAATTTTATTATTATAATTGATAAAATGAATGTTTATATTTCTATCATTACTTATTTGTCTTTACTATTTTTTTCCTTTTTTTATTTTTATTTTTTATTTTTTCATGATTGAACTAATGGCCAATCTGTTGAATCGAAAATTGATGGTTTTACAAGTTTTTGCATACAATCTTGTTAATGATTTGTTAATTAGGTTTATCTGATTCGTTGCATAATTTGTTTCTATTTTAATTGTTAATGTTGTGTAAGACTATTATCTTGTGAATCAAAATAAACTTGAACTTTAATTGTTTTAAATATTTGATATGATTTTATCCGTAACTTAATTTTAGGTTATCTAAGTTTCAATTTTTTTTTATATTTTACGAAAATTCAAAAGTTAATATTTTTACTTTAATTTGTTAGATATGTTTCCTCATAAAATAATGGGTAAACTACAAAAATAGTCACTTTTGTTTGCCTCAGATTACATTTCAGTCACTTATATTCGAAATGTTACGTTTTAGTCACTTATGTTATCGTTTTGTTACGAAATGGTCACTCTATTGTTAACCTCCGTTACCTCCCTAACTAGGGGTGAGCAAAATTCGATTCGATTCGAAAAACTCGATAAAAATTTCAACTTTTGAATTAAATAGGTCAAGTTATTTGAGTTAATCAAGTTATTCGGATCAACTCGAATAAAAAATTAAGTTTTTCGGTTTAACTCGAATATGAATTACACAATTCGAGTTATCTAACAATCCGAATAAGAAAAGACAAAACTACGTCGTTTTGATAAATGTTTACTTTTTTAAAAGTTAAAATTCAAAATAATTAAGTTAAAAGGCAAAACTACATCGTTTTAATAAATGTTTACCCATTAAGTTAAGAGGTAGAATCATTATATTGTTCATGTAGTTAAATAATCTTGTACTTCGTCTACTAGTTAAATAATCGGTCCATCTAATCGCAGCATTAAGTATAAATAATAGGATTCGTTAACTCGACTCGAATTGACTCGAAATTTTTTGACTCGATTCGATTCGAATCGAAAAAAAATTCAAATTGAGTTCAGTTGCTAAAATAGGATTTGTTAACTCGACTAACTCGAAAATTTTTGACTCGATCCGACTCGACTCGATCGAATACTCACCCATATCCCTAACAACAGTCCTACGTGGCAGTCCAAATGGGTTTTAAATGGCAACTTGATGTCCAGTTCCTGGGATGAAAATAGGTTTTTAATTAAATAAATTTAATTTGGACCGCCACGTAGGACATCCAAGTTGGCATTTAAAACCCGTTTAGATTGCCATGTAGGACCATCGTTAGGGAAGTGATCAGTTTAACGATAACGTAACATTACATCCAAACGTAACATTTCAAACATAAGTAACTAAAATGTAATCTGAGGCAAATAAAAGTGGCTATTTTTGTAGTTTACCCTAAAATAATTAATACAAAATTACATCCAAAAGTCTAAAGAACAGCATGAGATTCATCCATCATTCGAAATTATGTCAAATTAAAACATAAATACTAAATTTTAAATTTTAAAATGGAAGATAGTATAATCATAATTTGATGTAAATCTATACCTAACACACATTTGATTTTTAATTTAATTTGATTTGTTAAAAAGGGATTAGGGTTTACTAATAAAAGAATAAAAGTAGGTTGAGAAACAAAATGCTATATTACAATCACATGAAGGCAAAAAAAACAGTTGATGGGCCCATTTGCTTAACCCCCACACTTTATTAATGTCATGTCTCAATGGGACATAACCTCAAAACTTGCACTGAAAGAAAACCAAATGTTCATATTCTAAATTTCAATTTTTCAATGGGGCCGATATATATATATATATATATATATATATTTGTATATAAAATGATGGGATCGAAGGACAGATACATTGAAAAATCCCAACAAGATTAATCAGGATAAGATATGTTTCAAAATAACAATTAATAGCGATGAAGATATCGATTGAGTCTTAGTTCAGTTGACATTAAAATTATTGCCAGTACAAGAAACGCAAGTTCGAGTATGGTGAAACATATTATCCTCTTATTTAAGATTTGAGGAGGGACTATGGATAATTCTAAGCATTATATCAAAAAAATAAAGACTATGAACCGTAATACTATACTCATATGAAAAGAAGTAAATCAAAATAAATAATAATAATGTACTCGTTTTTTACGTATTAATTAAAATATTTTAATACCATAAATGGTTCTTTCATTAGTTTAAATATATGATATTAAAATGATTTAAATAATTAAATATAAATTCGTATGTTAATAAAAAAAGAATTCAAAAGTAATATTATAATAGATAAAAAATTATAAATATTTTTTTAATATTGTAAATTATTAAAAATGAAATAAATGTACAACAAATTCTTTTTCTTTTTACCACAGAATATACCATTATTTTATTCTTAGTTAAAATGTGGTAAATAATATACTTACTTGTTTAAAAAAACAAATTTATTTATTAATTAATATAATTTTAATTATAAAAATAAAAATCACTTTAAATTTAATTTAAAAAATATTTTAAACTAAAACTTTGCATATATATTCTCGTATATTCTTTTATATATGATTAGTGATTGTAGGGCAGACAAACATTCCCTCGGTCCACATCAGCTTAAAGCAGAGGCATTTCCTTTTATGTAATTGTATTTTCTTTTACTTTAGGACATTTGAGGAGGCAAGGAACTGAATCTATTGTCCCCATGTTTATGACTAAAATGCCCATGCCTGTTCTCCTGATTTTATACCCTCAGTATGAAATAACAATAACAAGAGTTTAATTGAGTTGGTGTCACTTATCAATCGATTTTTAACTCAATTAAAAAAAAATTATCAAATACTCGTCATTTGAGGATTTGTTTTAGATCTTTTTATATTGTTATATAAAATCTAAAAAAATATACACATAATGAGATTTGAATTAAAGGCACCATAATTTTTGATATTTTAAACAAAGTCTCGTTTATTTTTTTTATTTTTTTATAAATATATTTGTTACATATTTTTTTCACCCTGTATTATAATTTTGTATTATAATTTAATGGTTCATAAAATTTCTTAGGAATTATACCTAAATCAGTTTTATTAAAAATGAATTTTGAATAAAAAAAGGGGAAGATTAGGCACATGTAGACTTGATCATGGGTCGGGTCACTCAGCTTGGTCCGAAGTCCCACCCGAAAGTTGGGAGGTTTTGGGCAAAAAAATAAGGCCCGTTTAGAAAATGGGTCGAGCCTTGGGTAAGCTTTTTTTGGATTGGGCTCGGCCCGAATTTGTAAAAAAAAAAATTATTGTTGTTTTGCCATTGTTTTGCTGTCATCTCACTATTATATTGCTACTTTTGTTGTTATTATTTGGATATTATATAACTCTTATTTTATTATTAATTTTGCTACTATTTTAGAGGCATTTGCTTGTTAAGTTGCACCTATCTTAGTGTTATTTTTAATTCGTTGGGAAACATTTATTTTAATGTTTTTAGTGTATTTGATGTATTATATCTTTTAAATTTATTTTTATATAAAAAAATTAATACGGATAGGTCGGGTCGGGCCAGGCCAAGCTCAAGTTTCAGCTTTTTTATCTGGGTTGGGCTTGGGCAAAATTTTAGGCCGAGCTTGGGCCTATAAAATGGGTTGAAATTTTGTTACGACTCTACCCATGATCACCTCTAAGCATATGGTAAACATTCCCAAAAATAATGAAGAGGAAGGGATGTGAGGAGTTAGAGGTAGGGCTGAGCAAAAAAACGATCTGATTTAATATGAAAAAGATCTTGAAATTTTATTAAATAATATACAAAAGTTATAAAATAAAGTTTATTTTATTAAAATAAATCCAAAAATTCAAAACAAAAAATTAATATGAAAAAATCAAAAACCAAATCGAATAATAATAAACGATTTTAAAATTTTAAATTTAACCGAACCGTACCGGTATCGAGTTAGAGGATGAAATAATTGAGATCTTCATTACATTGCGGAAAGTTGGTAATTGTAAGCTCACGTGCATGGAATCCAACGTAGCAAGGGATTTTAACATTGGACTTTGGATGATGGATGGATCCCATGCTGTTCTTGGAAAACGTTTAAGAGATATTATGTTTTCCTTTTCGACCGAAAGCCGAGTTGGAGGCTTTATTTAACGGTGGGATTGAAAGTGATGATTGGGAATTGACCCCCGCCTCCTCCGCCCATGATTAACGGCGTTGACGTCCGGGGTGTAAATCACAATATTACAATCGGCCCTAACCCATTTTATAGCATGCATGCATGCCCTTAAATTGCGCTCTAGCTTAGTTTCCTCCCGTTTCTGGGCAATAGAAATTTCAAATGGTTAATTAATAGATTTATTATTGTCTGCCAAAAAGTGCAACGGCTAGTTGATGCTGACGTGGAAGAAGACAAGATGTCACGTCTGCTCAGACAACCCCTGACCCATGGGGCTCCGCTTCCTGTATCAAACTATTGAAGCAATTTAAGAATGACTGTGAAAATGTGCTTTTGATTTTTTATAATTTAAGAATGGCTGGTGTTTGAAGGGTCTGTATCAGGGGATGCTGTTGTTGGGGGTGCTTAGAAATCATCTGGACAAGTGGATTCTTAGGTATAATAGGCGGTTGGGACATTGTTCAGTATTTAATGCTGAGCTTTGGGATATTTTGGACAAATTGATTCTTTGTCAGAACAGGAGATGTAAGAAAGTGTTGATCTGGACAGATAATATAGATGTTCTTCAACCCATTCAAGAAATAGTCTCAATGACATCTTATTCAGCACTTATCAAACGCATTCAACGGTTTCTATTGGAAATAGGCCAATGAGAAATAGAGCACATCCCTAAAGAAGAGAGCACAAAAACAGATTGCATTGCTAAGATAGCTTTTGACAGAACTAAGTGCACCCCCAAAAGGATGTTAATGGTGGCTGGTGATTGAAGGGTCTTGAAATCTATTTTGATTTAAGGCTTTGGCATTAGGGTGAATAACCCAAAAATGTTTATTTTTAATTATAGTTATCTGATAGGTCGATTTTTGTAAATTTTATCGGATTGGGCCGATTTTGGAAAAACGCGTCCAACTGGACGTGTTTTAAGTGGATATGAAAGAAAAACACTTTCAATTAGATGTGCTTTCAATTTTGGCCAGATGGATAAATGTTAGTGTTTTTATTCTTGAGTCCCGAGCTTGATTCCTTTTCTACTTACATTTGTATTTTTTATTTTATGTTGCTTCAAACTTTTTAAATCTTTAATTAATGTTTTTAACATATTAGTTCTTTGGTTAGATGGCTAAATAGTTGCAATTACATCCTTGAGTCTCTAGTTTCATTCCTCTTCGACTCATATTTGTATTTTTTTATTTCGTGTTACTTCAAACATTTTAAATTTGTAATTAATATTTTTTAACATTTTAATTCTTTCGTTAGATGGTTAGATAGTTACAATTACATTCTCGAGTTTTGAGTTTGATTCCTCTACTACTCAAATTTGTATTTTTTATTTCATATTGCTTCAAGCTTTTTTCTAATTAATATTTTTAACATATTAGCTCATTTCGTTAGATGGTTAGATAATTGCGATTACATCCTTGAGTTTGAGGTTCCATTATTTTTATAAACATATTAATGTATTTTTTTATTTTTTATTTTTAACTTTTAACTTTTTTATTTATAAAATCAAATAATTATTGCAAATATCATTAATTGAAAAAAAATTAATAAAATGCTTATAAAAATAATTAAAAAATCATCAAAACATTAATTAAAAAAACTTGAAACAATATGAAATAAAAAATACAAATGCACGTAAGAAATGAATCAAACCTGAGACTCAATAATGAAAGCACTAACATTTAATTATCTAACCAAAATTGAAAGTGTATCTAGTTAGAAGCGTTTTCCTATCATATCCACTAAAAACACGTCCAAATTCGACTTAATTCCATCAGCATTTTTGGGTAACTAACCCTTGGCATTAGGCCTAATTTATTTTATTTCCCTATTGACAGATGACTTTGGGTATCGGTTGAACATAACCTATAGGATGCAAAGATGATGTATTGTTGTTTGGTTTGTTTACTTGACATTCTCTGCTTTATTCATTTCATCTTGATTTGTTATTTTCTGCATTGTTCCTATCCTCCTCATGAGTACATCATCATTTTTTTTATTCCAATGTCTTCAATGAATCTACTTCTTTCAACCAAAATAGAATTTAAGAACGAAGCTAGAAATTTATTTTTGGGGCAAAAATTAAATTATAAAAAAGATTAAATTGAAATTTTTCATCTTTGGGGGCCTTCACTTGGCGCCGTCCTTGTGAATCACCATTTAATTTATTATTATTTTAATATAATGTTAAAGGTGGGGATAGAGGTAACAAGGTTCGAATCCATATCAGATGAATGTTTGACAAGAAATTTAACTAACATTTCATATAAGTCAAGACATCATTTGATTTATTGTATATATATCAGTTTCTTAATCAAAAAAAATATATATATCAATCTCTGTTCAAACAAAAATTCCTTTTAAGAAAATTTAGATTAAATTTAAAGGTTTTGTTAAGATTAAATGGATAGGAATGATGTTGATTCCTAAAACCCACTCGAATCCAATCAAATTCCACCATGAGATGGATTATGCTAAAATGGTTTAATTTTTTTAGTTACAAAAAAACATATTATCCGTCATTTTGCTTTGTATTTTTTCTTATTTCTCAAAGTATTTATCGAAACGAATTCAATAATTAATTATCTGTATTTTGTAGGTCAATTAAAGATAAATAGTCACATTTTGCCTTATCTTTTATAACGAATGCAATAAACCAAATAGGATTTACACTCAACCCCACTTGCATTTTATCATCACTAAATTATCAATAAATTGTCAACGACATTTTAATTGTGTTGACACAAATTTCAATCATCTTCATCTTAATTGTGTTTACTAACGAGGTTGAAAAATTCAATAAAAACGAGTTTTTTTAAAAATTTAATAATATTTTTCATTATTGTTAAAAATTAATTTAAACACACAAAAAAAAAATCTAACATTAATTAAATGTGAGAAAAAATAACAAACATCATAAAATTTCACAAATTTGAAAATCTTAAAATTGGGTTTTTTATAAAAATAATATAAAAATTAATTAATTACGAAAATAGGTTGGGGACAAATTATTTACGAAAATGAATTGTTTGTTACAGTATCTATTGGTGTTGCTTAACACATCGACGACATCACTCCCCTTTTTCAATCAATCATCACCTAATCATTAAACTTTTAAAAAATAATATTTTTTTTGTGCTGTCACTATGTCAAGCGACATTCGTAAATATTTTAAAATATACCTATAAAAGTATAAGTTTACACGGTTAGAGAAAAAAACAAAAAAAAAATATTTTTTTATAGGTGTCATCAAACTGTCAGGCAGCATCACTTTAATTTAAAAAAAAATTGACTGACAGTCTATTGGCTGCTGAGAGCTCTCTTATTTTTGCTTTTAGGCTTTGAGAAATTGTTTTACATTATGGATTTTACTTATGGTCATTCCTCTTGCAGGTGAGGACTTTGACTAGAGAGTTACGGACTACTTCGTTAAACTAACTAAGAAAAAACATGGAAAGGACATTAGCAAGGATAACATGGCTCATGGGATGTTTAGGAGGGAAGTTGAGCGTGTCAAGAGAGCTCTCAATAGTTAGCAAGCTGCCAATTAATTTTAAAAAAAAAATTAAAGAAGTGTAATTTCTTTTTCGTTTTTCTCCTACTGTGTATACTCATATTTTTACAGGTATTCTAAAAACTACATAGGGTGTTGTCTGATACAGTAGCGATACTAAAAAATTATTCTTTTAAAAGCTTAATGATTACGTGATGATTAGCCATAAAAGAGAGTGATGTCGTCAATGTATCAGGCGACACTGATACTCACTATAACAAACGACCTATTCTCTTAATTAAATTTTCTTTCATCCCATTTTTATAATTAATTAATTTATATATTATTTTTATTGAAGGGACCTAAAATTGTGATTACAATCAGATTGAATTTAGTGCAACAAAATCAGCTTAGCACTTGATTAGCATAATCGTGAGTGGCGTTAGTTAAAAAACGGTCCAGTTCCAGCTGTACAGTAAATGCATTCACGTTTTCTTATTGCCACAAATAAAATATTGTAAAAGAAACACAAAATTTTGACCGTTGATATGATTGGAAATACGCGTCGATGCGCCGAATTTTAAGCCGTTTCGGTATAGCCACGTGGCACGCCGAATTATGGAAATACGCTAGGGCCCCACGCGATTCTCGTAGGAGGCAGCGGCCACCTTTCACGCTTTTGGCTTTCCTTTTTTTTTTTTCGGTTTCCATAATTACCCTCCCTTGGTCTTCAGAATTTGTGAATACGCCATTCGAAGGTCCTCGTTTAGGGCAAATCAGTATATACGTAGAGTATTGAAGGGTAATTTAGGAATCACGTGACACGCGGCGCTTCACTGCAGTGGGCTGTGGGCGGTTTCAAAAGCAAAGGAAGGAAGCGTCCGTATTGAAAATCAGTTCCATTAATATTGATTGTTTAATCAATAATTGAAAATATTACTTGGTTTCTAAGTAAAATAATTTATAAAGTCGAGGTGTTGAGTTTTTGAGTATTAAGAATCGAGTTTTATTATATGCAATTATATTATGTGAGTTTTTGGTTTTATTATATACTTATGTCATGTATAGATTTTTTCGCTTGTTTTTGGTTTATAATTTTTTTAAATCGAATCGATCAAGTCACCAATTCAATTAAAAAATATTAAAATTTTTAAAAAAATTAAAAATTTGATTTAACAAATATTTTGCTTGATTCAACTGGTTCGTATCGATTCTTGAGTTAATCGATTCAAAATCCCTCCTCGGACCAGGAGTGTTCAAATTTCGGTTAAAACTAAATTAACCAACAAAATCGATTTAATTCGATTATTCGGTCGGAGGTCGGTTAATGATTTTTTGGAAGTTTGGTTATTGATTAATTCAATTCAAAATCGGATAATTAACTAAATTAACCAAACTTAATAATTAATAATATAAATTATTTGTAGTTTTAATTCGGTTTATTCAGTTAAACGAACAATATCAATTTTTTTTATGTTTTATACTTGTTTTAACAAAAAAAAAACAAAAAATATATAAAACCGAATTAACTGAAATATTTCAATTTAGTTAAGTTTTTTAAAAAAAATTCGGTTCGGTTAACTGTTAAATAATTAAAAAGTTTGATTAATTCGGTTAATACTAATTCGGTTTAGTTAACCGTTTGAACACCCCTATCCTAGATTGGTATCTCAGTCGATTTTTTTTTTTTTTGTGAATTATATTAACATGATAAAGCCTCAACCGATTTTTAGTCCAACATTTTTTATTCAATTGGTAAAAATAGATGAATTCTGAAAAAAAAAATATTTTTTATGGTATACTTTTAGTTTAATATTAAATCCAAATTTGGTTCATTTTATCTTGATAATATTTAAATATTAAAAGGAAAAAATCTCTTTTAGGTCCCCCAAAAGTCATTGCAATCATTATTTTTACCCCTAATGATATACATTTTATCACACTTTCTTTGACATTGCTCACTATTGTCTTTGTCCAGTTGATTAATTTTATTCTTTACTTATTATTATAGCAAGCTTTTGACACTTTATCCCTCTTTCGAAACTTCAAACTTTTTCATAAAAATAAAGAAAATTCAAAGTTTAATTTTCAAGCTTTGGAAGCCTTGAAAGAGGGATAAAGCGACCAAGTAATTTTATATACGTAGATGAAAAAAATATGTAAAAAGTTTATATAATTTAAATTAATATTTTTATAAATGATAATACTTAATCACGGGTTAAGTGAAATGTTAAAGGTTTCTCCTACTTTAATCAGTGGTTAAGAATTTAATCGTCGAGTATGGAGAACAACTTTAAAACCCATGGTCGACGTCTATCCCATAATAGACCTAGAAAAATATAAAAAATTAATCATAAAACTCACTTCGATGGGTACCTTAAAATGAAATAATAATAATACATATAAGGGAAACAGAGTAGTTTATTTTAATAGTTTTTAAGAGGTGGAGTCATCTTTTTCAAAGTAATTAAGGTTTGCTTTAAAGACATAAATCTCCGATATTAACTCATAATTTATAGAAAAACGTGGTTTTTAAGTCAATTCCTTATATAAGTATCAAGATTTTTTAGCAAGGACAAAATTAAGAATATGAAAATAAATAAAATTAGTATTTTAGAAATACTATGCAAACACTCGATTGGCATGGGCAAAGGCGAAACCAAGGGCTGGCAGGGGCTCAGGCCGAGGTTTTCGGAGGAAGATCTCTCATCTGATGACCCTGAACAAGAAGGAGCTGCTCTCGATGTGAGATCAGCAGCAAAAGAAAGAAGAGGAATTGGATGCCCCAGAGCAGCAGCCCCCGGAAAAGCCTTAAAAAAAAACACACAGAACGGACCGGACACAAACAAAAGAAACAAGAAAAGGGCCATGATGATGATCCTATGTTCGTTTTCGCCCCTAAAATGGAAAATTTTTCATTTAGGTCATTTGAAATTTTTAAAATTTTAAATTAGTAAAGGTAAATTTACACTATGACCCCTTAAAATGATAAATTTTTTATTTAATCCTTTAAAAATTATAAAGATAGAGGCTATTAAAATGGTGAAATTACATTTTTACTATCGTAAAAATTATAGCTTAATTTCAGTCCCCTAAAAAAATTTTCTAGCTTCGCCCCTAAGCATGGGCATTGTTGTTAATATAGGAGGACGGGTTCAAGTGCGCTGAAGTACATTATCCTCTTATTTATAGATTAGGGAGGGACTATAGATAATTTTAAACATTATATCAAAAAGAACTGATATAATCAGAACATAAATAAAATGGTTAAAAAAAATATCATCCAAACCAATAATTAATGCATTTTTAATATGGTAGTTATCAATGATCATTATCCCACTACTATTTCTTTCCTTAATTTATATGATCAAATGGGGAATCTTAACAAATGTTTGAGCATTGAAATTCGAAAATTATTGTTTGAAGATTCTAAGCCTTCCAATTTTTTAATAATACTTCCAAGTTAAATGCATTAAATATTATTTCGGGTATTTGGATTAAATTTAAATTTTAGAGTTGATAATATTAGGAAAGTTTTATCTGAATATCACTTTTAATCGAATAGAATCGAGTTTGAATAATAATAAAAATACAATTACAATTACATGACACAATAATATCTTATAATATAATAATATAACGGTGAAATTTCAATTCTAATCTTTCTATTTTTGAGATTACGTAAGAATGGTTAAATTTTAGTTTCGATCTCTTTACTTCACTCAAATTTGAGATTTAATCTCTATACTTTAATTTCGACATAATTTGGTACATCAACTTTTATAATATCATTAGTTAAGTTAAATGCTTGTTTCAAAATTAAAATGCTTATGCGAACTTTTAAGAATTTTTAACATTGTTAAAACTCTCTATTAAATTCATGTCCATTACAGGAATACCAAGTGAGTATTTTTTTTTTTAATTTCAAAATATCATACTAATAAATTTTACTGAAGTATTTTAACGATATTAACAAATAGACCTAAAGTTTCAAAATTCGAAAAATAAAGGGATTAAATTCCTAAAACTAAAAGTATGAAAATTAAATTCCAATATATGAATAGTATTGGAGTTGGTGTGACCCGAATCTCGTCACTTGTTTTGAAGAAATAAATCCAGTGGTAAAATAAGGGGATCTATGAACTGGACTGGGGTTGCGACGTTCACACCCGCAGTACGGATCATACCGCACAAGTAGACTCCATATAGAACTACATTTTACTATTTGACTTTGATTAAAACAGGGTTTTTTAACCATTAAACAGATATAATCGAAACTCCTCTCGTATCATTCGATTCTGATGAATTGTGAATATATTTTTAAAATTTTATATGTAATTATTGAAAATCCAAACCCTACAGCTAAAGTCCTCTTTGGATACGCAATATATATATATATATATATATATATATATGTATGAATTCAATGTATTGTGATATTTAAGATAGTAATTTTAAAGATAAAGTTGAGCCAATCTCCTTGGCAATACATGGGTGGGATAAAGATGAACACCCATTTGAATTTTACATGAAAATATTTTCATGAATTTGAAATTCATCAATTCTGATTTTTCGAATATGGTATTTGCATATTTGTGAATTTAAATGCATCACAACAACCTTGAATTTCTTTAAGCTCTTCGTTTTCAAGTTTCAAAAATTCAAACAAGTGGCACATTAAATTAAAGAATTAGATTTATTTTTTTTGAACAATTTCATTATAGGTTGTGATCGTATCTATATTTTTTGACATAGTACTTAGAACAACTCATAAATAGGAGGATAATGTGCTTCAGTGCACTCGAACACATATCCTCTTGTATTATCAATAACGCCCATTCCAATCGAGCTAAGATTCAGTCAGCTAAAATGAATTTTTTTAAATTTAAATAGTAACTGAATAAAAAAAATATGGAAATAAAAAAAAAATCAATACTATTATGAATTTAAGAAAATAGATGTAAACGAAATTTGTTATTTTATGGGATAAGCAGTCCTTGGGATGAGATTTGGATGGAAAAATTAGAAGAAAAAAAAGGGGAGAGGGGTATTATTTTTAAAATAAAATATTATGAAAATAATATATTCTTCAATTATTTATCAAAATATTATATTTTGAATACTAATATGGGTTTTTTTATTTATTTAATTTTTTGGCGGAAGATTTGCAAGGCGAACTAGAAAAATTATTTTATGGGTTAAAAATGAATAATAATTTGGAAGCATAGTATAGTTTTATCATTATACTAACTTATGATTTTATAAAATTTGAAAGACTTTTATATTAAATTTATCAGTTTTTGGAGACCAAGGCCATTGCCTGCCCATTGTCTTCTCCTCTAGTAATTTGAGATCTTGACAAATCGAACATCCATCTCACAAAATAGAAAATCTTTGTCACTTTGACCTGAGACCAAAAATCATTTGGAGGAAGCCCAAATCGTCATTATTAGTGACGATTTGGTGTTAAAGTTCAGTTATGCAATATATATTGCATGTTATTATGATAAATAATTCTAATTTCGTATTATTTAAGTAATTAATTAATATTTTAATGGGATTTGTGTAAAAAACCTCTATATTCAAAATTTTTGAAAAAAAATTCCAATTATTTTAATTTGAAAATACTGATATAAAATTGTATGTTCGCCATTAAAATGCTAATGAGAACAAGTCTTTAGTTTTAGGACATGGACATGCTAGTAAAAAGAGTTCATGCCTACTGACTCTGTTCTGAATTCTCAGTTCTGACTCTTGACTGATTTCTCAAACCTCCTTTCACTAAAAATTATTAGGAAAAAAAAACCCATGAAGCTTTAATATGATTTTTAAAATAAAAAATAAAATTTCTAAAATATGATGGAAAATGATGTTGAAAAATGAAAAAGTAAGAAAAAGAAAATGGGAGAATAATTTGGAAAAAAAAAAAAAAAAAACCTGTCTACATATGAACAGCTAACACCTGCTCAGTCTCCCAATAAAATGACCTGCTATATTGTCTTTCTTTTCAATTTTTATTAACCTTTTTTGGTTCTCATAGCTGTAGAGAGATTATTCATATTATTATTCCTTTCTTCTTCTTTCATTCTCAACAATCTCTCCCCCCTCTTCTTCCATAATACTCTTTCTTTCTCTTCATAATATAATCTTTACTTTCAAACACCCTAAATTTACAACCACATATTCCAGAGAGGATTTAAAAAAAAAATGGTGATGAAGTTACCTTATCTGGGTTCATGTTTGTTTTTGGTTTTTTTTAGTTTGGTTTCTATTGTTGCTTCTGGGTCTGGAAAAGGGCTCCCAATTCTTTCATTCGATGAAGGATATAATCAGTTGTTTGGAGATGATAATCTAGTTATCCATAGAGATGGTAAAGCTGTTCACTTGTCTTTGAACGAAAGAACAGGTTTGTTTCTTTTTTGCTGATTTGGGTTCTTCTTTTTTTCTTTGTTGTTTCATTAAAAAGGAAACATTTTTTGCTTTTGATGGTGGTGAAAAACAGGGTCGGGGTTTGTGTCACAAGAACTTTACTTGCATGGTTACTTCAGTGCTTCAATAAAGTTACCTGCTGATTACACTGCTGGAGTTGTGGTTGCTTTCTATGTGAGTTTATCTATGTTCTACATTAATCTCTTTCCTTTTTTTTTTATATTAAAATCTATTTATCTAACAGTTAATTATTTTAGAAGCTCTCTTAACAGTCCTTTTAAGCTCATGGTTGCTATTTAGTGTTAATTAATCTGATTTTTTTTTTTTAATTCTGATACTAATGAGACTCAGATGAGTTTGCCACTGTTTTCTTCACTTTCCTCTCATGGTTCAACTTGGAGTTTGAATAGGGTCTTGAATGAAAACTTTTGATTTTTCTTTTCAAGTCACAAAAATTTCAAATTTTTATTCAAGAATCTGATCAAAATACACATGGATATGACTATGAACATGTTAAACTTATCTCAGGTTAATTAGAATTTCCAGATGGTTTTTTCATGTTAAAGGAGATGGCTTCTTTCATAAATGAAATTCATTTTCCTGAATATGGATTTTAATTTATGTGATAAACAGATGTCAAATGGTGATATGTTCGAGAAGAACCATGATGAAATAGATTTTGAGTTCTTGGGTAACATTAGAGGAAAAAATTGGAGGATTCAGACCAATATTTATGGCAATGGAAGCACCAGTGCTGGCAGAGAAGAGAGATACAATCTCTGGTTTGATCCTGCTGATGATTTCCATCACTACACTATTCTCTGGACTGCTTCTCACATCATGTAAGCATTCACAATCTATATCCCCAAATACTCGTGTTGGACATCCGACCCAATCACAAACATGGATATGGGAATATTACCCTTTAAGCATTGCCCCCACCATCTCTCCTATAATTTGTTGTTGTGTTGCTTTCCTTTTTCCTCAAATGGTTAAATCCTTTAGTTATGCTGCTCTGCTCCAACCACAACTTTTTTAACCTATGAACATTGTATGATTAAGTGTTGAACATGCTGTTTTGAAGAGTTATGGTTTTGATGTGATGGTTGTATTTTAATGTAGGGTAAGGTTTCTTATTTTGGGATGTTTATATATTACACGATATGAAGTCTGGTTTTGCTTGTAATGGCATCCCTTCTTACATCCATCCAGTTTTTCTTCTAATACCACCATAACTAAATTGTTGGTTTTGTTTCTGATGGTAATTATTTTTGCTTGCAGATTTTATGTAGACAATATCCCCATTAGAGAGTTCAAAAGAACGGCTGAAATGGGTGGAGATTTCCCCTCTAAGCCAATGTCTTTGTATGCTACAATATGGGATGGATCTGATTGGGCTACTAATGGTGGCAAATATAGAGTCAATTACAAATATGCTCCATATGTAGCGGAATTCTCCGATTTAGTCTTGCATGGCTGCGCAGTTGATCCAATCGAGTTTTCATCCAAGAGGTGTGACAGCACGCAAAGTTGGGAACAACTCACAACCAGTATCACCCCATCACAAAGAAGCAAGATGGATAGCTTTAGGAGGAAGCACATGACATACTCTTACTGTTATGACCAAACCAGATACAAGGTTGCTCCTCCGGAGTGTGTGATCAATCCCCGAGAAGCTGAAAGACTGAAGAAGTTCGATCCTGTCACGTTTGGAGGAGGCAGGCGCCACCATGGGAAACGACACCACCACATGCGAGCAAGCCGGTCTGAGGCTGATTCCATCTAATGAAATACCTTTGACCATTGTTTTCCTCTCCTTTCCATTCAGTTTGGGGATCAGTTTTGTGTATAGAGAGAGGGGGAAGACTGCAGAGCACAGCACATATACATATATATATATATATTGAGGGTGATATGAGTCATTATATATGTTCAATGATGTGGGGGGTATGTGTATAGTTCCATACCTTTTTAGGTTTCCCTGTCCATTTTTGTTATTGATGCAATAAAATACTTTAGCAGATTTAAAACATCGTTATTTTTTAAAAAGTTAATTTAAGTATCATTTTCTGCTTTCCCTCTTGGTGGTTCAAAGAGACATCTGCAGTACCCAAAATTGTTGCATTTAATGTCCAAAGTTTGGGGTTATCTATATGTCTGTTAGCAATGTTGCTGATCACTATGTATATGCCATTGGGTAGTTGGAATCTAAGGCGGGTTAGATGTGACAAGTTGGGGAGATATACTTTTAAAAAATATTACTAAATTTTATTTTTGAGCCCTCCAAAAACTAATAATTTAATTTAAACCCTTTAACAAAAAAAATTAACTTTGACATCTAAAATTTTATAATTAAAAAAAAAAATGTTGATTTCGCCCACTACAGAACATAAATTCATCCATTCCAAGGACATTAAATATAAAGCATTTGCACAAAATCATAAGGTGAAGAATGGAGGTCACAAATTTTTGGAACAACTTGTGCTTAGATTCCAATATCATTTGACAGCCAATTCTGAACTGGAATTGCAACCTCATTGAGTAAAATTGAAAAGAAAAAAAAATGAAGAAATCCCAGTATTTTAGACCACATACTAATAATTCATAGTTATCCAGCACTGACATAAATCATGTGCAAAGCTCAAAAAGAAAAGGCTACATCTCACTATCTTTTAAAGCAGATATCTTTGATTGCTACAGATTGTAACCTGCATTTCCCTAACGGTGAAAGAAATCAAAGAAAATGGATTTGATGAACACAAGCTAACAAGTGCAATATCAATATACATACCTGCTATAAACCCTAAAACTTGACTTTGTCCAATAGCATCACATGTATGTATAACCCTTCCTCTTACTAATCCATGTAAAGTAGATGGATGTAAGAAATAGCATGTAAATCATTAAAAGGATGCCATGGTGTGTAATGTCCAAGAATTTTCTTTTTTTTTTTCTATAACAAACAACTGTTAAGAAATATAAATGATAGTCCAAAAGCATAGTGTCCAGAAGATGCTTTCCAGCAACAAGAGGAGATGCATTCAGAAAAGTTCTCAACACAAATACGACTCCACTAATTTCGAATTCTACTACCAAACTTACATTTACCACCAAAGTATATCAGTAAAGAACAAGATCTCTAATTCTGGGATTCAGCTGCCTCCTTTCTCTCTATCAGTTTGATGAAATTCTGAACAATTATTTTGCCTTCAGAGGTTATGATGCTCTCCTGACTGAAGTGAACACCCTACGGTTTTCAATCAACTTAATGAGCATAAAGAGAAGTAAATGGAAAAGATTGATATAGTAATACTTACAGTAAGTGGCAAATAAGCATAACAATGAGGGACAACCTCTGCATAAGTCTTTTTTTGGGACCCTTCTTTTCCTCGACTCTTGGTTTGTGATAAAATGAGGAAAAAGATGACGTAAAGAGCTTGTTAAAAGTACTTGTTTTATGATGGTAGCTTTAGATTCTTTTATCTATAACCAGACTATGGAATCAAATCATATACACAAATTGCTAAAATTGGATGACGGAATGTATGTAGAAGATGTGGAGATAATATTGTGAACAATATCATTGGCCGTCTCATAACGACGATGTTAGAATTGCAGATATGTTCTTAGCAGTGATGGGGGTTAATATAGGGGTATAATTAAGATGAAAAAAATAGCTATTTTAATTCCTAAAATGCTGCAAAAACCAAGAGTGTCATGTCTAAGGCACTGAAGTCAAGAAAGGGTACTCCTATGAATCTATGATGCCATTAGAGATGCTATTACATTGATATCTTTAGGCAGTAATGTCAGAACAGAGGTAACTAAGAGACGAGAGACTTTTTGATAAATATGAGAACAAGTGACAATTTGGTTTTCAACAAGGCGTGAGGAACGGGTGCCAACAAAGAGGATATGAATGGAAATGACAAAAGAAAGAAATTATTAGATTTATTAACATAAAACAGGTTGTTAGTTAACATTTCATACTAAAATTTAAAAGGTATCAATGTCTGCGAGTGCATGTATACAAGAAGACACCATTTTGGCCAAAAAAAGAAGACACCACTAGAAAAATCAATATAAACAACATGATAGAATAGTTTCTTCAAATATCATTTGATAAACTTAATAAAATTAGGAGAATCAAGCACATTGCAGAAAGAACCTTATTAGATGGTTCTTAAAACAAGTAATTGGTCAAACATATATCATGGTTGAACTATGATTCTCCAGAGATTAGAATTATGGTACCAGGGAATTTAACCTTATATTGATATTCAATTATTCCAGATATAATTATAGTGAGTCTATCAATTATTCCAGATTGGTTTTAGTTTCCCAAGTAAGCATTGCAACATGCTCAACAGTGACTATATACCCTTAGACACTATATGAACTTCATATGACTGGGCTTCTTTTTTGGTATATCTATAGACTCCTCACTCTCAACACCCTTTCATTGCCAATCTCATAGCTAAACCTAGGTCTGAAAGCGGCAGGGTGATTTGCAAAACTGAAACATAGACTTCACTAATTAAAATGGCTCTTCTTCTGTACCGTTCTCAAATTCAGTTTGCTAATGTGAGATTTTAACGAAGATAAGATTTTTTTCATACCACTAGTTTTTCAATGGCCAACAAATTTAGGACATGATTAGCTACATAAGTAGTCAACCATGCACATTATGTGTAACATGCTGTATTGCATGAAAATAGATCACATTCTGTATAGAGCTCTACTGATTTTCTGACCTATTGGAACCATCTAGCATTGGTAAACAAAAGCTGACAGGGTGTAGAATCCTTCTCAAGGGGCATTGGGAAAAAAAAGAAGAAGTGGAAATTGAAACATGTTTTACAGCTCCTTATCCACTATTTTGCCTATAAAGTAAACAAAATTTCCTAACAGTTGAAACTTGTTAGGGGATAAGTGCTATTAAGGAGTCCCTGTACTTGAAAGGTAAAAGAGAGCTCAAGAAACAAATTTGACTGTATTGATAGTTTGAGCACATAATTTAAGCACACTTTAAGAATTTAAAAAGGAAAAATTGTGGGACAAGAAGTATATACTTTGGCAATCCTGTAAACAACCCAGCTTCCTTCTCATCATAATAATATACACAACAACTGTCGCCCAGTTTAATACCATATGGGGAACGTACTGTCTTTCCTGCATTTTACAATGAAGTCAAACAAATAATGTTAAGGTCCCACCAGCAAGCAGCCCAGCTTCATGATAAACATACACGACTATGGAAGTCGCTTCCTTAGAATAAATATTGAGATAATGTAGAAAGATCCTGAATTAAAATGAATAACAGTTACATAAGCTACACTTGAACACTCACCTCTGAAAGCCTCACAAATGCACCACAAGGTACAATCGTCCAAGCTCCAAAACTGTTTGCAATAATGTTCTGGAGTCTTTGAGCGTGCCTGTACAATGGATACAAAGTGTATAAAATGCTGAAATACGACAGATTCTTATGCTTTGGTTAATACGGCAAACTAGTACCTGGACCAGGGGAGATGAGCACTCCCCTAGGGTTTTTCCTACAATATAACAGGAGAACTAGTCATTATATGAATAAAATCTCTAGATATAAGATAATAACCATTCACCACCCGAGTGACCATCATGTTATACAAGTAAATAGTATTGTACTAGTCAAAAGGCTAAAATTCTTACCTTTTCAACTCTTCCACGGTTAACTCATCATTCCGACAAACCTTGAGACTACATCCAAGCTCTCCCAAATACTGCAAAATAACATGTAAATTCTGAGGGTTTTCTGTAATTAGTCAATAGCACAACTCAGAAAAGACTAAAAGCAATCAAACAAAAAAAAATTCATAAGGCAACATTTCAAGATCAGAAAATTATTATCAACTCCTTTTACCCCTTTCATAAGGCGGCAATCAAATGAACCATGTCTACTGCTTAAAAGGACAAAGACAAGATTGAAGTAAGGATGATTCCCAACATTGGAAGCAAGATTTCACTCTATTCCCTAATAGTTGGTTTCTCAGTGCTTGTGCTTGTCCTTGTCGGGGGGGAATCTTTATCCAATTTCTAGCACCATAAACATAAAAAACTGTCTCATGCTATTGATATTCATTGGTCAAAGACCATTAAACCAAGTGACCAACAGTATCGAAGATGCTGAATTGAGTTCACTGCACCATATGAATATTCATTCAGCAGGAATCACTTTTGACATATCATGTTTCTAACTGATAATAAAGTTACAACAATTTCGTTGAGGTAAATAGTTTTGAAAAAATAATCCTTTACTTTCAAAGAAAGAACTAAAATTAGACCAAAAAAGAAAAATTCAACAGTTCAGGATTTTCTTTCTAGATCATATACAAGCATGAATATATTCTTTCACACACAAGTACAATAAATTTACTATAAACCTGCTAATCAATAATTCTGTTACCTGTCGTTTTCCTAACGATTTGTAAGCAATCAAACAGCATATCTAGAATCAAGTCTTCAAGCAGGGCAATTAAGAAAGGCAAACGATTAGCTATGAAAATGACACGAAATTTTGAACATGTACCCAAACCTGGCAAAGATTGGAAGTGAAAAAACTATCATAGTTGTCAATGAGGATAATGGGATTCTGGCTGTCTTGCTTAGTCTCCAACACTGAAAAGGCTGAATCCGGTACAGCTGACGGCGCTGATAATTTTCCAACAACCCCACTTCTCTTTGTTAGCAAGAAACCAACTCCTGCAAAACACAACAAAGAAAAAAACAAAAAAGAACCTTTCTTTGATTACACAGTACACCCAAAAAAATTCCATAGAAAAGAAGATAGAGGAAGAGAGAGACTTGATGGAGGAGAGAGCCTGGAGAGTTGAGGCAGAGATGGGTTTTGAAGGGTTTTAAGAGAAAGTGAAGGTTTTAGTTGAACCAGAGATGATTGCATAACAAAATTAACAGCCATTTTTCTTCTAAACAAAGAAACAAAGCAAAGTAGTTTTTTTTTTTCAAGGCGCTAGGACACTGAGAGGAAGGTTTATCAGTTTCAGTATTATGTCTTGCAGGGATTCTGCTTTATAGAAAAATAAGTTGCACAATGTTCTTCACATGGCCGTCAGTTATCTAGAAAAGCATTGTAATTGGACAACTTTTTGTTCTCTTTTAGGTGAATTGCCAAATACTCCTTAGATGCTTTCCATGCCTCAAATCTGAATGGGATTCAATTAAAAATATATAAACTCTTGACTCAATGAAAATTTAACAATGACTTATTTCTCCTGAGTACATAAATTAATGGGTTTTCTTTTGACAGGTGAGATAGAGATGAGTTTTGAAGGGATTTAACAAAAAGGGAAGGTTTTGGTTGAACCAGAGATGAGTTGGTAGTAAAATATAACAGACTTGGAGTCTCATTGAAAAGAGAATAAAATGGCAATGTATGTTCAGTTTCGATCATCTGGGGGCATAATTATCATTTCCATCTTCATAATGAAAAAGAAAAATGGAAATAGAAATATAAGGGAATTAAGGGAAGGCAAAAGATTATCCAATGAAAATGACTCTTATGGAATGCAATTGTAACTGTCATTTCATATTTCTGTTAGTTATTGTTAATTCTTTTTTATTGTAATGTTTTGGTATTCTTTTAGTAGTTTTTGGCAATGATTATTCTGCCAACTGTTACGATCCGTTATTCTGCTTCTCTTAATAGCCAATTAGAGAGAGCAGAGGTAATTATGAAATTTGAAAACCAGATTCAGTTTTCTTCTCTATCGTTTCTCTCTTTCTCACCTTCTATTTTCTTAAATTTCTTCTTTCAGAATCACCTCGCAACAAATGTATCAGAGCCTCGTCGATTCTCATGGCTACTGGGGGCATTACAACCAGGCTTCAGAAAGATATGGCACTGATTCAGAATGAGCTTACATAGTTGCAAGCAAAGTTCAATCAACTGGACACAAGGATTGATGCACCTCTTAAGGATTTCCAGGAAAGAATTAAGAATGAGGTTCGTTCTGAGGTACGATTCGAGCTTCGTTCAAAGCTTCACTCTCTATTTGAGCAGTACTTTAGCCAAACTCCTCCTACTGTGGTTACTGGTTTGGTTCCAAACAAAGGAAAGGGAATTCTAGGCGACAGTCCTCTAGGATTTCCATCAAGAGAACAATTTGTTGTGTCTCCCATACTAGATCTGAGACATACTGGTGCGTCTTCTCGTGTGAGCAGCTTGGATGTTGGGAGTACTCTTTTCAGAGTGGACTGTCCTTATTTTTATGGGAGTAATTTTCAAGGGTGGTGGTCTAAGTTTGAAAAGTACTTCGAATCGAAGGGGGTAGGAGACCATGCTAGAGTTCGAGTGGTGATGTTACATTTGGAAGGGAAGGCATTGGATTGGCATCACTTCTTTGTCCAGAGGTAGGGAGGGTTACATCAAGTGACCTGGGATCTGTATGCCAAGGGCCTGAATGAGCGCTTTGGATCTGACTCATTCCTTGATCATATGGCTAAACTTGTCTCACTCAGGCAACAAGGATCTGCCGATCAGTTTCATGATGGATTTGTAAGTTTCCTGAATCAACTCCACTTGCCTGAAGCATATGCACTAAGCATTTTCACAAGTAATTAAAACCTGAAATAGGACAGTACCTTAAGTTGTTCAAGCCACAAACTTTGGTTGAGGGGGTACACTTTAGCTAGACAAGTTGAAATATTGTCTTAAGACCTTCTATGAAGTGATTACTTGTGAATATTGCAGTAGGCCCTTGTAAACCTTTATTACCTGTTTCCAGAATGCATCATGGTAATGGGGGCCCTTCACTAGTAGGTGGTTCTGGTGGTGTGGTCAATACTGGTCAACGAGTCCCCACTAAATCTCTTTCTCAAGCCAAGATGGATGATAGAAGGAAGAAAGGGCTTTGTTTTTTGTATGGCTTCAAATATACACCAAGACACAAATACTCCAAATCCTAATTATATCAGCTTATCATTGAACCACAAGTTGATCATGATACTGATGCCAAAAGTCCTACTTCAGAGGAGTTCCAAGACTATCCTGACCAATTAGAGGTAGCAGATCAAATGGTTGAGATTCCTACTCTAGTGTTGTCTTTACATGCTCTTCAGGGGTCACAAGGGCACAATACTATGAGGTTTTCAGCTCTCATTAATCAGAGTGAGGTAATTATCTTGGTAGATTCAGGGAGTACACAATTTTGTGGGCTCCAAAGTAGCTAAGAGATTGAATTTAGCTGTAGAAAAAAGTAAGTACACTGAGGGTCGTGGTGGCTAATGGTGTTCCATTATCAACTCAATGGTTGTGTAGGGATGTGCAGTGGAAGACACAAGGCTATCATTTCTTGTCTGACTTTATGATTCTGCCAATGAAAGGGTGTGACTTGGTACTGAAAATCTAGTGGCTCTTGTCTTTGGGGCCAACCATTTGGAATTTCTCAGCTTTAACCATGCAATTTGAACACATGGGGCAGAGTTGTGTTCTCCAAGGGATTATTCCAGGTTCTTTACAGATTGTATCTTACAGTCAATTGTCTAAATGTTTGAGCATAATGGGGATTGGTCGTTGTCCTATGCTATTGACTTCATGTGCTCAAACCACACTCACTGTTCCATCAATACAACTGCCTTCAGACCTACAGTCCTTACTTGCTGAATTTGAAGATGTTTTTTAGACACCAACAGGATTACCTCCACCTCGGTTGCAAGATCATAGAATTCCACTGATAGATGAAACTAAGGTAATGAAGATGAAACCCTACAGGTATCCTTCAATGCAGAAGACAGAGATAAAAAGGTTGATACAAGAGATGTTGTACTTGTAGGCTAGTATAATTCGTGACAGTAATAGTCCTTTTGCTTCTCCTGTGGTGATGGTCAAGAAGAAGGATGACAATTGGAGGTTGTGCATTGACTACAGACAGCTTAACCAACTGACCATCAAGGACAGGTTCCTAATACCTGTCATAGAAGAATTACTTGATGAATTAGGCTAGGCAAATTTCTTTTCCAAGTTGGATTTAAGGTCAGGCTACCATCAAATAAGGATGTGGGACAAGGATGTGCACAAGACAGCTTTCAAAACACATGAGAGACATTATGAATTTCTTGTCACATCTTTTGGCTTGACAAATGCTCCCTCCAATTTCCAAGCACTTATGAATTCGGTCTTTAAACCATTGTTGAGGAAGTCAGTCCTTGTTTTCTTTGATGATATACTCGTGTACTCTAACACTTGGTTAGATCATTTGAGCCATCTACAGGAAGTGTTACAATTGCTGAGACTGAATCAGCTCTATGCAAAGAGGACTAAATGCACTTTTGGAGAAACTCAAGTTGAATATCTTAGACATATCATCTCTCGAGGGGAAGTTAGCATGGATATGACCAAAGTAGAAAGTGTCATCAACTGGCATTGTCCACAATTTGTTAAGGAATTGCGAGGGTTCCTTGGATTATTCGGGTATCACAGAAGATATATATGAGGATATGGAGGGTTGGCTAAACCTCTTACTGCCCTATTGAAGAAGGATACTAGGTGGCAGTGGACTGAACACACACAAACAACATTTCAACAGCTCAAAGAAACCATGTGTCAAGCACTAGTGTTGGCTTTGCCTGACTTCCAAGGAAGTGGGCAAGGGATAGGAGCAGTCTTACAGCAAAAGGGTAAGCCTGTGGCATTTTTCAGTAAAGCTCTGGGAGTCAAACACTAGGCTCTCTCAATATATGATAAAGAAATGTTGGTTGTACTCCTAGCAGTAAAAAAATAGCATCCCTACTTGATTGGAAGACATTTTCAAATTAAAACAGACCATCAAAGCCTAAGACTTTTTACTGAACAGCACGCAATAACCCCCTATCAACAACAGTGGGTTGCTAAAATGTTGGGTTATGATTACTCAATTCTTTATAAGAAGGGAACTCAAAACACTGCTGCAGATGCTTTGTCCAGGATTCTTCAGGAGCAGGACCTTCAGATTTTTCAGTGTGTGGGTGCTATTAGTCTTTCTTGGTCCAAGCTATGGGATCAGATTGTGGATTCTTATAGAGTTGATGCTAAGATCCAAAAATTGTGTCAGGAAATTTAAGACCAGCCTAAGCTTCACCTTAAGTATTCTTAGGATGGCAGAATGATTCGAAGGTTAGGGAAGGTTGTGGTGGGCCACAATGAACAGCTTAGGAAGCATATTCTTTATCTCTTCCATGGAGGGTTAGTAAGGGGTCACTCGGGTGTCCATGCTATTAGGCATAGAATTTCGAGCTTATTGTACTGGAAGGGCCTTTCATAGGATGTTAAAAAATAGGTTCATGAATGTGTGACTTGTCAGAGATGCAAGGTGGACAATTCTGCTTCTCCAGGGTTGTTGCAACCACTTCCTATACCTGATCAAGCTTGGTCAGCTATTAGTATGGATTTTGTAGAGGGCTTACCTGTTTCAAAAGGGAAATCTACAATTTTGGTGGTAGTGGATATGCTTACAAAATATGGCCACTTTATTGCATTAGTCCATCCTTTTACTGCTATTACAGTGGCACATGAATATCTCAATCAAATTTACAAACTCCATGTCTTACCAAAATCAATTGTTTCTGACAGAGATCGAGTGTTCCTTAGCAATTTTTGGTAGGAGCTCTTTAAACATTTAGGCACCAATCTCCAATTGTCCACTGCCTATTACCCTCAAACAAATAGGTAGTTAGAAATCCTCAACAAGTGCTTGGAAGGTTACCTACGATGCATGACTGGTGAAAAACCATCTGATTGGGTTACTTGGTTACCAATGGCAGAATTATGGTATAATACAACTCATCACTCAGCCATCAAAACTACTCCATATGAAGTCTTATATGGTCAAGACCCTCCTATTCATCTTCCTTATATGGCTGGAGCCTCTCAGGTTGCCACAGTGGATCGAACCTTGTAGTAGGTGATTTAGTTTACCTGAAGCTTCAACCATATCGACAGCATTCTTTAAGGAAATTTTGAAACCAGAAGCTGTCACCTCGATATTTTGGTCACTTTCAAGTGGAAGCTAGGGTGGGGGGCAAGTTGCTTATCGGTTGCAACTTCCACCAACTGCTCGTATCCATCCCACTTTTCATGTTTCTCAGTTGAAGAAGCATATCAAATCTGCAGTGAGCTCTCCGGTGTTGCCACAAGTGGGATCTAATGGTGCAGTTCTCAAAGAACCCATCAAGATGTTAGACAGACGCATGGTCAAGAAGGGGAATCAAGCAGCTACTGAAGTCTTGATTGAGTGGGCTAACACATTTCCGAAAGATGCTACTTGGGAGAACTTGAAGGAGATCCAACATAGGTTTCCTGCTTTTGATCCTTGAGGACAAGGATCTGCTTCGAGGGGAAGGGTATTTGTTATTGAATGCAATTGTAACTGTCATTTCATATTTCTGTTAATTACTGTTAGTTCCTTTTTATTGTAATACGCTATGTTTTAGTATTGTTTTTGTAGTACGGTGCATTTTGTATTTGAGGGGGAATCAACGATTGCTTAAACGTTTCGTTTTGGGAAAAAACACCGTTTAATGAAACATTGTAGTTTTGGCAATGGTTATTCTGCCAACTGTTACAATTCGTTATTCTGCTTCTCTTAATAGCCAATCAGAGAGCGCAGAGGTAGTTATGAAAATTGAAAACCAGACTCAATTTTCTTCTCTCTCGTTTCTCTCTTTCTCACCTTCTATTTTCTTAAATTTCTTCTTTCAAAATCACCTCGCAACAAAGACACGTAGTTTTGAAGATGCAATCAAACCTGGCAAAGATAATAAGCAAAACTATAATAGTTATGAATGAGGATAATGGGATTCTTAGTGTTTTACTCTCCAAACACTGAAGAGGCTGAATCCGATGCCAATGATGTTTTCTCAACAGTCCTATTTCTCTTTCTTACCAAAAAATCAACTCTTGCAAAACAACACAAAAAGAACCTTTCTTTAATTACACCGTACATAAACCCCCAAAAAAAAAAAAAAAAAGAATAGAGAGAAAGAGAGAGCCTGGATAGGTGACATAGTCACATAGATGGGTTTTGAACGGTTTTACTAGAGAATTGAAACAATTTGGATCAAGGCCCGAGGAATGAATTAGAACAAGCTAAGGACGAATTTATAAGAAGTTCAAACTAAGAAGGAATTATATTGGAAATATCCCGAAACAGAAAAGAAAATTTCTTCCCCCCAGCAAGCCTACGCTTTTACAGAGAAAATCCCTAAGAAATTATTTTCATCTTGCACGGAAAAAAAATCTCCATCTTCTTCCATCTCACGCCGCAAGCCTACCCTTTACGCCCTCTTCTTCTCTTAGAACTGTATAACCATGGATTCTATATCCTTTTAAAATATAAAAATCAAAATACTCCCAAAAATATTCTACCCTATAAAAGCCCCAACACAAAGTTTTCCATCCCTTTGCTGTCACTGAAAACAACCGAAACCTTTCCCCTTTTACTCTGATTTGGCTTCCAGTTATGGACTAGTATTAGTAATAGAAAAAGTATCAGAGAGAGAGAGAGAAAGGAATGCCGCCAGGGAAGTATTACTGCGACTATTGCGATAAGCAATTTCAAGACACACCTGCTGCTCGAAAACGCCACTTGCAGGGCCTCCAGCACCTCCGTGCCAAAGCTCAATGGTTCCACTCCCAAAACGCCCAAGGTGCTCTCTCACTCACTGCTTTTCTCCCAACTCCCCTACTTCCTGCTTTTTTATTCACATGTTTGTGATTGCAGATCTTTATCAAACTTCGGTACCACCCTTTTCGAAAGGCGTCTGCAATCGCTTCCTTAATACAGTAAATATCCCTCTCTTCTCCTCTTGGAATGCCATTTTTGTTTCTTTTTTACTTCAATCATATAATATTCAAGTGCACTTGGTTTTCCTGTTTTAGGGATTTTGCCAGTACGGAGATAACTGTAAATACTTCCATCCCAACAATGATTCTCGGACCCCAAATCCTCCACTTTCAACTGCACCACCAGGTCTTTTTTTTCTCCCTCTGGTTTATTAATTCATATTTGTTTATGCAGTGCAATGCAAGTAAGGATGGGTTTTATTTATGTTGTTATAGGTGGTGTAGAGGGAAATGGAAATGGTATGGCAATATCGTGGGGTAATCTGCCTCCATCCTTAAAGCCCCCACCTGAGGCTGGATATCCACCTCTTCCTTTTGTGGATTGGGGATAAACTCTCTCTCTCTCTCTCCCTTGCTCTGTTTCTAGACACCAATTTCCTCATTTAGTTTCTTCATTTGTTAAAGCTGTATCTTCTTGTTTGTATTATTATTACATTCATTTCCCTGTTCTTTCTCCTTTTACACTTCTTGTCATCATGAGTATGTCAATACCTTGATAATGGGAATTCATTATATTACACAACACAATTGTCTAACAAATCTAAAAGGTGAAATGTTATGGTTCAATTGATCCTTGGTTCAGTTTAGTTTGTGCATTATAGGAAGAAATGGTAAGAATGCAAGTCAGAGTATGAATGTTGTATGATTAGGTGGCGGAATTTGAGTAGACTTCCAAAGTCTATCCATAAGCTTCAGAGCTTATTGACATTTAGAGATTATTTGATGTTTCAAAGCTTCAAGTGCCTGTCTGATCAACCTCATATTCGTAGAGGAAATTCAACCTGGTAATTGGAATTCGCTTCAGTTCTTGCGCTTCTTTGGTTGCCAAGGCATTGAAATATTTTGTTTAAAGGGATGCAAAACCTCTCGTCTCTTAGATTTCTGGCTGAGTTGCTGTACAAGTCTGAAATTAGAGGAAATTGCAATGTGAGGGATCTCTGTCTGGGTTGCTCTTACCCATTTGGAGGTCATTGAAATCTGGGATTGCCCCAACTTTGAGGCACTGGTTTCATAAGATTTTATTTTATTTTAATTAATTTATAAAATGTTTATATATTTAGTTTAGAATCCATTTTGACTATATGTATGTAACATGCTCCAGAATTTTCTAATTTCTTCTAAATGATGTATATTTGAAACAAGTTGATTTTTAGAAGATATATCTAATTGAACTAGAAAAATAAAAATAAATTTTCACTTTTTTTTATTATATATTTTTAGTTTTAAAGTTTTTATCTATTTTTTTTATACGATACATTTAAATGATTTACAACATATTAATTGATGTATTGATTTTCGCTCTCCATTTATTTTTCACCTCTTTAGTCTTTAAACTTATGTTGTTTGTCAAATCACTCCAAAATAAATGAAAAAATTAACGATTGTTAACTTTGTCAGTACGTCATACACGTGACATATCAGTAATTAAATAATTTTAAAAATTTTAAAAATTTCAAGTATTAAAAATTATTAAAAATATATAAAAATATTTTTTAAAATTTTTAGAAAATTAATTAATTGTTAACACGTGGCAATTCACGTTTATGCCACGTCAGTAAAGTTAATAAATGTTAACTTTTCATTCATTTTTTGGGTGATTTGACAAATAATGTAAGTTCAAGAGTTAAAAGAGGTAAAAAAAAATTTAAATAGTGGACTAAAATAACTTTTTTTTTTTGTAAAGATAGAGGGCTAAATAAGTCATTATGCCAAAAAAATAAAATTGAAAAATCGGTTAAAATTTGATAAAATCATTTATACTATTATTTAATCCTGTAATTGAGTTTTTGTCATGAGTAAACTAGGTACCCATTCAATTAGTGAAATTATAAAAATATTCGTTCGTAATTAAAATAAGTTTTATTATTCGAAAATATTTTAGTCTTTTTAATTTTAAAAAACAAATAAAAAATTTACATGTGGTTAGATTTGAACTCACGCTATTTACATAATGGGTTAACATGTAGTTTGCCCTCTGAACTTGTCTAAAAGTATCTAGTTGGTACTTGAATTTTTTTACCTAGTTGGTACCTAAACTTGTATTCTGTCACCCAGGTTGGTACCTCCTCGCTAACACTGTTAGTTTGTGCTGACATGCACTGATAGCCAATATGGTGGTGACATGTGGCAGCTTCTCAATATGGCATGTGATGAGCATAAATTAAAAAAATAAAAAAACTTTAAAAATAAATTAATTAATAAAAAGGTATAAATTTTTATCTAGGTTCATCATTGATATGAATAAAATTATATTTTTTATTAATTTATATATTTTTAAAATTTTAAATTTATATCTACCACATGTCATACTGAGATGTTGTCATGAGCCACCAAAAGGTTGACTATCAATGCCACGTTAGCATAAACTAACGGTGTTATTGTAGAGGTATCAACCTAGATGATAAAATACAAGTTTAGGTATTAACTAAGTTCAAGTACCAACTAGGTACTTTTGGACAAGTTCAATGGGTAAACTACATATTAACCCTTACATCAACAAAACATTAACTTTACCACTAAACCAACGCTTTATTGTAATATAAATTTTACATTTTAATTGTATTATGCATATTATTTTCCCATCAATTGTATATATTGATAATATTGTTAAGTGAGTTGGTGTCACAAGTCAAAGCAACACTAGCTCAATATTGATGACAACACTGTAATATTATTAATGTAACGATCCAATTTTTAGTGGTATCGAAAAATACTGTTTTGGGACCCCATTTGCGTAACCCGAGTTCGTAAATATTAAATAGGGATATTTATGGAGTTAATGTATATATTAATTGAAATTTGGATTAGTAATTTAGCCGAAATTGTGATTAATTAGACCTAGGGACTAAATTGTAGAAGATTAATCGCTATAGATTTTTTATTAAGAAAATGCTTGGGGACTTAGATAGAAATTATGTAAAGGATCAAAATAGTAAATAAACCAATTTGCAATATGAGATAGTGGATTTTGGAGCTTGATTTAGCTAGCTCATGTACCAATTTGTAAAATTGTTAAAGTTTTGAAAGTTGCCATTGTTGAGATTAGATGAAATTGGTGTGAAATTGTTAGAAATTAAGCTTGGTATATAAAAAAAGACTAAATTGTAAAGCTTAATTGTTAGTTTCGTACATTAGGTACCAAATTGAATAAAATGTAAATATGCCATGAAATGTTAGTAAGGATAGAATATAGAAGGTCCCTGATGAGTTTTGGTAAAATTAGATTCTAATCTGAGACCCTAATTGAAAGTTATGTTTGTCCCAAATTTAGGGACTAAATTGAATAAATTACAAAATCTATGTAATTTGGTATTTGATTCTGATTAGGCTAGAAATTGATTGTATGATATGTTTTATAATTATTTGTAGATAATGACAACACCGAATAGCCGAGAGAGAAAGAAAAAGCAAAAATCGTTGACGAGTGACGTATGGAACCTTGATTTGTACTTTTATGATTCAGGATAGAAATATTTGATTTCATATGCATGTTTATTGGTTGTTGAATAATTTAGGTGAGTTTATTATGATAATATGAAATGTTTTGATTGAATTTGATATGAAATATCGAGATTAGAGAATTAAAATGAATAAAATGGGAAATGATATGAAATACTTAAATTATGATATGTGATATAAAAATTATATCGAAATATAATTTTTCAACTTATTCTTTTGCCTATCTAAACAACTGTTTGAACAACTATTGCACCAGATTTAACTTTCCACAAGTCATTTTTCAACTTGAAATAGTAAGGCCTAATATAACTAGCCTTCCCACGATAATGGAAAACCATTCTCCTTGTTTTATTCTTCCATATCATATCGTTGCAAACATGTTGTTGTCTAAGTGATGTTATGTTCAGTATTACAACATTAGATTGAACAGACCTTATTTTTCTCCACCTTTGATCTTTCATCAGTTTGTAATAATGAGATCTAATATGTTTGGCCTTTCCATAATAGTAACAAACATATTTTCTATTATTCTTTTTACTTGTCTTAAAAGAAGAAATAACAACCATCTTTTATATTTAATAAAATTTCTAAGAGATATAGGTTTCTTACAAAGTTCATTATGACTAGGTTCGAATCTCCTAACAACAAATATCTCATCACTTTGGCTTTCACATTTCTTGAGAGTGGCTTCGAGATCATTTAACTCTTACTCATTTGCTTTCAAAGTTGCATATTTTTTTCTTTTTATAGTTTCATCAAGCATTTCATTAGCTTTTTTTAAATCAACAATCATATCATCTTTTTCTTTGACCACAGTTTCAAGTCTTTATTATTTGGCTAAACACATCCTTTATGTTAAAAAAAAACATCATTGTCATTTTTTAATTTAATGCTGTAATCACCGAATGGACGTGTGATAGAACCACCTTTCTTCTTGGACTTCATTATTGCAAACCTAGTTTAGGATCCCCTTCAAGTATGTTTGAAATCAAGCTCTGATACCAATTGTAATAACCTCGATTTGCTCTGTGTTCAATTCGATGTTTAGATAGTATGTTTAGACAATATGTTCAAACAAATGTTGGAATAGAACATAGGTAGTATGTAACACCCCTTACCCGAGACCGTTGCCGGAGTCGAGCACGAGGCATTACTAAACTTAACTACTAATTCGGCATAAAATTTAAAACTGTCCATCTGCGTCATAGTCACTAAAATATTTATATCTGGAGCTACGGAACTCCAAATTAAGATCCGTAAATTTTCCCTGAAACTAAATTCATATATATTTTTACTGTAATTTTTCCAGAATTTTTCATGTGGCCAATTGGTACAGTTTATTCATTAAAGTTTCCCCTGTTTCACCATTCAACTACTCTGACCTCTTTTCACTATAAATCAATTTTCTCTTTGTACAGAATTTATATGGCCTTCTTGTTTAGCTCATTTGAAACTAGACTCATTCAGAATTTCATACATATAAATTTTAATCCACAATTATTTTTGTGAAATTTCTAATGATTTTTCAAAGGCAGAACAGGGGATCACGAATTCATTCAGAACCAGTTTCACTAAAATTTAAATATCTCATTATTTCCATTTCTTTTGCTTACTCTATTTATTTTATATGAAAATAGACTAAAAGAGATTTCAATTCATATCTCCTTCACTTTCTAATTCCATTTCTTCTATTTTTGGTGATTTTTCAAAATCACGTTACTGCTAATAAATCAAAAACTGTTTCATTACAAAATATTATTAACTAGTTTATAACATCTTTTCTCCATCTCATTTAAACTCTATACATGCCATATAAATCTTTAAACATAAAACAAAAGCTACCGGAATTGATCTGGATAGTGAGCTTTGCTGTGATGATCCGATCTTCCACTTCTCTTTAATTCAATCTACATAAATATCAAACACACACAAGTAAGCTTAATGAAGCTTAGTAAGTTCATAGGTTTAAAAGTAGCTTACCACACATAATATTTCCAAAACAATAACAAAACAGTTACTAAAGTTCCCTGCCATTCACAACCATTGTTAAAATCCTTCACATAGTTGAGCTCAACATTAACAACTACTCAATTTCTTCCATTTGATTCACTCATTTTATATTACTTCTTATCAAATTAGGAAACGTCTTACGAATTTGAGTACGTCGTTGCTCAGTGCCACGTTTCACAACTCAGTATGGATAATTCCATACCTACATTTCACAACTCGGTATGGTTTATACCATACCTACATTTCACAACTCAGTATGGTTAATACCATACCTACATTTCACAACTTCGGTATGGATGATACCATACCTACATTTCACAACTCGGTATGGATGATACCATACCTACATTTCATAACTCAGTATGGATGATACCATACCTACATTTCATAACTCAGTATGGATGATACCATACCTACATTTCACATTTGCCATGGATTAACCATGATCTTATCCGTCAATTCATCACATGTCACGACACGAACGCATACTCAATCTGCGTTTTCCTAATTTGAATTACCACCATTTATTCTTTCATTTATCATATTTTTCACAATCCCACAGCAAATTCATATTTAACAGCACATTATATCATTCAATCATTCACAAATAAACATATAAATTCAACCATATGAACTTACCCGGCTGATTTGTAGAAGATTTTGAAATTTAGGGACTACTCTGCAACTTTTTCTTTTCCTCTTTCTTCTTTGGTTTCTTGATCTATAATGTAAAATATTTTCACTCATCAGCATATATTTCATTTCTATTTCACTTCATAATGTATGCTCTTCAATTTTCGAAATTGCACTTTTACCCCAAAATTTACAGTTTTACAATTTAGTCCCTGCTCAATTCAGCCATCAATTGAACTAATTTTTCTCAATCAACACTTTATTCTATCACTATAAACTATTTCACAACCTTTTATATTCTGAATTTCAACACCAACCTCTAATTCACAACTTTTTCACAATTAGGTCCTAAATATCATTTCCTATCAAAATCACTTAATAAAACCACCTTAGTATGAAATTAAAATTTAAATTTCATAATAATTCATCATAAACTTCCATTTCTCAGCAAGGTTAACTTTTAATTTTACTCACCAAATCAAAAACTAATGAATTCTATAAGTGGATCTAGTTGTAAAAGTCATAAAAACATAAAAATTATCAAGAAAAAGCAAGAAATAAACTCACATGATGTGAAAATATGAAAAACCAGCTTTCTCCAGACCTCCTATGGCGTTTTGGCTGAGAAAATATGAAGATATCTCTAGATCTTTCAATTTTATCTTTATTATACATGTTAAAATTATTAAATTTCCAATTATGCCCTTATTTCCTTTATCTTCTGATGATTTTCTTCCCCTTACCGTCCAACTTTTTCACCTTTAGGTTTTAATTGTCCTTTAAACCCTCCTTCTTTTAACACTTGAGCTATTTAATTCTTGTAGCAATTTTGCATTTGTTACAATTTAGTCCTTTTATTTAATTGACTACCCAAACATTTAAATTTCTCAACCAAACTTTAATACTAACTTAATAACACTCCATAAATATTTCTAAAAATATTTATGGCTCGATTTTCAAATTTGAGGTCTCGATACCTCGTTTTTGACCCATTTGACCTAATAAATTCTTTTAATTCACTAAATTCACCAATCCACAAATTCTTCTAAATTCTCACTTGACTCATAAATATTAAATTACTATCTTATTCAATCTTACCTGTCGATTTAGTGATCTCATATCACTATTTCCGACACCACTGAAAATTAGGTAGTTACAACTCTCCCCTTTAAAAATTTCGTCCTCGAAATTTGTTACTGAAAATAGATTTGGATATCTGTGATCTCATTGACTCCTCTGTTTCCCAGTGTTGCCTCCTCCATACCATGTCGATGCCATAATACTTTAACCAATGGTATTTTTTATTCCGCAACTCTTTAACTTCACGAGCCAAAATCTTCATTGGTTCTTCCGAATAAGTCATATCTCAGTTGAAGCTCAATTTCAGTATAAGGAATTACGTGCGAAGGATCTGACCTATACCGTCTTAACATAGACACATGAAATACATTGTGAATCTTTTCAAGTTCCGGAGGTAAAGCCAACCGATAAGCTACAGGACCAACCCTTTCCACAATTTCATATGGCCCTATAAATCTCGGACTCAATTTTCCTTTTCTGCCAAACCGTAACACCTTCTTCCATGGTGAAACTTTTAAAAACACTCGATCACCCACTGCATATTCTATGTCTCTTCGTTTCAAATCCGCATATGACTTCTGACGGTCTGAAGCAGCTTTTAGACTATCTCGAATAACCCGGACTTTCTCTTCAGTTTCCCGAATCAAATCAACCCCAACTATTTTTGATTCACTCAATTCAGACCAACACAATGGAGTCTTGCATTTCCTACCATAAAGAGCTTCAAACGGTGCCATCTTTATACTAGACTGATAGCTATTATTGTAAGCAAACTCAGCCAAAGGTAAATACCTTTCCCAACTGTCACCAAACTCAAGTATACAACATCTTAACATATCTTCTAGAATTTGAATCACTCGCTCTGACTATCCATCTGTTTGAGGATGAAATGTCAGACTAAAATTTAATTTGGTACCTAAAGCTTCTTGCGCTTTATTCCAGAATCTCGAAGTAAATCTTGGATCCCGGTCCGAAATGATAGATATTGGAACTCCATGTAGTCTCACAATCTCTGACACATACAATTCTGCTAACTTCTCAAGTGAAAAATCATTACGACCGGAATAAAGTGTGCTGACTTTGTCAATCTATCAACAATCACCCATATTGAATCTTTCTTTCTTGGAGTCGTAGGCAACCCTGACACAAAATCCATTGTAACATGCTCCCACTTCCATTCAGGAATCATAATGGGTTGTAATAAACCCGTTGGCACTTGATGCTCCGCTTTAACTTGCGACAAATCAAACATTTTGCAACAAATTACGAAATTTCTCTTTTCATACCAGGCCACCAATATATCTTTTTCAAATCACCATACATTTTCGTACTGCCCGGGTGAATAGAATACATACTATTATGTGCTTCAGAAAGAATATTATTCTTCAAATCAGAATTGTTTGGAACACAAATTCTGTTATGATAACGCAACATACCTTCATCATCAATCTTTGAACTCTGAATCTAAATTATCTCGAACTATTTGTCGTTTAAATACCAATTTCGGTCTTCATTCTGCAGTTTAAATTTGTTGAAGAAACATGGGTTTCACTTTCAATTCTACTAATACAAAGACCTTCTTCATTAAGAGCCAATTGAGCATTCATTGTTCAAGCGTAAACAAAGATGACTTTCGACTAAGTGCATCAAAGAACTACATTAGCTTTTCTGGATGGTAGTCAATAACCAAATCATAATCTTTCAAAGAACTCTAACCACCGTCTCTGTCTTAAGTTCGGTTCCTTCGAGTCATTAAGTATTTGGACTTTTGTGATCCGTAAAGATATAACACTTCTCACCATATAAATAGTGTCTCCAAATTTTTAAAGCAAAAACAATTGCGGCTAATTCAAGATCGTGTGTAGGGTAATTCTTTTCATGTGGTTTTAATTGCCGTGAAGCATAAGCCACCACCTTTCCCGATTGCATTAACACACAACCCAAACCATTTAAAGATGCATCATCAGACACACACATACGGTATACCTGATTCGTTGAGTCAAAACCGAGCTTCATTAACATTTTCTTTAATTGGTCAAAGCTCATTGACATTCATCGGACCATACAAACTCAACATTCTTTTGTAACAAACGAGTCATTGGTGAAGCAATCATGGAAAAATTCTTTACAAAACGGCGATAATACCCTGCTAGTCCCAGAAAACTTCGCATTTCAGTTACATTCTTCGGTGTTTTCCAATTCACCACTGCTGAAACTTTACTTGGATCCACACGAATTCCTTCAGCTGATACAATGTGACCCAGAAATCCAACTTCATGAAGCCAAAACTCACATTTACTAAATTTTGCATATAATCGCTTTTCTCTCAAAGTCCAGTAATACAATTCTCAAGTGTTGTGCATGCTCGGATTCTATCTTTGAATAGACCAATATGTCATCAATAAATACCACCACAAATCTATCCAAATAAGGCTGAAAAATCCGATTCATTAAATCCATAAATGCAGCAGGGGCATTTGTTAAACCAAAAGGCATTACCAGAAATTCGTAGTGACCATACCGAGTTCGAAAAGCAGTCTTTGGCACATCACACTCTTTAACCTTCAGTTGATAATACCCAGATCTAAGATCTATCTTTGAAAACACAGCAGCACCTTTCAGTTGATCAAATAAATCATCGATACGAGGTAATGGATATTTATTTTTAATTGTTACCTTGTTCGGTTATGTCGTAATCAATACACAATCGCAACGAGCCATCTTTCTTTTTCACAAATAAAACAGGTGCACCCCAAGGTGATGTACTCGGTCTAATGAACCCTTTATCCAATAACTCTTGCAATTGTGTCTTCAACTCTTTTAACTCAGCTGGTGCCATTCTGTACGGTGTTATTGATATCGGAGCTGTACCCGGGATTATATCAATTACAAATTCAACCTCACGATTTGGGGGTAAACCAGGTAATTCCTCAGGAAACACATCAGTAAATTCATTAACAATCGCAATTGTTCCATATTCAATTCGAAACCCGAGTATCAAGAATATAAGCTAAAAATGCTTCATTACCCTTCCGAATCAATTTACAGTTTGTAATGGTGATATAATTCGACATCATTCTTTTTATCTCCAAACTCAGCTGAAACTATTTCCCCTGTCTGACATTTTAAATCAACCCGTTTTTCTCTACAATTCACTATGGCATCGTGTTTAATCAACCAATCCATTCCAAGAATAACATCAAATTCTCGGAAAGGTAACAACATTAAATCACAGAGAATTCACGACCTTGTATTTTCAAAGTGGACACTTCCGACATATTAAATTAACTAACACACTTTGCCCTAACGGATTAGTGACTTGCATATCAAAGTCGAGTGGACTCAATGATCATTTTCTTTTACGACACTAATGCGATTGCAAATATATGAATGCGTAGATCCGGGATCAATTAAAGTATACACGAAATCATTAAAAGATGGAAAATACCAGCTATCACATCCGGAGCGTAGCTTCCTCTCTTGCCCGAGTAGCATATGTATGCGTGCGGTGCCCTTGTTTTCGACCAAGACTCTGATATCTCTCATTCCCGAACGAGCGATCTCAAAGAAGACTATTTTGACCCGAACGTCTACTTTTCTGAGGAGTATTTGTTTGTTTCTCGCCTAGTTCTTTATTTTCTTTTAATGACTGAGGACAGTCCAGAATAAAATGATCAGTTCCACCACATCTATAACAAGCTCCGGTTCTTCCCCAACATTCACCAATATGAAATCTACCACAATTTTTGCATCTAGGTCTCGGAATATTTTGCACACTACCAATACTAGCTGCTGGTTTATTAGTCACTCCGACCTCCCTTTGAGTTGTTTTACTTTTATTCGATCGTTCTAATTGTAACAGATCGACTAAAATCATCTCTGAACTTTTTAGCTGGAAAAGTCGAAGTTGGTCTAGAGAAACTTCTTTTATATACTTCTTTGCCTTTTCTTTCTCTTTGCATCTTTCTATTATACACTTCTTCCATCTTTTGAGCTCGATCGAGACAACTACAAATTCTCGAATCTCGGTGCCTCCTATCATCATTTTGATTTCATCATTAAGCCCTTCTTCAAATCTAATGCACATTTCTTCCTCTGTCTTGCACAACATCCCGAGCATACCTACTGAGATACACAAATTCTCTTTCATATTCAGCCACTGTTTTATTTCCCTGTCGAAGATCAAGGAATTCCCTTTTCTTTTTATCTAAATATCTCCTTCCCACATACTTTTTTCTAAACTCATTTTGGAAGAATTCCCAGGTAAGTTTATTTGCAGGTACCACTGCCTCAATGGTTTCCCACCAATTATACGCTTCTTCTTTCAATAATGAAACTGCACACCTCAGATAGTCCTCCGGAGAACAAATCATCTGTTTGAAAACTCTCTCTAAACTCTTTAGCCAATACTCGCTTTAATCGGATCATCATCCGATCTTCCCCGAAATTCTTCACTCAGACTTTCGAGTTTCTCAATCGGTGTTCTTTTGATAGATTCATCTATTGAAGGAGGAGCAATCCAGAAAGAATCGTGGTGGTGTCTGAGAGGGGGGAGGAGGAGGTTGTTGTGCTGACTTCTTCCTTGTATTGTTTCACTAAACCACCGATTCATTACCCCATAAATCAAATTTTTAAGTTCTTCCTCTCTCATCAAAGAAATTGGAACATTATTACTTGTTCCTGCTCGTAAGTCTGTACTCTACTATTAACTTCCTCTTCATGATCAGCACCCTCGGTCTATCGGACATCTTTACAATCTATAACAAAAATTAATAGTTAGATCGGATCATTCACATCCCACTATCACAGATTTATATGGCATGTATTTCTAAACATTTTATACATCACATTGCTTCGAGAATCGTCTAAACCAAAGCTCTGATACCAATAAATGTAACACCCTTACCCGAGACCGTTGCGGAGTCGAGCACGAGGCATTACTAAACTTAACTACTAATTCGGCATAAAATTTAAAACTGTCCATCTGCGTCATAGTCACTAAAATATTTATATCTGGAGCTACGGAACTCCAAATTAAGATCCGTAAATTTTCCCTGAAACTAAATTCATATATATTTTTACTGTAATTTTTCCAGAATTTTTCATGTGGCCAATTGGTACAGTTTATTCATTAAAGTTTCCCCTGTTTCACCATTCAACTACTCTGACCTCTTTTCACTATAAATCAATTTTCTCTTTGTACAGAATTTATATGGCCTTCTTGTTTAGCTCATTTGAAACTAGACTCATTCAGAATTTCATACATATAAATTTTAATCCACAATTATTTTTGTGAAATTTCTAATGATTTTTCAAAGGCAGAACAGGGGATCACGAATTCATTCAGAACCAGTTTCACTAAAATTTAAATATCTCATTATTTCCATTTCTTTTGCTTACTCTATTTATTTTATATGAAAATAGACTAAAAGAGATTTCAATTCATATCTCCTTCACTTTCTAATTCCATTTCTTCTATTTTTGGTGATTTTTCAAAATCACGTTACTGCTAATAAATCAAAAACTGTTTCATTACAAAATATTATTAACTAGTTTATAACATCTTTTCTCCATCTCATTTAAACTCTATACATGCCATATAAATCTTTAAACATAAAACAAAAGCTACCGGAATTGATCTGGATAGTGAGCTTTGCTGTGATGATCCGATCTTCCACTTCTCTTTAATTCAATCTACATAAATATCAAACACACACAAGTAAGCTTAATGAAGCTTAGTAAGTTCATAGGTTTAAAAGTAGCTTACCACACATAATATTTCCAAAACAATAACAAAACAGCATTACTAAAGTTCCTGCCATTCACAACCATTGTTAAAATCCTTCACATAGTTGAGCTCAACATTAACAACTACTCAATTTCTTCCATTTGATTCACTCATTTTATATTACTTCTTATCAAATTAGGAAACGTCTTACGAATTTGAGTACGTCGTTGCTCAGTGCCACGTTTCACAACTCAGTATGGATAATTCCATACCTACATTTCACAACTCAGTATGGTTTATACCATACCTACATTTCACAACTCAGTATGGTTAATACCATACCTACATTTCACAACTCCGGTATGGATGATACCATACCTACATTTCACAACTTTCGGTATGGATGATACCATACCTACATTTCATAACTCAGATTATGGATGATACCATACCTACATTTCATAACTCAGTATGGATGATACCATACCTACATTTCACATTTGCCATGGATTAACCATGATCTTATCCGTCAATTCATCACATGTCACGACACGAACGTACTCAATCTGCGTTTTTCCTAATTTGAATTACCACCATTTATTCTTTCATTTATCATATTTTTCACAATCCCACAGCAAATTCATATTTAACAGCACATTATATCATTCAATCATTCACAAATAAACATATAAATTCAACCATATGAACTTACCCACTGATTTGTAGAAGATTTTGAAATTTAGGGACTACTCTGCAACTTTTTCTTTTCCTCTTTCTTCTTTGGTTTCTTGATCTATAATGTAAAATATTTTCACTCATCAGCATATATTTCATTTCTATTTCACTTCATAATGTATGCTCTTCAATTTTCGAAATTGCACTTTTACCCCAAAATTTACAGTTTTACAATTTAGTCCCTGCTCAATTCAGCCATCAATTGAACTAATTTTTCTCAATCAACACTTTATTCTATCACTATAAACTATTTCACAACCTTTTATATTCTGAATTTCAACACCAACCTCTAATTCACAACTTTTTCACAATTAGGTCCTAAATATCATTTCCTATCAAAATCACTTAATAAAACCACCTTAGTATGAAATTAAAATTTAAATTTCATAATAATTCATCATAAACTTCCATTTCTCAGCAAGGTTAACTTTTAATTTTACTCACCAAATCAAAAACTAATGAATTCTATAAGTGGATCTAGTTGTAAAAGTCATAAAAACATAAAAATTATCAAGAAAAAGCAAGAAATAAACTCACATGATGTGAAAATATGAAAAACCAGCTTTCTCCAGACCTCCTATGGCGTTTTGGCTGAGAAAATATGAAGATATCTCTAGATCTTTCAATTTTATCTTTATTATACATGTTAAAATTATTAAATTTCCAATTATGCCCTTATTTCCCTTATCTTCTGATGATTTTCTTCCCTTACCGTCCAACTTTTTCACCTTTAGGTTTAATTGTCCTTTAAACCCTCCTTCTTTTAACACTTGAGCTATTTAATTCTTGTAGCAATTTTGCATTTGTTACAATTTAGTCCTTTTATTTAATTGACTACCCAAACATTTAAATTTCTCAACCAAACTTTAATACTAACTTAATAACACTCCATAAATATTTCTAAAAATATTTATGGCTCGATTTTCAAATTTGAGGTCTCGATACCTCGTTTTTGACCCATTTGACCTAATAAATTCTTTTAATTCACTAAATTCACCAATCCACAAATTCTTCTAAATTCTCACTTGACTCATAAATATTAAATTACTATCTTATTCAATCTTACCTGTCAGATTTAGTGATCTCATATCACTATTTCCGACACCACTGAAAATTAGGCCGTTACATAGTATGCAAATAAGAGAATGAGAGAAATAAATACAAGAAATTTGTTAACACAATTCAGATTCACAAATCCTACTTTGCCGAAACCTTGCTTAGTAAATGATCTTATTCAACAATTGATCCAGTAACCTATTGGCTAAACTCAATCTACCCTTACACAAAGAAGTGATTGTAGCCCCAATAACTAACCTCGACTTGTTACAAATCATTCACCCCAAAAACCTCACAATACAACTAGTAAAACTCTCCAATAAGCCTACGAAATGAGTGCAAAAATAAAAGGAAAAATCAACTAAATCAGCACAAGCAATCTCCTAGCTTCCTCTTCAACATGCAAATTGATGCCTATTTATAGGCCAAATAAGGCAACCTTCAAGATTAAGTTTTGTAGAGATAAATACTTCAATTTGGTGCATAATAATCCAAGATAAAAGCCTCCAAAAATTATCCCAAAATACAACCTTATCATTAAGTAAAATCATCAGCTTAACCATAAAATAAATAGCTTAAAGGATAAAGATAAATATAAGCTTTATCCAATAAGGCAAGTCGATCAAATCTTCCTTAAGCCACCAATTTCGATTATCATGGTTTGAGATGGATTACAATACATCTTGGAATCCATTTGCTTATGGTAAAATCATGTGTAAAGGATCAAGTCGATCAAAGGTCTTATCTGAACAAGTGTTTAAATAGTTGTTTGAACAAGAGTCGAGTCATCAATCTTGAAAAGCCTTGATCTTAACAAGTTAGTCGACTATTTTAAGTAATTTACTTTTTAAAATATGTATTTTTATTTTTGGTGTGAATTTTTCCTTTAATTTTATAAAATTATTAGATTATAGCATGTTTAATATAGGTGAATATATTTATACAAAATTCATATAAGATTAAAACGAAGCTTTAGTTAAATTAATAAAAAATCAAATATCTTGAAAATAATGATTTAATATTACATATGCATCTTTGTATTTTTTTTTATAGTTGAACAAATATGATATATGAGGTGTAAAAAAAATGTTATTTTAAATTATTTTCAAAACGGATGAACAGAACCAAGGGCGAAATCAAAAAATTGTGTAGGGGCAGAAATTAAATTGTAATTTTTACGATGGTAAAAAATACAATTTCATCATTGTAATAGCCTATAGCTTTATAATTTTTAAATGAATAAATCTAATTTTTATAATTTTAGAAAGATTAAAATATAATTTTATCTTTATTAATTTAAAATAAAGGTCTAAATGAAATTTTCCATTTTTTGAGGATTCCTATCACCCGTAGTTTCGCCCTGAAGAGAACCATTGTCAACTCCAGCTTCCGATCAAATTATATGAAAAGAACTAAAATCTCTGAAAACATATAATACAGGGACCTAGTATAGAATTAGACCCAACTGATAAAGGAAATCAAGCTAGAAAACTGTACGGGGATTTACATACTTGCAGCGAGTCTGCAATTTTCTATCTCGCAGTTTCCTCGAGACTTCCATTTGAAAAAGAAAAAAGGAGTTCATTACTTCTCTGCTTCAGCTACTCCTTGTAACGATTTTTCTTTTCCTTTTCAATTTGGTCCTTTCAATTTTCTTGTTGGATTTGAAGCAGTAATCCTTTTCCGAATCGTTGAATTCCTCTGTGAAAATTTCTGATCGGTGTTTCATCGCTCCGTTGAAGAATGCCGTCGTCGCCACGAAAGAATTAGTAGAACGGAAAGCAAACGGATAAAACTAGAATGCGAACCATTTGCGACGTCTGCGACAGCGCCGCCGCGATCATTTTCTGCGCCGCCGACGAGGCTGCTCTCTGCCGTTCCTGCGACGAAAAGGTCTATTTTATCATTTCATTGCCATTTTAGTACAATTAATTGATATCCGCATATTTATACACGTCTACGTATATATGAATACTTGATGTACTCCAAATTCTGTATATTCCTAAATTAGCCGTGTATATATATATATATATTTATATATAATTATTTCTGAAATTGGTTTTATTTTGCTAAATTAAATCAATAAGGAAACTTTTTATTGGGAGTTTTTAGGTTCACATGTGTAACAAGCTTGCCAGCAGACATGTCAGAGTTGGTTTAGCCGACCCCAGCAATGTCCCACGCTGTGATATATGTGAAAATGCACCTGGTATATATATCTCCTTTTTTAATTGTATAATTATTGTGTAAACTACAGTTTTTGGAAATTTGTTCATTTGTTGATATTTTTGTACGTAGCTTTCTTTTACTGTGAAGTGGATGGTAGTTCCCTTTGCCTGCAATGTGATATGATTGTACATGTTGGAGGTAAAAGGACCCATGGGAGGTATCTCTTGTTGAGGCAGAGAGTTGAGGTTTGTCACTCTTTAGTAGGCAACATTTTATGTTTTCATGTAATTTTTGGAAAGCCTGCTAAAATTCTTTACTTTGCTTGTAGTTTCCAGGGGATAAGCCTGGTCGTTTGGAGGAACCAGGTTTACAACCGCTCAGTCCGAATGAAGTAAGGAAGGATCTGAATCAGCAGTCAAAGCTTGCAGTGAGAGAGAACCGGCAAAACCATGGAGTCTCTTGTGTTCCATTTCTTGATGATAATGCTAAGGGTGATGGAGAGGTAGGAAATGAGTTGATTGATCTAAATGCCAGGCCACAACAGGTGCAGGGGCAAGCTTCGATCAATCAGGTATCTTCGATTGACTAGCTTTTTTCGTTCTTAAGTGTAATAAGATGTCCTTTTAGAACTTAATTGATGAGGTGACTGTTTTGTTTTTTTAAGGAGCAAGCCATGGATGTTTCGAGTGGCAATAATCATGACTCTACAAGTGGGATCCCTGGTGGATCCTTCAAACAAGAGCCTGAAAAATGAGCTAGGTATAACTATTATCCCCTACTTATACTGTTGACTTTGTTTAAGAGCATTGCAACCATGTGGCTCTAAGATTTTTCTGTTTTTATGGCATTTCTTGATAATTCATTATAGATGCTCATTATGTATTTGAATCTGTGTGATATCAAATTAATAAAGTGTACAAATAATTAATAGGATTTCCCAAGCAGGTTGGCTTCCTTTCACACAACATTGGTGCTTAGATAGTATTTTAAAAGACTTGTCTGGTTTTTCAAAGTAGAGCTTGACCTGCTGAGCAATTCCTGATTCCCATAGTCATATGAGAAACAGATGGATCGGCATCTAGTTGTTTATGAATTATTAAACTACGGAGTAAGAATGTCTAGGCTTTTCTATTAGGGGCAAGTTCTGCTAACGTTTTTGAGAGAAATGGTATCCTGTGCAAGTAATCTTTAATCTTCATGCACGTGGAAAGTCAGCTTCTGCTGGCCTATCTGTCTCATGGTTTGTTTCTCTTATTTAGGCTCGTGTCGAACAAAACTAGTCCGGCTGGTTATAGGGTTATACAAAAACTATAGTGCTATTGTTTTCCACTGGCAAAAGGATATAATTTTGATGAAAAAGCAATAATGTTTTGTTACTGAAGTTGATTGGTCCTTTGTTTGTGATGAACTTCCCATGGCTAAAGCTTCCTTTCTTTTAAGTCCAGATATTGGATCAATTTTACACCTCAAGTTTTGTTGCTATCATGTCTGAGATTTTCTTAATAAATCACACAACTACCATGTTTGTTAGCTCATTTTATCAGGGCATTTACTTTGATTCAAGTCTATGACAATTAAGAGTAAGACAAACAACTGGGAAATATAGTCGCTTAACCAAGTAGTAATTGTTGCTAGTTCTACGATTTCTCTTACGTTCCCCTCAAAACATGCATACACATATGCACACACACAAACCTTTCTTTCTACTCCTTTGATAATTGAATGAGGTTTCTTATCAAATAATGTTGTCCAAATTTTTGGCTGCTGCAGATATAGCTGGATCAGTTTTCTCACATCTATGTATTTATTGAGTAAAGCGCTTGCCTTTGTTAGATATGTCTTCCTTCCCCATGGATTAGTCTCTGTCCATTCAATTCCTTTACACAAATGAAAACTTTTGAAGGTAACTTTTACCCATGTACCAAAATCAACATTCTTGCTTAACCGAAAATAGTTGTGACATTTATGTTTGTTTGAATTGCCAACTATACATCCTTTGTGAATGACCATTCATTTAAATTTCTTGAACATTATTGCTGGTGATTACAATGACTAGTTGCCATCAAATTGTAAGGGGGAAATAGAAGAGTAATGGAGGGGAAATTTTCACTTTTGAAAGGAAAAAGTCCCCTGCTTGTTTCTCCGGAATTTTTTTTTCTTTTTTGGTTTGAATTTTGGGGCCGAAAGCAGAACAAGCAGTGGGAGACTATGAATCATGTTGCTCTTACACCCCTTCTTAGTGGCATCCAATTTTACCTTTGTTTAACTTCCATTATGGCGTTTCTTCTACTTTTGCCACACTCCAATAGCAGCTGAATTTTTTTTGATGGAATCCAATAATAAGATGGAGAAATATTATGAAAAACACAGTTTAATTGTATAAGTAGATCCGTCAATGGATTGGGTGCACTCAGGCACGTGTAAGTCTATTTAAATTTTTATGCATAATGATCCATCCTCTTAAAAGTTAAAAATTCCTCGGAAAATGGATCGATCATTAAAAGAGAATCTGTTTCTCTTATAATTTGCGCAAATCATTTCATGTCCAATTCTTGATTCATTTTTGAACGGACTTTTTTAGTCCAACATTTCCAAGCAGACATCATCGAGCAGGATCGAGAAATGGTAATGCGGAAGTTAATCAGATCAGTTTACCCTAATTTTTCGGTGGCTAAAATGCAGATTCAAGCTTGTTTTAGTATTTATGATGATGCATTTATAAGTAATCTCATCAGCAAGAAGTTTATTTAACAGTACATTGCAATCCAGAACAAAAAGTAGTCTCCACAGCCTATAAAACATTCAACACAAAGAGAGAGAAACCATATCATGAAATCTCCATCATCTCAGCTAAAGCTTTGTTTGCAGCAGCTTAGTAGACGTAGCCCTTAACGAACATTCCTTTCTTGGCCTCTTCTGATTCTCCCTCGCCGGTGTATTTCCCGAGCTGAGCGAGCGAGTTGGCTTTGGCACGGACAAGGAGTGCATCCTGAGCAGCCTTAACGTTCTCGGGTCTGCCTCCCCATGTCTTCAAGCAAGTGTTCTGGAGAGCTCTGGCATACGAGAACGAGACGTGCCATGGGTTTGGAGATTGGTTCATTGCGTTCAAGTTGAGGGTTGCTTCAACCTCGGATTGTCCGCCAGACAAGAACTGCACAACAGAAACGGTTTGTCCAATCCGTTAGTACGGTTCATTTTATTATTTCACAATGCTTTGGTATAGAAAATGTACCATGATTCCAGGAACAGCTGGGGGGATTCTCCTGTGGAGGAGCTTGAGGGTGTAATCAGCAACTTGCTGTGGGGTGGCCTTGTCTTTGCATTCAGCACCAGGAGTGACCATGCTGGGCTTGAGAAGGATGCCCTCAAACATGACATTGTTCTCAGCAAGGTAGAAGAAAACCTCAGCCCAAACCTTCTGCGCTACTTCGAAAGTCCTATCAATTCCATGGTCACCATCAAGCAAGATTTCCGGCTCCACAATCGGGACCAATCCACTGTCCTGCAACACAATGGCCACAAAAATCACTTCTCAACAACAAGTAGCACACACATAATGATTACTCCTCGGCTTCATCTATCAACTTACTTGAGAAATGGCGGCATAGCGAGCAAGTCCCCAAGCTGCTTCTTTAACTGCCAAGGCAGATGGACCATTTGGAATGCTCACAACGGTACGCCTGTCCGATCAAAAATAGCTAATAGTGTTATACAAGAATCCTTTACTTCAACACTGCATAATATGGTTGAGAAGTTATCGAACATGGGATTACCATTTGGCGAAACGAGCACCCTGCTGGTAGTAGGCAGCTGTGCGGGATGAAAGACCGTCAAGACCTTGGCACCATGACTCGTTGTTGGAACCAGGGAGTGGAACCAAACCCTGTTATTTTGTTTACCAAATCATTCAGTTCCAAGTATCCTCTTTAAAAATATGAATTTGTGGGTGCTTTTTTGTTAAGCTTTATACCTTGTCAACTTTGATACCAGGGACAATATTTTGCTCAACAAGAACATCGACCATCTTTTTCCCATCGATGGTAGATTGGTAGAGAGTCTCCTCGAAAAGGATAGCTCCCGAGATGTAGTTACCGAGGCCAGGGGCAGACACGAGAAGGGTACGGTAAGCTTGCCGGTTTGCCTCGGTATTCTCGAGACCAATCGAGGCAAGCCGTTTCCCACATGTAGCATTTGATTCATCCATGGCCAAAATACCACGACCTGGAGATGCAACAGTTTTCTACATCCAAACAAAGAAATAATATTTGAGCATGCATGAGATAAAAATACGATTCAAGACTACATTAATTCTAAGACATACCGCGGTCTTAACAAGCTCATCGGCATATGAACTAGCACGGACGGTAAAGGCGGCCGATGTAGGGTGTGACCGTACAAAACAAACCGAAGGGTGGCGGAGGTTTTGGCCCTTAATCCACTCGGACTTGTCGATAATAGGTGAAGACTTGAGGAGAGTAGCGGAAGCAGAAGCCATTTTCTTGGGCTTTGAGAGGGCTAATCAATGAAGCAAGTCGAAGGATGTTATGAGGGGCTTTATTATGTTTAGTTTTTCACTATAATCTTATCTCTTCAATGCTGGCCTTCCTTCACCACACATGCAAGTCTCACTCACTGGATTTTATACTTGCGTTTGTCTATACTATCACTATACCAGAAGATGTCACATTTGAGGCTGTCGTGCTTTGACCAATGCCCTTGTGCCATGTGGATGATAATTTTGCACACTTGGCCGGGATGCATTCCGTGGTTGATATGGATGATTCTATACTCGCCTCGTAAAACATTGTTTCAAATAGGTTCTTTTTTTTTCTCATTTTTTTCAATTTACTTTTATTTTTTTATTTAATTTTAAAAAAATTTAAAGGTTTACTATAACATTTGTTGCCTGAATTTGACACTTTTTCCGAATTTGGTACCTAATTTTTTTTGGTCTAATTTGATACTCAAACTTGACACTTTTTCCTACTTTAGTATCTAAACTCGACACTTTTCTTAAGTTGGTACTTAAACTTTTTGGGAGTCCAATTTGATAACTCAACTTGACTCTTTTATCTAATTTGATACCTAATCTTTTTTTTGTTCGATTTGGTATTTGTCAAACGTTTTACAAATTACTCCAATATCTAACAATGTTATTTTTTTACAAGGTAGCAAAAATAATCAATGTATTTTATATGTTCAATTACTTTTAGTTTTATTTAATTAATTATTTTATTAATTGAAAATAATAATTTTCTTTTAATTTAGGGTTTTTTTAAAAAAAAATTCTTATTTAATACTAATTCATTAACCATAGTCAAATATCTATTTTTTTAACATGAATTTTCTATAACACTAATAATATTTTTGTAGCATAACAAAAATTTTTTTAACACCGTTAGTGCTTTGCATAGTTTGTATAACATTTAATAAATTTAGGTACCAAACTGAACCTAAAAAAAACTTAGGTACCAAATTAAGAAAAAATGCCAGGTTCAGGTACCAAATTGGTCCCCAAAGAAATTTAGGTACCAAAAGTAGAAAAAAGTGTAAAGTTTAGGTTCCAAATGTTATATTAAGGCGAAAGTAAAATACCCTTCATTCTGTGTTGTAGCTACTTTTTCCAACAATATATTTTTAAAGCTTGATCGTAAATTTTCTCTAAAAGTACAATATACCTTACTATTATATTTAATATTTGTTCAAAGTCAAAATGTAATTAATAATATTATTAACAGGTTTCTATTAAACTAGAATATGTGGCATTTTAAATGGGATGATTGAGTCGATTAAATTGATAATAAACTTAAGTGGATAAAAATTTGAAAAGTATAAAAATTGAGGGGTTAAAATATGTAATATAGTTCTTGTACTTTTTAAAAATTAGGAATTTAGTCCTTGTATTTCCAAAAAATTAAATCCTCTATCTTTCAGATTTTAAAATTTAAGTTTAATTGTTAACACTAGACTTAATCATTGATCAAGCTGGGTTCGGGCCAAGTCGATGTAGAAATTTAGGCCTGGACTCGGCCCGAAAAATGGACCTAAAATTCTATTCAAGTCTAACTCAAATTAAATATGCTAAACCCGAACCCGACACGACTTATCCTATTAAAATTTTTAAATTATTTTTTATATTTAAAAATATAATATACCAAATTCACTAAAAATATTAAAATCAGAAAAATAACAACCGAAATTAGACATTTGATCGTAAAGTTTTAGGTTACAAAATTCATCAATTTATAGCAACAAAAAGGATGTGGTGTTAAGTTTCTTACATTGACTGGTAGCAAAATTAGTCTTTAAAAATGAATACCTAACCTTAAATATTAATTTGTTAGTTAGGTTGTTTTTACACACTAACCTCGTCAAGGTTCGAAAGCTGGTCTGGAAATTCATCCCTCAAATAAATATTAATCAAATATCGTGGTTTTTTTTTTTTTTTTAGAAAACGGGTTTTAATTTTTATTCAAGTTTGCTTTTTGGTTTTATATTTTTGTTTAAACCCTTTTATTTTTTGAGTGGGTTTTCGGGCTTAAACGGATGGTTCAACCCATGATCAGGTCTGATTAATACTGTTAACTTTTTTTGTTAAATTTGTTGCAATGACATTTTAAAATTAAAAAAAAAAGCACATGATAGTCATGTAAGTAAAAACATGTTGTAAATAACTTGAATTTAACAAAAAAATAGTATTAACAGTTAGACCTGAATTTTAAAATCTAAGAAGTAGATGACTAAATTACTAGAAATACAAGTGCAGTGACTAAATTCCTAAGCTTTGAAAGTACAGGGACTATATGGATAATTTAACCAAACTGAGGGCATAATTAGACCTTTCAAATAATACGGCATATTAAAGAGTACAAATGCAGGATATAGAGAAAGGAGTTTAGAGTGTGTGTAAATGAGAGATTCCTTCTCAACTGAAAGTAAACAAATATGAGGTTCTAAATTTGTGCAGATTAATGGCTGTGGTTTTGAAGTTAAGCCCCCACATCGGACGGTTGACAGAATGCCATCCCTTCGAGATTTTTCTCTCATGAGGACCTTGGAGAATGGAGCCAAAAGCATATGATAGGATGTGTGGCTAAGATTCATGGAAACTGGGCTTCTGTTTGCATTTGTGGCCAACTGCAACGCCTATAAGAATTAACCAAAAACCCCTGATTCATGATAATGACTGCCGAAATTTTTCAAACAAAAAACGATCGGAAAAAATTAAAAAATTTCCGTTGCCCGGACTTGAACCCGGGTCTCTCGGGTGAGAGCCGAGTATCCTAACCACCTAGACTACAACGGAATCTTATCTTTTAATTTGAATAAAATTATTTAACTCATTTATTGATTAAGTTGCTATTGAACTTCATCCTACAGTATTCCGAATTTTTAGTATTTTTTTTTTCTCACCCAAATATAAAATATTACAAAAAGAATCAGTAAATTTATCAATTTATAACGTTTTGGCCACTTGTCTCTTAACTCGATAACGGACTGATGACATGGATAGGCTTAATAGCTAATTTGTTCCCTAAACTATAACTAAAATATTAATTTCATACTTTCCTGAAGTGTGATATGATTGTACATGTTGGAGGTAATAGGACCCATGGGAGGTATCTCTTGTTGAAGCAGAGAGTTGAGGTTTGTCACTCTTTAGTAGGCAACATTTTATGTTTGTTTGTAATATTGGAAAGCCTGCTAAAATTCTTTCCTTTGTTTGTAGTTTCCAGGGGATAAGCCTGGTCGTTTGAAGGGAACCGGGATTGCAACGACTTGGTCCGAATGAAGTAAGGAAGGATCTGAATCAGCGGCCTATGCTTGCAGGCAGAGAGAACCGTCAAAACCATGGAGTCTCTCGTGTTCAATTGCTTGATGATAATGCTAAGGGTGATAGAAAGGTAGGAAATGATTTGATTGATCTAAATGCCAAGCCACAACGGGTGGAGGTGCAAGCTTCAATCAATCAGGTATTGTCGTTTGACTAGCTTTTTTCGTTCTTAAACTTGAATGCTAAGCAGTGTAGTAAGATGTTCTTTCAGAACTTAATTATCGAGGTGACTGTTTCGTGTTTAAGGAGCAAGCCATGGATGTTTCGAGTGGCAATAATCATGACTCTACAAGTGTGGTCCCTGTTGGATCCTTCAAACGAGAGCCTGAAAAATGAGCTAGGTATAGCTATTATTACCTACTTATACTGTTTACTTCTTTTAAGAGCATTGCAACCATTTGGCTCTAAGATTTTTCTGTTTTTATGTTCATTTCTTGATACTTCATTATAGATGCTCGTTACGTATTTGATATCAAATTAGTAAAGTGTACAAATAATTAATAGGATTTCCCAAGAAGGTAGGCTTCCTTTCACATGACATTGGTGCTTAGATAGCATTTTAAAAGACTTGTCTGGTTTTTCAAAGTAGAGCTTGACCTGCTGAGCAGCTCCTCACTCCCATAGTCATGTGAGAAACAGATGGACCGGCATCTAGTTGTTTATGAATCATTAAACTATAGAGTAAGAATGTCTAGGCTTTTGTATTAGGGGCAAGTTCTGCTAACGTTTTTGAGAGAAATGGTATCCGGTTCAAGTAACCTTTAATCTTCATGCATATGGCTAGACAGCTAAATAACTTTTGATCCCAAAAGATGGTAACATGGCGGCTTCTGCTTGCCTATCTATCTCGTGGTTTCTCTCTCTTACTTTAGGCTCGTGTAGAACAAAACTATCCGGCTGGTTCTAAGGTTACTCTTACGTTCCCCTCAAAATATGCACACACACACACATGCGCACACGGAACAGCTAACCATTCTTTTTACTCCTTTGACAATTGAATGAGGTTTCTTATCAGATAATGTTGTCCATCAATGTTTGGCTGCAGATACAGCTGAATCAGTTCTCACACATCTATGTATTTATCGAGTGAAGCGCTTGCCTTTGTTAGATATGTCTTCCTTCCCCATGGATTAGTCATTATTACCGGTGAATTAGAATGACTAGTTGCCATCAAATTGTAAGTGGGAAATAGAAGAATAATGGTGGGGAAATTTTAACTTTTGAAAGGAAAAAATTCCCCTGCTTGTTTCTCCGGAAAATGTCTTTCCTTTTTCTGGTCGAATTTTGGGTCTGAAAGAAGAACAAGCAGTGGGAGAGTATGAATCATGTTGCTCTTCCACCCCTTCTTAGTGGCATCCATTTTATCTTTGCTTAACTTCCATTATGGTGTTTCTTCTATTTTTGCCACACTCAAATAGCAACTGAAATTTTTTGGATGGAATCCAATAATAAGTTGGAGGAATGTTGTGAAAAATACAGTTTAATTGTGTAAGTAGATCTGTCTATAGGTTGGGTCGGATTCAGTCAAGCACTCAGGCATGTGTAAGTCTATTTCAATTTTTATGCTTAAGGATTCTAAGTTAAACAAATGGTTTAACTCATCGGAAAATGGATCGTAAAAGAGAACATCTCACGTCCAATATTTTTGCTTAAACTTGTTTTTCCAGTCCAACATTTCCAAGCAGACAGTTTAGAGCAACGTCGAGCAGGATTGAGAAATGATAATCCGGAAGTTAATCATATCAGTCTACTCTAATTTTTTTTATCACGAAAATGCAGATTCAAGCATGTTTTAGTATTTGTGATGATGCCATTTATAAGTAACCTAATCGGCAAGAAGTTTATTAACTAACAGTACATTGCAATCCAGAACAAAAACTAGTCTCCAGGGTCTATAGAACATTAAACACAATGAGAATGAAAGAGAGAAACCATATCATGAAATCTCCATCATCTCAGCTAAGCTTTGTTTGCAGCAGCTTAGTAGACATATCCCTTTACAAACATTCCTTTCTTGGCCTCCTCTGATTCTCCCTCGCCGGTGTATTTGCCGAGCTGAGCAAGTGAGTTGGCCTTGGCACGGACAAGGAGTGAATCCTGAGCAGCCTTAACGTTCTCAGGTCTGCCTCCCCATGTCTTCAAGCAAGTGTTCTGGAGAGCTCTGGCATACGAGAACGAGACGTGCCATGGGTTTGGAGATTGGTTCATTGCGTTCAAGTTGAGGGTTGCTTCAACCTCGGATTGTCCACCAGACAAGAACTGCACAACAGAAACGGTTTGTCCAATCCATTAGTACGGTTCATTTTATTATTTTACAATGCTTTCGTATAGAAAATGTACCATGATTCCAGGAACAGCTGGGGGGATTCTCCTGTGGAGGAGCTTGAGGGTGTAATCAGCAACTTGCTGTGGGGTGGCCTTGCCTTTGCATTCAGCACCAGGAGTGACCATGCTGGGCTTGAGAAGGATGCCCTCAAACATGACATTGTTCTCAGCAAGGTAGAAGAAAACCTCAGCCCAAACCTTCTGCGCTACTTCAAAAGTCCTATCAATTCCATGGTCACCATCAAGCAAGATTTCCGGCTCCACAATCGGGACCAATCCACTGTCCTGCAACACAATGGCCACAAAAATCACTTCTCAACAACAAGTAGCATACACATAATGATTACTCATCAGCTTCCTTTGTCAACTTACTTGAGAAATGGCAGCATAGCGAGCAAGTCCCCAAGCTGCTTCTTTAACTGCCAAGGCAGATGGACCATTTGGAATGCTCACAACGGTACGCCTGTCCGATCAAAAAGAGCTAATAGTGTTATACAAGAGTCCTTTACTTCAACACTACATAATATGGTTGAGAAGTCATCGAACATGGGATTACCATTTGGCGAAACGAGCACCCTGCTGGTAGTAGGCAGCTGTGCGGGATGAAAGACCGTCAAGACCTTGGCACCATGACTCGTTGTTGGAACCAGGGAGTGGAACCAAACCCTGTTATTTTTTTTTTACCAAATCATTCAGTTCCAAGTATCCTCTTTAAAAATATGAATTTGTGGATGCTTTTTGGTTAAGCTTTATACCTTGTCAACTTTGATACCAGGGACAATATTTTGCTCAACAAGAACATCGACCATCTTTTTCCCATCGATGGTAGATTGGTAGAGAGTCTCCTCGAAAAGGATAGCTCCCGAGATGTAGTCACCGAGGCCAGGGGCAGACACGAGAAGGGTACGGTAAGCTTGCCGGTTTGCCTCTGTATTCTCGAGACCAATCGAGGCAAGCCGTTTCCCACATGTAGCATTTGATTCATCCATGGCCAAAATACCACGACCTGGAGAAGCAACAGTTTTCTACATCCAAACAAAGAAATAATATTTGAGCATGCATGAGATAAAAATACGATTCAAGACTACATTAATTCTAAGTACATACCGCGGTCTTAACAAGCTCATCGGCATATGAACTAGCACGGACGGTAAAGGCGGCCGATGTAGGGTTGCATTGTACAAAACAAACCGAAGGGTGGCGGAGGTTTTGACCCTTAATCCACTCGGACTTGTCGATAATAGGTGAAGACTTGAGGAGAGTAGCGGAAGCAGAAGCCATTTTTCTTTTTGGTTATGTTTATCTTTGGGCTAATCAATGAAGCAAGTCGAAGAATGTTATGAGGGACTTTATTATGTTTAGTTTTTCACTATAATCTTATCTCTTCAATGTTGGCCTTCCTTCACCACACATGCGAGTCTCACGCACTGTATTTTATACTTGTGTTTGTCTATATCACCATATCATAAGATGTCACATTTGAGGCTGTCGTGCTTTGACCAATGCCGTCATGCCATGTGGATGATAATTTTGCACACTTGGCCGGGATGCATTCGTGGTTGATAAAAACATTGTTTCATATGCGTTGAGTCATTTTACTTTATTATCTATTTTTCATCTAAAATAAAAAAATTTTACCATAGTCCATTTTAAACATAAATTCATGGTTATTTCTCTTAATAATATCATTTTCAAGATTTGAATTTCAATTATCTCTTTTAGAGTGTAATGTGATTTATCACTAAACTCAACACTCATTAGTAAAATAAAAATGTAATTGATAACATTGTTAATAAATTTCTATTAAACTTGAATATATATCGTTTAAATATTTAATTAAGACCGTAATCAATTAAAACAATAAAACACAACATTCAAAAAGAAACAATGACACACCTAATTAACTATGATTTGATTAGATGAATCGGTTGATAAGTTAAAGTACTTATAAATTTATAGTCAGTTTTTGCTTACTCCTAATTCGAAGAGTATAAAGATTGAAGACATAAACATTTGAAATTGTAGTGGATAAACCTGTGTAAGTAACAAACAAGTAAATTAATGAAGAAATTGAAAAGATCGAATACACAAATTTTATGTGAAAAAATTTCTCTAAAGAAGATAAAAAATCACGAGCAAAATGAGATTTCACTAATAAGATAAAAGTATAAGATGGAGAGAGTCAAAATAAAGAAAATCCGAAACCCCGAAAGAAAAATCCTTTGCACTAAAACACAGAATTCTCTCTTAACTATGTTATTTTCTGCATCCAGATCTAATTCACACACTAATCTCGGTGGCTCTAAGGTGACCTATATAGTGTACATGTTACTTGGTGTCCACTTACCCTAGATATACTTTAGCTACTAATTAATGCAATATACTATTAAATGCTTAGAGTCTAATTAGGAAATAATCCAAAAATTGTGGTCCAATGAATTAGCTACATATTTTCATATCTCGGCGTGATGACAGTTGCTCGTTGCGACATCGTGTTCCTTCATTACGATGTCACTCTCTAATTTGGTCCGAAATGCAAGGCATAGTCCACAGAAATAATAAAGCATATTTATACGGAAAAAAAAACAATTTTTTTTCTTTCCTTGTAATGTAGTAAGAGTACAAGAACATCATATTCACAATGCAGTTTGCAGTGCGTGTAAATTAGAGGTGTTGGAGAGATTCCTTCTGAAACTAAAAAAACATGAGGTTCTAAAATTTGTGCAGATTAATGGCTGTGGTTTTAAGTACTGGGTCTTGAAGTTAAGCCCCTACATAAGACGGTTGACAGAAAGCCATCCCTTGAGATTTTTCTTTCATGAGGACCTCGGAGAATGGAGCCGAAAACATAGGATATGACGTGTGGCTAAGATTCATGGAAACTGGGCTTCTGTTTGCATTTGTGGCCAACTGCAACGCCTATAAGAATTAACCAAACACAAAAATAAATTCTCGAAAACCCCTGATTCATGATAATGACCGCCGAATTTTTCAATCAAAGACGATCGGAAAAAGAAAAAGAAAAAAACAGTTCCCGTTGCCGGTACTTGAACCCGGCTCTGTCGGGTAAAAACCAAGTATCCTAACCACTTAGGCGAATTTTAATAAAATATAACAATCCTTACTCAGTCCTGATCGCCGGATTCGAGCTAAATAATGCTACAACAATCAACGGATCAATCACATACATTTAACATCAATAACATTCAATAATTCAACAAACACAAGTCATAAAATTCATGGTTAATATGATTTCCAAATAAATCCAAATTTTAATCGAGCTTACGAAAGTTCTTAAAGCTGACCCGAGTACAAATAAGAACTAAGTTAGAAATTTTTAAACAATTAGGGAAAATCATAAAATAGGACCACACAGCCGTGTGCCTAGACTGTGTTAAAAACTGAAACCGTGTAGCTGGAGTCGGTCGTGCGACTCCCTTTTCACATGGTTACAGTTTTTCATACGGCCGTGTGATCCCAATTTTTATTGAAATTTTCATACTTTTTGTTAAATTTTCCTAAGCTCAATTGAGGCTTGGATATGGCTCTATATTATGTTGAATGATTGATACGATAAAAATTTGTCATGTCTTACTGTGAATTGTTTGTTATAGTTTTGTCTCGTACAGTAGCACATCGTAATTTGTTCCCGACGACAGAGATAGGTAAAAGGTGTTACATTATAACCTGAAGATTAATAATTTAAGTATTCCATTCATTAAGTTGCTAATAATGAGTCGTTAAATCAATATTTCTCAAACGTACGATTAGTTACTCAACTATGAAAAGTTATAAAATAATGATAATGTTTTGATCATTTATTTATTAACTCAATTACAGATATTTGAATCTACGTCCTTCTGATTACTACAATAGTAACAATGCTACTTAAACTAAATCGTTGAATTTTAATTTTTTTTAAGGGCACGAAAAGTACAGTGCATAATACCCTTTAATTTGAAGTTTTTGAGGTTATGACATACATAAAAATTGTAAAGAAGAAAAATAGAGATTAATAGTGACTTAATAGGACAATTTAGGGACTTCATCTCACTATATAAGAAAAGTAAGTTTCAATGTCACAGGTCATCGACCCATAGTTAATTACTTAACTACTTATATTTTTTTTTAAACGTTATCTATTATAGAAAATCTCATAACCCGAAATATGACCTAGCCTTGTGATCTTGAATCCGATCTATAATTGATACTCTCGCAATCTCGCAAAGTCAACACGATGGAATGCCTCGCGAGGGAGACATGCGAATATTTTTTCCAATCTTGCGAGGCAGGACACGCAAACACGTATGATGATATTTGGATACGTATCTTGTCAAAAAGACACATCTAAAATACATGTTAAACTTAAAGGAAGGATGTATCGTCTTGAGCTATATGCATAACACCTAACTATCATTAACATGTAAATGTCTCATTAAGGGAACCGTATCTTATAAATAAGGAAAAACCGAAGGCAGAAAAACAAACCTCAACACTACCATTAAAAGAAACGTGATAATAATTAGGAATGCAAGAATCAACCATAGAGTACAAATCAACAGTGCGACGAAGTTGGCCCTCAAAACATTAAGAAAGAGTAGATCAAAATTGACATTTGAGGTAGCTTTTCAATTACCCTTTCGATGATTCTAATTGTTCTACTACCATATATTTAATTAGGTTGTCTATGATTTTTCTTATAAATAAATTCACCATTTAACAATAGGAAAACAAACTATAAATATATATATATATATATTTGGAGTTTTTTGAAATTTTTTCTTATGTGGATAGCCATGTTAGTATCACAATGGTTGACTCAACGGCCATTAATGACCACATCAGTATAGTAATAGTCAAAGACAAAAATCGTTAATCAATAGGCTTAATTGATGTATTTTTAATGTTTGAGGACTTTTTTTAATTAATACAAAATTTTCAACAAAAAAGTTGTGAGTAAGAGAAGTAGGTAAATAGCTACTTATCCCTTAATATCCCTTAATGTTGAAAATGTTAAATTGACTTTATTTTAAAAAATGAACTATATCATCTTCTTTTTTAGATATCTAAATTTACAAATAGTCTCAATTTGATCCTAATTCTAAAAATACATAAAATATAAAATACATAAATTTATTATTACATCTTTTTGAAAATATTTATGAATATTTATATATTTTTTGAATTTTTTAGAATTAGGGTTAAATTGATATCATTTGTAAATTTTGAGGGTTAATTTTTTAAAATTATGATTCAATTGATATAATATGTAAAAGTTGAGGGCTAAATTTATTGTTATACCGATTTTTTTTTAACTATCAGTTAGCTTGTCGTTTGTGATTTTAACGAAATTGACCAAAATGACAGAACTTTATAACATGGGTGTTAAAATTGTAAATTTTTTATTTTTGGTGCTTAAAATGAATTTTTTTTATAATAAAATAACAATCTATGTAGTTTACCCTAATTTTAAAAAATTAATTTTATTAGACAATATTTATATTCTTTATTTATTTTTATCAATATACCAAATAACTTTCTAATATAAATTTATTATTAATTCAGCACTTAATTTTTATGTTTATAGACTTGTTCGCGGGTTACTCGTTCAGGCCCAAAGGCCCGCTCGAAATTTGGGAGAGTTTCAGTAAAATTATTAGGCCTGAAAAATGGGCTTGAGCAAAAAATGAGGCTCGTTTAAAATAAGGGTTGGACTTGAGTTTGAACATTCAAGGCCCGACCCGACCCGTTTTTAAGTTTATAATACTTTATATTATATTATTTTCTTATATGATGTAATTTAGAACACATTAAAAAAATAATCATATACTAAATATATAATATTACTCTAATGTAAATATTAAAATAAAGTTAAGATGACTATATAAAAATTTTCAATAAATAAAAAATGTATAAAATTATTAAATATTAAAATAATATAATATAAATATTTTTTAAAAAACAAAAAAAAAATATGGACGGGCCTAAAATGGGCTTGGGCTAGTCTTTTACAAATATGAACTAGTTTGGGCAAAATTTTAAGCCCATATTTTAAGTCGGGTCGAGCTTGGGCAAGTATAAAGTATATTAATATCATGCTTAAGCCCGGCCTGACCCGGCTCATGAACACCTCTAATTGTAATGTAGTATTATAGTATCAAAATTCTTTTCACAAGAGAAATATTAAATTAGAAAGGAATATTTGCTTATCTAACCTTTTAATTTTATTAAAAAAAAAGTCATTTCAATTATTCATTTAAATTTTCACTCCTTTTAACTTTTAAAATTGCGATATTTGTTAAATCACCCTAAAATGGATAGAAAGGTTAAGGTTTTTTAACTTTGTTAGTGTGGCATGCATGTAGATTGCCATATGGATGTCACGTCAGTAATTAATTAATTTTTTAAAATTCAAAAAATTATAAAATTTATTTTCAAAAATTTAAAATTATTAAATTATAAAAAAAATAATTAATTGATGATGTGACATATACTTGAACTGCCACGTCAATAAGGTTAACAAACATTAACTTTTCTATCTATTTTGGAGTGATTTGACAAACAATACAAGTTCAAAGGTAAAAAGAAGCGAAAAGTTAAATGGAGGGATAATATGATTTTTTTTATAAAGTTGAAACCTTAGAGATGCATATTCGAACCTTAAAGATCACATTATTGGAAAGAGCAATCACGAACTTTTAACATGATTTGTAAAACGGACATAATAAATAAATAAAAAGGTGAAATATACACTTTTAAGCCAAATATATATTAATTTTCATTTTTCAAACACTTACCGGTTTGTAAAGTTAGATGTACACCAATGTGTTGTAATTTCTAAACTCAAACTCTAATATTTACCTATAAAAGGAATTTAAGAAATACTAAGATGACAAATGTATCAAAATAGTGATGACTTTATCAACAAATATCCCATAGCAAATACATAAAAAAAGGGTGAATCCACCGCTAAATTTTGTAAAAATGCCCTTTCTTTTTAAATATTTAAATATTTAGGCTGATTTATGTGATATTTAGGCGGATTTTGGAAAGAAAATGTGAAAATGTGTTCAGCAGAGCTTTTAGTTAGATGGTTAAAATTTTATTTTATTTTTTTTAAATCTCGCGTTTAATTTCTCTTGTACTCACATTTATATTTTTTATTTCATGTTGCTTCAACTTTTTAATATTTTTAATTAATATTTTTAACATATTAACTCCTTTAATCAAATAGTTAGATAATCGCAATTACATTTTTATGTCCCAGGTTCCATTATTTTTATAAACATATTAATATATTTTTATTTTATGTTGTTTCAAGCTTTTTTTTATTATTTTAATAATTATCTAACTAAATGAGCTAATATGTTAAAAATATTAATTTAAAAATTTTAAAAAAAACTTGAAGCGACATGAAATAAAAAAATACAAATGTCAGTAGGAAAATAATCAAACTCGAAACTCAAAGGATAAAATATTAACATTTAACCATCTAGCCAAATAAGATGATTTGTTAAAAAAGTCAAGTGGTGGCCATAAAACATGACCTGCATTTTCAGTTAAAAAACGTCCAACTGGACGCGTTTTCGCCTTCTTTCTCTAAAATCGATCTAATTATTAATTTAAAATTAAAGTTTCAAATATACATTTAAACCACAATTAGAGTTTTATTTATATAATTACACCAAATTAAAATTTATATATACAATTACACTTTAAATCAAAGTTCATATCTTAAAAAAACTGCTCTCTTCCCTCGTTTGCTCACACTCCAGGTGAGAAAACCCTTCTTTTCTCACTATCAAAAGCCCCCAAAAACAAAGGGATTTTAGTAAAAAGGGGAAACCATTGATTATGTACAAATTTTCTTTTAAGTTTGGGTTTAAGCTAGCTGGGATTAGCTGCAAAATAGGCTAATACACCCACAAAGGGTGCATTAATGTAAGTAGTAGGCTCTGATTTCCTAAAATCAGCTCTATCATCATCATAAACATCATCTTCTCCAGGCCCTCCAACAATGGCACCAACCAAAACATTTGGATTAGGATTAGTTGAATTAAAATAAATGGAACCTTCCTTGCAAGCTATAAACTCAGGATGATCTTTCACAGACGGTAAAGACGACCCTCGGTGATGAATCCGTTGCGGGAAACGGTTGCCGTACCCAACCATGTACGATAACCCCATTGGGTTATCACCTAAAATGTAATCGGCTTGGTTCTTTGCTATGGTTCGAAGAGATAACGGGGAGGCAATTAGGTTACCGCAGTTGACTGTTTGTGAAGTACGATCGAGGTAATTAGCGTAAACGAGGAGAAGGAAAGAAATCGTGGTCGCATGCTGCAAGTTGCTGCCTCCGGGCTTGTAGATGAGGCCGCCGGGAGTGTAGTCGATGTGGGACGACGATGAATCGGGGATTAGTGTGCACATAAAGCTATCTGCTGACACCTTGTATGATTGCAGGGAGTACATGTTTCCTTCTAAAGCTTCCTGAAAAACAAGGGGACCCATGTGATGTCCCAAAGAAAATCTCTAAAATTGATTTTAGTCCTTCTACTATGTTACAAATTGCGATTTGATACATTTACTTTCATTTGACCTAATTAGACCGAAATAAAAAAAGTTAAAGCAAGCCATTTGGGGCAGTTAAATTAGAGGAGGCTTGACCTTGGAGACAAGAACGTTTAGACCAGCATGCTTATTGTCCCATCCAAATTCATTGATGTTGTCATCGGCACCAAGGGTTTTGCCATTGATTTCGATGTAATTAAGGTAAGAGTTGTCTTGCGAGGCCCTCCTTAACCATGCTGCTCCCCATAGCAATTCATCCTGATTAAAAATTTTATAAATTATAAAAGTTTTATTTTCCATTTTAGGGTGGCCGGCGACTGCCAGCGGGCCGCCACTGAGTTTAGTTAATTTTTCACTTACTTGATAGCCGCTAAAATCGCAGTAAAATGGGCAGGCACCGTCTCGAACATTAGAATTGTCACTATAAGCACCTCTAAAGTTGTCAGCATACTGAAAAACCCGAACAGAATTCCGTAACAATGTCTGGGCATACCCTGGGTCCACTGATCTGAACGCCATGGATGAAGCTGCAAGAGCGGCCGCCGTCTCGGCCGCCATTTCGGAAGCCGGGTTCGGTGCATCCACTGCATAAACCGTCCTCGCAGTATCCATATCTTCGGGTCTTTCCCAACAGTTATGGTCCTTATATGGATCTCCAACCTAAATACACAAGAAAAATTGATTTACTTAGATTACTATTTCATGTCATTTTCACTTTGGGTTCTGTTTCTTTTCTTCAGATGATATTGCTATTAGCTAGCAACAACTCCCATACAAACATTTCAAGAGCAGGTGGCTACTGTCAAATGCGTATCCCAAGAATGGAAGAAAAAAAAAGTAGGATTTTCCGGGAAAATTTTGTTAGTAAACGACAACCATGCACTAGAACCATAGCCGATAATCACGTTTTTACCCACTCAAACCACTGAAATGAAAGGGCCATTACCATTGCTGCTACTAGCAGAGCACTAAACAGTACAGTGTAGAAGAAATGAACAATTTTAACTCAACCGAAATGAGCAAAATCCGAAGTTAGACTTAAACTACAATGGAGTTTACTAAATACCTGAACGAAAATCCGGTTAGGCTGAGAGACAGTTTTAAGCAAATAATCAGTACCCCAACGGATGGCCACAAGGGCATTTCTAAGTTCACTTGGCGGCATTAATTCTCCAAACTCAATCACGCTCCAAGCCAACATCGTCGTCGTGAAAGCCATCGGGAAGCCGAACTTAACATTGTCGCCGGCGTCGTAATATCCGCCAGTTAAGTCCATGTTGTACATGGAACGGCCATCGCTCAATCCCGAATCCTCCCTCCATTTCATACGTTGGTCTCGGGGCAGAACACCAGAACGCTGGCCCTCGAAAAACAGAATCGATTTCGACAATGCATCGGAGTAATCATGGTGATCGCAATGAACCAAAGGGGAAAAAACAAGGGAAACGAAAAGAAAAAACTGCTGACGATGATGATGGTGAAGAAGAAAAAGAAGAACATAATGGAATTTCATGGCGTTCGTTTTGAGGAATAGGATTTGGGGTCTTTGGGTCTTTTGCTTTAATGCCTGGTTTATTATATATTAAGGGGGGGACGAGGAGTCACGAGGGAGAGTGGAAAGGCTTTGCTTATAATGTGAGTAGGAGTGGGGAAAGCGAAAGCGCCGACACTTATTTGGGGTTTTTATATTTGTCAGTGAAGGAGTTCACATGCATCGCGAAACGTGAATGCACAATTTGCTGGTAAGTAAAACAAATACGGCCAAAGCAGACAATGGAGTGGAGGTGGAGGACTAGGAGACCATTTGGCTTTTGCTCTTTAGATACCCAAATTCGAATGCTATTTGCTTATATCACTGCAAAGTCGTATGTTCAATAGTTCTGGCTTGTTGGCTCCATCACTTTACTCATAAGAGCAGAACGAGGGACAGCATTACAGATTACGGTTAACCAAATGACCCAAATTGCTATTATAGTGATTCGCCCAAAACTACCATTACATTCTAATAAACCTCAGTAACAGATGTATAGAAAATGAATTAGGTTGTTTTGTTGTTGTCAGTCGAACCCAAACTACCCAGGCCTTTAAGCAGTCTCATAAAGTGTGCATTAGGGTTTCAATTGTTGAACCATAACACGAGCATCTATTCGAGGCTGCTAAGTGTCCCCGAGATAACTTGCCTATTGTAGGAAGCAACTCTTAAGCAAACATCCATAGATAGCATAATTTTTATTTTTTTTGAGGGAGTTTTAGGGTTATTATGAACTAAGAAGAGAATGTTAAGTAGATTGTTATTAAATCACGAGTTTAAATCACTAAAAGTATATATAAATAAGGCGATGAGGCCGACTCTTTCAAGAAGTGTTGTCCATCGAATAATAAATCAATTACTCTTGACAAAGCTAAAGTATTGTTTCATGTTGAAATTTTTGTCTCTAATTTTCATTAAAAGTTATACAATTTATGAAAAAGAATGCCTCGATTAATAGAGATAAGACCAAAATATTTGCAGACAAGGATTATATTTCTGTGCATATAGGGAATATTAAGTGAGAGTGTAGAGTGTTATATTATAATATATTTCAACAAAAAGAAATGTTGGAGGTTTTGTCTTGAAATTTGATAAGCAAATGGGGTATCCAAGAATGTAGGTAACATTTAAGGGTGAGGACAAAGAGCTGCAATATATTCTTATCCCATACCCCCAACATGGCCAAAAGGGGCGGTGCTGCTGCTTTATGTTTTTATAATACATAAAAAATAATTAGTTACGATCAGTTTGTGAACAGCATTTATTTTCTTAATAAACTTACAGAATGCGAAAAAATAGTTATTGAGTTTGCTCTGATAAATACCTTGAGAAATTAAAAAAAAAAAGAATAATTAGGCACAACGAAATAAAAACTTTTATTTGAGATATTAGGATAATTATTTAATATTTTGTTAGTGGAGCTTTTATATACTTTATAAGTGGGTTGGGAGTTTTACAAGTGTCATATTTATTACTTGTCTCTTTTTGTTTTTATTTTTATGAAAAGCATATCGTAATATCTTAAAAAGGAAAATATTCGGTACATTGTTAGTGACTTTTTTAGATTATAAGTCAAGGGGTTAACAAATGTCTTAGGGATACAGTAAAATATTAAAAATAAATAAATATTTAAAGAAAAACGACACATGATAATTTTTTAAAACTACTTATAGAATAAAAAAATATACTATTAATATATCAAATATTAACCCAATCTTAAAATTATTTATAAAATTAATTGTTTTTATTTCACTCACATATAGAAATAATAGAATAACCATCTAACTTTAATTTGAATGTTAAAAAAAATAGCATTTGATAGACTGATAATAAAATATATTAATTTCATAAACAAAGTTAAAATATTGACAAATGCCCATTTTTAATACTTGTTTTATTTATTAGGTATGTGTCACTCTTTCAACCCGATTGATTAATCGTGTGTTAAATAATTTTTTAAGGGTGTGTTTGAATAAGGGATTTGGAAAAATAATCACTACACCAAAACAGACTTTTAGCGGCGTTTTTAGTGGCGTTTTAAAGAAAAACGCCGCAAATATTATACATTAGCGGCGCTTGGAAGAAAACGCCGCAAAAAAATGAGCAATAGCGGCGTTTATTTGAAAAACGCCGCTAAAAAGGAGAAATAGCGGCGTTTATTTCCAAAACGCCGCTAAAAGTCAGAGCATTAGCGGCGCTTCTAGAAAAACGCCGCTAAAAGTCAGAGCATTAGCGGCGCTTTTGGAAAAACGCCGCTAAAAGTCTGAGCATTAGCGGCGCTTTTTAAAAAACGCCGCTAAAAGTCTGAGCATTAGCGGCGCTTTTGAAAAAACGCCACTAAAAGTCTAAGCATTAGCGGCGCTTTGGAAAAAACGCCGCTAAAAGTCTAAGCATTAGCGCGCTTTTGAAAAACGCCGCTAAAAGTCTGAGCATTAGCGGCGCTTGTGGACAAACGCTGCTAAAGACCTGAGCATTAGCGGCGCTTTTTAACAAACGCCGCTAAAAGTTTTTCATATTTTTTGAAAGAAAAAATATAAAAAAATATAGGTTAAAAAATAAAAAAAAAAAAAATTATGTAATAGCGGCGTTTATAAAAACGCCGCAAAAAATAAGTTATACCGGCGTTTTATTTTAAAACGCCACAAAATTTCATATAACCCTAAATTAAGTTCACTATCCGGATTCTTATTTCCCCAAACCCTAAATTTCCTAAGTCCCCAAAATTTACTAAGTCTCCGGAGGCTCTCGATCGTGAGCGTTATCTTGATACCTTGGACCCTACCTTTTATTCTTGTTTTCATACTACTCATATTGCTGGACAAGCTGTTGTTGAAGCTCTTCAATCTGATAAGTTCAATGGCTATTCACCCACTGTTGGTCTTCCCCAAACCAGAAGGTTCAAAAATTTCCCATCTTTTGTTAATTATTTTCTTTGCTTAATGCCCGATTTCTTCAATTTTAGTATGAATATCTTCACTCCATCAAAATCGCTTCTTCTTTCTTGTTTTTTTAATGTTTCATTCATTCTGAAAGTTATCTCGCAATCCTCATTGATGCTTCATATTTCATTTGACAAGCTTTTATGGTCAAAGAAGGTTTTTCTTTTAATAATCTAATAAGGTTTTTCTTTTAATAATCTAATAATTTATTTTAAATTTTCATGGTTACTCAAAATAAATTATTTCTTTTAGTTCACAAATCCTACAATTGATGAAGTTGAGGACTTGGAAATTATCGATTTGTTTTCTTAAGTTTTGGCTTTGTTTTGTCTTCTTTTGCTCTCATGGCTTAAGGTAACATGGTGGTTCATTAAATCTAGATTTAATTTCTACATTTAAAAATCTAAGTGACCCAAAGTAGAAATCTGGGGTTTCTGCAAATCCTAAGTTCTTTGTTTTAAACTTTTACACAAAAAAACAAATTACGGTAGATAGAGTGTAAAAACGCCAAATAAATTGAAGGTAAAGTCGGTTTATGTTCTTGGAAAAGATACAATATTTCTTTTGTACTAAATTTGGTAATCATTGGAATGGAACCTATGACTTTTTATTGTAGTTTTAGTTGATTTGCAATTAATGTTAGTTCTTTGAAAATTTTTGTGGAATTCTATGGAAGCTAGTCATACCTTTTGGTTGATATTGGTGTTAACTTTCTTTTTCTTGTTTCAATCATTTAGTTTGCCGAAAAAGTTTAGTTTTTTTTTTTAAAGTGATCCCTATTTTTGTTTGGTTTCGCATCGTAGTAATCACAGTTTTTAAATCTTGATGGGGAAATCTCAACAGCTATTGGAAAGCTCAAGGACCTTGTTGCAATGTAATCGTTTATTTTTCATTGCCTTTTCTCTTTGAAATCCAATCTTTGTTCTATAATATGAGAAATTTGATATAAACTGTAAGTATATTAATTGCTCTTATGCATGAAATTTGATTGAGACCGATAAAGGTTGTGCCTTTTTTATTATCGGTGACTTTAGAGGAAATCGTTTGTCCGGTCAAATCTTGACGAGATTGGTGAATGTTCATCATTGAAAAGCCTGTAAGTAGTTTACTAGAAAAGAGCTCAATTGAAGTTTAGTTAAGTATCTTGTAAGTTAAATCAACATTGTTTTGTTGGAGTTATTAGGGACCTATCTTTTAATGAGTTATATGGAGACATACCATTTTCGATATCGAAATTGAGGCAACCGGAATTCCTGTAAGTTAATTCAAGCATTTCTCACTATATATCGTGTCATCGCTAATTCTCCTGACACAATCGAGCTTTCGCGGACACCTAAGATATTCAATCGCCGGACACGAAGAGTAACCTTTGCTCGTAGCATAATAGGTAATCAAACCCTAATTCCCGATTTATTATTTTTCATTTTTTTGGTCAAATCCCTAATTCCCGATGTAAGAATGCTCTGCTCTTACATTTGTGCTTTTTAGATTTATTATTTTTCAGTTTTTTTGTCAAATCCTAATTTAGTCTTGTTAGATTGTTAACTTGAATGATTGTTAATCGGTATGGTGTTGCTCGGCTTTTGAATTTAAATTTGTTTGAGGGTTTTATATTGCAGTTGATGAAGCGATAACATATAAGAAGGATCTATTTGTTGGATTCTTCGTTGAAATCAATAAAAGCATGTCACTGTAATTTAGTCTATAAGCTATTTGAAAATATTCAGCATCTAGCAAAAGTAGAGGGGTGCACAAGGGTGGAAGAGGGAATTAATATAATTAATTTCCAAATGAAGATTCCAGAATTTTGTTGCTAAGCAATGCTATGGGTTAAATATCTTCTATGATGTCTTTTATGTTATTACTTGTTTATCATAGCATATGCTTAAAAAAATTGATTTTTCAATCGTTGTGTAGGAATGACATCTTTTGATGCTAGCTAGAAAGATCACTCATTGGTGAAATTGTTCTTAGATTTATGTATTGACCAAATAAGCACAAAGAGGGGTGATCTGTTTATGGCTAAAATTTAGTAAAAAACACAGTTGATTGGACTGCATATTAAGAGATTTCAAAATTTTAAAAGAAAGTTAAATTAAAAATAGATAGATTATTGTCATGCTAACAGTACTTTATACAATAGAAAGTTTCGATTCACTGGATTACAATTTGTGGAGGAGATGACATCATTATTTGATGAGAAATTGTGCTATAAAAAGAAGATTTATTCATTTTACTTTCATCAAGTGTTGAACATGACCGCTTCTTTTCTCAAAAGAAATGGTTGTGCCTACACAAGCGATTGAAGTAACACATGAGCAATATCATCAATAATTGAGAAATGTATTTAAGGTAATAAGTTACTTATTATATGATTATATATTATTTATTTATTATTATAATAATATATTTTTTCTTATTAATTGCAAATAGGGTGCTAATGGTGTACTTAATGGGGCTTATTCATGCAATAATACCAATAAATGTGCTGGTCATATGTGATTTTAATATGAAATTTGCATTTGTGTGGGCTAAATGGGAAGTCAGAACACATGATTCAAAAATACTAGTAGAAACCATGAAAATTCAAAAAAATAGTTTTCCATATCATCCACAAAGTTAGTATAATTTTTCTATAATTACTTTTGTAATAAATTCATAAAGTATTTAATATAAATTTTATAGATAAATATTATTTCTATGTATTCATTGTTAGAGTATGGAGATTGTTAGTCTGTTATTATTCTGTTACGTAGTCTGGTATGAAGTTGGTTAAAACAGTTACTCATGTACAAAAAAATGCCACAGATCGTTATTAACGGTCAACAAATGAAGATTCCAGAATTTTGTTTAACGGTTTCTTTTTGTGACTTTTTAACTTGGTAGAATCCATTAGTCAAGTATAATGGAAGGATAATGGATTCTCTTTTTTGTTGGCATTCCGTCGAGTGTATGATGTGTTATCTCGAATTACAGCAAGATGCATTTCCAATCAACGTGGTCAGTAGTTTAGTGTCAATGAAATTAATTGACCAGTATGATTGCCGTTGAAGTTAATGAACTTATGGAGTTGAGTGTTAACTGTGTATATAAAGCGTGCAATAAGATCTAGATGTAAAGGATAGGCCTAAGATCCGTATATAGTTGATGGTTTGATGCTTATTGCGGAAGATGCATTCTAGTTCATGTTATATTTAGGTTTAATTATGGTAATGCATGTAATACATTCCTCGTCTTTGACTTGCATTTTTACTATCAATCTTTTTCATCTTTTTATTTTCTTTAAATTTACGTTCTTTCCTTATTTTTAACATCGGATTATTCTTTCCTTTTCTCTTTGAACTTGGGATTGGCTTTCATTTCTTCCCCTCGATTCCTGTGAATCCTGTTACAATTGACCAACTAAATAAATGGGAATGCTTCCTCCAATCTTACTGAAAACTTGTGTGTTGTCTTGATTTTTGAAGAACTTATATATCAATTTGTACCAAGATCTTCTGTTTGGGGATGAAGGCTGATCTCCACTGTTGTTTTTAATCCTATTGAGTAGATATGGTCCCATGTATCGACATGTCTTTAACAAAGTGCAAGCACATGCCAACTAATCTGCTTTTTAAACCGCATGAGTTAATGTTTTGAAGCGAGGAGAAGCTAAGGGTGAATCGGGGTTCATTCTTGATGGTTTTCCTCATGTAGTTTATCTTATTACTTATATCATTATTATAAAATCTACATAGAGAATATTGCTTATAAATCTCAAATATATAGAATCTATCACTTTAAGAAACTCAACACTCCTCACTTATCATGGCTAGCCCATAAGTCACCAGTTTATCCATTCTCATCTTCTCTTCATTTAATTGTCAGTGTTATTACACTGACAAGTGTTATTACATTTATAAAATATCAATTTTATACCCCATGTATTCACTTATTTGCTTACTAGTTTTATTATACTTTAGTCTACAATACACCAAAGCATATAAGTTATACAGTGCAAAGTAATTGAATAGACTTTTTGTTTTAATAAATTTCATCTTTATTTGTAATAGGTTGTATTGAGAAAGGTACCCGTACTTTAAAAGTGAGTAGAATTGAAGAGGACTGTGATCCACTACTGAATTGACTATTTCTCTTTCGGTCAAAGAATGTGAGTATTAGTTTTTAGTAAATAGCATTTTTGTAATTAATCATTAGCTTTTGTTAATTCATATGTTGTTTGTATTTCGATTCTCGCTTCCTATTACTACTTTAGCATCGCGTCCGGATTGGATTTGTTTGGTAAGATTTTACGTTCGTTTAATATTAATTACTTATTACCAATTTTTATATGGCTTTTTGGTTTATTACTAATTACCAATTTTTTATATTAATAATGAGCGATTTGAATATTTAATATTTCCAATGTCTTCCAAAATGGTAATAATATTTTGTTATCGGTATAATAATAATTATCATTATTTAAATATGTTTTATTATTAAAAATAGATTATTTTTAGAAGAAGTAATTTAAAAAGTTTTTAAAATTAAAAACTTATAAATATTTTGTTATCAATATAATATAATATACATCACTATTTAAATATGTTTTAATATAGAAAATAAATTCTTTTTTTTAAAAGAAGTAAGGTAAAAACTTTTAAATTTAACAACATCGAACAAATTTCAATTATAAAAACATATAATAACATTTTCCAAATTTACCTCAAACGAAAAACTAAAACCAATCAATTTTTTAAAAAAACTACAATGTTTAACTTACTTGTTTAACTTACATAATTCATAACTTACATAACTTACTTGTATAGATTAAAAAAACAAGATTCAAAGTATATAAATTTGAAACTCGACGGTTGCCTTATATCTCATCATTAGATATAATGGATCCTCCCTAGGTGTAACAATGCCACGTATGATGAATCTTAAAGAATGCATAATTCCTTATATCTCATCGTTAGATAACAATAATGATTAAAGTATTAATAATAATAATAATGATTAAAGTAATAGTAATAATAATAATAATAATGATTAAAGTAGTAATAATAGTAATAATAATAATTAAAGTAATAGTAATAATAATAATAATAACGATTAAAGTAGTAATAATAGTAACAATAATAATAATAATGATTAAAGTAGTAATAATAGTAATAATAATAATTAAAGTAATAGTAATAATAATAATAATGATTAAAGTAATAGTAATAATAATAATGATTAAAGTAGTAATAATAATTCCTTATATCTCATCTGTTAGATAACAATAATGATTAAAGTATTAATAATAATAATAATAATAATAATAATAATAATGATTAAAGTAATAATAATAATAATAATAATAATAATAATTAAAGTAATAGTAATAATAATAATAATAATGATTAAAGTAGTAATAATAATAATAATGATTAAAGTAATAGTAATAATAATAATAATAATGATTAAAGTAGTAATAATAGTAATAATAATAATTAAAGTAATAGTAATAATAATAATAATAATGATTAAAGTAGTAATAATAGTAATAATAATAATTAAAGTAATAGTAATAATAATAATAATAACGATTAAAGTAGTAATAATAGTAAGAATAATAATAATAATGATTAAAGTAGTAATAATAGTAATAATAATAATTAAAGTAATAGTAATAATAATAATAATGATTAAAGTAATAGTAATAATAATAATGATTAAAGTAGTAATGATAATAATCACGATTCTCGATTTGAAATTTTAATTTAACTTACATAATACGTAATACATACCTAACATAAAATTATTTAACTTTTACATAATACATAACTTACATAATAATAAGATTCAAAGTATATAGGTCGAAACCTAACGGGTTGCCTTATATCTCACTGGAAGATATAACGGATCCTCCCTGTAACAATGCCACGTATGAAGAATCTTGAATAATACATGCAATTTAAATAATACTTACAATGCCATGTATGATGAAGCTTAAATAAATCTTTGTTTTAAAAATCAAATTCTTGTCAATTAACAATTAACAATTTAGCCGTGTATTAATTATCACAACTTTAGACTTCAACAACAACGAAATGGATAGGAGTTGGATGAAATCATCAAGGGTAAGCAACGGCTATCGAAAATGGAGTAGAAACTTTTCTGAATTTCGCATTTCAAAATGGAAGCCAAGAGAATATGATTCTTTGCCCGTAAGAAGTGCCGCAATGGTTTATGGCATTGTCGTGAAGTGGTCTCTGAACATCTAGTTGTTGATGGCTTTGTCCGGGGTACAAAATATGGTTTTTCCATGGAGAGTGTACACCTAGTGTAGCATCTTCATCGATGAATCGTGGTATCATCATAGTGCTTTCAATCGAATGTTAGAGACGATAACATGGAAAACATGTTGCGGGATGCTTTTAATATGCGTAGTGATGGTTTCGGTCGTTTCCACTCGACTTGGGTGCAACCGATGATCATAATTTTGTTGGAAATACTTTCACCGGAGGGAAGAAGTGTACCGATGAACAACCAAATGAAGAAGCGGCAAGATTCTACACGTTACTTGGTGAAATGAACGATGAACTGTATGAGGTTCAAGATTTTCCAAACTATCATTCTCGTATTCGCTCTTTTCACTTGAAATGTTTGGGGGTGGACCGGAAACTCGTTGACAATCTTTGTTAGAGTTTCGCAAGAAATGTTCCCTTTGCAAAAATCCTCGATCTTCCAAAGATATGAAGAAATTGATAAAGGATTTAGGCCTTGGCTACAACAAAATTCACGATTCTGTCAAATGATCGCATGTTGTATTGGGGCGGCGGGATAAACCAACAATCTTTGTCATGTATGCGGCCAATCCCGTTGGATTAATAGAAATACAGAGGACGGCGGTAACGAGGATGAACACGATACACATCAAAGAAGCGACCATTTAAGATTTTGCGGTATTTTCCGCTAATACCAAGGCTTCAACGGCTTTTCATGTCCTCGAAGACACCGAATCAATGACGTGGCACCGGATGGACGAGCAGATGATGGGTTGTTAAGGCATCCCGCAGATTCTTTAGCTTGGAAATCTTTTGACTCAAAATTTCCAAGCTTTGCAAGCGATCCTCGGAGTGTGAGGCTTGGGCTAGCATCCGATGGATTTAACCCTTACAAACTCATGAGCACAACGCATGCACTTGGCCTTGTGGTGCTTGTTCCCTACAATTTGCCTCCATGGGTTTGCATGAAACAATCTTCTTTTATCTTGTCTATGATTATACCGGAGAGAGAAAGGGCCGGGAATGATATTGACGTCTATTTGCGACCACTTGTTGAGGAGTTAAAACAACTATGGGCTGGTGTTCGTATTATACGATGCAATGAGAAAAGAGAACTTTAATTTACGTGCGGCTTTAATGTGGACTATTAACGACTTCCCGCTTATGCTAATTTATCCGGTTGGAGTACCGTGGGGCGTTATGCTTGTCCGTGTTGTGCTTTGCCTGCATATGTTCGCAATGGTTATATAATGGGAAGAAGTTCTCGTACATATGGGCATCGCCGTGGTTACCGGGAAAATCATACATTTAGATTTCAGAGTGCTCGGTTTGATGGTACTCAAGAGTTCGCACTCAGTTCCTCCGCGGACACACTGTGGATCCGAAATATTCTTAATGTTGAAAGATATGAATTTCATTTATGGGAAGGTGAATCAACCGCTAACCCGCAAAGAAATAGAAGATCTAGGGATGAATCGATGATGAATCGATGAACAGGATGATCCTCATGAGGCGGACTTGTGGAAAAAAGAAGTATTCTTTTCGAGTTGCCTTATTGGAAGCATCGATTTTACGCCATAATCTTGATGTCATGCACATAGAGAAAAATGTCTGCGAGAACATCATTGGGACTATTTTGAATGTCGATGGAAAATCGAAAGATAATCTTCGTGAGTCGACTTGATTTAGTCCACATGGAATTCGGCGTGAGCTTCATCCCCGAGAACTTCCGAATATGAAATATCGGTTGTCACTGCTATTTTTTCAATGTCAAAGACGGAGAAAGAAGTGTTCATGCGGTGTTGAAGGATATAAAGGTCCCGGATGCGTATGCATCAAATATTTCGCGATGTGTGAGTCTTAAGGATCAAGACTATATGGCTTAAAATCGCATGACTATCACATCTTGATGCAAGACTTACCGCCAGTTGCTATGCGGTGTTGTATGTCGAAAAGGTGACGGCTCCTATAATTGAATCACAAATATAATGAAAGGTATTTGTGGTAAAGTTTTGAATGTTCAAGAACTTGAGAGACTACAAGATCGAGTCGCATTGACTTTATGCAATCTGGAGAAGATCTTCCCGCCTTCCTTCTTCACTATTATGGTGCACTTGTTAATTCATCTCCGCGTGAAGCACTTCTTGGTGGACCCGTTTTCTATCGATGGATGTATCCCATTGAAAGGTCTTAATTTATTTGCAACATATTCCTTCATTCACTCAATGCCTTTAGTTGCAACTTTTGTTAATGTTGTATACCGTGTTTAGGTTCCTTTCCAAATTGAAGTCATACTCGCCGCAATAAGCGTTATCCTAAGGATCAATTGCCGAGGCTACTTGGCGAGGAATGTATGACTTTCTGCTCGAGGTATTTGGAAGATGTTGAAACAAGAATGAATGACCAAGTAGAAATGCTTTGGGCTCACGAGATCATAATTCGGTCGACACTTATTTATTTCAAAGTTTCGAGAACCGATCGGCAAAGTCGAAATTGTAGAATTAGACGATAGATCGTGGGTCCAAGCACATCGATACATTCTTTTTCATCACGATTCAATGGAACCATTTCGACGTAAGTTCTAGAATTTGATAAATACTCATCAATTATAATTTATTTGTCTTCTAACAAGGTAAAACCTTTTTAACCGTGCGATGAGTACAAACAAATATTAAGAGCTCGTTCACGATCCCAAGATTAAATCGACGAGAAATTAATAAGTTGTTCACGTAAACATTCCATGAATGGTTAAGCCAAATGGTATGTAATTTAAGTTTTCATTGACAAGTCGAATGTTCTCTCATAACATTCATAATTTCTCGATTTACTTTCCATCAATAGGTTTCGAGCGAATGAAGTAAATGACGACGTTAAATGGCTTTCACAAGGTCCAAACAGAATAGTTAAAAGATATAATGGCTTTCTCATCAACGGATACTGATTTCATACAAGGTATCGCGAGAGATTGAGAAGAACCCAAAATTGCGGAATTGTTGTTAATTCTTCGATTACAAGTTATGCTAGTGCTAGGGACAAAGAATCCCGGTCGAGGGAATCTGAGTATTACGGACTTATTATCGACATCATTGAGTTGGATTATTATGGCAATTGCAAAGTTGTCTTATTTCGAGGTGATTGGGCTGATGTGAATACGGCTCGCGGAATTAAAAACGATCAATATGGCTTTACAATGGTGAATTTCTCTCGATTGATTCACACCGAGAACAAGTGATGGACGAGCCGTATGTGTTTTCTTCTCAAGTTAAACAAGTTTTTACTCCAAGATCCAACTGATGAGGGTTGGTGCGTTGTACTTCAAACACCCCTAGAGACTTGTTCGACATTGGCGGTGGAAGTAGAGATGACATAGTCGAAAGATCGTAAACTTTGCCTTTTCCGAGCAGGACTTAATCGAAAATATCCCTAGTACTAGTCAACAATTTCAATGGGTTCGCAGGATGTGGACGAAGATATTTACGAAAATATGATGTAGTAAGATTTAATGATTTATTTTCTATATGTAATATTATAATTTTCATGTTGGTCATGTTATATAATTTAACTATTTTAAATGTCCTATTATTGTTGTTATTTGTTACTAAAATTTTGAACTCTTTTATGTGTTTTGCAGAGAAAATGCCTAGAAGACGATTACGAGGTTTAAATATTAGCAATTATACCAAAATTCAAAGCAGACGTAAATAGTGGGCGGGATACGATTGTTGGATCTTCTACTCTGCGGACATAGATGACGAGCATGGAGAATTCCAAAGTAATGTTAAGTTTATTTTACATGCATGTTGAATTTTATTATTGATTCATTTTTCAATTTTAATATAATAATATATCATTTTTCAGGTGAGGGTGGTGGGGCGCGCAGAGCTCGGGGGCGTCGTTGCTTACTGATTTATATGACTTGGAGCCTACCCAATGTGTTATAGTAAGGAGAAACGATCATGGCCACCTATCGGATCTGAAGCTCGATTGTTGGCGAGGCTATTTGGGCATTATAGCACGAAATTCGAATATGTTGCCCATTAACTATGAATCATGGCATCACATGCCCGATGCCAACAAAAATCGAGCTCTCGAAAATATTAAGGTAATAGAAGGTGAATGTAATTTATAATACTTTCATTTAACCTTCATTTATATTAACTTTTTTAAAAAAATTTCAGGGTAGATTTGATTTAGAGGTCTCCGATGACTATATTAAGAAGACGTTGGGCAAAAAATGGAGAGACAATAAAAGCACCTAAAAAAACAATATTTTAAAAAGACATCACCTCGATTTAAAATCTGCGAAATGTCCCACGGGAATGTTGAGGTACCAATGGGAAGATCAAGTTAGATTCTGAATTCAAAGAAAGGAGAGGTATTGCGTGCTTTCAAAGTCTTAGAAATTTTTCGGTTTATCGTATTTACTATATAATTAATTCAAATCCCATTATGTAGGACCGTGAGCGAGTTGGAACAAGCGTGACAGAAAACAACATTTCACGTACCAGCGCAGTTCCGTAAGTTTTGCTCGTGTGGCTGAGGCTGAGGTATTATAATTTATTACTTCTTTCAAATATTAATGATTTATACTATTAACTTATATTTTTTCTGCTATAATGTAGGAAGTTTCGTCAGGTCAAAAAGTTGGACGGCTTCAACTTTTTGACATTACGCATAGGAAGAAGGATGGATCTCCGATGACATCCGAGGCTGCAGAAATTTTGGTATATTTATTTAATAAATGCTTATTTTTTATAAATATTTATAATGCTTAATTATAATGGTTTAATTCATCGTTTTTAGTTTTAAATTTCTAATTTTAACTTATGTTCCATTCATTTTTATTATATATTTCGTTTCTAACTCTTTTATTGATTTATTAGGATAAACTAAAGGAGAAGAAGGCGGAGTATGAAGCGGTTGCTTCGTCTGACAGTTCTGTTAATCTCGACGAGGTTGATAACATGATTATTACTGATGTTTTGGGTCCCGAAAGGTACGACTGCTTCGATTGATAGTTTTGTTAATCTTGAGTATATTTATAACAGAATTATCACTAATGTTTTGGGTCTTACAAGGTATGGTCGGGTTCGATGTCAAGGATCAGGTGTTACTCCGACCCAATATTTTGGATCCGGCTCCCGGCAATACATGCCTTCCGGGAGTCAATCTCGTGCTGAAGTTCAGAGACTGAAAGAACAGATATCCCTGATGGAAGCGAGCACAGCTGAGCAAATTTCTCAGCTTAGAGCGGAGGCAGCAGCGAGAGAGGCGGAGCATGTTGCTCAACTTAGAGCGGAGGCGCAGCCATGGAGGCGAGAGCGAATGCAGAAAGTATGAAGAACTCCACTACAATTTGCAGTTATGATGAATATGTTCAAGCAGCAGCCGCAGAGGCCGCCATCTTAGACATTTCTTTTCTTATTGTAAGATTTTTTTTTTAACATTGTTACAGTTAAACATTATTCTAAGAATTGTTTGAATTATGATTCATTTTTTAATCAATATCATCTTTTATTAAATTTGAAGTATTTGTTTAGATTTAATGCTTTTATTGAGAATTAAATGTTTTATTTGCTGCATTGGTTGGAATTATATGCAATTGTTGCTGTTATTGGCTGGTTTTTACTGCAGGGAGGGTAGGATATTGGGAAAAACTACACACAAGAAATCATGCAAATTAGTGGCGTTTTTAAAAAGCGCCCGCTAAAAGCTCCTTACATTGCGCGTTTTTTTAAAAGCGCCGCTAAAAGCCCCACCGCTGTTTGCGGCGTTTTTTTCGAAAAGCGCCGCTAAAATCCCCACACTATTGCGGCGTTTTTCTAAAAGCGCCGCTAAAAGCTTCTCTACCTATAGCGCGTTTTTCTAAAAAGCGCCGCTAAAGCCCTACCTATAGCGGCGTTTTTCTAAAAAGCGCCATAAAAGCCCCCTACCTATAGCGGCGTTTTTCTAAAAAGCGCCGCTAAAAGCCCCTACCTATAGCGGCGTTTTTCTAAAAAGCGCCGCTAAAAGCCCTACCTATAGCGGCGTTTTTTTATAAAGCGCCGCTAAAAGCCCCTACCTATAGCGGCGTTTTTTTAAAAAGCGCCGCTAAAAGCCCCTACCTATAGCGGCGTTTTTTTAGAAAGCGCCATTAAAAGCCCCTACCTATAGCGGCGTTTTTAAAAAAAACGCCACTAATTTTTAAAACGCGGTTTGTAGCGGCGGCGTTTTTGCGGCGCTTTTAAAAGCGCCGCGAGTACTATTAGTGGCGCTTAAAAACGCGCTAAAGGCCCAAAAAACGCCGCTAAAAGTCCTGCTTTGGTGTAGTGAATGTTATTTGTATCAGAGTTTTCAAAATTTTAAAAATGAATTTACTTATTTAAGTAAATTTTTTAGAGAATTTCAAAATTCACGGGTAATTTGGAGAGAGAATTTTAATATCTCAATTTCCCTATTCAAATTCCACTTAATTTTTCTAATTTTATTTCATTTAATAAACATGGTCTCTGATAAATACTAAAAGTTCAAAAATCATTTTTATTTAATTTTAATATATATTTAAAAAATTATTTTATTAAAATTAATTATAACTTTTTACAATTATAATGATATACATGTTGAATATGTTTTATATTATGTTTAATATAATTATTATTCTTTAATTCATTAAAATCCAATACCCTAAATTTTTTAAAATTAATTATTTATTTAAAAAAATAATTCTAATCGTTAGCATTTTGAATTGATGAAATCTAAAATGCAAACATTTTAAAAATCTTCGAATTTCAAAATTTTTCATCTAAACACTCTCCAAATGGATAAAGATAGCTATTCTACTTATAAATTCTTTCATTGGGTTGGTGTTACGAATTAATCAGATATAACTCTATTGGAAAAATATCAAACTTACTAATTTTTTTAATGTTGAGCACTTAAATATCAATTATATCAACATTTTTATTTTGTAATAAATAATTACTTTAAGTTTTCATAAAATCATTTTAAATATCAGTTATATATGGTTTATATATATATTGATAAAAAAAGATGTAGATATAGAAACTTAATTAAACATTTTTTTACTATGAATGCTTAGATAAAAGAAATAATATTTTAAGTAATTTTGAAAGAAAAATAATATTTAGATTAATTATTACAAAAAATATAGGATTTTTTATTAAAATAACTCAAACAAATTAATTAATTATCAAAATAACCCACATTTTTAATAAAATACCAAAATAACCCAAAAGCTACAGTAAAATTAGGTGGAGCCAAATTAAATGGCTCCACCAACTTGCCACGTCAGCATAGAGGATAAAAAAATAATTTTTTTGTGGAGCCATATTGAATGGTTCCACCTGTATAAAATACAAGGGAAATACTGCAAAATCTAGAAAATTTGGGGGTCTTTAAAACAATTTTCCAATTTTTGGTGGAGCCATTTGAAATGGCACCACCACCCCTCCTGACCCTTTTTTTTTATTTTGTCTTTTTTTTTTTTACTTTTTTCAGGTTATTAAAAAGTTTAGGGCCTTAAAAACAATTTCCCCTTTTTTGGTGGAGCCATTTGAAATGGCGCCACCACCACCCTCCTGACACCTTTTTTTTTTCGCTTTCTTTTTCTTTTTTATTTTTATATTATTTTCTTATTTTATTTTGTTTATTTAATTTATATTATTAATTTTAAAAAATTTGTAATGTATATTTAAAACGTTTTATAATATATTTTTAAAAATTTTAAATATTATTTTTAAATAAATTTTTTAACTTTATATATATATTTTTTAATTATTTTAAATATTATTTTTTTTTACTTTTTTCTAGTTTCTGAACAGTTTGGGGGCCTTAAAAGCAATTTTCCCTTTTTTTGGTGGAGCCATTTGAAATGGCGCCACCACCCAGACACTTTTTTTTTTTAATTTTGTCTTTTTATTTTACTTTTATATTATTTTCTTATATTATTTTATTTATTTAATTTATATTATTAATTTTAAAAAATTTGTAATGTATATTTAAAATGTTGTATAATATATTTTTTAAAAATTTAAATATTATTTTTAGATTATTTTTTAAAATTTTAGATATATATATTTGAAATTATTTCTTTATAAATTTTAAATTTATTGTTCAAATTACTTTTGAAATTATTAGTTTTATAATATTTAAAATGTATATTTAATCTTATAATATTTCAAATGGCTCCACCAAAAAAGAGGAAATTACTTTTAAGGCCCCCAAATTTTTCAGAATCTAGAAAAAAGTAAAAAATATAATATTTAAAATAATTAAAAATATATATATCTAAAGTTAAAAAAATTATATAAAAATAATATTTAAAATTTTTAAAAATATATTATAAAACGTTTTAAATATACATTACAAATTTTTTAAAATTAATAATATAAATTAAATAAACAAAATAAAATAAGAAAATAATATAAAAGTAAAAAAAAGAAAGCCAAAATTAAAAAAAAAAAAGGTGTCAAGAGGGTGGTGGCGCCATTTCAAATGGCTCCACCAAAAAAGGAGAAATTATTTTTAAGGCCCCAAACTTTTTAAAAATCTGAAAAAAGTAAAAAAAGATAAAATAAAAAAAAAAGTGTCAGGAGAGGTGGTGGCGCCATTTCAAATGGCTCCACCAAAAATTGGGAAATTATTTTAAAAGCCCCTTAATTTTCCAAATTTTACAGTATTTCCTTTGTATTAGCTCCACCAAAAAATTATTTTTTAATCCCCTATGCTGACGTGGCAAGTTGGTGGAGCCATTTAATTTGGCTCCACCTAATTTTACTGTAGCTTTTGGGTTATTTTGGTATTTTATTAAAAATGTGAGTTATTTTGATAATTAATTAATTTATTTGTGTTATTTTAATAAAAAAGCCAAAAATATATATATAAGAGTAATTAAAATTTTTATTTTTTTTAAAATTTTTTAAAAGTAAATATAAGATTATTTAATAATTTAGCTTTTACAAATTTTTACTTGAGGGACAAGGAAATCGGAAATGGACTAGACGAAATTCCTTTCGTTGGGACAAAGCAAAACTATTCCCCATACGTCAGTCTAGGTCTAATTATGCTTTCAATCTCTGTACTTTTCAAGTATTTGAAATTTAGTCCATTTATTTGTAATTGCAGGAATGCATTATCTTATTGTTTTGATTTAACCATTAAAATCCAATTGATAATACCATTAAAATAATTTTATTAAATTGAATTATGTGATTTTTTTCTAAAAAAAATTGATCACATAACCGTGTGGAAGCCATGTAAGCAAAAGAGAAGTATTTACTTTTATTCTATGTTTCGATAATAGCGATATTGAATTTAGATTCGATAAAGCTTTATAATCTCAAATTAAATATTTTATTTGCTTATTCGGCATTTCACCCATGCAACATTGATTACGTGAGGATTTTTTAATAAAATGCCACATAATCTGTTATGATACTTACTATTACCGACCCGCTATCCGATTGAGTTCTGACCTGCACTCTACACAGTTCGTACTTCGAGTTTATGCGTAAGGTACTCGCACCCTTTTTTGAGATCCCAGGATGTGAGTCCGCACCATCATATAGGCGAACCCACATCGTATAAACACATGTTAACCTTATAATAAGATACGTGTCGATGTGCATATTAACCTACCTATTATATCAAATCTATGACCAGTAACCATATAATATAAATATATAGTTTAACCCATTTGAAGAGGATACACACATAAATACTCAATATGATCCAATAGAAAAGAGACTAAACTGAAAATATGTGAAGAGTAGAGGCCTTTTAATTATAATCCTAAATTCCCAATATTAAGTTCCATTTCCTTCCCCATTTCTCAACTAACCATTTTCCCCCATAAGCCGCGTCTTTCTCCGCCTCTTGCAAAGGAAGAGAAAAGATTCTTTTCAATCGATCATGGCGTCTCTATAAATTTGTCTTTTTCTTTTTATATTTTTTCTCTTCTTCATTCGGCGATTGGAATCATTGAGTTTTTCTCCTTTTCCTCGTAGCCAATTTCGTTTTTTTATTCCTTTTTCTTTAGATTCGAAGCAAAAATGAGCGCGTATAAGCGCGTGGTACAGTTAGGGTTCAATGCGTATTCGAGTTCCATTGTGAACAGGGTCGGGCACCGGCAGATTTCTGAACTCGTGAAATCCAATGGAAAGCGTGCATTTCTCGTCGATACATTGGCTCTGGTACGTCATTTCCCTTTTCCTTACTTTATTTCGCTTCAATTTCTTGTTTGGTTGTCGAGAAAACCTAGGAATAACGACGAATTTAATCTCTTTCGATTAGGAAAGTAAACTTGAATCTGTTTCCTGGTTAATTCGACTGGAATCGTTTTATTGCTTAACGATTAGGCGTTTATTTTGATTATTTTACGAAAAAAAATTAGTAATGGAACTCTTGGATTTGGGTTTCCTCTGTTAATTTTGAGTTGTTTTTACACTAATAGGTTCGGAGTTTGGAAGCGCAAGGCGTGCCATCAAAACAAGCGGAGGCAATAACATCAGCAATCACTGAAGTATTGAACGACAGCTTGGAGAATGTGTCCCAGTCCTTTGTTTCAAAGGCAGAAATGCAGAAAGTAAGTTTGGTGATGTTTTTGTAATTGTTACCATGTTTTCTAGATCATTTGTGTTCATTGCGAGTGTGTTGATACTAAATTTTGCTTTATTTTACCTTTTGTAGTCTGTGATGCTTCAAGAAGCCAATTTGTCCAAGTTTAAATCGGAAGTAAAAAGTTCCCAGGTACTAATTTATACGCTTAACAAAAAACTAAGTGGCAAAGAAGAAGGAAGAAATTTATGTTATGTGCTAATATCATTATTTGGAACTTGCCATTTGACGAAGTGGTCACTTCAATCTGTCTCTTATTGACTCTAATATTTGGGATTCTTTAGAAATTCCATTGGTGGCAGACACTGAAATCTCGTACATAGTTCAATTTGAACTAATGATGTTACACTGCATAAGTGTTTGTTTCATTTTGTTCCTTTCTTGTGTGTCAACTCAATATTGCTGTTTGTGAGGCTGGGTAGACTTAGGGTTATCCAGATACTATGTGCTTTTTAGTGCCCCTTTTTTCCTAGCACTTTCTCCTTTTCCCTTTCTCAGATGTAGATAAAGAAAGAGGTGAAGAAGATGAAAGTGGGAATGACAAATCTTGTATTAATGGTGAACTGTAGGCTAGAGAACACTACAAGTTGGGGTAGAATTAGATGGATATTTGAAGTTCAGGTGACGGTGCTTCGGCAAAAGAAAACCATGAGGTTTTGGAACTAAACTAAGCTTAACTATTGACAACATATTAAGTTTTAAGTTCAAAAGTTATTCTAAGATGTAGTGCCTGTGTAGAATGGAGATACTCTCTTGGTAGATCTTTAATCAGATCAATGTTGAAATTATCATACTGAACCCTTTGTGGGAAGATTTTTCATGTGAATAGATTTCATTGCAGAGTTCACTGTATATTTTAACTTCTGCAGTCAATTAACAACTTCATCCATATAAAAAAAATGCACAAATATGTTTGCCCTTATATGTACTTTTACTCCTTTCCATCTTACTTTGGCTAAAATATGTAGTTCTTTGGGTTTACTGCAATGTCATGCTGGTGAAACCAGAACTAGTGATTTGTTCAGTTGAAATATAGTTGTGTTCTTTGCAATCTGAGCTAGATCATGCCTCTCCCTTGCTTAGTGTTCTTTGATGGCCAATTTTTTTTTTTTTTGTTCTCTTTTTCTCATGTAAATGTCTTTCTTGGAATAAATGATTCTTAATGTTCTCTTTAGTTCATACTCATGTATTCTTTCTTAATGGCTATTTCCTTGTAATGCAGGAGCATCATTTTTCTATGTTGCAACGTGAAACTGAGAAACTTCGAGGTGACATAGAGAAGATGCGAAGTGAACTAAGGTATGTTCTCTGGATTAGAGTTGAACTGTTTAATACTTCTCCAAAAATTTTGATAGCTTGATTTTGTAAAACTGATCTCTCAAACAGGTATGAAATTGATAAGGTCACTGCAGGGCAGCGTCTGGATTTAAATCTTGAAAGAGGGTAGGTAGACTTTATTTTCAGTTGCTTCTCTTCATGATTGCACTTGCTTGCTTTATTTTCTTAACTCCTAACTGATTCTAGGCGCATACGTGATGAACTGGCCAATCAGAATGCAGAAACTACCAACCTGACAAACAAGCTAGATAGGGTGAGCGTTTGGTTGCTTATATCATTTGAAAGTCTATATTTAGATACTTTGACAACATACAGTATAAACATGATGTTATGAATCATCTGCAGGAAATTCATGCATTAAGGGCCCAGTTAGAAGCTGCGAAATATGATGTAATTAAGTACTGCATAGGTACCCTCGTCTCCATATCTGCCGTTGGGCTAGCTGTACTGCGCATCTTGATGTAGTCTCGCATCTGCTTTAAGTAGTGCCAACTATTCCAACATGAACCTCCAATATCATCATTTTTTTTTTCTGGCAACTGGATTGCTTTGGGAGTAAAAAGGGTGGGAATTACTTAATGGTTACAAGATTTTTCGTATAATTGGCAAGGAATGACAAATCCCAGTTGATCGGAACAATTATTTGTGCTTCTTTTAGGATTAAGCACGACTTATTCGATTTACTCTGTATGTTCTGTTATTGTATTCTAGGAAAGGCAAAGAGATAATCATCCAACATTGCTACCCCAGGCAATGGTGCAATTGTGTTATGCTTCTAAGTTGGCTTTTCTTTTTATCAAACTGATAATTTTGCCGTTTGTGCTAGCTGATATACATGGATATAGAAAGAAAAAAAAGAAAAAAAAAGAGAGAAATATGTGAAATTATGATTAATTCATTATAATTTATACATGATTTGTTTGGCCTCTTTTTGTTTTTACTGTTTGATGATTGCAAAAGCATGATTCGTATTATTTCTTTTTTATTCTATTTGGTGTTTTCTTTTTTAAAGAAAAAGAATATTTTACTATGTCAAACGGTACAGTAAATTTTATATACTGGTTCTCTTCGTTCTCTACTGACTTGGGCTGATGATTTAACTGAGAATGTTGGTTCTAGTTTTTACTATTTATGATTATTTATGACTATATGTTATATTTATGCTATATTGTTTTTTTTATATAAGCTGTTAAAATGAGTTTAAAATTTTTCTCAAGTTTAGACTGGATAAAATTCCTAAAATTTGAGTTCAGCTCGTCTTGTCCGTATTAAAAAAATTTATACTATTTTGTATATAAAAATAAATTTAAAAATATAATACCTCAAATATATTAAAAACAATAAAATAAATGTTTTTCAATATATGGGAAAAAATTGAAAAATATACTTAAATAAAACTAAGATAAGTATAATTTGGTGAGCTAATACCTTTAAAATAGTAGTAAAATTAACCATAAAATAGTAATAATTTAATAGCAAAATGATAGTAAACAATGAAAAACAGTGACAGAACAGCAAAGATATAGCAGATTTTTTTACAAATTCAAGCCGGTCTAGGTAAAAAAAGCTTATTCGTGGTTTAACCCGTTTAAAAAATAGGTCTTATTTTTCTGTCAAAACTTATTTTTTGGGTTTATATTTTTTCCCAAATCCTCTCACTTTTTAGTCAAGCCTTCGAGTGGCTCGGTCCATAGACAAATCTAATTTGAAAACATATTATAGTATTAAGATAATTATAAAATTAATATTTAGTGTAGGGAAAATATTCATTTACACCGATTTTGTATATTTTTGTAGATTAAAATTTTAACAATTTAACTGTTATATTTTATTGATATAGATTATACATATTAAATTTGATGTGAATTAAAAATTGGAAACAACTTGTTATATATGAAAAAAAATTAAATTGTTCAATAAATATCAATTATATACACTATTTTAAATCAATATGACAAAAACATCGAAAGGGCTTGAAATTTTATGTGCATGATAAAGTACAAAATTAATAAATTTCGTAACAAATAAATGTAAATTTAATGTAATTATAATTTATTTAAAAAATATATTTAAAACAAGGGTTCTATTTTATTTAAAAAAAAATCCACCCAACAGAACAACAGTTAACTCCATTAATTTGCTTTGCTTTCTATTTCTGCCTTCTCAATCCCATTCATTTTCCACTCCGGAGGAAATGGGCAACTCAGCCTGTAACTGGGCACAGCGACGAGTCGAGTCGCTCGTGGAGCAGTGAGTCCAAACGAATCGCTCATGTCAAGCTCTGTGGCCTTCATTCCATTAGGTAACTCCCAGTTAAAGCAATGAAGCAAATGAGCCACACTTAACTCCAACCCATATAACCCGAGTTGCATTCCCGGGCAGGACCTTCGACCCGACCCAAATGGAATGAATTCAAAGTTACTGCCCTTAAAATCAGGTGCACCCTCATCCAAAAACCTACTAGGATTAAACACATCCGGGTCCTTCCATGATGACGGGTCACGCCCGATAGCCCATGCATTGATCATTATTCGCGATTTCCCGGGTACCCGATACCCGCCAAGGACGGAGTCCACGGCTGTCTCATGGAGGAGGAGAGGGATAGGTGGATGTAGACGTAGGGTTTCTTTAATGGCACATTTTAGGTAGGTTAACTTTTCAAGATCCGATTCATGGACGACCCGCTCCAATCCAACCACGTCACTAAGTTCTTGCTTAACTTTCTTGAGCTCTTCCGGACTGTTCATTAGCTCCGCCATTGCCCATTCTATTGCCGACGCCACAGTTTCAGTTCCACCAAACATTACGTCCTGCAGAGGGGCAAAGTTAAAAAATTATTTTAATCATAGACGAAATTATTATATTAACTTATAATTTCATAAATTTTGAAGGAGTTAATTGATAAATTTACTATTTTAAGAGTACCAAATCAAAAATATTAAATTATGGTTTTGATATAAGGATTAAATTTCAAATTTTAATATAGTAGAGAGACCAAAATTAAAATTGACGAAATAAAAACATCATTGTTCACCACATGCATGCATCTTTGTAGGGATAGCAAGAGAGAGAAAGGATTGTATGAAACAGGGATATTATCCATTTTCAATAGTTTTATGCCACATCAGTATTTTTATCCTGAATTTTAGTATTTTAATTTGGATTTGATTGTTTTCAGGATGAAAATACTGAAATTCAGGATGAAAATGCTGATGTGGCATAAATCTATTGGAAAAAGGGATACAGATGACGTGGTGTCACTGTTTCATACAATCCTTTTCCCGTAATGAGAAGGTTTTTTGCCTTACCATCTTCAACTCGATTTTTATATCTCCCGCCCCAACCTCATCTTGAGTCCCTTTTTTATTTAAAATTCTAATATCAAAACTTGTCGATACTTGTTTAAAGCAGTGGTTATAAAACTCTTGTCTTATCTAACATCTAGATAATACGGAGTTTATAAATCTTTCTATCCCGCTTCCCCAATATTGTAATAAACTAGTCGTTGAAATAAATAAAATATAATTAAAAAAGAGTTAAATGCACCAAACTACGATCTTCATTCTAAATTAGTCCTTAAACTTCAAAATATTCTAAGTACATCCTAAACTATCTAAGTTATATCAATCAAGTAATTTTTTTATTAAATCGTTAAATGAAACGTCAAATCTTATGTAACTAAATTTAAAATAATTTTTTTAAAATAAATCGTTACTAAAAATAAAGTAAAGTTTTTATTTTAGATTATATCATATAAGATATAACGTATTAAATTAACGATTTTTGTAAAGAAAATACATCTATACTTTGAATATACCTGTGGGATTCAAGTCGTTGTATCTCTATGTTTGTGTGTTTATATGTATATGCAGGGGCGAAGCCAGGGGGCTGGCATGGGCCCGGGCCCGGGCCCCCCTAAAATGTAAAATTACTATTTAGGCCTTTAAAATATTTTAAAAATTTTAAATTAGTAAAGGTAAAATTGCACTTTAGCCCTCCTAAAATTATAAAAAATTTGATTTAATCCTTTACAAATTATAAAGATATAAACTATAAAAAATTAAAATTTCATCCGACCCCCCTAAAAAATTGTCCTGGCTTCGCTCCTGTCTATACGTAGGTGTAAAGATTTTACCATGATGATAGCTTTGATGTTATCTTTGGTGAGCTGAATGGAAGAATTGGAGGACTCATTATAATCTCCTTTGAAAACATTTTCGCTGTAAAACGCCATTAATTCGTCCACCATGTCGTCATCGTATTTGGCTGCTGCATCATCACCCGTCTTCCTCCTCTCCCTCGTCACCAAATGTTCATCGATAATATGATCGATGAACCCATCCAGCGATGCCCGAGCCTTCACCAACCTCTTCTGAAACTCTCCCCCATGGATCCATCCCATCCATGGAAAAAAATCCGCTATGTTGAATGCCCCAAATAGCTTCGAAAACTCCTGCAATATCTTCACGAGCTCCTCTTGCCCGTCACGCGAAAACGACCCGAACGCTGCTCTGTAAGTAATGTTCCTCGTCAAAGCGAATACCAACTCCCCGACGTTGAGAGGCGAACCCAGGCTTTTCATCACTGTTCGAACCGTCGAGCCGACTTCTTCACGGACGGAGGCCCATGACTCCGCTCGTTTCCGGCTGAACACCTTCATGACACAGATTTTACGCATTTGACGCCAAAATGGACCGTAGTTGGCAAAGGCCATATCAGCTCTATCGTAGGTTAAATACACTATCGCATCATTTGCGGGTCGGTTCGAATATATGCTGTCTTGGGTGAGTAGGACCTCTCTCGCCATCTCCGGCGTCGATACAGCCACTATGTGGAGCTTCCCCATGGTTAGGTGGAGGAGACCGGCGTGACCGTACTGTCGAGATAGGTGAGCTAGGCCCCGGTGAGTCAATTGGTCCATCATCATCATGTTGCCGATGATGGGGTAGCCTTTGGGACCTGGAGGGTATGGGGTTTTCCTAGGGAGCCCGAACATGAAAACAAAGGAAACCAACAGTGCTGAAACAAGGAAGAAGATGGGTGGTGATTGAGGAGATAACAGAGTTTGCAAAGAATCCATTAGATTATTCATGAAATTTAGATACAGATAATCGTTGGTTTATTTAAGAGCTTGAGAGGGGTAGCCTAAACAGAGGGCTAAAGTCTAAACACTCTAATAGTTCAAGACATAATACTTACAAGGTTGAGGGCTTATAAGTTATAAGGAGGTGACAGCTAATGCTACATTTTACTTCTATATTTAGAGGGTTGTTTTTAATTTTCTTCTTAATTTGATTTCGGTATAATTATTATTTTAGTCCCTTTTGGGATTTAAAATGTGTTTGGACACCATGAAATAATTGCAATAACATATAATATTACACTAAAATAATAATTACGTAATTACAAGAATTTTTATTTTTTAAAAAATAAAAAATTAATTTAAAAGTCATAACTAAATCCTAGTGTGATTTTCTCATTTACTACAATGATTATTCAAAATGTCGCATTAATAATGTTATAGTAGGTTCAAATTGATTTTCCAAACACGCCCTTTTATCATTTTTCTTTTTGTAATCAATATCTTTTATGTCAATTTTACGGTTTATAAAGGCTAATTCTTTCGAGGTTCACAGCTACTGCTCCCAAAAATATTGTTTCTAGGGTTCAAATATGAGTTCTTTCTTTATGAATGCAATACTATTATAGCTGAAACTTGTTAGTTTAATCTTTCTACTCAGGGATGGACCGCCCCTTTGGAATTTTCAAATTTTTGAATTTTATATATAAATTATCATGTATTTTAGATTTGGTGTCTATATTGTATAACATTCGTCCCTTTTGGTTAAATTGTATTTCATATAATTCGCCCCCTTAAGCCATAAGGTCATACTTTATATTAACAAAGTATTTTTCAGTTTTTAATTATATAACTTTAATAATAATCAAGTATTAATTTATGATGGGCCTTGAAAGACTAAGCTTAGAGGCCCAATATGGACTTTAAAGCCAAATTCCAGAATTAATTAATTTGACCCATACCCGTACATATACTCGTGTCTACTGTAACAACCGAATGAGCATTCTCAACCATGAAAATTGTGAAGACAAGGCTTCGCAATAGAATGGAGGATGATTTTCTTTCAACTTACTTGGTGACATACATCGAAAATGAGATAGCTCAAGAATTTTCAACAGATTCCATCATTGATGAGTTCGATCTTATAAAAAAGCGAATGGTGCAATTTAGGATGTCTAGTATTGAGAAATAGAACTAAGACCAAGTTGTTTTAATTCAAAATTTGAAATTATAATGATATTTATGAAATTTTTAGTATAGTATTAGTTATTCTTGTTTGCATATTGGAAAAAAATATTTAATTTGGTATAATTTGACTTTTTTGTTTTTATAATGTTTTGTTAAACCGATAATGTAGAATTAGGCACTAAAACTATAACTTTTAGTCTCTACTAGGTAATTGATTAATCATTTTTCCCTTTTCCTTCTAGCCAAATATCATGAATGGAAAGTTAATAAATTTCATTAATAAAACATTGTATTTTTTTCATAATTTTTATGGTAAAAATAAAATGTGATAATTTTCTTCCCAAAATATAGTATAGGATAAAACCAATTTTAGGTATTTTTAAGTACCAAGAGTGAATTTGCCAATACCAAAATATAAAATAAATTCATACTATATTGAATTTGTTGTGCTAATAATAATTGCCTAAAATATTTAGTTTTTTTTTTTTTTTTTGAATTACAAGAGGAGGGTAAAGCTCTAACAGTAACGCGACTAGCACGACTCAAACCCAGACCACACCTGAAACGGTAAACACCCTAAATATCAGGCCAAGACATAAAATTCTTATCAAAATATTGTTTTTCAATCAACAACATGAATTAATTATGTGCTGATACATTCAAATTTTCATTTTCTTTGATTAAGTATTACGATTTCTAACTCATAATTCTTCCCCAACCCTTAAATAAGAGGATAATGTGCTTCAACGCACTCGAACCCACCTCCTCTTACACCGGTAACAATCCCGATGCCAACTGAACTATGACTCAATCGACAATTGTCATTTGTTTTAAATGAATGAGTTTATTGTTTTTCTCTTGTATTCAAAATTTTTTTTATAAAGGGAGGAAATTTTAATTATTTAGATTCGAAATTTTTTTAGCTATAATAAAATCTAGGTATTTCATTTTGTTGTTAAAAAACTAATCTTTAATATCATTTTGGTCCTATAATTGTTAATTACAGCAGTAAGCACAAATTGGGGTTAAGAGATTTATCTACATCTGCAAAAATAATGGTTACATTATTATCATTTTAGTAAAAAAAATATTTTTTTAATTATTTCAATTTTTTTGAGAATTTTCTTTTTATTATGACCTGGCATTGATAATGTGAACTACCACGTAAACTGTCATATTAGTAGCTAGTATAATTTTTTTAATGGTTCATTGTAACAAAAATTGTCCAATTTGACAAAATAAAAGTTTGAAAGTCAAATATAATAAAAAGAAAAATAGGGGTCAAATTGACAATAGTTATAAGGATTGAAGATTAAAATTGTGATTATGCCTAATTTTTAAATGAAGTAAAAGGAAAAAAAAAGTTAACCAAATAGGTGAAAATGTACAATTCAAAAAATAGAAAGATCAATTTTGAACAAATAAAAATAAAAGGATTGAATCCATATAAATCGATAAGTTTGTGGACTATCTTTAGAATTTAACCTATTATAAAAGTAGGGGCGAAGCCAGAACAATTTTTTAGGGGGGCGGATGAAATTTTAATTTTTTATAGTTTATATCTTTATAATTTGTAAAGGATTAAATCGAATTTTATAATTTTAGGGGGGCAAAGTGCAATTTTACCTTTACTAATTTTAAATTTTTAAAAAATTTTAAGAGCCTAAATAACAATTTTACATTTTAGGGGGGCCAGGGCCCATGCCACCCCCTGGCTTCGCCCCTGTATAAAACAACAGTAATTAGACACTGTTTATTTTATAAAAAGCAAATTAAGAATATTATCTAGAATGGCAAAACTCAAACCGCTCAAGAAATTTTAAATTTAGAGATTTTTTTTTTTTAGAAGTGGATGCGAAACAAGGTGGGGTGAATTTTTTTTTTTTTGGATAGTGGGTATGGAGCAATAATCGTAATTGCCTACCCGTCCTACCCCAATCCACTATATGAAATTACAATTTTATCTTTATACATATAATTATTAAAAGGATAAAAATGTAATAACATATTATAAAAAAATCAATGCATTTTGTTTAAATATTTACATGACTTTAAAAAGATTGAAAATATTAAAAATAAGTAACAAAAATTAAATTGAAGCAGAGCCTGATGGGACGGAGATAAAATGTATCCAATATCCATAGTGTAACGGGACAGGTGGTGAAGTAGAGCATGCCAACTATAGAGCGGTGGTGACTTTAACAACACTCGCCTTCGTCCTACTCCATTGCCATCATTAATATAATTGTGTAGAGGAAAAGTCGAAGGTTGAGAAGAGCTTTGATCCATTGATTAAATAATAATAAAAAATTTAAACTTAATAAAAATTTAGTTTAATTTTTTTAATCCTTTTATCAAATGAATTTTTTAATTTTAAATCCTCTCAAAATTAATAATTCAGTTTAAATTATTTTAACTCAAAACTTTTAATATATAATTTTTTTTAACAATCTTATTATAGGTTCTAATCATATTCGTTCTTTTTATGACAATAACTAAAACTACCTATAACCCCTCCCTAGCCCTTAAATAGGAGGATAATTCGCTTTAGCGCACTCAAACCCACGTCCTCCTGCACTGCCAACAATGCTCATACCAATCGTGTTAAGACTCAATCAGTAATTAATATTGTTAATTTCATTGTTACCATTGATGGTAAATCTTTATGGTTTATGGTAACTTAATTACTATTAAGATTTAGTAGCTTAATTACTTAATATTAAGGATATATTTGGTAAATGCATATAAACAAGGGAAGTCTACAGCTCAAGTATTTACTCTCTTGTCATATTTCGACCAATATTTCCTTTTATACCCAAAAAAAGAAAAAAAAAACAATCTTACCAAAATCGTGTACTTTTTTATTATTGAAATTCGATTTTTGATAATTTCAATTATTTATGTTTTTAATACAGGTTCCGATTTTCACTCATAGGAATGAAAAACATTTTATGATTAATTGTTATCTCTTTAAAAAGTACTAACGAGAAAAGATTCGTCTTTGTTATCGACAATGAGTATCATGATTAGAACTAAAAAAATATTATTGGAGGTACCGAATGTAATAAGAATATGATTAATTTTTATTTCTAAATACATTTCAAATTGGAAGAGAAGACTTTTCTTTTAAAATTTATTTTTAATTTTTTTGAACAATCTCATTATAAGTTCTGATCATATATGTTCTTTTTAACACAATGCCTAAAACTACCCATAGTCTCTCCCAAACCCATAAATAAGAAGATAATGCGTTTCAGCACACTTAAATTCACATCTTCCTATATTGATAACAATGCACACACTAATCGAATTAACACGACAAAACTTATTTTTAATTTTAAATATCAGCTTACCACAATTTTTGTGACTACAATTGTAGTTTTATTTGTAGAATATGACGATTTTAATCATGAAATAATTTAAATTAATACAAAAAATAGTATAAATTATTAAATGTTAACGTGTCCAAATTTATACATTTCATCACTGTGTAAAATCTTATTCATAAAAAAATTATATGGAAGACAAGATTGTTGTTTTGAGAGGGCTTTACCGCATCCACAAGCCCATGTGTCCTCAAATGAAGACCCACTTATGTCGGCCCAACTACTAAATTAATCTTCCACGCATCGATAAACTGTTTGTGAAATAATAATAAAAATGACCGTTAGTGTACTAAATATTGACCCATATAAATAAGAATAAAGGATTCGTAGGTTAGATAAATACGTATTATGTTTAGGGGTGAGTAAAATCCGATTCGATTCGAAAAACTCGATAAAAATTTCAAATTTTTAATTAAATAGTTCGAGTTATTTGATTTAATCAAGTTATTCGGATCAACTCGAATAAAAAATTAAGTTTTTCGGTTTAACTCGAATATGAATTACACAATTCGAGTTATCCGAAAATCCGAATAAGAAAAAACAAAACTACGTCGTTTTGATAAATGTTTACTTTTTTAAAAGTTAAAATTCAAAACAATTAAGTTAAAAGGCAAAACTACGTCGTTTTGATAAATGTTTACCCATTAAGTTAAGAGGCAAAATCATTATATTGTTCATGTAGTTAAATAATCTTGTACTTCGTCTACTAGTTAAATAATCGGTCCATCTAATCGCAACATTAAGTATAAATAATAGGATTCGTTAACTCGACTCGATTTGACTCGAAATTTTTTGACTCGATTCGATTTGATTCGAAAAAAATTCAAATTGAGTTCGGTTGCTAAAATAGGATTTGTTAACTCGACTAACTCGAAAATTTTTGACTCGATTCGACTCGACTCGATCGAATACTCACCCCTAATTATGTTCAAGCTATTTTCGGGTTCATCTTATTTTTAGTTTCGGGTTCAAGTCATTTGCTTTTGTGAGTTTGGATGGATTTTGACCACTTCAAATTCTATCATTTCAAATTACTTTTCAAACCATTTTAAATTCTAATTAATTCAAGTTGATATCAATTGAATGAATTTAACTCGTAACTTTTTATAATCAAATCAAGAATTTCAACCAATTGAATCGAGACATAAAAAGAAGAAATGAAAAGTTTATAATTCAGATCAAGAATTCCAACCAATTGGATTGAGACATAAACAGAAGAAATGAAGAGTTTATAATCAAATTCTTAGAAGAAAGGGAGAAATTTCAACATTTGTTTAAAACAAATATCTAAATCAAGTCGATTGAATCTTAGTTTGTTTGAGTTAATCGAATTGAGTTATTCGAATTATTCAAGTCAACTTGAATTAGTAATTCGAGTTTCGAGTTCGAATCGAGTTGAATTTTATAATTCGAATAACAATTTTGTGTAAATACCTTTTTGGCCCTTGTCAAGTTTGAAAATGAACAAGTTGGTCTCTTTCTCAACAAAACTTACAAAAAAAAATTAAAAAATATTTAGAAAAATTCTAAAATTTATATTTTGAAAAAATATAAAAATTAAAAAATATATCTAAAATATATATAAATAAAATTTAAAAATTTTCTAGAATAATAATTTTAGGGACCTAAATAAGTTAATTAATAATTTAAGTTTATCATACTAAAGTATTTTTTTTATTATTTTGCTTTGAAAAAGTTTTCAAATTTATGTGTTCTAACATGAAATTAGTTATATTGTAACAATATTTTAATTTGATAATGTTTGATTTTTTTTAATTTAACTCAAACAATTTCACTTGATTCGAAAAAAACTCTAATCGAGTTAGGATGATAAAGTAAGACTCATCAACTCGATTAACTCGAAATTTTGTCGACTCAATTCGATTGAATGTTCATCTTTAGTTCTAGACATTGTGTCAAAAAAATAAATATAATCCAAACCTATAACGACATTATTATATATAAACCAAACAAGGGGTAATTTAGAATTCCCAATCAGAATGAAATGTAGATAGAGTAGTTGGGCCTACCAGATATACCATTTTGTAATCATAAAAGTGGTCCTGTTCAATGTTGTTAGGACTTTGCAGACACATGGTCTTGATCTTCAGGCCACTCTGCCTCCGACCCCACCCCTTCCCCATTTTCCATGAATTCCAACCACTTGGCCACCTTTCATTTCTCCCTCTCAAAAAATCACATCTCTATTATTTTTCAAAGTTTTCGTACCTTTAAAAAATAAAAAAGTTTAATTTCATCCAACATTTTAAATTATTCTCTGAATTTTAATAATTTTCTAATTAAAATTTCAAAATATCAATCAATAAAAATTTTTGATCGATTTCAATTTTATTTTAAACATTAAATGTTAATTTAAATATAACATAAAACGTAATTATATATTGTTAAGTGTTTTTGTTGTGTTCTGATGATGGGGAAGATTCGATATTTATAAGACATAGTTATTATTCATCGAAATAACATCCTAAGTAGATTCCATGCAAACAGACATGTATACTACCCTAGACTTAACACGTGTCGTTTAACTTCGCAATCTCTACCCTTAATATATTTGCGAGTCGATATTTCGAGTTATATTCAAGTTTTGAATTAATAATGAGAAATACCATAACATATATATATTTACGGCATAAACAATTTTGAAAATCAATTCTCAAGCCAAGTGAATCATTTTGAATCGACAAAAATATCAAAAACATAAAATTCAAACTCGTAAATAAATTGACAAAAAAAATCTAAAACTAAAAATATAATAAACCCTAAAAATATCTAATCCAATAACAATTAAACCCGTTGAAATTTAAACCTATCCTAGTATACCTAACTTCAAAAACTCGGAACCAACCGGGTTGACTCGACTGAATCGTTCACTGCCAGCTCTTTCCTTTTCCTCATTTCCAAAACTTTCCTATGGCTATTGGAGTGCAAATCACCGGAAAATGTGGGACTACAAGCCGGTCTATATTCAGGAAAAAGTCGACCGGACTTGTAACGAACCCCACAAGCGTTGCACAAGGTTTTGGCACCAAGAGGACCGGTTCGCCACTGTGGAGTCTTCTGAACTTGGCAATGACTGCATCGCCGTTGAAAAGGGTTCCCACTTGACAACCCACTACCTTGAACCGCCACCGGTTTTTTCTTCTGTTTCTTTGTCGGCGGTACTCTGAAACCATTAGCCAACTCCGTAGAAGTCACGGAAGACCCCGAGCAAGTACTCGAAGATGAGGCTGTCGAAGACGATGACTCGGAAATAGGCAGTGACCCAACCGACCATGTCGGGACTGTCGGTTTAGACCTCTTGCTCCTCGCTTTACTTGGAACCGACGATGAAAAAGACGGCGTTTTCACAAAAACCGGGCCGGTTTCCGCTTCAAACCGAGTTCCTGCATGGTTATCAGTTTCCTGCTTAAAAACAGGGCATGGCAAAGGAATCTCCGGTACCGAATCGTCCACAAAGTGAGACACCCATTCAAGCCCAGCTATTTCATCATCCTAAAGAAAAAGAAAAAAAAATTCAAAATTTTGAATTCAAAAAGAGGAGGGATTTTTTTTTAAAAATTACTTAAAATTAATGAAAAATTACCGGTACGGAGAGTGTAAAACTGGTGGAATTAGAGTTACTATCATCATCTGCAACACGTTGTTGATATGAAGTAGAAACAGAGTTTTTTTCTTCTTCTTCAACGGAACCTTCTTCAAATTCTCCGTTATTGAAATCAAGGAAGCAGTCGATGGAGAAATCTTCACCGGCAACGGCGCCGTTCATAACATTCATGACCAAGAAATCATCGAAAACGTGGTGGGTGTTTTGCATGGTCAGTTCTCTTACACTCGATTTCAAAGCTCTCAAATCCATGCAGCACTCCGTTTCTATTCCCAAAAACCAAATCAAATTCAACATCAATTTTCAGTTAAACCCCATAAATTATATATATATATATATATATTATGAAATTATGATTTACCTGGTAAAGAAAATAAAGAACAAATGTAGGAACGAAGACTAAACTGCTGGAAAAGGTGAGCAAATGGTTGAAGGCTTGTTCGTGGGCGAAACTAATGCTGGAGTTAATGGGTTTATCCTTTTTTATGTCTCTCCACCAAAATTTCCACTTAGGTCTAATTTTCATTTTAGTCCCTCTTTCACTGAAATTTAATTATTTAATCCTTTTACTTTTATAATATCAAACAACCACCTTTAATAATTAACAATTCAATTATGTGAATTTTTTACTACTATTCAATCATACAATTAAAGCCATAAACTGAATGTTTACATGTCATTATTTTAATGAAAACAACTATTGATTTTATCAACTTAGACCTACTGATAATAATATTATAAAAATAAAAGATCGAATTATGTGAAATTAAAATAGAAGAATTAAACCAAAATATCAGCATGGTAGAGGGACTAAAATCAGAATTAAGCCTTTTTGATTTATGGTCAAAGTTGGTTAATTAGCTGTTGATGATTGGTCTGTGAGCGGGAGATTGTGACAGGCGATTACTGGCGCTAAGATAAGTTCAAAACACTAAAAAACGTATAATGAACTATCCTCGAAACCGCCGTCATTTTGATTTTTCTTGGGAGGTTTGAAATTTCCGAACTTAGCACACGAATTTAAGGTTATTTACAATATTAGGATTGCTTTGCTTTGCCGCGTTAATCTCGGCCTTTACGCAAATTGCCGCTCTTTCTTTTTCCTAATTTTGGAAGGTTTTATTAGCACGCGCCAAGGATCAGGCTTTCTTTATCTGACGGAAACTAGGGGCTTAAGATTTAAATCGGACGGCTCCTGTGACGAGTGGAATCACGTGCTGGGTTTTATTCGTGTGGCAAAATTGCGTGTAGAAAATTCGCGCATACAAAGCGTGTTGAGCTACGGCCTTCGATCTATCCGTACCATATCTGAAAATAAAGGTCTAATTCCAAATTTTATCCCTCTACTTTGTAAAATTTTAATTATTAATTTTTCTATTTTAATTTCTTCTATTTTATAAAAACTGAAAAGTCAAACTATTGGTATTTTCTAATTTGTTGTATATAAATTACTAATTCTTATAATAAAATATTGAGAAATTAAAATAAAGGGATTAACTTTCTAATTTTAATAAATAGAAGGATAAAATTTAAAAATATACTAAAACGTAGATTTTAATAATAATAAAGTTTTTATTTTTTAATTCTTAGATAAGTATTTATACTTTTATAATATTTAAATAAATTTTTAACTTAAAATTTCAAATCGAATTGTTATCTCTATTATTTTATATAAAAAAATATTATATTTATATTTAAGGTTATTATTTTATACATTGGTAGTTGTAAAATTAAGGCGTTGGCAGGGGCTCCACCTCCCCCTAAAATAATTTTTTTATATGGTCAATTTAAAATTTTTAAAATTTTAAATTAGTAAAGGTAAAATTATATATTGACCTCTCTAAAATATAAAATTTTAATTTAATTCTTTAAAAATTATAAAGATATAATTTATTAAAATAATAAATTTATATTTTTTCTATAGTAAAAATTATAATTTAATTTCGTCCTTTAAAAGAAATTTTTAATTTCACCCCGGTGGAGGAATTTTTTAAGTCTTAAAAGACTACTAAATATCTTTAATTGATATTTAAAATAATAAAAAACAAATAAATAAATGAAACACATAGTGATTTCTTAAGGATGCTTGCGCTGTTATCAAATAATAATCGGTTTTTTTTCCTTCTAATTTCTTAATTTTGTTAAGTTTTTTTTTTAATAATCTTATTATAGGTTCAGATTAGAGGTGTTCATGGGCCGGGCGGTCTGGCCCGGCCCGAATGCTCGACCGAATTTTGGGAGGGTTTGGGCAAAAATATAAGCCCGAAAAATGGGCTTGGCAAAAAATAAGGCCCGTTTAAAAAATGGGCCGGGCCTCGGGTAAGGTATTCTTGGCCCGGGCCCGGCCTAGCCCGAATTCACTAAATGACAAAAAAAAATCTGATTTTTTTTTATTTTTGAATGTTATTTTCTTGTTGTTTTCTCCCTATTTTGCTACCATATTACTATTATGTTGCTACTATTTTGTTGTTATTGATTGAATATTGTATAAAACTTATTTTATTATTAATTTTGTTATTATTTTAAAGGCATTTGTTAATTTTATTATTATTTTAGAGGTATTTGCTTATTAAGTTACATCTATCTTAGTGTTATTTAACTCTACATATTTTTTTAAAATTTATTTTCAATTTATTAGGAAATATTTATTTTGATTTTTTTAGTATTTTTGATGTATTATATATATAAAAATTATATAAAATAATATAAAATTTTAATACAGGCGGGCTGGGCCGGGCCGGGCCCGGGTTTTAGCATTTTTATATGGGTCGGGCTTGGGAAAAAATTTAGGCCCATTTTTGGGCCCGACTCGAGCCCGACGAATGGGCCTAATTTTTTAGTTGAGCCCGGCCCATTAACACCTCTAGTTCAGATTATATCTACTCTTTTTTATAAAGTACCTAATACTATTTATAGCCTATCTCTAATCCTTTAAATAGAAAGATTATGCACTTGAACTAACATCTTCTTGTACTGACAATAATACTCATACTAATCGAACTAAAATATAATAAAATAATTTTACTGTTTTAAAAACTTAAAAAGAAAAGATAATCGCATCTGTTAAAGTCAAGGTATAGTCTAACTCACTTCTTCGAAACTGATAGTCGTGATATTATTTATTTATTTATTTAAATTTGATTTTTGCTCACACACTTGACATTTGTAACCAATAATAACTTCCACGTCACCCCTATAATAAATATCAGACGGAAATTTTCATCTAAATATAATTTCTTACTTTTTTTTAGATAAACAATAAAATAGTCAATTTTTTTTTGTCTTAAATTACATTTTAATTATTTATATTTGAAATATTATATTTTAGTTAATTACATTATCGTTTTGTTATAAAATAGTTACTCTGTCATTAAACTCTGTTACCTTCCTAACGACAATCCTACATGATAGTCCAAATGAGTTTTAAATATCAACTTGGATGTCCAATTGGAACGAGAATAGGTTTTTAATTAAATAAATTTAATTAATTAAAAATTTTAAATTAATTACATATTGAATTGGAAAAGAAAAACCATTCGTCTCCTTTTTTCTTTTAGTTTTTTTTTCTATTTTGACTGAAAAAAATATTTTTATCTCAGTTGGACATTCAAGTTGGCATTTAAAACTAATTTGGAATCTCACGTAGGATTGTCGTTAGGGAGGTAACGGAGCTTAATGGTAGAGTGACTACTTTGTAACAAAACGATAACATAAGTAATTAAAACGTAATATTTCAAACATAAGTGACTAAAATGTAATCAGATGTAAACAAAAGTGACTATTTTTATAGTTTATTTACCTTTTTTTTAATATTCCGTTGGGGTAAGAAAAGAAACCAGGGCGGCTGACAAGGGCTCCAACTCCTCTTAAAATGAACTTTTTTTTATTTAAATCATTTTATAGTTTATAAAATTTTAAATTAGTAATGGTAAAATTATACTTTAACTCCAAAATGATAAAATTTTGATTTAATTTTTCAGAATTTTAAAAATATATATTATTAAAAAATAATTTAAACCGATTTTTCATATGCTTTGAGTTTTTTTTTTTTTTTCATTTTTTAAATTTTGGCCAACATTTGCCTGGTCTAATTTCGAGTACAATTTTTTTGACTAATTGACTTTATTACATTAGTTCACTGGCTACTGAGTTTGCAGCTCTGCATTTCATATTGGGTAAATTAATTGTTTAACTTTATCGTTGTAAAATGAAGGTTTATTTTGTTATTATTTATTTTTGTATATTAAAAGATTATAAGAATATTTTTAAGTTTGATTGAACCTTAGTTCGATTGGTATGGACATTGTTGTTAATGCAGAATGACGTGGCTTCGAGTGCACTAAAACGCATTATCCTTGTATTTATGGATTGAGGAGGAGTTATAAGTAGTTCTAGGCATTATGTCAAAAAGAACAAATATGATCAGAATTTATAAAATAATTTTCAATTTTTTTAAAAAAAAATTATGAATCATTAATAGTCAAATAAGTTTTTTCATCCAAATAAAAGTAAATTGTCTAAAATTTAAAGATTAAAATCCAAAATAAAACTAAAATAATAAAATACAAATTTTAAAGACTAAATTTATTGTTAAAATACTGATAGCAACGTGTATTGAAATATTAAGGCTTAAAGACAAATTTAGCTACTAACTTTTGCATGTTTTGTCAAAATAGACCTCATTGTATTTTTGAACCTTTATTGACCATCAACCTTTTTTCTTTTCTTTTTTTTATCTACTTTTTCTAACAGTTTTAATGAAAGTACCGTTAAAAAGTTAACGAGAATGATGTGAAATTTCATATGTAGAATATTTTTAACAATACGTAAGTTTTTACTTAGATAACCCAATAAGAAAATTGCACGTGGAAAATAATAAAATAAATAATACATTAATTTTTTAAAAAAAATAACTCTTAATTTAAAGAAAATAAACATAATTATCTAAAAAAATTAACTCAGTAGAAAAACTTCTCGATAAACAAAAGTATGAAAGATTGAAACCTTTTGAAAGAAAAGAAAGATTGAAACCTTGAATTTATTCATTAAATCTCGTGAATTTATTTATTAAATATGATAGAAAATGCAGTTTGAAAAAAAAAAATCAAAGGTTGATCGAAAAAAAAAAAACTCAAAAATATAATTAAAACCATTTTGACAAAATATACAAACGTTAGTGGCCAAATTTATTATTAAGTCAAATATTAATTAAGTTTAGGAAGAATATTTAATGCACTGTCGGTGCATAGGTCCCACGCACGGTCATTGAATAAAAACATGATCCCTCGTCATCAAATAAAACAAAGAAAAATGGAGGACTTATAAAAAATCCTGATAACTTATTTAAACATAATTGAATAATAATTAATTATAAATAAAGGGCAAAGCTCACATATATACAAAAAAAAAACAAAAATTATCGGAAAATACCACTTTCAGAAAAATTTATCGGAATGTACCACTTTCCCCAAAAACGCGCGCCACGTCGTAGCGTTTTTGGGAAAAATAACTAAAGCGCGCCCGGGTGACGTGGCTCGGAGGAAAAATGTACCACTTTCCCATATTTACGGCAGCGCTTTTAGCCATTTTTCCCAAAAACGCTACCGACGTGGCGCTGCTTTTAGGGTTCCTTCCCGTCCACTTGCAATGTGAAAAATGAATTGAGTTTTTGGCGGTAGTCTCGGCAAAATAATTTTGAGGAGACGTTTACGAACAAGCAATGGCCAAAAAACGCCAGCGTGGGCGCTTTTTTTTGCTACTGATGGAGTCCGCAAAATTATTTTGAGGAGACGTTTACGAACAAGCAATGTAAAAACGCTTCCAGCGAGGTGCACCGTGGCGCGAAGTACCGAAAAGCGCTCACACGGGACGCTCTTTTTGCTCTGATGTAACCGCAAACTTAGGCTATAAATCGAGCAAATTTCATTCTCAAGTTGCGAAGGCAAATTCGAGCAAAAGAAAAAAAAATTAAAAATGAGTGAACGATATTAATCTTTGTTATTTACTACGATGGTGAAGTTCGTGACACCAAAAATGGTGTTGTTTTCTTATCGGAGAACACAAATAGCGATTGAGTTTTAATCGGAACGTTGATTTGGTAGAACTTTGCAAAAGAATTAGGCGTAAAATATTCGAACAACGCTAATGAAAGTTGTGTCTATTAAGTATAGATTTTGCGCTTGGTTGATCCGGTGAGATATGACTCATTCGACATCAAAGGTCCTCGGAGCCTTGAGGCAATGGTGGAGACTCATCTTGTCGATGGTTCACCCTATATCGAGGTATATTTAGAATTTTCATCTCCAAGTGATCTTTCTGCGACCTCAACATCTAGTATCGTTCGAGAGGAATACACGACCCCAAGCCGACACTCTGTAAGTGAGAGGCAAAACACGTATGCCCGTGTGCGGTAGTAGTATGGAAAACATAACCCCGCACGACACTCGGTCGGTGGATGGGACATGCATATCCGTCGATCGACGTCCGGAACAAAAATACGTTTTGGGGGCGTCATCAACTTCTAGTGGTTGGCAATCCACATATGATTGGGATCTTTACGAAAGATGTTTAAGGAGGGATGATGTACTCCCGACGACATCCACCAAATGAGGGCCTCGTTTGTTGCGAGTTATGGAGAGTCGGACGATGAATCCGATGTGGATCCACCTCGGGAGCCGGGCCGACGGTCGCGTGTTGGAGTTGGATTATTTTACGAACCGAGCCCGTTCCAATTGTACTGAAGACGTTGAGGGCGGTTCGTAAGAAGAAGAAGAAGATCCGCTATTCGGGCATACTCACCTCCGGCCCACATGCATAATGTCGATCTATCTCAAGATGATGCTTTGGAGTTTCTGAACTACCACACCGGACGCGTGGACCGCACAAATTCTTCGTTGAATTCGGACCAATTAGAAGTTGGTAACCGATTTTCCGACAAGAATACTTTTCTTCTTTGCATTAAAACAATACAAAGATCGCGAACGGGGGTTAACTACAATATGGTTAAATCCAGTGGACAAGTACGAGGCGAAGTGTGCGATTCAAGACTCACATGTTCATGGAAAATCATGGCGTCGTTGAGAAAAGGGAGGGTTGTGAGAGGTGAAAAAGTACAAAGGTCCGCGATACATGTCTTACCTCGTGCAAGATGCGACAATATGTTTAATGATTTCGAATAACACTAATATTATGTAATGTTACATTATTTAACGTGCCGTTGATTGTGTGTGTAACACAAGATCATCCGAGGATGGATTCGACATGTTGGTCGATTTAATAATCCCGACGGTGTGAAGGCCGATCCCAAAACTACTGATCTTTACCTTAATTGGCAATATTCGTAGCCAATTGGGGTACACGCCCTCTTCTGAAAAGGCTTGGATAGCCAAGCGAAGAAGGCGTTGGAAAAGTTGCACGGTCGGTGGCATGTACTCCGCAGACGCACGCTAACTTTCGAGAACGATGATCGGTTCTCGGTTAGGTAAAAAGTCATACCGGTTCTCCCACGTCTCGATATGACTTGACCAAAATCTTGGCCAATCCGTGTCGCGTTCGCCAGTAAGTCCACTTGGTGCTCATCATCGAGCACCTCAGGTGGCACGGGAATCGGTTGCCGGAATCCAAATTGTCGCAGCACCCGATCTGACTAGTGCATCTCCACGGTCGCGTAGGTGATTATTGGGACCTTAACGTGCCAACTGTTCGGATTTTGGAAGAACTCATCCGAAATTACAGCCCGAATTTCGGGATCCTCGTACGGTGTCCATTGAAACTATATTAACATTACCAAAATATTAGTTATATACATAATACTAGACATTACATACGAAATACTGAATTATAATAACAAAATTCGAAACTTACTTGTGATTTCGACCGTTGTTCCAATAGGAGCCGTATATCCTCAAGCGAGTTAGGTATTCCAACATGACTCACTGGATGGGACCACCTAATTAAATAACCTTTTAGCATGCAATTATACTATAAATCTACGAAATAATTGTAAAATATAATATTAAATTTACCTCGTTATTAGTGGGAATGAATATGGCTGGTCGAGTCGATGACGTAAAAATGGAAATCGAAACCATGCCCATGACTGCAGTAGTGATAGGCAACCTCTGATTTTTGCTTTACTCGGCCGCGTCGCCCCGCACATCTCCTGATACAACGTGGGACATTCCGGTAAAATTTTCTGAAAGTGGTATTTTCCGGTAATTTTTGTTTTTTTTTTGTATATATGGGAGCTTTGCCCATAAATAAATACTAAAATTCTAAACTTGAGATTTTAGATTCTAAATTCAAGATTTTAAATTCGAGAGTTATTGATATTTATTTATAATATTTACTATTAATATTTAATTATATTTAAATAAAATCGTTAGCATATATTTTTTATTTAATTTAATGATGATATGTTATATTTTTATTTATTAATAGTGCATAAATTCATATAATTTTTATTATTTTGTTGTCAATGGCTAAACCCCAAATCCACGTGAAGTGATGAACCCACCCCACTTATAGAGTCCACCCCACTTCTAGAGTCCACGTAGACATGCAGGTGACCTAACCTTGACAAATTACAATCTCAAAATTAAAATCCCAAATCAAATCATTGTTTTATGTATTATATGATAATTTTTTTAATCTTAATTTATATATTTATTTGAATTATGATATTTTAATTTTCATTTAAATGATTGAATAAGTAAATTCGTTAGGATGAAATTTTTAATATGATTATTTTTAGTCTTAATTGTTAGAAAAATAAATAAAATAAAAATTGAAATAAGAAAAATAAAATAATATTATCAAAATATAATGGTTTTAAGGCGTGTAGAACTAGAGGTGATCATGGGTTGGGCTACCCGGCCCGGCCCGACGGCCCGCCTAAAAAATGGGAGGGTTCGGGTAAAAATATAGGCCCGAAATATGGGTTTGGGCAAAAAATTGAGGCCCGTTTAGAAAACGGGCCGGGCCTCGGGTAAAACTTTTTTGACCCGGGCCCAGCCCGAATTATATATTAAATATATATTTTATTTTTAATCAAATATACTTTTTAAATTTACATATTTTTTATTTGTTTTTTTGTTTTAATATTTGTTTTAAAATTTTTTATTTAATGAAAAAAGCTAAAAAAAATTAATATGGGCCGGGCTCGGGTTTATCAATTTTCTTTCGGGCCGGGCTTGAATAAATTTTTAGGCCCATATTTCGGGCCGAGCCGGGCTCGGGCCTAAAAAACGGGCCTAAAATTTTGTATGGGCCCAGCCCGGCTCGGCCCATGATCACCTCTATGTAGAACACATTCCTTAGAGTTCTATATGCTTTCAAGATACAAAAAAATCTTATGCATTCCAAACAGAACAGTAAAAATGAGTGGATGAGCAAAGAAATCAAGAAGACAGATTCGAATTGATGTATTTGGTTTGGTTCGAGTTTTGTATTGTTCAGTTTCAAGTTGGTGTTATCACTTAAATTGCACAATTCGGTTCGTATTCGATTTTTTCACATGAAATCCGTTTTATCCAAATCAAACCGAATGAAAAAGAAAATCTATGTTTAAAGGAATATTATTATAAACAACTAGATAGGATTATTCAAAAAGATGAAGTTATGAAAATATTTCATAAAAAAATTGTAAAAGTGTAGTTTTATATTAGAGTAAGTGAATCATTTCTTAAATATAATAATTCTAATATTAGGAAAATAATTTATTAAATTTTATAATATTTTATTTATAAAAGAAACAAATTTTTACACTTTTATGTATTTGATAGTTATGAATATTATAATCACTCGATTATAACTAATGGTTTATGTATTAACTTCTTCTTTTTTAACAACTTTGAATGATTTATCAACTTAATAGCTTAACTTAAAATGATTTTTTAAATAGTCTTATTGACGAATACGATTTTAATTAATTATTTAATTCACTTTATAAATGAATCTAGAGTTATGATTGTTACGAAAAAAAATCAAGAATTGTAATATCAAATTTTTTTGGGCTCAAAACGAGGTGATATTGTTTTTTTTTTTTTACAAAGCCCAAATTTGTTAAAAACCGCCGAACCGAACTGCGATTATCGGTTTCAGATATTTCGGTTTTTATTCTATACAGTTTCAATTTCAAAAGTGAAAAGCTGAATGGAATGGTTCGGTTCAATTTTTGTCCAAAAATCGAATTAAACTGAATACACCCCTAAAAAGGACCGATAGAAAAGACTTTTATATAGACAACGAATAGGTGTATATTTCCATGAGATACCCTTTCTATGTATATATCTTTTAATGAGATACCCTTTCATAGAATTGTATTGTTTTATAAGACAAATTTACGTAAAATTATATCTTTATAAGATAACTTTACGTGCAAAAGTTATGTATTTACAACACAATTACTTGGTCAATAATTATAATTTATTAGACTTTTCTATATGATAAAATATTATTACTATCAACATCATAAACTACTAATATTTATACCCTTTAAATTTTGGAATTTCAGTCACGACTTAAATGGTAGTCACTAAATCCATTAATTAAAATAACGTGACATTTTTGTAAATATTTTGAAAAAATAACAAATTAATATAACATTACACATACGATAATATATATTTTCCACATATTTAACTTCAAGAAATTGATGCTAGCATTTGGGTCAAGTCCAAATTTCCAAAATTTGCAAAGTTGAAGAACAAAAAATATCAAAATAAAGTACATTAATTAAATCTACCACTTAATCTATTTTATAAAAGTAGCATTGTTATGGTCCCATAAAGACAAATGAATAATGAAAGAAAAATGGTAGTTTTAGGGTTAACCTAATAATTAATATTTAATTGGAAAATTAAGAACACTAACCCAAATTAGGGGATGATTAATATTTATTTATATCCCAACTCATGAGCCTTTAAATGTAATTAGGTCAGAAGTTGCTAAGCAATTTATTTGTCGTTACTGTATATGGAAACTTTGGATATTAAGGTGTCACTAGAGGTCATCATGGCCGGGTCGAGTAAAAATAAAATTTCAGTTTCAGTTCGAAAAATAAGTTTAAAATTGTATTCAAGTTTGATCTGGATAAAAAAGAAAAATCTAAGCCCGGCCTGGCTCGTCCGTGTTAAAAAATTTTATATTATTTTTTATATAAAAAATAAAAAAATATAATACATCAAATACACTAAAATATTAAAATAAATGTTTCCCAACAAATTGAAAAAAAAAGTCTTTATACTTAAATAATACTAAGATAGATGCAATTTAATAAATAAATGCCTCTAAAATAGTAGTAAAATTAACAATAAAACAAGAGTTATACAATATTCAAACGATAATAACAAAATAGTAGAAATATAATAGTGAAATGACAATAAGACAACGGAAAAACAATAACAATTATTTTTTTGCAAATTTGGTCCAGACTGGGGCCGAGCAAAAAAAAGATTACTCGAGGCTCGACCCATTTTCTAAATAAGTTTTATTTTTTTTCAAACTTATTTTTTAGACCTATATTTTTATCTAAATCCTTTCACTTTTCGAGCGGGTTTTCGAGAAACTTGAACTGTAAGTACTTTAACATAAATGCATAAATAATAATACAATGACGAATTATTATAATGAATGATAAAAAAAACTAAAACAAGTGAGATTTAAATCGAAATAAACTCTAGAATGACGACAAATTTTTTTAATTAAAAAGTTTTTAATTTTGCCATAAAACAAAGTTTCAATGAAAATAGAAAATTTAAATACAAATACGATGAGATGAATAATACTAGATTATCTCAATATACTAATAATAATTATTTATGTATTTTTTTTTGTTTTTGTTTTTTAAATCTAATTCAATTGTAAAAGTATTTAAAAGTTTTTAAGTTGATACAATGCTTAGAACTACATATAACTAGAGTTGTTCATGGGTCGGACTGGGTCCTAACAAAATTTTAGGCCCGATTGATAAGCCTGGGCCCAGCCCTGCCCTATCGTATTAATTTTATTTTTTATCTAAAAAAATTAAAAACATAATATTTCAAAAACACTGAAAATATTAAAATAAATGTTTACCAACAAATTGAAAATAAATTTAAAAAAAGTCTTTATACTTAAATAATATGTGCAATTTAACAAGCAAATACCTAAAAAAATAATAGCAAAATTAATATTAAAATAAGAGTTATACAATATCCAAATAATAACAACAAAATAGTAACAACATAATAGTGAAATTGTAGCAAAACAGTGAAAAACAATAGAAAAACAACAGTAAAACAACAATAAAACAACAAATTTTTTTACAAAATCGGGCTGGGCTAGGCCCGAGGTCAAAAAACCTTACTTGAGGTTAAAAAACCTTACTTGAGGTCCGGCCCGTTTTCTAAATGGGTCTTATTTTTTTGCCCAAGCTCATTTTTTAAGCTTACATTTTTTCTAAAACCCTCCTATTTTTTGAGCGACCTTTTGGGTTGGGCCATGTACAAGTCTACCCATAACTCAACCCTTAAATGGAAAGATAGACGCACTTCAATATACTCAAACTCACGTCCTCCTACACTGACAATAATATCAATACCAATTAAATTAAGACTCAATTGAAAATTATCCATCTACTTTTAATTTAAACATTTGCCTATCTTATTTTATTTTTTTGAACCTTTTAGATGTAGCTTATTCCATGAGTCCATGAAACATGCAATTTGCAATCACACTTAAATTCATGTGATTTTTTTTTTTTGAAAAAAGTAAATCTTAAAATAAATTTAATTATAATAAATATCTAAATTATTATAAATTCTCGTTACATCAAATATTTAATTATTTTAAAAAAAATTATAAATATATTTGTATTTGTAAGTACAAATATACATTCCAATTAATATATCACCCTTGACCATTATAAAATATAATTCAAATCTAAATTAAAATAAATTTAGATAGAATTAACACAAAATAATATTAAACTAAACTAAAATTTAAATTGTAAACTTATATATATATATATATATATATATAATTTACCCACTAAGTAATTCAAATTTAAAAATAAAAAATTATCCTCAATTGAGTCTTAGCTTAATTAGTATCGATATTATTGTCAGTGCAATAGGACGTGGGTTCAAGTGCATTGAAGTGCATTATTCTCCTACTTTATCAAAAAGAGCAGATATGATAAGAACCTATAATGAGATAAATTATCGACTTCGATCTTCCCATTAACCCGAGCTTGAATGAGTTGGTTGTTTACCAAATTTTGAACTATGATGACAATAGCAAGTAGCAAAATTGTTTCAAACCAGTGACTAATATAAAATCTCAATTAAACTTAAACTTGCCATACCTAATTTTGTTTTTATTTCTAATCTTTTTCCACCAAACAAATAAACATTTAGTCTCAAAGATGAAAACAAAATCCTCAAATTTGTACTCAATACTACTAATACATATAGCTAATTTGGGTTTAAAATACTAAACAATCTAAAATTTAATATATCATACAATGAACTAGCTAGGAGGGAAGCATAATTCAAGAATGTCAGGACCCACAATCCATACATAGTTTTTTCACCCTTATCTAATACTTTATCATCACTCACATAAAGGCCACTACCTAGTTTTTGCAACATGTTCAGTGCATCAAATCCAAAAAGAAAAGTCTCTCCCATTTGTCATTGAACACATGTACATTAACTCCCTTGGCTCAATGACCCTCATCCACAAACTCACAATGGACCCCTACAATGGTCAAAAAGGAACCACCATTTAACTTTGTTGCCTCGTGTGTGTGCTTTGAATCTGATACATCAAGTACATTTTCAAAGATTGCAGCAACCAGACAAAGTAACTATTATATTTGATTTACTAAGTTTATTTGTTCATTGATGCAGATTTTTAGCTATGGCGTTGGCATCTCTAAGTCATGTTTCTGAGTACAAGTGATTGTTAATGACAATTCTAACAACCACAGGGATTCTTACAACATGAATGCCATCTTCCCAGTATAGGTTTCCGAACGAGTATCTTCCTTGAACTTTTAGTTGAGAACAAAAGGTTACCTTGAACTTCAGCTTCTTTGTTGTTGAATTGAATGTCAAAATCCATGGCTCGACACTCACGTCAATGCCTGCAGGAGCTTGAACGCGGGCTACGTAAATGGAGTTCACTGGACCGACATTTGTAACGGTTCTTGAGACGGTCATACGTTGCTTAAGCTCGGGTAATGTTATAGAAGGCAAATTTAGATTTCGGAGGAACTTGGCTGATTTATGACATGGGGTGTGAACCCTAGTCATTAACCTGATGGCAGTGCTGTTATAACCCATTGCACAAAGGAAGCAGACATAATCTGAGGGTTTAATGTCATAAATGAGACCTGGGTCTAGAGCTTTATTTGGATCTACATGGCCACCTCCATAATCAAATGGGTCAGCTTGCTTGTGGGGTGCTCCCTCAGCTACTGTATTTTGGCCATATTCATCCTTCATAGAAGCTTCTCGAATCGAAAAAGAAAAAAAGAATGTTGCATTTACAAGTTGTAAAAGCAAACCAGAACTAAAAAAATTATGTTTTCTTACCTGTTGTTACTAGTGCAGACTTAATTGCTGCAGGGCTCCACTTGGGATGGATTCCTTTGAGAAGTGCAACAATGCCGGATATATGGGGACAAGCCATGGAAGTTCCCGAATCAAGTTTAAAGTTAAATGGAGATGCTTTAGTTTGAGGTGAATTGAGTAGCTTGTATGAAGAAGCAGGTGACCAGGAGGCCAATATATCAACTCCTGGAGCAGCAATGTCTGGCTGAAAATGCATTGACATATGTTAAAACAGAAAGCTATGTAACTTCTCTATGAAAAAAGACTGCTAATACCTTCAACACTGATGGTGAAAGGGAACTAGGTCCTCGTGATGAAAAATACGCTATTTCTGGGGCTAGCTGTTGTCCGATAACCGTCTTTGAGAAGCTGAACTTGACGACTGGCTTTCTGTTACATGAAAGAGTTCATTAATATATCATCAGAGACATTCTGATGGAATCTCAAGACATAGGGTTCAACTCATATCTGATGCAAATGACCTGTTTGCAGCCATGTAAGTCAGCAGAGATGTCCCAGCTTCAAAGTCCACTTGAACACAGGGAAAACTCCATGGACAAGAGACATCTTTAGTAGGAAACTGTGCAAATATAACCCCTGCACCCTTGAGCTCAAGTACAGATTTCGAAGCAATGGCAGCCGACCTCTGCCACCGAGATTGGAAACAAAGAATTACTTTTCCTCTTGCTAGAGTGGCATTCAGAGTTTCCAAATCACAACTTCTGCAAAAGTAAACAATATCAAAATATTTAATCGTAGTCCGTATCTAGATCGCAAAGATTCATGTGAACAAGAACCTAAGTACCAGTCTTACCCTGCACTGGTTCCATCAATATTAGTGGCTGCAATATCTGCTCCATATACAATAGGATGAAACATGTTCAAGCCCCTTCCTGTATAGAAAGACTGGCCCTGTATGAAAAACGTAAAAGTCATAGCTAAATAAACAAAGAATACAATTGTATTTTCCTATCAATGACTTGCGATTTAGAATCAAATATCTACCAGTAGATGGTAGTTCCATCACGAGCAAAACATGTCAGTAAAACCTTGCAAATTTTTTTTGATCATTGAGAAGAAAATTATGAATTACCACTACAGTTTGGTTGTTCCCCAGGGTGATCACTGCAGGGAAATCTCGATCAATAGTGCTTGCAGCAACAGTCATAACCCAAGGAGCAGTATTAATGACAGTTTGAGGATAAGGACCAGTGTTGCCTGCAGAGCATACAACAGATATTCCTCTTGCTACAGCGTGGAAAGAACCAATAGCCAGCGCATCATCAACGTAAGTTGAAAGTGGAGGTGGTGAGCCCAAAGATGCCGAAATAATATCCACACCATCAAAGATAGCATCATCAAATGCGGCAAGAAGGTCAGCTGAGCTACAGCCACCAGTAGCCCAACAAACTTTGTAGATAGCTAACCATGATGAAGGAGCACCTCCTCTGGCTATTCCTTGGGCTAGTCCCCTGAAGTTTGCATTTTTTACTTCAGCACCACTTGCAGTAGATGAGGTGTGAGTACCATGGCCTACAGCATCTCGAGGAGACAAGAACTCAACCCCATCACTTGGGGAAAGCTTTCCAAATTCAGCTTCATACCCTTTAATGTACCAACGTGCACCGATAATTTTCCTGCTTCAAATACCCTAGAGTTAGACACCTTATACTTCAGCCAACCAGAACACCAAACACAACATACAGTTCATTTGAACTTCGAAATGTTCCCTTTTAACAAATTTATTAGATATTAATTTGACAATGAACTTTGAAAAATAAAAGAAAATTAGATATTAATTCGGCAGCATAGTACTAACAATGGAATAGTAATTGTCAACAGACAGCAGGTCTTCATAAACTTAAGCCAAATATGGCATCAAACTGCATTCATTCTTGAAAATCTGGGATTAAACAAATGTGAAAAAGAAAGGAGATTGCTTCTTAATAAAGGAATATTAATGGATTCTTGTAAATTTTAACCTGAAACATACTGCAAGTGTTAAGAAGTAAATTCTCCTATTTTGAAACTCATTAGATAAAAATTCCAGTGGTAACCCCTAAATTCAAGAGTGGACAGATATGAATTCCTTATGCTTATTTGAAATTATTCAACAAGTTGTTGCCTGCAACATGATACACATAATCTTGACATTGATTTGATAAAGGATAGCAAAAAAAAATGTTAGAGCAAGAAATGTTAAGAGTATTGATCAAAGCAATTATACCTATTGCAATGCGAACGGTTAAATCTGTTTCCTTCCTGGCATATCCCTTTCCATCGAGATGGAAAGTTTACCATGCCATCATCTTTGAAGCTTTCGGACTCAGGCCATATACCTTCTCAGGAAAAAATGTATGATTAATGTCAAATTCCTAGAACAACAAAGTTATATAGCTTTCAAAAAGTTGTAGGCTGACCAGTATCCATGACACCAATAATAGTCCCCAAACCTGAATGGCCTTCTGAAAGAATACCATCCACAATTTGAGGCTTTACTTGAAGGAAATCCCAGCTTCTAGTAGTGTGCAGGTTTAGGATTCTATTTGGAACTACATGAACAACTCCGGGGACATCTGCATAGGCGACAAAAAAATAATCTAAAAGACTAGTTTGAGATAAATATGAAGGAGAACAGAACAGAGTTTACAGTTCACCAACATTGTTACACCTGCAATAAGCTTAGCTTGAGACTGACTGAGGACTGCAGCAAACCCTGAAAACCCATGTTTGTAGCTGTATAAAATGGATTCCTTGGCAGATTCTTTGCTGTGTTCAATTGAGATCATAGCATTTTTACTATTTTCCATGTTCCAATCAACTTGTCAAAAACAAAATTTGTTTATTCTTGTAAGCAAAAGTACAAACATAACCAAGACACATTTCCTTATTGAATGATATAATTAAGGATAAAACTGTACAAATGGAATATAAGTGTATGCATATTTATAGCAAATCAAATCTTATTTATCAGTAATGAACTTTTTGCTACGAGTTCCATAATTGAACAACTCTTCACTATATAATGAGTTAGCTAGCTCGAGAGCTAGCATATCAACCATCTATACGCCATAGGTTATGGGGTCGATTCAAACCATAATATGAATAAAGATACAGAAAAGAAAAGCTATTGAGTAACTAGTGGTGATTGGTGAAGAGAGTTGAAATTGAAACCTTCCAAGAATGTCTGAAAGAATCTGATGATGAGAATCTTCCAGTAGATTTGGCTCATCAGTGTGTCTCTCCCCCATATATACAATATAAACCTGTGAAAAAAAAAAAAAAAAAAACAAAGATTCTTATATTAAAGGCAAAGAATGATGATGAAGTGAAGCAAGAAACAAATAATGAAGAAAAACCCACATTGCTGGAAGCAAGCCCGAGAAGAAACAATGAACATAACAAAGCGAGCACAACACCACACGGCCATGAAGAAGGAAAAGAAGCCATAAGAGAGAAAAGAATATGATAATCAAAAAGAGAAGGGAATGAAAGAAGATTTACAGTACACAGTGATTTATATGATGAGCTGCTTGCTAGGTAAAAGTTGAGAATTTGATCGTATATAGACAAAGCATTGCGGGGACCGCATTTGATACCTGTTCCACTGCACTGCTACCGCCATTTACGTTTAAAAGGCGCTTTGGGTACTCCATGGATCAGTCGTTTGTCCGATCATGGCCATTGTTTTGTTTGCAATCTTCAGTGTCATCATGATTTGGAGACTGAGGGTCTAATTCTGGTTTTAGTCCCTCTATTATATCAAAATTTGAGATTTAATTTTTATGCTGTTTTTATATATGGTTTTAGTCCCTCTATTTTACTATATATGTTTGGGGTTTGTGGACAGTGGGGAATCTATAAATAATTTCATGAGGGGCTGGAATTGAATTATAAACTTTTGAGAGGTCGAAATGTAATTTTATCATGTATTAGTTTATGATTTCATCATTTTTAAAAAGGACTAAACATTTTTTTTTTCATTTTTGGGGGGTCATGGCTCCCACTTGCATTCCCCCTTATTCATGGATGTCTCTCTTAACAAAATCGTTTCCTAGGGACAAAGTCAAAATTTTTCTTAAAGGGGTTAATTCGAATTATAAATTTCCGAGAGAGCTAAAAATGTAATTTAGCCATTGTATTGATGTAAAATCTTACAATTTTCAAGGGATTAAACTATAAATTTTATTTTTGGAGAGAGCATAATTTAATTTAAAATTTTAGGAGGGTTCAAAATATAATTTTACGATTATTAACTTAAAACTTTGCAAATACTCAAGGACTAAACTGATCATATTATCACTTTAACATCAGCAACCGGTCATGTTAATCAATTTAAAGTTGAGGATTAAATTATATCAAATTGAAATAAAAAGATTAAATCTAAAATTTTAACATAGTTAAGGGACTAGAACCATAATAAGAGCAAGACAAAGTTTGTGTGTGTGCTGGTTTTTTCTTCGTTTTAAGTTGAAATTTCGTAGTGGGAGAAGAAACGTTGACTTAATTTTGGTTGGCTGAATATTTTAGTAAACGAAAGGAGTTATGATGATATTTGATAGAAAATTTTGATTTAATAGATTAATGTTTTACTTATAAAAAAACTGTTTTGATTTTTATATAATATAAATTATTAGAATATTACATTTTTCATTATTAAGGATATAATTGTTATACCCTATCCAACTTGAACATATGGCAACATAAGAAGCGACTTGAGAAGCACCCATAGACGGTCCATCACCTTTCACTACCTAGTTGGTCATCTAGTGACCAGCCACCTGCATGCCTCAGACTTTCTATAAGGCCAATCATCCTAGGCTACTAACTATCAGCGAATCCTCCATAAAGCTACCCGCTAATAGTGGGTACACACTTATCCCCAAGAAAGGATCACTAAAGCACAACAATCTCGTAATATCTCAGTAAAGGGAATGTCAGAGTAGACTCCCACTTGATGACAACCAACGTGTAAAGAACTTGCCACCCGGGCGGCCACATAAGCTGGTTACAACTCGTGTACTATCGATGCCATAGCACCACCTGGCATGGGTGCCTTCCCTCTATAAATCTCTTAGGGCACGATGATAAAAGGATTTTTTTTCCTTCTTCATTCATTTCTTCAACAATCTTAAGCATATTGCTTAGTACACAACCTCCCTTTCCTCTCCTTAACTCCCTTCCCATACACCGGCTCTTCGCCTGACTCAAGTGAACCAACCTCTTTTTCTCCACCACAATCTCTTCCTTGTCTCCTCCATCAATATCAGCATATTTTAAATTCTTTCTTTTCTTATAACAAAAAAGCTATGTTAAGAAACAAAAAATGTAAAAAATTTGCTTAATGTTTTTATTTATTTTCTATATTTTTTTAAAAAAAATTGGTATTAAATATTTCTATAAAAATAATAGAGAGAGAAATTTTGGATGGTTTAAAAACAATTTGTCCTCATTTTTCTCTCACTTCATCTATTTTTGAAATTTTTATCTATTTTTATTTTTATTTTTACAATTTTCAAAATTTTTATAAATTTCATTCTTTATATTCTTTATTATTTTATATATAATTAGGATAAATTTGGCATAAAGTATAAAAATTAAGGAATAAAATTATTATTATACTAGCTAAAAATTCCACTTCATCATTTTTAATTCTCTCAAAGACTCTAAATTATGTCTCAATATTTTGTAGTACATTTTTTAGAGATGGAATTGAACTGATTGCAAGATGTTGGGGGTTTTGAAGTCTGATTGAATTTTCGATGGACTTGTGAGAGAAAAGTGAGATAGGTGTTAGAATAGGCACTCCAAGACGCTTTCTAGCAATGAAATATTTAATGTGGGTTTGGATAAACGTTACGTTTACCTATGGTGAGTGTAAAAACAGTAGTGGCGATTCGATTAGATTAGATACTGTAACGATATTGTAGTGTGAGGCAAAAAGTAAGTTAAACGCACCATGCCGCACCCAATTGCACATCTAAACTCACCCTTAAGATAAATTAAGAAATCTAGAGAAGAGAAAGCTAAATAACGATTAGATGGAGAAGATGATAAGAATCGAAAAAAATACTTAAGAGATTAATCTGGGCCTCAAGGCATTGGTGAAGTATTTTTGTCTTTGGTCGACAACTTTGGTAGGACAATGTGCACTATGGGCAATGCATCAATGTTGTTATTGAAAACTATAATTTGGACCCAAGAATGAATTTAAGAAATTTTTAGTGGGTCAAAATTAAATTAAAAATTTTTAAGAGGTTAAAAATATAATTTTATCATTTGTTAATTTTTTTATCATTTTCAAAGGACTAAATATAATTTTTTTTCATTTTTGAGAGGGTCAAAGTATAATTTTATCATATATTAACTTAAATTTTTATTATTTATAAAAGAATTAAATTGTGTGATTTTCATTTTTAGGGGCAGGGCCTCCCTTAAAATCGCCCCTGCTTGGAGGTTAACTTAGTGTTACTTGTTAGTTGTCAATATATGAAGCCTTTTGGTTGTATAATTCTTAGGTTGGCCTATTCAAAATACCTATTTCACGGTTTAAAAAATAATAAAATAATAAAAGTATTTTTAATTGATATTTTATATATTTTTATAATTAAATTCAAATAATATTAATTTTATTATTTAAATTAAATTCAAATCAAGGTGCAAAAATTATTGCCCAAGTCCAGCCCAAGTTAGATTGGGTCTATCGGGTTGGGCAAGTTACTCGACCATTGGACAAGTCTAGTTGGCATAACACCTTTTAAATTAAATATTTCAATGAATTTCACGTCTATACTATTATTTAAGAGTAGTTCCACTACAGAACAGTACATTATAAAGAACTTATAAAGAGAACCCTTTTTTGTTTTCCCTTGTATCAGTACTGCAAATGAGATAAAAGAAGACCCATTTTCTTTCCATATCATTTTAAATAACAATAACAATAATAATCAATGATACATGCCTTTTAATTGTTTCCATCTAATACCAATGGTAGAAGAATTTAAGTGAATGCATTTCTTTCTTCTTTTTTTTTATGGGTTTAGGGTTTAGGGTTTAGGGCGGTGCGGTATATTTAGCTTACTTTTTGTCTCACGCTACAGTATCGTTACAGTATCTAATCTCACCGCTACCGTTGTTTTTACACTAACCGCAGGTAAACACACCGCCTATCCAAACCCACCCTTAGTGTTACTTGTTAGTTGTCAATATATTAAGCCTTTTGGTTGTATAATTCTTAGGTTGGCCTATTCAAAATACTTATTTCATGGTTTAAAAAATAATAAAAATATTTTTAATTGATATTTTATATATTTTTATAATTAAATTCAAATAATATTATTTTTATTATTTAAATTAAATTCAAATCAAGGTGCAAAAATTATTGTCCAAGTCCAGCCCAAGTTAGATTGGGTCTATCGGGTTGGGCAAGTTACTCGACCATTGGACAAGTCTAGTTGGCATAACACCCTTTAAATTAAATATTTCAATGAATTTCACGTCTATACTATTATTTAAGAGTTTGTCTTAATTAGTGTCGTTCGTCAATCAGATCCAACTCAATTGTGAAATTACTAAAAACTCGTTATTTTTATAAAGAAACAAATATTATTTTGAGGGTATTTTTATTTTCTTCTTTTTTTATATTTTTATATAAAATCTAGAAAAATGCATGCATATAATGTGATTTAAGCCCAATCCATCTGTGATCTTCATTATCTCAACTTTACTATTTTGACCAAAGTTACATTCAATTTTCATATATATTTTTATTCTTTACATTTTTTTTCCACCTATATCGTGGAAATTGATAACGCCATTAGTTGTTGACGTTAAAGAGATGGCATAGGATTCTTTTACTATCATTTGGTTACACAATCCGAGCCAAAAGAAAATTCAATCAACCACATTCAACCAATAATAAATTTATATGTCAGTTGAATATTTAAGAATGTTTTAAAAAAAATTCATATCATCACTTTAAGATCAATATCTAATAGTATTATCATTTTGGATCGAGTCACAACATTATAAAAGTAGAGGCACCAAATTATATCAAATTAAAATAAAAGGACTAAAACCAGAATTAGACCTTTTTATCGCCAAGCATTGATCAATCACAGAATGATGACTCAAGTTCATTGCTTTGGCATGTACCAGGTTTTCTTGGTAAAACAGGTAGCTGAAATTACCTTGACATGGCTCCTAAAATACAAAAAGGGAATGAGATGAAGAAATTAAAACTGATTATGCAATGCTAAATAGGCACATAATCATAAACTTAATTCACCAAAAATAATGACTCTATACACACTCACTAGCCACACTGTATCTATTGGCAACCCTTCAAAGCCAACAATGCAGCTCCATAGGCAGCCTCGGTTTGAGTTGCTCGACTCACAGGTAGACCGAGTACTCTCACTCGAATCTTTGTCCATTTGTCGTTCTTTGCACCGCCTCCGGCGGTGAACACTTCATCGACTTGGGTCGCGCCTAGATCCTTCAACAACATGTATGCCTTTGCCTAATGTATATCTCACCAAATTAAGGTGCAATTTAGAGTTAGCTTTCATCTGTACTAGCAAATAGAATGTTGAACAAGGAGCTATCTCTTTGTACCTCTATACGGGCGATTGATTCCAAAATGCCATGCAAGTACTCCACGTCACTTTCCGGTCGTGGATGTAACCTGAACAAAATCGAAAACTCGATAGCATTTTGATCCAAACGCAATGTTTGTAAAAGCTATGTTGATCTCTGACTCTTCCTTTTTTTCTTTAAGTGTCCATGTATAATGTATACCCGTACATGGGTGTGGGGATATAACTCTCTAAGACCCTCCAAATATAAGGAATAACTTAGAAAACTAAAAATACCTGTGTAAGATATATATCCTTATCCAACACTGACACACCCGAGTCCAAATAACATGGTTCCCCCTCTTCCATGTTCCAAACAAGCATTCTCACAATTCACCTAATGAATATGCCAGTCACTAGATTTCTTATGCAGTCAACTAACTTCAAAATCCTCAACAGTTCTCCATAACGCATCGTTATCGAGAACTGTAGAGTATCCTATAACAATGTTCTAATGTGGAGAGAGAGATTAAATACCTAGGCTCCATCTTCGGATTTGCCACGGGAAACCTCTCTCCAACTGATTTTAGGGGATAGTAGTCTAAGGGAGAGGCCTCCATGGGATTAATATGTTCACTCAGTTTTTCCAATTGCTCATCACTGAAATTTTCCTTTAAAACTGCTCCGCCAGTATTCGAAGCTCCTCCGACAAGCCACTTATCGTCAAGGCGATGACTGTACACTCCGTATCTTGCATCCTCTATCCTAGTAGTACTTAGTAGTTTAATTGCAAGGGTTGAACCCAAAGAGGTAACCTACATAAAAATAATAACCAAAATTGCTGTTGAGGTCCCCAAAAAACAGCTGCAAAATGCACCATGGCAGTCAATAGACAAGAGCCTTATAATTTTACAAACAGAATTATAGCAGAAAGATGCTTGTCTATAGTTACTTTGGCAATAATGAACCCCATATGACACAGCCTGATGAATATATGTATGACAACCAAAAACAAAGACGCTTCCCGTTTCCTGATAAAACACAAACTAAAGTGTAAGTCAGAAAAAAAGAATACAAACCGCTTTCCCGGGTTTTGTTGCCCGTGCTGCAAGAAAGGCCGCTATGCTATCAGTGGTCCCGGTACATACAATACAATCTTCTGAAAAACCTGCTATGAAAATGTTAGTAAAATATTAATGGCAGTTTCAGCAGCTTAGGGCAGGTTTATCTTGCAATCAAAGAATCAACAACAATCAGAACAAATAAATATAAAACTCAGCTATCATCCCTTCATAATGCTTAACTCTTTAACAGGTGCTAATTCTCAAATTGAACTACTCCCAATGTAAATGCAAAATCTTACATTCTGAGGAGTGAAAAGTATAATGCTTAAACCCCGAAATTTCCTGCCCTTTGAACCATCTAGGGAGGCACAGAAAGATATTTAATGGAACAAATTCGTACCAAATTGTGTTCTAATATCGCCTTTCAAATGGCCGATTGAAGTTCCCGGCGCCTTGACCGTAGGTAAAAGTTGAGCATAAGGCTGAGATAACAACCAATCTGGATAGGAGTCAGCTTCGGGATCATAACCAACCTAGACACACATGAAGCAATATCTTAGCCATTTATAGCTTAAATTTGTTCTAGCCTGTAGATTACCAGTTAGGAATCAAAATCCTATACAGTGACTAACGAGTTATTGCATGCAAGACCTTCAGAGCGTTGTTATAATCAGAAACTCCAAGCTGACCATGAAGAAGCCACAACAACCAATCAGCTTGGTGTAATAACATTGTGGATTTTTTGTCTGAATCGTCATTGTTCCACCATGAAACAAGCTTGCACAGAGTAGATGAACCAGAGCACACCGTATGGTTTATAGGAGCAATGGACTTTACCAATGGTAAAGCGTCAGGACAACTCTCATTGTAGAGGTAAGGTCTGGCTAATGGTTCTCCTGTTTTGCTGCAGGTGATAAAATTCATACACCATATTGAAATTCAATCCAGTAATTGAGGAGGAAAATGCCACATAGATCAGCAAATGGTAATGTTTAGTTCTTTTAGACAATCACCTGTCAATGATCAGCGTAGTGGCAGAAGTCCCATCGAGAGAAATGGAAGCAACAAGAGGCCGAAGATGAACCGGAACATCTTCAAGCAATGAGAAAAGAGTTGTTTTCCATGACAGCGCCCAATCCAGGGAGTCTTCCTTCTTTCTAGACAAAGAGAAACAGCTTCATCAAATATGATCACAAATCCAAATTTTCAAACTCTTAAACACATGCAATTTGTAAGGAACAATTTAAATCATCCAAGCAACTTAAAAACTAGCGTGAAACATTATATCAAGGGTTTTTTCTTTTCTTTTTAATTCTTACCATGTAATTAGGGTACTCTCTCTTTCCTTCAGCATGAATTGTCCCTTGCTTGTCAATCAAAGCATACCTAGCACCAGATGTACCGAAATCCATTCCAAGGTAAAGCCTTTCACTAGCTTGAAAACCCATTTCTTGATTCTCAATCTTACATCCAACAACCATAGTTCTCAGCTTTGCTGATTTCTCTACCCTCTTCTCCCATGGCCGAGTTCTTACATTCAACTTCCTTGAACTACAACATCCTGGAGGAAGGGTGTAAACGATTACTCAATCAACCCTTGGCAATAGACATCATGTTATATACACCGTTTAAATCAGTGAATGACCATTAGACCCGAATTTTATGGATGTCAAAGAGCTACTACTACTAAAATAAACAACTTACAAAAACTTTACAGTGACATCTTAATATGCAGAACATATACGAATTAAGAGAGACTTGAGAGGGAAAAAAATACCTGGTTTTGGGGACAATGGATAAAGCAGGATGGAGAGGGTGGATGAATGGTTAATAGAGCCAAGCATGTTTTGGCACCTTTGTTGTGTTGGCTTTCCTGTCTTTCACACTGTGAGCTTGTAACGGATAATAGGGAAATTTATTGAATACCGTTGCTGGAACTTGGATTATTGGACCGATTGATTGTGTGTGCTTTAAGCTCCACCCTTTAATTGGACTGGGCTAGATAAACAGGCTTCACCCACTTTGGTTCAATTCATTGTTTTCTCATTGATTGAGTTTTAATTCGATTGGCATGAATATTATTGTTAATGTAGGTGGACATAGGTTTGAGTGCGCTCAAGCACATTATCATCTTATTTATGGGTTGGGGAGAGGCTATGAGTAGTTGACACAATGCTTAGAACTATTCATTGCCCTTCCCAACGCATAAATAGAAAGATAATACATTTCAGCGCACTTAAACTCACTCCTCTTGTATTAACAATAATGCCCATACCAATTGAACTAAGACCCAATCGAATTTTTTTATTTTTTAAAAATATATATTTTAAAGTTATTTTCACGAGTTTAATATAAATATTTGTTTTTATATTATAAATATTAAAACTAATTATGAATTAAATAAAAATTTTGGTTTGATTTGAATAATAACTGGTTTTAATCAAATTAAATTTAAGTAATTGATTTTATGTATTTTTTCTCAATCCTATAATAAACCTTTGAAATTATACATCTCTAGTTTTTCAAAACTTTTTTTTTTTTTTTTGCTAACATTTTTTACTCTCTCTAGTGACTACAATAATTTAGTATATCTACTAACATGTCCAATATTTCCGGTGATTGATAAAGAAAAACCTGAATAAAAATTTTATTAAAAAATAAAACCTATTTGTTGAGTACTTTTGAAAATAATTAAATATTCTCACCTGTTAATTAGTATAATTTTACAAGGCTTGTGGAGTTAATAAGTGTTTTTTGTCCCGACAACGTGATGCCACGTCACGACGTGACAATGTGCACTTTAAGTATTTTCGATTTTCTTCTCCTAATTAAATTTTATATTTAGTTTCTCACTTAAACTATGGTTAACCAAGGGGTGTTGTAATCATATGTGCTATGAATTTCAGCCTATAAATAGGCCTTAGTTGCTCTATATTTTACACAACAGAAATATTTATATTGAGAGAATTGTATTCTTTATTTTCGAAGGGTTTATTCTTTTGGGGCTTCGGGTTTTCCTTTAATTCTCTCCATCTTTGTATTCTCATTTATTATAATGAAATATCCTTTTACCCGTGATTTCTCTTTTTCTTTTAAGGAGTTTTTCCACGTAAAATTTACTTATTCTATATTTTTTATTATAGTTTATTTACTTGTTAGTTGCATAACCCAGGTTAATTCCCAACCAAGTTTTTAAATTTTTTTATTGAAATAAGATTTTTAAATAAATTGATTGATTGAGTTGATTTTTGATATACAAACTCAATAACCCTTTAAATATTTTTAAAACGATTCAATATATTTAGGTGAAATAAATGATTTTAAAATATTTTAATTTAAACAGTTGTATTAATAATTTTTTAATCTTATTAATGGCTATTTAAAGAGTAAAAAATAATAATTTTATTTTTAATCAAATCATTAATACTAAATTTATAATTAAACATTGAATTAAATGATTAATGTCGCTACACTTTTATATGCTTTGTAGTGGGTCTTTTGGGATTACTCTTTTGTCTACCTACGTGCTTTATGCTGATTCTTTTTGGATGATAGGTTTAAAGGTGATCTAAAAGGTTGTTTACTTTTGCAAATATTAAAAAATAAAAAAGTTGAAATACACCGTGTTCTATTCAAGTAAATTGTAAGTAAGATCTCGAGTTTAAATATTATAGATAAAGAAAATAATATTTCGAGAGCTTCGTCACTCGTTTATAAATTTAATCTCATTCGACTTTATATTTAATCGAAATCTAATGTGGTTACTAAATACTGAAAATAGATATCGAAAGAAACTTTAGAGGTTAGTTTTTTAATAGGTAGGGTTTGATGTTTTTAGTACTGTTTTGGGTTGTAGCTAGGTGTTAATATCTTTTCCTTCTCAATGAATATAACATAAGAGAAAAAAGTATTAAGGTGGTTGATTTAGCCAATTCAAGGCAACAAACCAAACTTGATATATCAGAATTCCTACTGACAAATTGATTGGGAAATGATACTTGTAACCCTATGAAGTAGTCTATATGAGATATTATATAAATTAGATATGAAAAAATATAGACTATACATCAAAAGTGGAACCCCAACATGTGAAACGAGACAGGTAAGGTCTAGCATGTGAGCCATTGCTGTTAGCAACTCAAAAGCAAAGAGAAAAAGAGAGAGAGGTGACAGGTATGAGGGTTATGCTCTCTCACAGGGCTCACAATGCCAGCACTTAAAGTTCACATTTCGAAATCATTAGGCCACCAAGAGGACCCCCCCCCCCCCTACACGAAGCCCCTCTCTGCACATGCTCATCAGTAAAATGGAAATGATAACCTCAGACAGGTCTCACCCTTTTACCATTATTCCCCATTCTTTGCTTGCACTTCTTTCTATGGCATGATCAAAATGTTTTTGCACACGAGAGGATTGATTTTATCTTGTACGAAGTTTACGAATGGTGGAAAAGCAAAGCCAAAATTGGGTTGGAACTAGGGTTTTAAATAAAGAGCGCGACCTTTATTCATGTTTATTTCTTTATTTTTTTTTTATTTTCTTCATGTTTGATTTGTGTTCATTAAAATTATAAAATTAAACGTGGATAATGGCGGTAAAAAAACTACGGATAGAGAAGGAGAAATTTACTAATATTGAAAAATAAATGATACAATAGAAGTTTTAACTACATATATTTAAATATTGAAAAATATTATTCTAATAAAAGTCAAATAGAAAAAAAATAGTTCTATACAGATTTAATTTGTGTTGTATGGTCTGTACCGCGGGGGCTCCACCCCGCAACCCCAATCCAACTTTGTGCCTAATGGGGATCTGTGGCAAGATACGGCCTTTCGCCCCCACAGGTATCCTTATTTTGCCATTGTATTTATTTCTTTAACAAGTGACGGGATTCGGGTCACGCAATCTTTAACAAAAATTTTCAAATCTATGTTTATGTTCGAACATTAAATGAACATATTCATGAATATATGATTAAATGTGTTTAGCAACATTAAAAATGTTAGTAGGAATCGTGTCCAAAATAAAATTTACCGTGAACTATATATATATAAAGAGAGAGATAAACATCTTTTTTTTTTTTAGATATAAATAAAAATAATAATAGTAATAGTAATAAATGAACTTTATGAATATAAATGAACTGGTCATATTTTGTTCGTATTTCGCTTAATAAATAAGTCTCAGAATCTTTTTCGTGTTCATTTGTTTAACTTGATAAACATACATAAATAAATAGAAAACGAGATGCTTTGTTCATTTACAATCTTAAAGTATTGGATAGTCGAAGCTGAAATTTAGGTAATTTTTTTAAATTTATTTTACTTGATTCGAAATAATATAAAATAATAAATATTTTTATTTAAATTTAATTATTAAATATATAAATAAAACCAATAAATAATAAAATCGAATTACGAATATTTTATCTTTGACATTTCAATTCAAGATTTAGGTTTAAAAAATCTTGGTCCAAGCTTCTGATTTTCTTTTACATATTTGTCTGCTTTTAACTTGCAATGGGTTTTTATCCCTAAGTGGTTGGTCAGTTCAAAGGAACCCACCTTTTAGCCCAGTCTTAATTTTGGACCCACATATATTGTCTTTTGTATATTTACTATTTTTGAGGTTCAATAATGTGCATGATTATGTTTAGATTTGGATAAATTTAGTTAGGTCTTAATCTTAAATAGAAGAAAGAAAAAAGAAATTGCACCAATTCCATTTTAATTTTGTCCTTATGTCACGGGCCACGGAGTAAAGCTCGTGATTATTGTATCTATAAAGTTCTATAGAGGTCTACTAATCAGATGGGGCTTATTTGACCTGTTTAAACTGATCCGACTTATGAAATATATGGAGAAGCTCATGTACTTGAAGCTTTGGTGGTCTAGTAAAACACTCCACTAAAATTAGAATTATCAGAGTAATTGATGTAAATACTAAGGAATAGAGATGTATAGAATTTAAATCCCTTAAGACTCTCATACTGTAGATATGCATAAATATTGACCATCGATATAACTTAACCTGTACCATTGAATTTGGAAGAGCTCAACTATAAACAGAGACATTCCCCCTCATTTTTAAGCACTTGGTTGTAAACTTTTAAAAATAATATCATACTTTTAAGAGCATTTACTCAAACATTTGGTTTGTGGCTTATTTCTTTTTAAGTTTGCTTCACTATATTTTTCAATGCCTTCAAGTATTTTCGAAAAAATTCGCTTTTCTCGAAAGTTAGACTGAATTAAGTGAATTTGAAGTAAAGAAATTATCTAAAACTGCCCAAATTATAAGACAAAAGTTCTAAAATGGTGGCATTACACCAAAGGTTCAGCCTTTTTGTTTTCTCTATTTACTCGAATTCCTTTCATTTTCAGTTCTTTATCTTGCTTTTAAGCCCGAGGTTTTCATTGTTGTCATAGACCCCATCTCTAAGTTTCCCTTCACATAAATATTGCATCACATATTTGATTTTAAAGCAATACTCATGAAAGCATTGGCTTTTTTTCCATCCAAACAATCAAATACTTTACCTTTATTTTCTTCTTTTCCTAACATCAGCTCATTATTATTATTGTGTTCCCCGTCCTCGTCTTATGTGTATATATAAAAAATGATAATTTATCAACAAGTTATTGAGTTTAATGGTAATGTACATTATACTTTTAATAGGAAGATTTAAGTTTGAATATTGGAGACGACATTGTTGAGAGGAGTAACTACGAACCTCGAACATGAACCGTAAAACGAACATAAATAATATTTAAAAAAATAAAAGTAGAGTGAAAGTTGACCACCTAAATAAATTTACTTTTTTTACACAAAATATGCTTAGAACTACCTATAGCCCATCCTCAACCCAATAATAAATGGATAATGCGCTTTAGCACACTCGAACCCACGTCCTCCTGCATTGACAACAATATCTATACCGATTAAGCTAAAACTCACTCAATTAAACTTCAATTATTAAATTAAAATAACAAAGAGTTTTAAATCTTAAAAATAAAATAAAATATTAATTTTCAAACATACAATATCATCAAGAGCATACCTAAACAAGTCAAAACGTATAGAAATAAATTTATGCTCAATATTACATTTTTTGTTAGCCATTTTTAAATCTTGTTGGCATTCACTTTGATTTTTTTTATTTTCATTTTATTTTAATACTAATATTAGAACCTAAACCCTAAACATTTACTTTGGTCAAAGATAGATTTTATTTTTTTACGAAGACATCCACTGAAAAATAAATTAATTATGAAATTATTCATGATTGTGAGTATGATCCAAGAATGATAAAACCAAATATGTAATAATATATATAATTTTAATTCTTCTAGGACCATAGCTTACGAATGAAGTTATAGGTAATGAAAGTTTATTAGTCTACGGGCAGTACTATTAGACCATAAATAAAGGGTTTTGATTTTAATATCTTCTTTATTTATAATTTTATTTTTTTATTTTCACTTAACAGTATTTTATTAGGGGAGAAATTATTTTATAAACCTGTTCCATCGCATTATTCACGGTCCCTTTTCAATTATTTAATGATATTTCAGTAAGTTTTTCCATGTCATTAATACATAATTTTGGTAAATTTTTACCTCAAACTTAGAATTCTGAATCTTGAACCATGAATACTAAACCTTGAACTTGAACTCAAACCTTGAATCCTAAGCTCAAACATGAACACAAACCCTAAACCTTAAGGTCCATGGTCGGGGTTTGTGGTTCAAGAATCGATGTTTAGGGTTCATTGTTCATAATTTGATGTTCGGAGTTTGGGGTTCAATATTTGGTGTTTATGGTCTAGAGTTTAGTGTTCAATGTTTGGGTTCTTGGTTTAAGGGTTTAGAGTTCAAGGTAGAAAAAATTATCAAAATTATATATCAATGATATGAAAAAAATTGATGAAATGTCATTAAATAATTGAAAACAGACCACAATTTTACGGTGGAAAGAGTCCCTAAAATAAGTTCTCATTATCAGGGTATCAAACCTCTCGAGCAATCACCCAAATTTTAAATTATTCCTAAACATCAAAACATTATAGTTAAAAATATTAATATTACTAGTTTTCTTTCTCAAGTGATGCACAGATTTAATGTGGGTATAAAACTATTTAGAATATAATATATCGAATTAATCCCCTTGATATTTTATCTACTGACTTGTATTCATATGCATTAGTATTTAGATGTAGTGCATGCCTTAAAGCATGGTTTTTGTTGTTCGACAAATGAAAATATATGCAAGATAATGGTTAATTATGGGGATCAAGATTATAATGCTTTAATCACATTTGCAGCAACAAAAGGTTGAATGCAAGTGACTTAAAATCGTTGGTATTGAGTCAATTGAGTCTTAATTCAGTTAATATTGTTAATACAAGAGGACATAAATTCAAGTATGTTGAAATGTATTATCTTCTTATTTAATGAATAAAGAAGATAATTCTAGACATAATATAAAAAAAAAAACAAATATTAAAAATCGTAATGTAATGTTGTTTCAGTTAAAAAAGAAATTTGAAATTATTGAAAGCATTAAATAAGGAAGCCAGATGCGGGAGTGGAGGACAGTAACGTCCACCTCGAAATGAAGTTATTTGAACATAATAATGCCAGGCTAGGGATGTGGAGCCGTAATAGTTGGGCACGAATAGGCTGCTACAACGGAATGCTCGCCAAAATGCAAACTATATTATCTGCGGGTGCGCCTACGCAATTGGGTAACTTGGGTTATAAAACTATACTAAAAATATGGGGGTTGCTTTTACTAGTAATATAAAATTGTAGGCATTGGATGCTGTCTAATACAATGTATCATATAATATCATTGTAAAACTTTGGTTTACTAAAACTATACCATAAGGTCTAAATTTATGTGACATTCAACGTTAAATCAAAAGACTTGTCAGACAATGACAGTTCAGTTATATGGGAAAAGTAAATGAAATATGAAAAATATAAGAGTGTGAAGAGAACGAAAATGAAGCCTTTGTAGTTATTTAAGAGGTATCCAAACCATAAACATCGTTAAAAGTATAAAAGAGAGAAATCATTTGTGAATAGGAATATAGTTGGTGGGTAAATTATTGTAATCTTATATGTAAAAGTATTATAGAGATTTTGTATTTTTTATTCAAAAGAAAAAGTAAATTAGTTTATAAACATTAAATTAAAGAATAAATTAGTTTTTTCTGAAAAAAAAATACATCCGTTTTTACTATTAAAAATTGAGATGATTGATTATATAACCAGATAGTTACACGTGGTGTGCAGTGGTGAAGCCATAAATTTTTTAGGGGGCCGAATGAAATTTTAATTTTTTATAATCTATATATTTATAATTTTTAAAGGATTAAATCGAATTTTTATAATTTTAGAGGGGCCAAAGTACAATTTTACATTTACTAATTTAAATTTTTTAAAAAAATTTAGAAGGGCTAAATAACAATTTTTTATTTTAGGGGGACCAGGGCCCATGCCAGCCCCTTAGATTTGCCTCTAGTGGTGTGGCACGTGTACTTTATGCTGATTTACAATGACTAGTTTTTAACAGCAAAAATTGATAGAATTTTTAATAAAATGACCAATCTGCTCTTTGAATTGATGTACAAGGATTAATTTGTCCATGTTTTGAGTATAAGGGACAAATTGCAATCAGACTCATAGTACAAAGGACCTCCATGTTAATTTTACCGACTCTTATCCTATCTTTAAAATTTACCAGCATTGTTAGAATTGAACTAGATAAATTGAATCAGGAATTAATTGGTATACAATTTCAAACAAATAAGGTTGAATTGGTTTCTAAACGAACTGTTTGAAGCCGGTTAAGATAGAAAACCAATATAAAAAAATAATTATTGAGTCAATTTTATAATTTTATAATTATTTATTTAATTATTACTCAATTAGCGATTGAATTAACGATTTGATCGATTTAGTTATTGGTCCAATTATTAAAATATTAGATTAGACTAAAACAACCAAAAAAAAAAAAAAAAGGAAAGGAGAGTGGGAGAACGCTACACCATTTCCCTTGTTTGGATTTTTATTATTATTATTTAAGCAAAGAAGTTAAAGGGTGTTGAATATTCAATGCTCTGTCTTGAATTATTTAATTTTTGTTTACTCTGATTTGTGGAAAATTTGAAAAAAAAAATGTAAGGTGAAATATCATTTTTATCTTGTTAATCTTGTACATAAATTATATTATTAAAAGAATATTATTGAAAAAAAACAATTATAATCATTTTTTTATTTCTGTTATAATTCTCACTCTTCAAGTATTATTCTTCGAGAAGACTCCACGAATACCACTTATTGAAAATTCAGACCCACCTGCAGGAGCAACCACAAACATTGGGGAGACCTCTCGGCACATCACCTCTCGAAACACCAAATACACGAACTCCTTGAACCAAACATGTTCATACATAAATCATACTAGAGTCCCACCTAATCGTCACCTTAATAGTCACAGTTAGGCCCAGAGTTTCCAAAGCAGGCCAACTAACGTAATCACCCTCGATCACCAATAACATGAGAGCATGTAATATCTCGATATTATAACCCGCCATATATAAATCATCCCAGATCCCACTATCTCTCACAACCGCCTACATCGTTGGACCTTTTTCGATCATCATTCCCAACAACTCTTCGCCATGCCTCAAGCCAGGTGAACCGCCGATTACTTCCGTATTACCACATTATTGTATCTTTGCATCAACAACTTCCACAATTTAATCGAACAAAATTTGTGAGAATTCTTTTACTTTCCACCCATTGACTAATCTTAACTACAGAAACATATACACATATAATTTCCTTTTCTTTTTCTTTATAATTTCTTTATTCAAATATAGTATTAAATTACAACATCAATAGATTGGCTTTTTTCAGAAATAACCTAAATAAATTAATTATTTATGAAAATGACTCACTTATAAAATCATGTACGAAAATAAACTCATTTAGAACAGTGAACCTCGGGGCCGCTATTGCCATTGACAGCACCACCCTTTTTAATGGGCGAATCATTGGCTGGTTTTAAAAAATAATAAATTTTTTGAGTGTCACTATTGGATATTTTCATAATTAACTTAAGTTATTTTTGAAAAAAACCCGAATAATATTTTAGAAGCAAGTGTAACTTGAGATGTCTTGAAGGAATTATTTTGCTTTTTATTTTTCTCATAAGCTTTCACCTCGGTGAAAGGATATGCTGGTTGTTGGATGGAACTAGAGGCAAACAAAAACAATTAAGAAGCTGGCATTATTACTAATAAACCACTTTAATGAATACAAATTATAACGCTCCACTTGAAAACCAGTCTCACTTAGAATGCACAGTTTGATTTGTGAGTGTTGATTAATTGATCTGAAATTGGCCTATAAATACTGCCATAAATACTTCACTATATGAACGGTAATGATCTTGATTCTATGGTGGATGTGGTTGTACTGGAATAATCGCTTCCTATATGCAACACATCCATTAACTCTGCTGCATCCTCATTCACACAACGCTTAAATGGATGACAGTGGCTGTGGCGAGGGGCCTCGAATCATCACTGATTTAAATCCTACGCGTAACGCGTAACGGGTAAAGACAAACATCACATGGGAGAATATCTCTCATCGCCACATCTCCACCGTTTATTATTATTTTTTACAAAAAAAATTTATTACGAGATAATATTTGATGTATTATCGATGCATCATTAATAAATATAAAAACACGACACATCATTATTAAATAAAATAAAAACAGTGATTTAAATTTTATATGAAATTTTAGAGTTTAAAATTTAAAAATTATATTTAAATAATATTATTGATATTTATTTATAAGTGAAATGTTGTGTTGGTTTTTTTATCATGCATGATATTCATACATAAGACTGCACGTTAAATATTTCACTATATACATAAACCCTAAATTTTACAATAAAAACTGTCAATATTTTTCTGAGCTAGATAGATGATCTGAGTTAATCAATAAATTAAAATTAAAATAATAATTTCATCGTATTAAAAAAACCAAATATAAAAATAAAATTTGAAAAAACACTCATTCCACTATATATATACATAATAAATCTTCACTTAAGGTTGATTAAGCTTAAGTTAAGTTAACCTCGTTATTATTATAACAATTTAAGAAAACATGAATTTAAACGTACTTAAGCGTGTATTATCTTCCTCTTTAATATGAAAGAGTTACGAATAGTTTAAACATTATACAGAAAACTCTTCAAAAAATTTACTTTTATATTTTTAAATTTTTTCAGTTGTACATTTTTATTACCTTATTACCAATAATTAATAATTTTCAAAATAATAATTATCTATTAAAAATTCCCTTGGTATTAATTAATTATGCTTAAAGTATTTGTAAGTAAAAATACTATAGAGGTTTTTGTACTACAAGTTGGATTGCATTTTGTCCTCTCTACTTAAAAAATAGATAAACTAGTTATTTTACATTAGATTAAAGAGCAAATTAGTCATTCTGTTAAAAAAAATTATCCATTATTATTAGTTAAAAATTCCTGCATATCAGAATGAAGTATACGTGGCACATTAGGTGTAACTGTCAAGTTATTCTATTAGTCATACCAGTTTTCAACCATATAAATGATAAATGTGCTATTTGATTTAATATTTAAGAATTACTTTACTCATTTTTTAAATAAAAAAAATACAATTTTACTCCTAATAAAGGGCTTCCATGAGAATTTTACCATTTATTTTCCAATTTGTCTTACTCCTAATCTCAGCCCCGCGGTTATTCCCGCTCATTTTGATCACTTACTTTTTATTCAAAAATCTATCAACTAATCCTTCAGGGGTCCATTAAACTCCAGCTACTCTCTCACCTTCCACGTCACCGTCAACCTCCACGTCACTTACTCACTTATTTTAAGAAAACTAATAATTTCAAAATTGTAAAAATTTCAAAATCAGAAAAATTACATTAAAACACACAGACAGAGACACACAAGCCCATCGTCCTCTTTCTCCCACCAGTGGGTCCTTTGGATTGGAATCCCTTCATTTAAATTTCATGTCTTCAACTCATTTTTAAAAATATTTTCGTCTCTCTGCAACTCATTTTTTTGTCATAAAGTCACTAGAAGAAACCATCTCCCGTCTTCTTGCTTTCTATTATCTTTGCAAGCAATAAAGCGTTAAATAAAATTTCTCTTTAAAGAAAAAAATAAAGAAAGAAAAGGAAATACTATTCGCTTTTGTGTGTCAAGACATGTGAACTTACTGACACATTCGCTTCTTGTTCTTCGTTCTTCATATTCTCACGCATTCTCTTTACCGAGTTACCGACTCAGTGAGTGCTTCTTAAATGGCCTCTTCTTCTCGAGCAAGGAGCAGTTCGCCGTTTTCGTATCGGAAAACTCCCAGTCCGTTCTCTTCAACTTCTTCAACTTCTTCGTTTATGAGCAACAAACTAATGCCTCGTAATTGTTCTTCGTCGGCGTCTTCCCATTTCAATTCGGGAGGTGGATATGGTACTCGATCCATGACGCCGAGTCGGTCCAGGTATGATTCGACGTACCAGGGTTCACGCGGTTACAATGCTCACTCACCGGTGTCTTACGCCCCGGAGGAGATAGTTGGCGAGCCGATGGAAGCGTCGAGATCGGGAGATAGTATTTCAGTTACGATTCGGTTTCGGCCATTGAAGTAAGTGTAGATCTGAGTGTAGCTGGTGAGATCTATGTAGTGGATTCTTTTTCGATTATATTGCTGTCAGTGTTTTATGTTCAGGTAATGTATGTGTTTTTGATTTATTTACTCATTTTTATTTTGTCTGGTTATAGTGAAAGGGAATTTCAGAGAGGGGACGAGATCGCGTGGTATGCGGACGGGGATAAGATTGTGAGAAATGAGTATAATCCAGCTACAGCTTACGCATTTGGTAATTTCCTAATTGCTTTTCACTTTTACAGCTGAAACTTACTGCCGATAGTTTCCCCAACTTTTTAGTGTCAGTTTCGAAATTGATTAACTATCCCTTTGAAAAGTACTGCAATTAAATGAAGTGATTTATATTATTTTGTTGGGCGATTTGATGGTGTTACATTAGGTAAATCAAAGTTTAATTTATAAAGATTTTATAATTTTGTTAAAACTGATTTAGTATGAATACGATGTTTAACCCTTGCAATGATGTGGATTGCGAATGAAGGTTATTGTTTTTTTTTTTTTTTTTTGATAGACAGAGTATTTGGACCTCATGCAACTTCTCAAGAGGTTTATGAAATAGCTGCTAAACCAGTAGTGAAGGCTGCAATGGAAGGTGTTAATGGTATGAAAATGAATTAAATATTGATTTGTTTAAGTTAATTTCTAATTGAAGTTTAAAAAAAAACCTAAAAGATTAATTGATTGGAAGTCACTTATTGTCATGTTGCTCAATCTTGTTGGTTTGCGTCAATTCTGAAATTATATTACGTTCTCAATTGAAGCTAATATTGGCTTGTTGGAATTATAGGAACTGTTTTTGCTTATGGTGTTACAAGTAGTGGGAAGACGCACACCATGCATGTAAGCTTCGCACCAAACTTCTTTCATCTACTGTTTCCTATTTTTCATGGGAGTGTCATCAGAATTCTTATAATCTGGTCGTGTCAACTTTTGTTGCTTTGTATGAAGTAGATATCGTTTTTTATTATAGTATCAAATTCGGTTGTAAAACTGTACACATAGTATTTTAGCTGTAGCAAAGTTACAAGTTTATATTACATTTTATTGAATTTTCTTGATAGGGAAGTTGCGGAAGGGAACTCCTAAGATAAATAACCATAATATGGATTTTCTTCCCCAAATGGTACCTTTCAAGTATACAATCTAAAATCTATTGGCAATAAATATGGGATAGCACCACTTAAGACTTACTTGATGGGGACAACCTCAAATGGGGCTGGAAGAACAGCATAGCAAATCTTGTGCTTTGATATCATCTTAAGGATCTTGTCTATAAATAATTGGTAATAGGTGGAAGGTCCAACTTTGATATAAGTCCACAGGAATTCAATACTTAGCAGATAGGTCATGACACCACTTAACAATACAAATATCGAGTTGCAAACAGTAGATATATTACACAATGCAAATTTGCAACCCCTCTTTCTGGGCATAAGCACTGCCTTTGAGTTTTTTGAAAGCACTCTGTTCTTTTGTCACTTTGTGCTTAGTAATTTGAGAACCTTAATCCAACTCCTAAATTTGCTTTCATCATGTTGTTCATTGATCAGAACATCTTTTACTTAAATATAAGTACTAAAGAACTGAACCATGTCTTCATTGTCAGCTTAAAATTTTATACTGTCTGCATCTCTTATACAGCATGAGAAATGAAACTAAAAAGGAATTTTGAATTCGTGTTTCATGTCATGTTTACCATCTAACTTTTGCAATATAGCTGTATGCTCATTTGGACACCGTTTTTCTGAAAAAAAAAAGAATGATTTTAGTAATATACTCTTGAGGATTTTTATTTATATTACTATTCCAATCCAATTAATATTAACAAGCTTGGCATGATACATCCTTAAAAATTTCAATATTTTCCTATGTTCTTCAGTATGGGTCTTATGTGTGTGATCCTATCACATAACTATATGATCATTCCTGTCATCTTACTTTGACTTGTTTCTTTGATCATATATATACACAGGGAGACCATAATGCTCCTGGCATTATACCATTGGCAATAAAGGATGTGTTCAGCATTATCCAAGATGTAAGTGTTATAACATCATTTATTAGGCCTAACTAGATAACTGCAAGATTGATGCCATTTTTCCATTCCTTTTCATCAAGTATTGACCAACTCTGCTTATCATTCAGACTCCAGGGCGAGAATTCTTGCTACGTGTGTCATATCTTGAAATCTACAACGAGGTAAGTTGCACTTTTAAGTTTATGATTATATTTATGAAATGGCCTTGAAGTTAGAATTTCAGTTTTCACATATGTTACTGCTGTTTATTTTTTGGCTTAGTGAGATGTGAGAATGGTTTTGTTCAATTATTAATTGTATAACCTATGTGGTTCAATATCAGGCCTTCAGTTCCTTTCCTTCTAAGCACCAACTGTTTTGGTTTGATTTTGTGGTATTTGCTTCTTATATCAGGTGATAAATGACTTACTTGATCCAACTGGTCAAAATTTGCGTGTTAGAGAAGATGCCCAGGTCTTTTGCTCAACTTTTTTAAAATTTTTGCATTGTTGTTTGGCTTATGACTTCGGTCTTATTTTCATAAAAAGTGACATGCAACGCAAAGACACTATTTGTCACATGTAATATCAATCTAAAGGATCCCGAGTGGCTCCAGGTTGAGATTGTCAATGATACAATAAAGTTGCTGATTTAAATGCTTGCAATCAATGTAATCAGTTTTGTACTTCTGCTTATGTTAGCATTATTTTTTCAGGGAACATACGTTGAGGGCATAAAAGAAGAAGTGGTTTTGTCTCCTGGGCATGCCCTTTCTTTTATTGCTGCAGGGGAAGGTGCTTTCTGGGGTTCCTATTGCTGTTTTCCCGCCTATTATATGAAATGAATGATCTATTTGTGAGAGTTTTTCTACTAATTTCCAATTTGTTTCTTTGTGGGCAGAGCATCGTCATGTTGGTTCAAATAACTTCAATCTGTTCAGTAGCCGAAGTCACACCATATTCACATTGGTAAACATTCTTGATTTAGGAACTTACTCATTTCCCTATCAAAATTTTGGATAAATCTCAAAATTGGCTTGTTCATTTAGTTTATCTTAGGGAATTTGGATGTCTGGTTTTTTGTTGTTTCACCACAATAGATACTTATGTTGCATATGCCTTTTTTAACTCTTGGCAAATTTGCAGATGATTGAGAGTAGTGCTCACGGTGATGAATATGATGGAGTGGTCTTCTCTCAGCTTGTATGATTTAATTCATCTGTCAATTTTCAAGAAAGAATATTGCTCTCTGATAAATGGCTTGACTTGCTACTTTCCTGGTTCCTTTGTCCAGAACTTGATTGATTTAGCCGGATCTGAGAGTTCAAAAACTGAGACAACTGGGTTAAGGAGAAAGGAAGGATCTTACATAAACAAAAGTCTTCTGACTCTTGGAACTGTAGGTGCCTTGTATAAGCTTTGAATTGATGAATGTTTATTATCTCCCCATGCTGCATCTGCACTGTAGTCTAAGGGCAAACTATAGAAAGCCTTGAGTGTGTCCCTTAAACAGCACTGTAGGATTACAGTTTCTGTTAAGTTGGTAGGAAAAGAATGAACAGAATCTTCAAATTTATTTTCTCCAACAGTTTCAATTAATTACTGATGGCATTAGCATCCTGGAGTGGATAGAAGTTTCTGGTCAAAGAAGTCATTGCAGACTTGTTTTGCGTGGTTGGTATCTATGACTATTATATTTAGTTTTATAAAATCATCTTGTTTCAATCTGCAGGTAATTGGAAAGTTAAGTGAAGGAAAAGCATCCCATGTTCCTTATCGAGATTCAAAGCTTACCCGCCTTTTGCAATCTTCACTTAGTGGGCATGGACATGTTTCGGTGAGTTGTTCATTTTATTTGAACTTTTTTTAATAATTATTTAGGTTTATTTGATTTTACCTCCCTCCAACAGAAAAACGAATTTTTTTTTTCCTTGCATCTTTAAATTATTTTTCTAATTTCGATATGTAATTTTGATATGCAATTATATCATCCTTATCAATACTTGACAAAAAGTTATTCATCTATTTTACCTTTTTTTTCCCCTTTAAATTACAGCTTATTTGCACAGTTACACCTGCTTCTAGTAATATGGAAGAAACTCATAATACCCTGAAGTTTGCTAGCAGGGCAAAGCATGTCGAAATCTACGCTTCTCGTAATAAGGTTTCTATAGCCTATGTGTTATTTCTATTGGCTAGTTACACACATATATATTTAGGACCTAATCTCATGCTACTTTCAAAACTAAATCATTTCCAGATTATTGATGAAAAATCATTGATTAAGAAGTATCAAAAGGAAATTTCAGTCCTCAAACAGGAACTTGATCAGCTAAGGCAGGGAATGGTTGTTGGAGTTAATCATGAAGAACTTATGATCCTAAGGCAACAGGTTTGGCGTTTTCGTTCCATTGTCATATTGTTCTATTTGATGGCACAACTATTTACTGTATTCTTTATGCTATGTATTGCATGGGACAGTTGGAAGAAGGTCAGGTGAAAATGCAGTCAAGACTAGAGGAAGAAGAGGAAGCCAAAGCTGCTTTGATGAGCAGAATTCAAAGGCTTACCAAGCTTATACTTGTTTCTTCCAAAAATACAATTCCTGGATGTTTGAGTGATTTACCAACTCAACGGAGTCTTTCTGTTTGTGAGGATGATGTAAGTTTTTATTATAAATAGGCCAAACAAAAATGTGATTCTTTTATACTGATGGTTGATGAAGTAAGACTACACAAAGAGCAGGCACACACGTCTGTATATATATCCATATCTTCTTTTTTTTTTTGAACAAAATATATATCCACATCTATTTCCAAGAAAAGGGTATGTATATCTTTATCTATTTCACAGAAAAGGGAAATGCTCCAATGAATAAGATTAAACAAATTATGTTCTATAACCTGGAAATTTTGAGTGTTGATACTTCACCTATGCATCTGTCTCTCTAAACCTATATCTCGTTTACTGAGTTTAGAGCTATCCCTGTCTGATTTTCAGTAGTGACTGGATTATCTAGCCATGAGAACTTTTTGTGGGTCGTGTTTCCCTCTTGTAACATGATTGTGATGCTCACTTTTGGCACTTTTCCTTGACCAGAAACTGGATGTACAGGATGATGGTACCATACTCATAGATAGTGAGAATAAAAAAGGTTCTCTATCTCCTCTTGAGGCACTTGCTTCTGATCCATCTTATGAGTTGAAACACCGAAGATCCTCCAGCAGGAGGAATAATGAGCTCTCACCAACTAGCAGTTCTATCACTGAGGCAACTCAATCGGGTGATCTTATTAGTGGGACTAAACTGCTGGCAGTAAGCTTCACTTGTTTCAGTTATTTCTACATTTTAAAATCTCACTTTGCGAAGTTTTGTCAAAAGGATTCCTTTTATTTCCTTATTGAAGTTCTCTCCTTCTAACTTGACATTTGGATGGGCTGAAACCCTCTTAATTATGCCTGAAATTTCAGTCCTCTTAGATCCTTTTTAAAAAAAAATTATTTTTATAAGGGTATTAAGTCTCTTTTATTTTTGTTTAGTAGCCTCCAGAAATATGCGCCCTTAGACCTATTAGGTTAATTTTTGGGGGGAATGTTATATACAAATGAGCTATAAATGGATCTTGCTAACATTAGGCAATATAACGTGTGAAAATCATCAGGCACTTAAGTTGCCATTTTAGACATTTGCTTTTTGGTGGAGGAGCATCATTTCAGCAAGGAGCTGATAGTAGTTTGATTCTATTACTGTATTCCTTTTCTAGTTTAGCTGCAGCTGAAATTTGGCATCCCCTGGCCATCAACACCAACAGATTTGTGTGAAGATTCTTGCAAATCAAGATATAATAACATACCATCCTCCATCATTGCTTCATTGTATCACAAATCAGTGCTGCCTTCACCATTGGTTCAATCTTTCTAGTTTTCCTCAATTGTTGATTCTGTAATGATAAAATGAAACTCTTCTGTGGTTATAGGGTGGGATGACATCAGATCAGATGGACCTTCTTGTTGAGCAAGTTAAGATGCTTGCTGGAGAGATTGCATTTAGCACCAGTACCCTGAAACGCCTGGTGGACCAGTCTGTAAATGATCCTGATAGCTCAAAAACTCAGGTACTCTGTCTTACATTTATAGCACATCTTAATTCAGAGGCATAACCAATAGATGTTCTTGTAGCTGGATGAATTGGTGGGTTTTGTTGGTATTCTAGGTGCAAGTGCGTCTTATATTTCTGTGGCAAAAAGGAAAGATTGTAATCATTGTACTAATCTATTATTATTTATTAATACTTACTCTAGTGGCTGTTTTTAAATTTTAATATTATCTGGATGTACATGAGGTTATAAGATTAAGTTTGAAGCTAATAATGCAAAAGGAGTGTTATCATTTCTAGTATTTCTGTATCTATCTACTCGATGGTAAATTTGCATATATCTTTTAAGGTCCTTAGTGTTTTTCTACATATAGATTCAGAATTTGGAAAGAGAGATTCAGGAGAAGAGAAGGCAAATGAGGGTGTTAGAGCAGCGTATAATTGAGAGTGGTGAAGCTTCAATCGCTAATGCTTCATTTGTGGATATGCAGCAGGTAGTTTTGCATCCTGTTTATTATGTTGTCCATAGTAATATTTCAAACTTATGTTAATTTGTTAGGGAACTAATGCCATAGGCATTGGGTTAACAAATTCTAAATGCTTTTTTGTTGCAACAGACAGTTATGAGATTGATGACACAATGTAACGAAAAGAATTTTGAGCTGGAGGTGAGTGATTTGGTTTCATTCTTCTCATTTATGGAGTTGAAAGGCATTTGATGGGCACTGTTCTGCCATTGATTAGGCTTGTTAAACAGTGATTCTTTATGTTAATTGTGTTATCATGTTGATTCTTCTCCTTGATACAGATAAAATCAGCAGATAATCGTATCCTCCAAGAACAATTGCAGAACAAGGTGAAAGCTTTGTGCTTGATGTCTTTTTTTCCTCCATTCACAAAATGACATTATTTCTCTAATATAAATTTTAGTGTATAATTTGGTCAATCTTTAGAAGGCGCTAGCTTCTCTATTAAAGCAAACATGTGTTTTTGACTTGCGGTTCTGGATGTTGGCAGTGTTCTGAGAATGAGGAATGGCAGAATAAGGTGAATCTCCTGGAGCAGCGGTTGGCATCTTTGTCTGGCGACAAATTATCCTTGTCCTCTGAACAAGGAATATCTGAAGAATATGCTGATGAGTTAAGAAAAAAGGTTCAATATCAGGTAAACACTTATTGCTGGGATTGTCCAACTCCAAATGGCTTTAGTTTTCTGTTGTCACAAGTTTTGGGCTTCAACTGCTTTATTTTCATTTAGTAGTATTTCCTCTTCTTATATGATTTCATGAAAAATTGTCAACATGCTTCTGCCAGAACTCATCATTATGATAATTGCGAAGAATATAATTTTAATCATGTGTCAATCAATTGCTTGTTTCTTTTGTTTCATATACCTTGGGAATGTTTTACACAATAAGTTGCAAGTAGCAATTAAAGTTTTGCAATGACATTTGATATCTTAGTGCAGCACGGCAATATCTTTAGACATTTCTCTGCTTTTTTCTCCTATTGAATGTTGATTCTACTTCCTACCTGTAAATCAGTTGCATTTTTTTGGTTGATTTTAAGGCCCTTGCTATGAAATTCTAAGGTACACAAATGTTGGGCTTTACCCTGTTCTTAAATATTTCTTCACAATTTAAAATTGGATGAATTTTTATATTAAGATGGTTCATTAGTTTGCCTTCTAATGTTAATAATTGTGTGTTATAACTTCCACGGGTTAAGAGAAAGATTTGCTTGTCTTTAGCATGGTCCTTTGTCTTCCTTGCACCTTTGAACTGATTAAGACTAAGTTGTGCTTATGTATGCAGGGGACTGAGAATGAAAAACTAAAACTAGAACAGGTACAGCTTTCAGAGGAGAACAGTGGGTTGCGTGTCCAAAACCAAAAACTGGCTGAAGAAGCTTCATATGCGAAAGAATTGGCGTCTGCTGCTGCTGTTGAGTTAAAGAATTTGGCTAGTGAGGTGACAAAGCTCTCAGTACAGAATGCAAAACTGGAGAAGGAATTATTGGCTGCTCGAGAGTCGGCAAACACTAGAGCTTCTTCTAATCAGGCTGTCAATGGTTTCAACCGCAAGTACAGTGACAGTGGGAGACCTGGGAGGAAGGGGCGGCTCTCTGGCCGCCCTCATGACCTATCTGGAGCAGCTGGTGATGATTTTGAGTCGTGGAATCTTGATCTAGATGATTTAAAGATGGAACTGCAGGCTAGGAAACAACGGGAGGCAGCTCTTGAAGCTGCACTAGCTGAGAGAGAATTCATAGAAGATGAATACAGGAAAAAGATTGAAGAAGCAAAGAAGAAGGAGGAATCTCTTGAGAACGACTTAGCTAACATGTGGGTGCTTGTTGCTAAGTTGAAGAAAGAGGTATCTGCTACACTTGAGAGTAATACAGATAAGCAAAATAGTCATGGAATGGATAATGTTGAAGATCCAAAAGCAAACAACACTGAGAGTAACAATGTCCTGAAAGAGCGACAAGTTTCAGAAGTGTCATCAAAACCAGCCAATGAAATACCCAAGGAAGAACCCCTGGTTGTTCGGCTAAAGGTTTGTTCTCATTTCTCATGTACCACCCTAGCTCATTTCCTTCACTCTGCTACTCACTTATAGGCTGTTTTAAGATTCTCTGATATATAGCATGTTTGCCCCTCTTTTTGAGCTAAACTCAGTCATACTAACATGCAGCACATCTAGCCATAGGCTCATTTTTCCTTACGTTAATTCTTTCATGCTTATTTAGTAGTTATTGTGCTTTGTTTTTTTCTTAATCTTGTCAAATCATGCATTTTAGTATTCTTAGTATATCTTGCATTATTGAATAATATTTCTAATGTCGATAGTGTTAGGAACTTGTGATTGATTCATTACTGAGAATTTTTTGAAAGAGCTTGCTGTGTATGATTATTCCAATGCCATAATGGTTTCACGTACACCACTGCAACTTAATATCTTTACTACTTGTAGGCCCGAATGCAAGAGATGAAGGAAAAAGAGCTCAAATCCCTGGGAAATGGAGATGCCAATTCCCATATGTGTAAAGTATGCTTCGAGTCACCAACTGCAGCAATTCTTCTCCCTTGCCGGCATTTCTGTTGTAAGTCCCTTTCTAATTCCATAACTAAATTCTCACACCTTAATCAACTATTTTCTGAAAATGCATCCATTTTGATGTTGGCAGTATGTAAATCTTGCTCGCTTGCTTGTTCCGAGTGTCCAATATGTCGCACAAAGATATCAGATAGGCTTTTTGCATTCCCTTCTTGATACACAACCTATTTCTACCCTCCTAATGAAGGTAATGTAAATCACTCTTTTTTTTCTTTTCTATTTTTCAGTTTCCCATATGAAATGTTGACATTTTTTTTTTACCTATCTGCAGGGGTTCGTGACCACCTGTTTGATATTTTCAATGTGAGAAGCGGGTGCAATTCTTTCATTAGTCTGTATGTAAACAGTCTAAAAAGGTATATCCATATCAATAGATTGATCCCTAGTCTCTACTCATTAAAAGGCTGTAAAAATAAGAACGAGATTAAAGGTTAAAAAGAAAGGAAGAAAAAAAGAAAAGAAAAGAAAATTCACTATTATATCCAAAAGTTCAGAAACAAGATGTTGCTCTGTTTTGCAAGGGTATCCGTCTTTTCGAACTTTCAATTGTTTAATCACCACTGAGCATTGAGGATTTATAAATAAATATTAATAATTTTATTTAAATATTAATTATAATTCCTTTCCCTTTTTTCCTTTCTTTTATTACAACAAAAATTTTAAATCTTTAAGCTCTAAACTCAAAAAAAAAAAAAAAACTCTAAACTTAAATAATAATTTTAATGAATTTTTAAATTTTAATTACTTAAAAATAAAATTATTAATATTTATTTAGAAGTTTTAATTTTTTTTGTAATGATGAATATATTTATTGACTATGTAGGAGAATTATATATTAATAGTGCAGAAAATATTAATTTTAGAATATCAATGCATACCTAGAAAAAAAAAACAATGCACCTCTTTTAGTGCAATTTTTTTTGTAAAAACTTTTGATAATGTATAATTAGTTAGTGGGTGAAAAAATTAATCTTATTATACACATTACATGAGTGAAAGAAACTAAAAAGAATATTTAAGAAATATATTTTTAAAAAATTAATAATTATTGATAAGATAATAAAAAATATAATTTGTTTTTTTATGGAAAAAAATAAAATACTTTTGGTTAAAGAGTAAAAACAGGAGAGCAGTTTTTTATTTTATGTTTTTTTAAAAAATAAATTATCTATATAACATTATTAGTAAATCACTTTTTCTTTATTATAACTTTTTTATTTATTATCTAATTAAATTGATGTCATGTTAATCTGTTACATCAATTAAGTGTTTTTAATAAAAATAATGATTTAAATGTAATTAATATATATTTTTATCAATTGAACTTTGATTAAATTTGAATTATTGTTATTGCAATAAAAAAAAATTAAGTTTGAATATGCCAAAATGGATTAGTAGTCATTGAATATTAATAATTATTATTTTTGGTAATAATATTCCAAAATGATCAAATATCAATTTTACTGTTAATATAAAACATATAAACAACCTCTATACAAATTATCAAATTTATAATTGAAGAGTAATTACCTTATAGTGATATAAATAATTTTATATCTTTTCATATTTCTTTATATAATAAATATTTTGTAAGTGAATCCTTTTAAAATTATATATATATTAGCAATTACTCTGAAAGATATTGATAGATTACATAAAATAGCAAAACAAAACAAACTAAAGGCCGAAAATAGAGCGAAACAGAGCACTACGTTGATATCCAAAGAAAAATGAATTAAACATTCCACATTCACCCTCTTCAATAATCTCATTATAAGTTTTGATTATATTTGTCTTTTTTTAATTTTTTCAATTCATAAATAAAAAGATAATACGTTTTAATGCATTCGAGCTCACGTCTTCCTGTATTAGCAACAATATTCATACCAATCAAATTAAGACTCAATCGATTTGTTAATTTAATTATTAACACGAGTATTAAATGAAAACTCAAATAAGTGAAGTAAATTTAAAGCATGTGGAAGAAATAATAAACATTTTGTGAATCACATATTAAAAATAAAAGTAAACTATACCAATAATTACTTTAAAATAAAGTTTTTCTTATTTTCGTCATATTAATTTTTTTAATTCAATAATTTTAATTAAAATAATTGTTTAAATTAATCACTTTCATTAAAATTACTGTTAATTTGATTAACCTTAAATTATAGCATGGTTTTGGTCTGCTACCCTAGCACGTCTCTGTCTGCTCTCTTAGCAAGATTTAGGTTTTCGTTCCAAAGTCAATTTGTTTGCCTCTGCCGCCGCCTTTTGGAAGTTTCCAATTAGCCTCAATTTGTTCTCCTCGTCAAAGTTTTCTTGTATCTATGGAAACTGCATTCGCATATCTCACTCTGGATGAAGACGAAGTTGAAGTCCTGCAGATTCAGCCAGATTTAAATTCAATAAGGGAGGTTGAAGTTTATAATTTGGTAGGTTGTTTTCTTACCGCTAGTATTATCCATTTTCCGGCAATGAAAAGTACCATGGCGAATTTATGGCACCCAGTTAAAGGGGTGCAAGTCTCTGATCTGGGGGAAAAATATTTTTGTTCCAATTTTTCCATGTTATGGACATGGAAAGAGTGTTAAAGGGGTCACCTTGGACCTTTAATAATCATTTGTTATTCTTGCACGAGACTTCAAAGGGAGAGATCCATTAAAAGTTCCTTTATTATTTTCAACTTTTTGGATTCGGATACATGACGTTCTATCGGTTATTTTATCGAAAGTTTGGCGATGCAATTGGGAAATTTCTTAGGAAAGTTTCGGAATATGATGGCTCAATTTTAGGTAAGGGAATTAGAAATTTCATACGAGTCCGGTGCAATTGGATATTCGCGCCCACTTAAGAAGGAAGAAGCAAGTGATGTTTAATAATTTATGCTCTTATGTCGACTTTAAATATGAAAGGTTGATTCTCTTTTGCTTTTTCTCGGCCGATGGGCCATAGTGATTCCTTTGCGAATTAAAAATGGAGTTAGGGGTTGAAATTAAAGAGATGGGTTGGGATTTGTCATTGCGTGCGAGAATCAAAAAGAGCTCGAGGCGATGAAAAGCGTTTGGCTAAGAGAAGATGGTGATGCTACGGGGGTACCAATGAAACCGAGTCGTCTACAAGTGTTGAAAGTTGGGACGTGGTTAGAAGATTTGGAAATATTGATCCCATCTTAGGTTTTAATCTTGAGGTAGGAATGCTTTCTTAAGGATAGTGTGAGACTGACATGATAAAGGGTCACTGATCGGATGGTGATGGACCATGACCTGGAAGATGAGGTGCTTGTAGGGGAAGAGGGGAAGAAAAGAGCGAGAGGAGATATTGAAAAGGGAGATAATGTGGAAGGTAGAAACGGGAAAATGTTAGTTGGAAACCATCAATTATCGGCGGCTGCCAAGAGGCAAGCCGACCGGTCGCAATGAAAATACTAAGTTGGAACGTCCGGGGGCTGGGGAATCCTCAGACAGTTAGAAGACTTCGGCATTCACTGAAGTTACATAATCCCCAAGTTGTCTTCTTTATGGAGACAAAAATCAACAAGTTCAAGATGGAGAAAGTTAGACAAAGATGTGGGTTTCAGTTTGGTATTGATGTGGATTCTATGGGCTCGAGAGGTGGTCTTAGCTTGGCATGGAGTGGAGATGTTAGCATAGTGTTAGAAAGTTTTTCTCATCGTCATATTGATGTAATCATTGAAGAAGATGGGAAGAAATGGAGATTAACAGGGTTTTATGGTTCTCCGTACACGAATGATAGAGAGGAAGCTTGGAATCTGTTAAGAAGATTACGTAATCAGGGTGAGCAGCCATGGTTGGTTTGTGGTGATTTTAATGAAATTCTATATGGATTTGAAAAGAAAGGTGGCTTACCTAGAGATGAAAGGAAAATGGAAGAATTTCGACAAGTGTTAGATGATTGTCATTTAGCAGATCTGAGTTATTTAGGTAATTGGTTTACTTGGGAGAGAGGTAACTTACCGGAGATGAACATTCAAGAAAGGCTTGATAGGGAGTTGAGTACGAGAGGGTGGAGATCATTGTTCCCAGTTTTATAATTCAACATCTCCTACATTCTTTCTCAGATCACTGTCCACTTCTTATTAATACAGATTCTAGGGCCAGACAGCAACAAGGAAAGAGTTTTAGGTTTGAAGCTTGGTGGGTTCTAGAAGACACTTTTTTTTAGAAAGTTAGATTGAGCTGGGGTGGTTCTTCAGGGGATCTTCTGGACAAACTAGAAATTCTGAAAGGTGATTTGAGTAGATGGGCGTTCCAGATTCGAAGAGATAGAAAACTAAAGAAAGAGGGTCTAACTGCTAAACTGGCAGCGCTTCTTGAAGCAGATAGAGACGATGAAAATCTAGCGGACATTATTGATACAAAGATCCATCTGAATATGGAGATTGACAAGGATGAAAGCTGCTGGGAGCAGAGGGCTAGAATAAATTGGCTGAAATTTGGTGATAGGAACACGGCTTTTTTTCACAAGCAAGCGACACAAAGGAAGAAAAGGAATTTGATTCAGAAATTACAGTTTGATGACGGTAGGGAGACAATAGAGAGTAAGGATATGGAAGAGATTGCATGATCATATTTTGTAAAGCTCTTTTCAGTTGAAAGTCAATTAAATACTGACAGAATATTATCAAGAATAGAAGCATGTATTTCAGAAAAGGATAATTTTAAACTGCAGGCTAGATACACAAAGGAGGAGATTTGGACAGCGTTGTTAGAAATGGGTCCAACAAAGGCCCCAGGGGAATATGGTTTTCCAGCCATTTTTTATCAAAAATGTTGGCCGATCATTGGGGAAGAAGTCTCAAACTGCTGCCTTTAACAGTTGAACAACGGTATGAACTTACGCCCGATTAATAAAACAAATATTGTGCTGTTACCAAAAGTTTCAAATCCTTCTAATATTTCTCAGTTCCGGCCTATTAGTTTATGCAATGTGATTTATAAGTTAATAACTAGAGTGTTAGCTAATCGACTTCGGGTAGTATTGCATAAATGCATTGATTCTGCGCAAAGGCCTTTGTTCTTGGGAGGTTGATCACGGATAATGTGTTACTAGCTTATGAAATTCTGAATACGTTAAAAAACAAGAAGACTGAGAGAAAATGGCTCATGGCAGTGAAGCTAGATATGAGTAAGGCATATGATAGAGTTGATTGGAATTTTGTGAAAAGGGTAATGATTAAGCTGGGATTTGCTATGGGATGGGTTGACATGGTTTTGAATTGTGTATCTTCTGTTTCTTATTCTGTGGTTTTTAATGGAATTGTGAGTGAAAGTTTCCTACCAACTCGTGGTCTCTGACAAGGGGATCCGTTGAGTCCGTTTTTATTCTTATTTTGTGGGGAAGGACTTTCAAGTTTGTTGAGGTTGGCTAAAGCTGGTAACATTCTTAAAGGAGTAAAAGCGAGTCGTAGTGGGCCAGCTATTTCTCATTTACTGTTCGCAGATGATTGTATTTTGTTTGCAGAGGCTACAGAGAGAGGTGCGATGTCTTTGAAGCAGATTTTAATGGAGTATGAGGTGAATTCAGGTCAGTGTGTTAATTATGATAAATCGTCTGCTTTTTTTTTAGCACCAACACTCAAGAGAGAGAAAGAATGGCAGTGTCTCGGGTTTTGGCAGTTAGGAGATTAAATGACATTGAAAGGTACACTGGCTCCCTAGTATGGTGGGAAGGAGAAAGCGTTCATCTTTTCAAAATCTGAAAGATCGGTTTAAACAACGTATTGTGATTGGAGTATTCGGTTTTATCACAAGGGGAAAAAAGTCTTTATAAAAGCGATTCTTCAAGCTATTCCTACATATTCGATGGCATGCTTTTTACTCCCTAAATCTCTATGTTCAGATTTGGAAGGTATAATAGCGAAGTTACGTGGCAAAAAGTCAAAATAGAAAGGGTATCCATTGGTGCGCTTGGAAAGATTTATGTCTTTTAAAAGAATATGGTGGTCTTGGCTTTCGAAATTTTGCAAAATTTAATGTTGCGTTACTAGCAAAACAGGGTTGGCGTCTCATTTGTTATCCAGGTTCGTTATTAGCGCGTGTGCTAAAAGCTAAATATTATCCTAACTCGAATTTTTCTGAAGCTCGGTTAGGAAATTTACCTTCACTTACCTGGAGAAGTGTCTGGGCTGCGAAAGGGCTCCTCGATAAAGGAATGTGCTGGAGAGTCGGGACGGGGGATAAAATTTCCATTTGGGCAGATTTGTGGATTTCAGGAAATGAGGCAGATAGGATTCCGAATCATAACAGCAATGAAAGCATACAGTTAGTGTCAGATCTAATTGATGCCACTAGTCGAAATTGGAAATCTGAGTTGATTAGGAGTACCTTTACAGATGATATAGCGGGAAAAATTCTGCAGATCCCTCTCGCCGAGGTAGCTCATGAAGACTTGCAAGTTTGGCGTGGGGAACTGTCAGGAGAATTCTCTGTTAGGAGTGCCTATAAACTATTACAGGTTTCTAGCCAGGATCCTAATGATATTAATTTACAAATTGTGACGAAGAATTTCTACAGGAAACTTTGGAATCTGGATATCCCAAAAAAAATTTAGATTACAATATGGAGATTTTCTTGGAATTTTTTCCCGTCTCTGGTGAATCTCAAGAGCAAGAGGGTGGTCACTGATGCCCATTGCCCCAGATGTCGCCAAGCAGATGAAGATGGATGCCATATTTTTCAACATTGTCCTGCATCAACGTGAGTGCAGAGTTAGTTCTGATTAAAATTTGTATTAAATCGCAATGATCTAGGTATGTGGGGTGGCTTATATGGATCTTTGAGGTAGGGTGTAAGGAACAGGTTGGCTATTACATTGCGGACTCTGGTTCATCCGTTCAGTGAGAATTTGCTATTGTATGCGAAAATAAGGCTTTATCAAGTGAGAAAATAGTCGAAAAGATCTCAGTAGATATGTTTGAATTGGAAGCGATGAAGAGGCTAAAAATAGTTTACCTCGGATTGTTGAAGGACCTCATCAAATGCTCGGTGAGGTAGGCAGCAATGATTCGGTTCGTAGCGGCCTTTGACGGTCGATCACTTTCATCGACTTCTAGCTTCATCGTCCGAGATGAAAATGGGGAAATTTTGGCTTCAAAGCGATCCTCCATTCCAATATCGCAACTCCATTCTCGGCGGAGGCATATGCGGGGATTGCAAGCAACAAAATTAGGAATAATCTTTGAATTTAAGCAAAGTGACGATTATTGGTGACTCAAACTCAATTATTAAGAAATGTCGAGCAAAAATGCGGACGGATCGGTCATCTGAGCTATTATCGAGAGACATTCATAGCCATGCAAGTAAATATCAAGAGATCGTGTTTTCTTTTGTTCCCGGATCGTGAACCGTTATGCTCATGTTATGGCGGCCGATGCTTTAAGAAGAAAGGAGAGTTATTACGGAGGGGGTATCCTTGATCGAGTTCGGCAAGAGGTGGGACCGTAACCAAAGAACACTCTTAGGAAAGTTGGACGATCGACGGGAGAGGGACTTGAAGATGTGATGATCTTTAAGGGGCGAGTTTGAGGAAGGCTGCGACGGAAGCTGAAGGGGATGGGAGGGAAGCTGTAGGGGAAGGGCTTGGAGTCGGTGAGAGCAGTGAATGAAATGAGAGAAATCTGAAGGGGAGAGTGATAGGGAGGGCGATTGGAATCGGTGAGGGTAGGTGAAAGTTTGAATGGGTGGTTTTGGGAAACAGGGGGCTACAAAATGGTAGCAGGTATTAATTATGCACGAGGAATCTGCTCTCGCTATCTGGCTTTGGTCTATGGATGTGAACGGTCACTGCGCAAAAGGTGGGTTCCAGTTGTTATTTATTTGATTGGGTTTTTAGTTGTTTTTTGTTTCTAGTTTGTTTGGTCTGGTTGGTGTTTGGTTTTTTAAGTTCCGTTCGGTTTCTTTTGTTGCTTCAGGATTTTTTCTTTCTTTGTTTTCGTTTGGGCTATAGCCCAATTGCTTATGTTGTTTTGGTTTCTTTTCTCTAATAATATAGCCCAGTCAGATTTTATTCAAAAAAAAAATTACTGTTAATCACTAACGGATTGTTGACTCAGCAATTCATCTAATATTTTTTAAATATTAAATAATATTTCTTCTTTTTTTTCTCTCTCTCACGTTGACTACCATCATTGACTAAAATAAAGAAAAGAAAAAAATGGATATTATACTCTCTACCATCTTCTTCCTCGTATCATTGCCGCTTTTGTTTCTCTTGCTGATCTTCTCATTCCTCGCCATCAAAGTCGTCGCCGGAAAATCGATCGACGATCCCGATTACCCTCCAGTGAAGGGCTCCGTTTACAATCAGCTTTTATATCTAAAATATCTCTACGACTACCAAGCGGAAGCAGCTAAAGAACGATCAACTTACAGGCTACTGGCTTTAGAACAGAGTAAATACTTCATCTTTCAAATGCTCAACCTTAAACTCACACACTTTTAACAGGTTTTGTAGAGGAAGACAATCCTTATTCCACAGAAGGTCAGAAAGGAACATATTATTTCGAGTTCGCTAAGCCACTGAGAACCATGGATCATTTACAACAGGTTATATAATCTTCTTCTACCTTTGACCTTTGAGTGCATTTGCTTCTAGTTCTTTTTTGATGTGTAATGTCCAGACAATTAGTAAACAAACATATAAACCTACTGCAAGAAAATTTGGCTCTCCCATGTCAACCACATAATGTCATACAGAGGTATGTGTTAGATTTTTCATCATTACAAAGTAACTTCTTTGTTCGGGATTGCAGGATGTTCAGTTCACACTTGATGGATCGAGCAAGATGTAATCGATGGGTCGGGTCTGGACATTATACCATCATCAACTGTGATTGGGTTCCATTGGATATTGCTTCAGGTGGTTCTATGTTAATCGAGTCTGCATCAAGCAGTGCCTGGGACATGGCCAGCGCCTTCGCTGGTAGCCTGTAAGTTGCCGGTTCTTTGGCTGCTTCCGCGTGGTAGTTGTAAATATAGTTTAGATATAAAAACTGATCGAAAACGGAGCCCTTCACCGGCGGGTAATCGGGATCGTTGATCGATTTTCCGGCGACGGTTTTGATGGCGAGGAATGAGAAGATCGAACAAGAGAAACAATGGCGGCAATGATATGAGGAAGAAGATGGTAGAGACTATAATATCCATTTTTTCTTTCTTTTGCAAATGGTGGTAGTCAACGGAAGAGAGAGAGAAAGAAGACATATTATTTAATATTAGCGGTAATTTTGTCGATTCTTAAAATAAGAAAAAAATTATTTTAGAGTGATTATTGGTGTAATTTAATTTAATAATAATAATCATCCTAAATTTTAATGACATGTAGGGTGAGCAAAACTAGATTCGATTCGAAAAAATTAAAAAAAAATTTGAATTTCGAGTTATTCGAATTATTCGAGTCAACTTGAATAAGTAATTTGAGTTTTCAGTTTGAATCGAGTTGAATTTTACAATTAGAGTAATTCAAATAACAGATTGGTGTAAATACTCTTTTAGTTCCTGGTAAGTTTGAAAATGAGCAAATTAATCTCTCTCTCAACAAAAATTACAAAAATTCAAAATAATTTTTAAAATTCAAAATATTTATAGAAATTCTAAAAAATATATAAAGAAAGTTAAAAATTTTAAAAAGTTCTAGAATAATAATTTTTGAGACTTAAATAAGTTAATTAATGATTCAAGTTTATCAAACTAAAGTATTTTTTATTATTTTGCTTTGAAAAAGATTTCAAATATATATAGTTTCAATTTTATGTGTTCCATCATGAGATTAGTTATACTGTAACAATATTTTAATTTGACATGTTTAATTTTTTAAATTAACTCGAACATTTCACTCGAATCGATTCGAAAAAATTTCAAATCGAGTTAGGATGATAAAATAGGACTCGTCAACTCGAAATTTTTTTACTCGATTCGATCGAACGCTCGCCCCTACTGACATGTCTTTTTTTAGCATGTCATATGATCATATCCAAATTGTTATTGCATTAAGTACACACGTATTTATAAATTGATTAACGTCTATAGCAGATTTGAATTAATATTTAACACCTAAGTTCTTAGCTAAATTGATGAAAGGAACTGATTAATTTATTACTGATAATTTGAAGACACAAACAGAACATTTTGAAATTCAGGGACCAATTTTAAAATCTAAACAATACGTTAGGGAGGTTTAGTGAAATTAACCGAAAGAGAGATGGAAAAAAAATTGGTCGCCCTTGTCCATCCGCAAACGAAAAACTTCAAATACCCAGATTTCTTCGGATGATGAAAATGGAGCCATATTATTCCCCAAATAATCTCCCTTTCCTTGCTTAAAAGTCTGCTCACACAAACAAAACATTATTATTCAAAAAAAATGGGTCCTTCCTTGATAAGATCAAAACCATGTTCTTAAATCTCAATTCAAGATCTAAAATTCTAAACCTTACAGAAACCATTAGCATCACCACCAGATGGGTCGGGAAAATCATCCACATTCCAACCTGGTGACTTTTCCATCAAGTACTCCGATATATTATTGCTCGTCGAAATAGAAGCATTATCTTGGAGCCTGTAAGTGGTTGAAGTGGAAGCCAATGGTTTGTCCATTGGAGGAGGAGAAGTGAAGTTTTGGTTATTAGGAAGTGAAAAACGGGACCTCTTGGAAGAGTGGGATGAAGAGCTTTTGGTTTCAGAGGACGATGAAGTTGGGTTCAACGAAAGGGAAGGAGAGAGCTTAACGCCGGCGAGAAGAAACCTGTTATGTTTCTGGGTAATTTCATTGGCTCTGTGAATCGAAAGGTCGCATTCTCTGCAAAACATTGCTCTATCTTCTTGACAAAATAGGAACGCGCGCCTCTCCTGCAACGTTTCATATTAAAAAAAAAAGGTCAAATTCTAGTTTTGCTACCTCTATTATGCTTAAATTTGTGATTTAGTTTATATATTTTGATTTGCTACAATTTAGTCATCTATTTTTATATTTAATTTAAATATGTAACACAGATTAACCATTCCAAATAAAATGGTGGTGTGGAGTTTTTCTATTAAATATCCTTTGCTTACATCAGCATTTTAGTCGAAATTGTTAAGGATTTTTATTATTTGGATTAAAGTCTAGTTTAGCATTATTATCGCGATTGAAAATTATTGTTGGAAAAAATATTAAAAAAATTTAAAATATTTATTTTAGATATAATGTTGAATAATAAAAAAATAAATTAATGTAAATAAATAACTAATATAATTTTTTTTGTAAATTATAATTTGAATATAAAATTTTAAAAAATATATATATTTTTTCATATCTCTAAGCAAAGGGTAAAAAATGTCTAACTTAACAATATTATAAAAGTATAGGATAAATTTATATAAATTTAAAATATTGAGACTAAATCTCGAATTTAACCATAATAGATAGACCAAATTGTAACTCAAGCACTATAAAAACTACCCATATATGTATTTTTGATAATTTGAGCAGGGAACGGGATTACTTAATATCAACTTAAGCTCTCGTGCTTATAACATAATACTTTTACTACTAAATCGACAAAATTTTCCATATATATTGATAATTTAGGGTAGAAAATGAGATTGCATGAGATTAACTCTTCCTACAACATAATGTTGTTGCTACTACAAAACTACCCATATTTTAAGGGGTAATTACCTGACAAATATCACAATGTGGGAATTCACTGGAAGAAGGGTGAAGGAGAGATAAACGAGAGTGTTTGGTAGCAAGCTTGTTGGCATGGTGAACTCCAACATCACACCCTTCACAAAGAGCAGCTTCATCCGCACTGCAAAACACTGTGGCTGCTTCTTTGTCGCACACATCACACCAAATCTTCATCCTTTCTTTTCTTTTCTGGGTTTGCCTTTTTCTGATTTGGTCGTAGGGTTTTAATATCTAAAAAAATGAGTTGATGAAAGGCTGAAAATGGGGAATAGAGACAAAGGTTTTATGGGCATATGGGGGGGGGGGGTGGGCAATGATTTGAACTGCCAACTTCATGTTCAACGATCTTCTACCTCTTCTCCTTTATATCTTTTTATTACTATTATTATATATTATATATAAAATATTGCTACCCAATGTGAAATTTTGTAGAAATATCCCTATACTATACTTCTTGGTTGATTTATTTTTTTTTATTGTAATTTAATCATTTTTAATCTATTTATTTTTTTGAAATATGTTGTTTCAATTTCGAGTATAACTTTTATGTGTGTTAATTTCATCAAATATTTTTTCTAATAAACTATTTTCAAAGAGAGTGTGTGGATGCGCTTTCTAGTCGACATGTTAGGAAAAGTACGCCCAGTTAAAAGTGCTTTCCAATAATTACAAAGAAAGCGCGTTTAATTTGTCGAGCTTTCCCTAACATGTCAGCAGGAAAACTCGCCAAATTGGAGGTGTTTTCCTACCAATTGTGTTGGACGCGTTTTCTTTGTAATTATTGAAAAATGTTTCTAACTAGGCGCGCTTTCTTATCAACTATGCAGAAAGCGCGTCCAGCTAGACTCGTTTTCACACACTCTCTCTAAAAACAGCCTATTTTCTTAATTTTTTTTTAAAAAATAGACTTATTTGATCAATTAACTTTTTTTTGGCATTTTAGATTTTTTTTCATATTATATTCTTTTGTTTTGTTTTTTAATATGTAAATAATTTGTCTAACTATAAAAAAGAAATTGAAGATGCATATACCATTTTACCACATGTTTAAATAAAAAAACCATTAAATTATTTATCGAAATTAACGGAAAAATTGAATTCAAGATTGAAAATATATATTTCGAAAAGTAAAAAGACTAAAAATTTGACAAATATAAAATAATATATAATCAAAGAGGATATATATATATATTATTATTATTTAAAATTTTATCATATATTTATGTTATATACAAAATTAAGGGATATGGTCTAGATATTTGCCTATTTCTTTTTCTCACATTCTCTTTACATTGAATAAAAGTGCAAGTGGGAAGTTGGGGGGTTGTAGGGTTTTAATTACCAGTGTTCTTTTTTGCTGAAGCTTTCACTCTCACTCTGAAATTATGGTCTGTAAGTTTTGGCCTTTGGGGCCATTGCCCTGCATGCCCTGCATTTATGTTAACCCCCCCCCCCCTCCCCACCTTTTATTCTGGGTTAAGTGCACTTCAATGTCTTTAAATAGATTATTGTATTTTGGTAAGATATTTAACATCCCAATTAATGATTAGGTAAATTGAAAAATTGAATCAATAAAATATTAATATTTTAAAAACTCAATTAAAATATCGGAGTTTGCTTCATTTTCAGTTTTTGTCTTTTTTATTTTATTATTATTTTGTCTAAACTCTTTGAGCCGGTCAATATGTTATTGTGTTGAATATAGACTTGACAATTGGTCGGGTTATACGTCCAAACTCAAAGGTTCGTCCGAAACGTGAGAGGATTTGGACAAAAATTTAGATCTGAAAAATGGGCTTGGATGAAAAATAAAACTCGTTTTCTAAATGGGTCGAGTCTCGGTAGGATTTTTTGGCCCGAATCAGCCATTTTGTTTTTGTTCCGCTACTATTTTGTTATTATTGTATGGATATTGTATAACTTTTGTTTTGTTGTTAATTTTACTACTATTTTAAAGATATTTGATTGCTAAGTCGCAACTATCTTAATGTTATTTAAATATAAAAAAATTTAAATATACTTTTAATTTATTAAGAAATATTTATTTTAATATTTTTAGCATATTTAATATATTATATTTTTAAAATTTATTTTTTAAACTCATTTTTCAAATCGAACTCAAACTTAAACCTAACCCAAAATTTTATATTAATCCAACCCATTTCGAACCGATTAATGATTAGATCTATTCCATACACAAACTACTTTTAAATTACTAAATTTAGAAAGGGTATAACAAAAGCCAGAAATGGAGGCTCCTCACCTCTAGGCTCTAGTCCAGTAGGTAGATGAAATCTGACACTAAATTTAATACTTCCTTCCCCTATGCGGAAATATATATTAGGTTAAATATGCTTTTAAACTGTGTACTATTCTTAAATTTATATTTTTTTTCTAATTTAATCCCTCTATTTTTGAATTTAAATATATAAATTTAATTGTTAATATAATTATATTTTTATTAAATTTAAATTCATTATAACGTTTATTTTTTCAGTTATATATCTATCAAATAAGTATTCTTTTTATTTAAAAAAATGTCACACTAATAAAAATTAACAATATCAACAATTAAATCTGAATTTTGAAATTTTAAAAATAGAATGACAAAATATTTTTGGAAATAAAAACAAAGAGATTAAATTCTAAATTTATAAGGAGTACAAAAAATTAGAAACGGTTAAAATATGCTACAAGTTCTTGTATTTTTTGAAAATTATAAATTTAGTCCCTATACATTTATTTTATGGAATTTAGTCTCTCTATTTTTTAAAATTCAAAATTCAGGCCCAACTATTGACATAGTTATTTTTTTTGTTAATTACAAATTTATTTATTTTAATTACATGGCTACCAAGTGAATTTTTTTTATTTAAAAAAATGTCATAGCAACAAATTTAATAAAAAAAATTAACAGTGCTAATAATTGGACCTAAATTTTGAAATATGAAAAGTAGAAGAACTAGATTCCATGAAATAAAAGCATAAGGACTCAATTCCTAATTTTCAAAAAGTACAAGGACTTATAGCATATTTTAACCATTAGAAACTTATAGCATACTATATTTTATAACAAATGATTATGGGTGAAGTGGTAAAGAGATTTCTATTTGAATTTGTTGATCTTTGATTCTTAAATAATGTTTTTCAATTGTTTTATTTAAAATATTATATAAAAGTACAAAATCACAAAAATATATTTATAATAATATTAATTACCTTCAAAGTAATGGTATTTTAGTAATTTCATAATCGAGTTAATGTGAAATTGACTCATGACATCAACTTAGTCATCCATTTTATATATACTAAATTTTATCACACTCACATTTTGGGTGTACGGAAATATTTTATATTAAAAGGATATATTTATAAATATATATTAACAAATGATTATTAATAGAGTGGCAATGATTTTTTTTACACGGATGTGTTGTTATTGTGTTTGATTCTTAAATAATATTTTTTTCAGTTGTTTTATTTGAAAATTATAAAAAAAAAAAGTATGAAAAAGATCAAAATACCCTTGTAATAATATTAATTGCTCTTTAAAGCAATGGTGAAGCTAGAAAAAATTTTGGGCCAGAATTAAATTGTATATTTTTACGATAGTAAAAATGTAAATTTACCATTTTAATAGTCTTTATCTTTATAAATTTTAAAGAATTAAATCAAATTTATCATTTTGGGAGGGCAAAATGCAATTTTACTATTACTAATTTAAAATTTTGTAAACTATATAAGGTCTAAATAGAAATTTTCTATTTTAAGGGGACCGGGAACCTTGCCAGCCTCTAGATTCACCACTACATTAAAAAGATATGGCCTATTTGTGTTCTTAGGTAGAAATAGAATGCATTTTGCAGTGGTCATGGACTCACCCTTTGTATGGAAATAGTTTGTTATAAGAAAGAATTATTTATATTAATGAGGGGATATATAAGAGGATCAACTTTTCTGAGAGAAGTTTTTGAAGTATTTTTTGTCGAGTAGTTGATATGGTCCGCAACAATCGTAGGTATAATCTTGGGATCCAAGTTTTGTCTCCCAATTTTGCGGAAAATCTTGAAAGTTCACATAATTTGAGATATTTTTAGTATATTCAAATTTGAGATTTAACTCATGTAATTTTAATATAATTCAATTATCTATTTTTATAATATAATTAATTAGTGTAATTTTAATATAATTCAATTATCTATTTTCATAATATAATTAATTAGTCTAATTTCATGTTAGCATGATGAGTTAAAAAGGTGCTTTTATATGCATTTCAATTGAAAATATTAATGGTGTAAAATATATAAACAAATTAATGAAATTATAAAAATAAATAAATTAAATTATATCAAAATTAAAATAGAATAACTAATTTCTAAATTTGAGCATAGTAGAAAAATCGAAACTATAAATTAATCGCTAAAATCTTCAAATAAAAACAGTAAAAGCCCAAACTCTTCTTCAACGTAAGCCCAAATTTGTGCCCCCAAAATACCCCGAAGCAGCCCATTAATTGGCCCGTCGTGTATGAAACAGCCAACTTCCTCTGAAAGAGCAATATTTTTAGAGATAATTTAGTTTAAAAATCTCAACAAAACGACTAGAGGTTCATGGTCTTCTGAATTTCACCTGTATTAATTTAATATATGCAAGATGATATATCTGAAGCTATCTCGATTGCTCTCGTAAAAAAATTATAAATTTAAGAGTTTAATGAGATTTTTAAAAAATTTTGGGGGTTTAATTAAAAAAATTTAAATTTTTGTGAAATTAATGAGAATTTCTAAAATTTTAAGGGAAAAATGACAACTTTCAAAAATTTTAAGAAACCTAATTATATTTTCTCATTTCCCAAATTTGAGGGCCACCATTTACCTTCGCTTCTGCGCTCACTCACTGCCTAGGGCAACTTTATTGCATGCACATCGTGTTACTTGAGATTTCACGCCTCTGTGTTTTGTCTTTGTTTTGCATTCTAATTATATTCATGTTGATATTGGATTTAGGACGAATGTTAAAACCGGGTGTACGGGGTAAACTTGTAGGCTGGATTAGTTTACATGTTGATAATGTTCTGCTTCATTCCTTCTTTTTAATATATTATTCTTCTATAATATATATACGATTATATTTGGTGTTGTGGTATTATCTTAACTATCGTTGTAATATTACGAGTATTAATTTGTCGCTCTATTTAAAAGTTGACAATTTTGAGTTATATGTTTTATTATTTATTATTTATTTTGAGATTATGCTTTCTTGTAAATCCATCAACAGTGGGAGGTATGCTTAGAGTTGGAGATATTCACTTTCATCCTCTTGCTAGGAGAAAAAGAAGGTGATTAAGGGATTTGGTTTTCAATCAAATTTCATCTGGAGGACTTATCCTGAAATAGGGGCAAAATTAAAGGGGTGAGCAAGCCTCCGATGCCCTTAAACTTTTCAGATTATATTTTAGGTCTTATAAATTTTGAATTTTTTTTTATTTTAATCCTTATAATTAATATTTTATGTTTGGTCCCACTAAAGTTTTTAAATTGACTTTATTTTGTTTTTGGTTTCCAGTGTTTTTACATTGGACTTTTTCGTAGATTTTGTACTTTTCTGTAATAAAATTGGTAACATTTTTAGTTCAAATCTCATTAATTTTATTATTTTAATATTTATATTATATTTTCAATCAATTAAAAAATATTTTTAATTATATGTAAAAGTTAAAGGAAAAAATCTCAAATTTTACACATGAATGGTCAAAAGCCTAGAAAAATACACAATAGAAAGCCCAATGGTTAAGCCCAACCAAAAATCAATTTCCGAAAAAAACCCTAGCAGCTACTTGATGATAGAATATGGCTACACATTTTAGGCCATATTTCACTCACATTTGGATTGTTTTTTGGTAATTTTGTTTAGTTGTAGTTCGAGTTTGTTTTACAACTAAATGTTTTTATGTTTTTCTAGTGCTTTTGAATAAATAAGTTTTTGCAATATATTTTTTGAAAGCATTGAATCGAGTTCGAGAGAGAAAAAATTGACTTAGAAAATGTGAAACAATGAAAAAGCTAAATAAAAATGATGAAATCTCATCCTATCCAAGAAGACCACGACATTGGACTTTTCTAGAATTATTTTTATTCTTATTTTGATGGCTTTTTTAGTCTTTTCACCCCTAACTCGAGATTTTGTCCTAGAAAAAGCCTTGTAAACAACAAAAGCAAGTAAACTTCCTTAGCTTTTTAGTATAGTTTTCAAATTTAGAGCTTTCTTAGTCATTTTTACATCTAATGTAACACCTTTCACTTGGGCCATCAATGATTTCAGCTAAACAATGTTACATCGAATGCCCTAAATGCATTTATGGTTTCCCTATACAGAATTACAATTATTAAGAAATATGTTTTGACAATAAACAACCAATAAAAATCATTTTCCATAGTCAAACAATTCAATTACAAAAACTCACTCAATGATCGTGTAAAAAGAATTAAGACAATCATTTGTAAACTCACATTAAAAGAGTTGTTATATACAATATTAACCTTTTACATGCCTTGTTGATAACAAATTGTAAAAGACTTGGACATAATTACACTTCTGACTAATATGACTTGACTCGTGTAAAACTCCAGCGACTATCTTCTCTCATCCAATCTGTAACAGTCGGCCCGACGGAGTCTTAATATTCTATTATGGTTCGACGTATAGTTAGTAAAGTTAAGGGTAGAATCAAGTAATTAAAGTATCTTGTTCTAGCTAAATAGGGTTTTCTGAGTGTTTTGCCACTTGGCAAACTCCTAGTTTTGGCGAACACTAGGGTTTGGCGGACTCTTCTGTTAACTATTAGCCCACCCCGGATGTTTAGTTGAGACTTAAATAGTCATATTGGGATTTAGTTGAGACTTAGTTAGAATTGAATTAGACGATAAACTTAAAACTTATTAAGTGCGATTAATAACGGGAATCAAGGGAGTTAGTGGGATTAGTTGATTTCTCCACTAAACCTTGTCTCTGTTGCTTAGTATATAAGAGTACCGATGGCTATCATGAGTCATATTTACATATTATTCTTTCTTGATTTTTTCTGTAATTCTCTAGAAAACCTAAGTCTAAAAGAACTTCACTGAAGGGAAAGTTCGCAGTGTTTAGCTATCATCTACATTAGTACCAACTCACTGGTAATTACTAATGAACCCTTAGGTTAATATCGAAGTAATTTACGTGTTTATTGTACTACATGCATAGACGTTGGAATTGTTTGTGATGAATGAAACTTCCTAAATCTGGATTGTGTGTTACTGGTTCTTGCATGCATTGTTAGAGTTGTGTGACCCAAATTCTAAGAGATTGTTTGCAAGTCAAGTTAAACAAAATATATTTTCTTTCTAAAAGATTTAGTATTTATTAGTATAATATATTTAGCATTTATTAGCATAGTTTATTTGACTTACTAATTTAGCCTATAAATAGGTTCTTTTACAACCTTAAAAAAATACACATATTAGAGATTAGAACTCATAACACATTTAGAGAATTTTGTGTTTACGTTTTGAGAGTTCTTTGTTTTCGGGTTTTCGGGGTTTAGTTTTTTATCTTCATCTTTTGTACCCTTCGTTCTTTTACCATTATAGTAAATTTATCTTTACCCGTGGGTTTTATCCTCTTTGGAGGGATTTTTCGACGTTAAATTTGTGTGTTCAATTTCTCAATTTATTCCGCTATTTTTTTTCTTGTTGCTTAATCGGGTCGATCCTAACAAGTGATATCAGAGCTAGTTCAATTTTCATAGATCAGCCCATTCAAAGATGGCAACAACAAGGTTTTAAATTGAGAAGTTCGATGGTGAGACAAATTTCAATCTGTGGCAAGTTCGGATTATGGAAATTTTAGTTCAAACTAGCTTGAAAAATGTTGTTACCGGGAAAAAGCCTGAGAATATAAATTAAATAGAATGGGAAGAGCTTGATGAAAATGCCTTGTCTGCAATCCAGTTGTGCCTCGCGAATACGGTATTGCAGAAGATATTGATGGAGAATACCTCATCCTCATTGTGGAAAAGGTTAGAAACTCTTTATGAACTAAGTCTCTGGCTAACCGTTTAATTTTGAAACAATGTCTATTTACGTTTCACATGAACGAAGGTGAGCTCTTAGAGATCACATCAGTCAATTCATTACTCTTTTAAATGATTTAAAGAACGTTGAGGTTCATATTGACGATGAAGATCAGGCTATGCTATTATTGTGTTCTTTACCTCCGCATATTTGTAAGGAAGAATTTCCACGACTCCAAGTTCTCATTATCTACGATGGCAAACGCTATCGGGAGCATATTCTTGTTCCTTTCTTGAGCAACCACAAGAAGTATGATCTGTGTATATTTACCTTATAGACATGTTCCATCCACTTGCACAAACGGCTTGTAGTGGGGAAATGCACGCACACATGGATCAAATGTCCAGAACATCCGTTGAAAAATTCTTTTTCCCAGTTGTAGTTAGTCATTCAGGATGTAATAAGGTCGTGTCTGCAACTCAATGACAGTCCTCGGCACGTACTCCCGCATAGCGGCTATCCATCATTGTAACTAAATGTACGACACATCGAAATCTCCGTACAATTGCTACATTGCCATCTGTTTAGCTATCCATGCCTTTCGGTATGATACTCGATACTGGAACCGTGCCAGCATTTCGGCAATCAGTACCGAAACTTTAATGGTCAGCATGTCTTTCACCATTGGCATGATGCACGTACTAATAGTTTTGGAATCAAGTTTTCGATGATCTTCTGTCATACGTGTTGAAGTGCATGTGTGAGGCCCAACAAATTTTCGTATCTCCCACATCTGTGACTTCTGGATAAATGCAGCTCGTATCCGCCAATTGCATCCTTTCGCCGACCTCCAACACTCCTCAATATATAATGTCAGTTTAGACACGATGGCTTTGTAGTCCACTGATATATTCATGCTATACCGCTTAATGGAAAATACGCACTCTTCCTTACTTTCGAATATCTGGCCCACAAACAACTCCTCAGGATCGGAATCTACGGCCAGCCGGTGAGCAGGTAGTATTTCAGGGTACTCTGGGAACTCGGCCGCGTGCGTCGCTTCAGGGTCTATCTACGACATGTGTGCCTCAAGATTATTGTGTATCACAATACGACGAATCTAGTTCCCGACTGAAGACGCGTAACGTTTTCATCGTCATTCACGCCTTCGTCGTCAATATCATCCGGGACCTCGTCCACGTCGGGATCACTATCACTATCGACCTCGTGATCAGAAGGATCACTGCTATAGTATACATCATCACCAACCACATCAGTCTCGGGTGCAGCATTAAGATTAATGTCGATCCTGCGTATAGTTGATTGACTATCAATGTACGATATCGGAACCACCATACACAACTTTTGAGCTCCACATTCCTCACCTAATGGAGTGGGATCTTCAGTTGGCTCCACACCAGCTAACTCAGCAAATAATTGAATCGGTGCATTTTGGTTGCTCCGAGTCCCACAATAAAGAGTGACCATTATCTCCACGTTTTTATCGTCTACAAGTTCCATTTTGGTGAATTTTATGGGATCCGTCGAAACTGGAAACTTGTAGAAATGTTTTGAGATCCTTCTCCCACAACGTCTATCAATTTTTGCACTAATCATTTCCTTCATATCATCAAATGAGATATTTCTATTAAATCTCATTGCTACTTGTTTGCGACATTCAAATATACATCCCACGGTTGTTGTCAAAATTCCTCCATCGAAATAAACGCATACGAAAAACTGATTCTCCATTTTCAATACTAGATTTGCTAAAAAAATTCAAAATTCTCAAAACAGTTTCGAATAGCAAAAAAGTTACATAAAATTTTTAATGCAAATTTTTTCATTCAGAAGCTAAAAAAATAACTTTCAAATAACAAAATTACTAACAAAACTCTTCATTCTATTTAAGAAGAAATAAACTAACATATTTTATCATTCTTTTTGTTTTCCTTTCTTTCTTTCTTCTCCTTATCTTCTTACTTCTGTTCTACTAAATTTTTTGGATATCTTCTGCTCATTCGAGTTGCAGATGAGTATAAATAGGAGAAAAATTAAGCATTGGTGCCGCCTATGAGGTAAGAGTCACCAGTGGCGCCTATCAGATAAGAGTCACCAGTGGCGCCTACCATACAGGCACTACCTATCCTATACCACTTTCGTATGTATACACGGGTTATGTATTGAACCGGAAAAAAATAATACAAGTGGTGGCGCCTATGAAAGAGACACCACCAATAAAATAATATTTTAAAAAACAAAAAATATATATATTATAAAAAAAAGATGGTGGTGCCTATGAGAAAGGCTCCACCCAAAAAACATACCATTTTTGTAATTAATTCCGTTGACATTGACAATTCATTTTAAAAATTAATATTTTTATATTATTTATGTAAATTAACCAATAGTTGCTTTTATGCCCAATAATTATTTTTTTTCTTCATTGTGGTGATGGCTTATGATTGAATATTAGAAACAACAGCATTAACATCTCCCACATGAATATGCAGATTCTAGATCCCGACAAAAGGACGTAACGTGTAAGAGAACCGTTGCTCTTTCAAGTTGTCCCTAATTCTGGTCCTGTTTATTTCGAGCAATCTGACATATATAATCATAAACGCATCTACTAGATTTTAAGTAGACTAGTATCTTGATAGTCAATATTAATTAAATGCAGGTTGACTTGAGTGATAAAAGATTTGATATTTTTTATTAAGATTTTGAATTTGAAAATGTGAATAAAAAATAAAAAAATAAGATTGAGAGAATTTATCTTCTACTCACGAGTTTGATAAAATTCAAGTTATGGGAGTAGAACTGATCATAAGTTGAGTTTAGGCCGGGTCAAGGTAAAATTTCTAGGCCCAGCCTAAAAAGTGGACTTGAAAATTTGTCCAAGTCTGGTCCATATAAAAAATGCTAGAATTCGAGCCCGTCCAGTTCTCCTGTGTTAAATTTTTTTATATACACATCAAATACACTACAAATATTAAAATAAACATTTCTAAAAAATTGAAAAAATTTATACTTAAATAATACTAAGATATGTGCAACTTGGCAAACAAAAGTCTTTACAATAATAGCAAAATTAACAATAAAATAAGAGTTATATAATATCCTAACAATAACGATAAAATAATAGCAATATAATAGCGAAATGATAACAAAACAGCAACAATTTTTTTTTCCTTTTTTTGTAAATTCGGGCCGAGTTAGGTCGAGCCTAAGCAAAAAAAAAAAAAAAAACTTACCCAAGATCCGTCCCATTTAGAAAACGGGTCTTATTATTTTGCTTAAACCTATTTTTCAGATTTATAATTTTATTCAAACCTTCCTATTTTTCGAGCGGACGTTCGGGCTGGAACACCCGTACCAAATTTACACGGGAGATAGATAGTGTGACCTTGGCCGTTTGGATAAACGGCTTGAATTGCAGTTTTAACTCTTCTTATACTTAAATAACTCAATTCAAACATTTTTAACTCTTTTTGATAGAATATATATATTTCAACAATTAAGAGTTCAATTTAAATTATTTTAACACAACTTTTAGCTTTGGTCCCAAATGTTTTTTAATTTCATTCCACTCCCTACAAAAATTATTGGTTTTACACTATAATCCGACTTTGCTTTAGATTAAATTAGGGTCTAATTTGATTACTAGGCGTCAAGAATCTCAGACGAAAAAGTTCACAATTTAGTCCCTTAATTCATTTAATTGTCATTTTTTAAAATAATAATAATGTTTTCAGATTTGAATTAAAATAGTATTCACAACATTTTCCTCTATTCGTTATTATTATTATTTTTTTTTTATTTCTTGGAAGAAATATGGTAAATGGGAACAAAGATGGTATTTATTTTGACATGAAAAAAAAATATAATTAAAATATATATATATATATATATATATATATGTATGCGTATAGAAATTACGTATTTAGAATATAGATTTGTATTTTAAAATAACATATAATAAATAATGAAATATATGGTTTGAAACTAATTAATAGTAACACATGAAATATATATACGATATTAAAAAATTAGATTAAATTGTAAGTAAAATGGAATTTAAACACATGAGTACGAAGAAAGAATACAAATATATAATTATTTACCGTGGTGTTGTCATCAAACCTAAGTTGGTGTCGAGTTAATTTGTGACACCATCTCAATCAACAACATTATTAATATATAATTTATGGAGGCAATAAAGTGTGCATAATGAAATTAAAATGTATAAACAAAATCAGAATAAAACATTGGTTAAGTGGTAAATTTAAGATTTTACCAATGAAATTAGTGTAAGTTCAAATCCTTCCATATGCATAATTTTTTATTGTTTTTAATAAAAATATTAAAATGTCCTCGAACAATATAACTTATTTAATTATGAAATGACATTTTCATAATTTTCCTAACTAAGTTGGTGCTCAATTGACTTGTGGCACCAATTCAGTTAGGCCTTAAATAATAGTATAGATATATATACAACTGAACCCCAAATTGTGACCTATTGACCGATTGTTCAAATCATCATTGTACCAAAAAATCATATATATATATATATATATATATATATATATCTGATGGAGGTAATAAAATGTGCATATTAAAATAAAAATGTATAAAAAATTATAATAAAACTTTGATCGAGTTGTAAATTTAAGATTTTATTGATGTAATTAGCATGGGTTCAATTCTTATTATATTCAAAAAAAATTTGGTTTTTAATTTTTTTTTATAAAAAACACTAAATTACCCTTGAATAATATACCTTATTTTAATTACAGAAGGATATTTCTATAATTTCCCTAACCGAGTTGTTGCCTCATTCACTCGTGACACCAACTCAGTCATGGACTTAAATAGTAATGTATATTAGATTATGGCACACTTACAATATATGTGAAAAATATATACGTAATAAATATATTTATATTAAAAGTTAAAAGTTCATGTGTTCCACGTTCAAATACCATAATAAGTAGCGGAGCATAGTGGAGATCCATGGGGCCATGACCCCTCTAAAATGGTAAATTTTTAATTTAGGCCATTTATAATTTATAAAGTTTTAATTTAGTAATGGTAAAATTATACTTTGGCCCCCAAAGATGATAAAAATTTGATCTAACCCTTTAAAAATTATAAAGATACAAACTATTAAAATGATGAAATTGCATTTTTTTTACTATTGTAAAAATATACAATTTAATTCCGTCCTCTCCAAAAAAATTTCAAGTTCCGCCACTGATAATAATATTGTTTTATTGTAAAAAATGATAACACAAAGACATCCTCTTATTTTAATAATTATTCGATTAAATTAATATCAAAATTGATTTATGACACCAATTTAATCCGATACTTAATATAAATATAAGCACCCTAGTTGGAGATGTGTGCAAGTGGTGGAAAGGGCTTGAAATGATGTTGGTAGGAGGTCGTTTTCCTTTTACTCTTCTGATTTATGTGCATTTGGAAGGCTATTCTATGAGGCTTTGTTCTTTCTATAATTGTCACCATTTCCTTTTATTTGAACACTAAAATATTAGTAATTGATTGAAATGATGAACTTATAAGTTTAAAGTTTTTATATGTCCAAAGTTCAAAATTACGAAAAGACGAAAATATTATCATATTAATATTTGTTATTTTGTATATAAAAGAATATTTCAGTAAAATTTTAATTAAGTTGTTGTTTAGTTGAAAATGTAAAGTTAACGAGCTTAATGTTTTGGTTTCAAATCTAATTAAGTGCATTTTTCTAAATTTTACATTATTTAAAATGATAAAAATATCCCTATAACAATGTTTCTTATTTCATGAAAAGAATAGTTTTTGGTAATTGTTCAACCGAGTTGGAGCTAATTGATGAGTGAGACAAACTCAATTAGCTTTTTAAATATAGCATAGAGATTAAATTATAACTCACCTACGAGGTACGTGAAAACATTTATATGACAAATATATATAAAAAATTATATAAAAATAAAAAGAGGCTTTGATTAAAATAGTAAAATTGAGACGACGAGAGCATATCGTCTTGGATTCAAATCCCATGATTCTTTTATGTGTGTATACTTTCTTAAATTAATCAAAACTAAAAAATACGTAGATACTCTTAAAATATTATTTGTTGTTTTGTAATAATTTTCTGACTGAGTTGTGACCCAATTAATATATTACATTAACTCAATCAACTTTATATCTATATGTAGTATAGATGGATAATGATTAGAACATAAGAAAAATATTCCAAAAAAGCATATCAGCCCTAGACTTAACCATGGATCGGTGTGATGCAGGATTTCAAGCTTGCTTTTTAGGTTTGGGCCGAAAAATGGGCTTAAAAATTTATTCAAGTCTAACTCATATTAAAAATACTAAATCTAAGCTCAATCCGGCCCAACCATAATAATTTATTTATATAAAAATAAAATTTAAAAATATAATACGTCAAATATACTAAAAATATTAAAATAAATTATTTCTCAACAAATTAAAAATACAAAAAGAAATATAGGCATGTGATTTTGGTCGGGCCAGGTTAGGCTCGAGCAAAAAATCTGTTTGAGGCTCAATCTATTTAGAAAACGAGACTTATTTTTTGTTCAAGCTTATTTGTTGAGTTTATATTTTTATCTAAATTTTCTTACTTTTCGAATGAGCCTTCAGACCTAAATAAATAATTTAACATGTAATAAAAGAATAATCCGAACTGAAAATTTTAGAGAGAAAGCAGGACCCCCAGGAGAGTTGAAAGAAGGTCGAAAAGCCGAGCTTAGTGGGAAGCGCAAAGGACGACTACAAAGTGGAAGGCTGTCATTTCTTTACCCATAGCCACAGCCACACTTCCAGATATGGTCTATTTTGGAAGAGGATATTATGACCAATTGAGGACGAATGGGTTTTTAAAAAAATATATAATATACTAAATGCAATAAAAATATTAAAATAATTTTTTTAACATATTAAAAAGTATTTTTATTAAAAAATACAAATAAATATAATAAATAATTTATTGTATTAAATATAATTTTTAAAATTTTATATTTTGTGTTGAGTTATTTAGTTGGATATGTTTCTTTTTTTAAGTTTTGAGTAATGAGTTTAATTATTGTTGGGTTAGTGGTTGAATATAAATATAAATATATATAATTAATATAATAAATTTTTTATAACATAATATATTCGGGGGGCCCAAGCCAAAAAAATCTTACACAAGCCCCGACTTATATAGAAAATAGACCTTAAATTTTATTAAGCCCATTTTTTGAGTCTCGTTTGTCCAAAACGTTCTATTTTTCAGATGAACCTTCAAGTTTAGACGAGTGATCCAGCCTACGAATAGGTATAGTTATGCATAAGCATCTAGCTTCCAATTATTGGTAGGTTTAGGGCTATAAAAAGAATATTGGTTTCGTTGCACAAAGGATGCTTTACTGTTCCCTAAGAGCAAACAAGACTATAGATTATCCGAACAGAGGAGCCCTAAATGGTTGGGTTGAGAAAAGAAATTGAAAATCAGCTTCAACACTAGTATTTTGGACGGTTTTGCTTCATAGAATCCAATTGAATTTTTTTTTTTTGTGATTTAAAAAATATTTTATATTTAAAATAGTAAAAATAACTTTAAAAGATTATAAAATATTAATTTTCAATATATATAAGAGTACTTATGGATTATTTTTTATTTACCTGGAAAGTACAAAAAACATGTTTATAAAAAGGTTAAATTTTACTATTAGTCCTTATACTTTATAAAAGTTCTGGATTTAATCTCTATACATTAATTTGGTAATTTTTAGTTTCTCTATTTTTTAAATTTTAAAATTTCAGTCCTCGTCGAACAATAACTGTTAAAAGTTAAGTTATGCTATTTCCAAATTCTAAGAATGTAAACCTATTAGCATATATGTAATGTCATGTTTGTTTGTTATTTCTATATATTCACTCATTAAAAATCTAGTTAATGGAACAACGAATGTCATTTGCGTCAAGATTAAATTAAAATTAAAAATTCGAGAAATATAAAATTTGAATTTAAGGGATACTTATCAGTGTCTCTCCCACTGACAATTTTCATTTAGTGAGGACTACGGCAAGGTTGCCTTCTTTTGCCTATCTAGTGCAAATGCCCTTATCCTAGTGCTCTCCAAAGCAATGTTTATTGGTTTATTTAAGGGAGTAGCAACGGGACTTCTTTGTGTAAAATAATGCAAAAAAGAGAGAGAAATTGTTTGAAGTGATCAGTGTATTTCTACTCTTGATGAAGGAGAGTTTACAACATATTTATACAACTAGTGTAAAATATGAGATAAGCACAAATGGTCACAGCAAATATATAGCTATAATAATTGTAAAAATAATCCTAAAAATAAATGGTATATATTTACTCTAACACCCCCTCAAACTAATGCCAAAGTGCAATGGAGGCATGATTGCCTCTGTGAAATTCAAACGAGGCAAGACCAAGGGGTTTGGTCATAATGACGTTTTGGTCATCTATGACCGTTATTGATGGTTTCTCCTTTTTCTCTTTTTACCCCGGGAGCCTCTTTGATAGTGTTCCTCAAACTAAGGTAATCCTTGGTGCAATCATTGTGATATAGGCATTATGCCGTGGGCTCCTTACTCCTCACACTCCCTTCAGTTTGAGTTGTGGAAAATCATCTAGTTTCCTTTTTTGGGAGATCACAGTTTTCAGGGGTAAAGATATACCTTTTTTTACTTCAATTCTACAGATAATGTTAATTGTTATAATATAAACAATAAAATTACTAATTACTTGCGATTGAGATTCACATCATAAGGGTTGCGAAGAGTCATCAATGTGAGGGTGATTTACAATGAGAGACGTGGAAAGATACTATTTTTAGAAGGCTAAAGAGATGGTGAAAAGAGATTTTCCAATGCCCCTTTCTTCTCTCTCATCGGAGGTATTTATAGGAAAAGAAGGGTCGCTTGTGGGTCCCACCTATCAACCTTAAGTGTTGTGATTGGGTGGCGGGTGATAGCCTAGGGTATAATTAGATTTAACTCCGAGAAGACTAGATGAGAAATTCTCGGATGTGATGGATTGATGGGTGCCTTTGGAAGTTTCCCCAATATATATGAATTATGTCGCCAAAGTTTTGGACAAGTTGTGGTGTTCATCCTTACAAGGTTTAACTTTTATATTAGTGGACATCTCATATAAAATACAACACAATAAAAAAAAATAGATTACAGTATTAGAATTAAACTTTTATTTATAAAATGCCTAAAATTACTTATAATTATTCTCCATTCTTTAAATAAAATGATAGGTGTACTTGCCTTCGAATAGAGTTGTCCATGGCCGGGCTCGCCCGAAAAATGGTAGGGCTTGGGCAAAAAAAAGGCCCATTTAGAAAACGGGCCAAGCCTCGGGTAAGATTTTTTTGCCTTGCCCCAACTCGAATTTGCAATAAAAAAATCTCTGCTATTTTGCTATTGTTTTCCTACTTTTTGCCACTACTTTGCTATAATTTCAATATTATGTTGCTACTATTTTATTGTTAATGTTTGGATATTGTAGAACACTTATTCTATTATTAATTTTGCTACTATTTTAGAGGTATTTGCTTGTTAAGTTACACTTGTCTTAATATTATTTAAGTGTAAAGATTTTTAAAAAAAAATATTTTCAATTTGTTAGAAAATATTTATTTTAAATTTTTTAGTGTATTTGGTGTGTTATATTTTTAAAATTTTTTATATAAAAAATAAAAATTTTAAAAATTAATACGAGTCAAGCCGAAGTTTTAGCATTTTTATCTAAGGCGAACTTAAACAAAAATTTAGATTCATATTCAGTCCGGTCCAATCCAAGCAAATTTATTAAGGCATAACCTAATCCATAAATAACTCTACCTTCGAACCTATATCCTCGTTCAGTATTTCGACTAAATTAAAAATAAATTTTAACTCCAAAAATTTGCCATTAAATTAACCAATTGCATCACAGCTTTTCTTTATGTTTATCATTTTTGTGGAAAGTGGATAACAGTTGGAAAATAAAATTTACACTTTTATTTTTATTTTTCAGCAATTGCATTCTCTCTTTTGAATTTACTACGAAGAAAGTAAGCAAAATAGATGAGGACAGATCTAATCATATAATTGTTAAAACAACTTTTGCTGTCATAGATATATAGGAT